>OY986436.1:245117220-246317220 GCA_963920525.1 Dichetophora obliterata
GTAAATTAATCAAAAGAGCAATAAAAAACAATATTTGGAAGCAAATAATAAAAATATTAGATCTTATTATCAAATGTTTTTAGTTGAAATTAGACTTAAAACTTTTAGGAAATTACGAATTTTCAAATAAAAACAAAATTTTTCATACCCATGCTTAATAAAATTTTTCGATTAGTATTTTTTTCAATTTTTATTTTTATTTCTCTTTAATTTGATACCAAATTTGTTATGATAGAATAAGATTTTGTATATCAAACAATTTTTAAAAAAATTAACTCAAAAGCTCTAAAATTTCAAAGTCATGTGGAGACCAAACTATAGATGTCCCGAAAAAATTAATAACATATTCGTGATATGCGTACATAAAAATATGACAAGCCATTGAAAAAGTGGGCGAGGGTCTTATCTTGTTGTGCCGTGTAATCAACTAAGGACAAAAAAATGCAATAATGAAAACACTTTTTGCCAAAAATCTCCCTTACAAATAAAATCTAAAGTTTGCAATCATCCATGAGGTTTTTTTAGAATATTTAAGTTGAAAAGGAATTTTTCCCATTTGTTGCTTATTCGCATAAGTTCTAGATGTTTTCAACATTTTTTTTTGCCTGCTAATGGGATAATATTCAGTGTAATGTTTGGGGAAATAACTGAATAGCACTTACAAACATTCCTAGCAACTCTATGCAAAAAGATGAGTTCAAAGTACCCGTTGAAGTGAAATGCACTTTATTAGGGACAAGAGAAATCCTTACAAATACTGATACAAGCTGCAAAAAGTAAAAAGAATGAAACCAGAGAGGAAACAAAGAAAACTGAATACGACTAGCAGGAATTCCAAATTATTATCGGACCAAATACTTTGTGCAAATTAAGAGCCTGAAGTCATGTTATGCTTATAATAAAGTCTGTATCTTTACAGTTCAGATGGGTGGTGGACAAGAAGGACTGTAGCAAAAATATCAATATTCAAAGTTGAATTTGATTTGAATGTTAACAACGTAGAATTTGGTTTGGATACAAAATATGCTACAGGGCAACTTATTTATAATGCTTTTGATTTTAGACGAAGCAGATAAATAAATTAAAAATATGAAAAAAATATACTGACTGCACTCACTCAAATTTGGCTTATTTAATATACCATTTGATGCTGTTGCTGTTGTTGTTATTGCCAGAAACAATTATGTAAATTAAATAACCAACTATTTGAGAAATTCGCTTATTTGAAATTCTTTATGTTAAAAATGCAAAAATGCGTTTGCAACAGCTTGAAGCCGAATCACTAATAAATGAGATACTTTGCTTTTGTGGATTAATGTTTCATTCATGTTTATAGCAACCTGTATGGGATTGGGCTCCTTGCCCATTGCAGCTAGGGGGTTCTTTTAGATGGTGAATAGTGAAGCAATGTGTTAAAATACACCGCCACGAACACAACGCACATTAATTATGTGCAAAATGCCGGTAACAGTTTTTCACACCATTTAAGAAAATTTATATCCTTAATTATGTCCATTCTAAATGCAGAAAATAAGCCCAACGAAGCAACACCTTTCGTTAAAAGAAGATTTATAGACTTGTTAGGCAGCAACAGAAACAGAAGGAGAAGAAGCAGCAGCAGCAGCAGCAGGAGCAGAAACAGCAGCTTGTGCGTCCGGTGCAGGGTGTGGTTCTCGATGTCAGGTGAGTAGCGGTAGTGTAAGTTGCTGAAATTTGAATAGCAGCTATTGCTTGCATTCCTTATGCTATATTAAGAATTTTCAGCACTGTTAGCAGGTACACCACTTTCTTACCCTAACCAACTATCTTCGAATATAAGCTTTTATTTTCCATTAGTTATTAGATTGATGGTGGTAATAAATTTTGAACCTAAGGAAAATATACATATAGTATTTGTAGGCAGTCTGAATTTTTGACTTTTTTGAATAATATTGCGCATTTTGGTGTGATGAAAGTCTATCATCTGGCAGCTAAGAAAACTAGACATTGATAACACAGCGTTACGTTTTGTTATTGAGTTGAAGCACTTCACTGCGTTATTACGCTGATACACTTGTTAAAAAAATGCTAGACTTCAAGGCCGATTGAATAAGCTTTTATAAGACATTATGCTCTCAAAAAGTAAAAAATATTTCAAAGACATTTGAACTATTATGATTAGATTTTTCAGATTCTCAAACAGTTGTAGCAGTTTAATTTAAACTACATTTAAAGTATAATATTATATTAATTTTATCAAATTTTGCATACTTTTTATCATCATATTGATTATAGGAATTATAGCACTTTAATTTGCGCCATGGCGCAATTGCGTTAACGCACTTCGTTGATACAGTAAACTTTGCTTTATTTTGTGTATCAACCCTAAATGAAACTCAACCCCAACTAGAATGACTTGCTTCTTTTATGTGTTTTTTATAAGACATTATGCTCACAAAAATTAAAAAATATTTCAAAGACATTAGAACAATTATGATTAGATGTTTCAGATTTTTAAACAGTTGTAGCAGTTTAATTTAAACTACATTTAAAGTTTAATATTATATTAATTTTATCAAATTTTTCATACTTTTTATCATCATATTGATCATAGGAATCATAGCACTTTAAACTGCGCCTTGGCGCGATTGCGTTAGCGTACTTCGGTGATACAGTAAACTTAGCTTTATTTTCTGTATCAACCCTAAATGAAACTCAACCCCAACTAGAAAGACTTGCTTCTTTTTGTGTTTTTTATAAGACATTATGCTCACAAAAATTAAAAAATATTTCAAAGATATTTGAACTGTGGCACTCAAAAAAAAGCTTCGTAATATGTACAAAACAATTATTATATTCTACAAAGCTGTTTGTTCTTTTCAGCCTACGAACGACTTTGTGAATAATACAAACGACCGTTTGTACATTGTACAAAGAAATATTTGTATATTTTACAAACGTATTCGTTTCAACTACAAGGATAAGAACAAATATACGAACGCTGCTGCCACCGCTTTGTATATTATCAAACAAATCAGTTCACAAATTTATACATTATAGATTTTTACAAACTAGCGTTTGTAGAATGTACAAAAGTTACGAATTCAAAAATTTTTTTCATGCGGCCAACACTACAAACGTTTGTACTATGTACAAACCATTTGTACATTCTACGAATAGCCTCTGTTTGTATTTCTACAAAGATTTTATTCGTAATTTTATCCTAAATATTTTTTGGGTGTATGATTAGATATTTTAGATTCTCAAACAGTTGTAGCAGTTTATTTTAAATTACGTTTAAAGTTCAATATTGTCTTAATTTTATCAAATTTTTCATATTTCTTATCATCATATTGATCATAGGAATCAGAGCACTTTAAACTGCGCCTTGGCGCAATTACGTTAACGCACTTCGCTGATACACTAAACTTTGCTTTAATTTGTACATCAACCCTAAATAAAACTCAACCCCAACTAGAATGACTTGCTTCTTTTATGCGTTTTTTGTTGTCAGGAAAACAAAACAATATTTTACAACCAAAAATCTTTTATCACTCTGATAGTGAAATTATTGTAACGAATATAAAAAAAAATTATTCAACACATCTATAAAAATCCAACTAGCACCAACAAAACTTATATGTTCATGTTACACACACCACATTCAAATTGACACATCTTATCACATGTTGTAAAATTTGTACCGGAAGTACAGCTATTTAAGGTGATATAAAATAAGCGATTAAGACTTAATGCTTATTTGTGTTGTGTCGTAAAATATGTCAAACTCAGGTTGCGGCAATTTGCTGAAATTTGTTGTTGTTATTTTTAATACGCATTAGATACTAAATAAGTACACCTGAGACACCTGGTAGTGGAAAGAGTTTTTGATATTTTAAACACAGCTAAGCCTTCAACTCAAACCATAAATAAAATGTGTGGATAAAGTGAATTTTTATGTTTTTTTAAAAACACATTACAAATGCTGCGTGCCTTTCAACATTAAAGCAACTCATGCCTGGGCAACGGCAGGGACACTTTAATGAGGTCGCTAAATACGACTTAAATAACATCAAAACTGAACATCAACCAACACTCATTAGAGCTTTAATGCCAACATTGACTCACACACATACATTACACACACACAAATATATGCAGCAACGCAGCATTCGTGGTGCCTCCATGATTTTCTTCTACACCAAAGCACACTTTTGAAAAGGATAATCGTTGGAAAAGCGGCTTGCTGATTTTTGTTGTTGCTGTTGTTGACTTACAGCTGGCTCAGTTTAAACTATCAGATGATGAAAACATGTCGATGTCAAAGGTTGACCTTGTTGATGGCTTCGCAACGCTACATCGGTCGGTCGGTCGGTCGGTCGGTGGGTCCATCGATGGCAACATTGATCATCGTACTCGTTGCCAGACGTTGGCTTTTATTACGCGCGTTGCGTTCATACCAATCATTAAATGAGTTAAGTTCAAGTTGGCTGTAATTATTGTGAATGTTATCGCAGCAACGACCGGAACATGCCGTCGTAATAATACTCGATGACGAATACTTTCGTTTGGCATGCTAACAACCGGAAGCGGAAATGTTCGGAAGGAATTAGTGCGGCGATGAAGCCCGTGTGTAGTGCTTTAAAGATGAGAGCGTAGTTGTGGTTGTTTTAATTGTTGTTGCTTTTGTTGTTGTATTTGGTGTTGAAGCCAAAACTTTCGCAGCTGCAGTTAATGGAAATGGTTAAAGTGCAAGGAAGTCAATTACGACATGTGGCAGAAGTTGTGCTCGCCGATTCAAGCTGCTTTGCGCTGGGAAAGTGAACGGTGCGAACGATAATGGTGATGGCTGCGATGTACGTAGCGGTATTGCAGATGGTAAAGTTTCATTAAATTAGAGTTTTAATTGAATGCATGCTGTGTGCGATTTAAGTTCATTTCCTATGTTGAGGCTATGAAAGTTTGTCTCTTTAAATGACGCAAATATTGGCACTTAAATAATCCATAAGTTGCGAAAAGTTTCTCAAATTTTGGCATGCTGGGCAACAATTAAAAGGTCAGAAGGGTAGTGCCATACTTTCGAAAGATAAAACTTTGCCAGAGAAAAACTTGCTAATATTTACGCAGATATCCTTTCTAAAAAATTTAACAGCTTCAAAATCAGTGGTGTTAAAATGATTGCAGGTCACAATGATTGTCACAAAGTGGCTAAAAAGAAAAAAAGTTTTTTACGGAACCCTGTGAAGTCTTAAGAATGGTAGGGGATATTATAAATGCATACGAGAATTTTTAAATTGGTATTGAAAACTAAACAGAAGACTCTCCAAATTGAAGCCTGAAGTGAGGCTCGACAATTTTTCTTAAAGATAAGATGCCTTGCCGATGGTTGTAAAATAGGGGCCTATTGATGTAATAATAAAAACGGGAATCTAGTGAGAAGGGAGCACTTCTCCAAGCTTCTAAATGACGACTCACAGTGGCACTTTTTAGCAATCTCGGAGGACAAAATTCATATCTTTTAAAATAATAAAGATTATGTAATGAAAATCCTTCCGCATATATATTATAATAATTCAAATAAATATAAAAAAAAAATGTTTAAAATCGTACATTTGCAAAACCTATTTTTACACGGTAAAAATTTTCACTATCGAAATCGAAATGAAATTCCAAAAACTGAAACTACGTTTTTCAATTTATGTTAAAAAAAAAAAAAATGTTAAGAGCCACAAATGCCAACTTATGTCTTAAACAACAACAACATAATTTTTAAAGGACAGAACTAAAATAAAATTAAAAAAGTAGTTCAAAAAACTAAAACCCGACTTCTAAAAATCGGTCTCTAAAAAGTATGAAACAAAAAAATATTCTCACCTTAAATTGTTATGTACAAACTATTAAATTTTTTTGTCTATTTAATAAACAACTAAGACATAATATATTTTATTGCAAATAATAATAATTTATAGTGATGTTTAAAAGATATTCGTGGTAGTATGCCACCTCATATATATTGTCACTAGCCATGGGCGTCCGCAGGGTTGGTCAGGGGGGAGAAAAATTTTTTATATATCTTCCTATTAAATCAAAAAAGACTTAATTTTAAATTTGAAAACTTTAAGAGAGAAGCAAAAAGCTTTCTAAATTGTAAGTTGCGCTTAAACTAAGGGCTTTGAGAACTTTGTGAATAAAAACATAGTTTTAAGTTCTAAAAGTGTAAAATTTTGCGAAACATGTATTTTGATAAGGTGTATCATAATCAGTAAAAAAGTCGATTTTGAATTTTTTGTAACGTACGGCTTGTTTTATTTCATATGAAGATATGTTAATTATGTATTTAATGTATTTTGAAGAGAATACGAAAATACATTGTTTAGGTTGATTTATAAATAGAGCTGAGCTAAACCATTCCTTTTTAACTAGTATGTTGTACCCGTTGCTGTAAGGCCGTGTTTATATTGCGCTTTTTTGTTGCGATTGCGACACCACTCTCACGTTTTTTTTCGCGATGAAAATATGAACACGGCCTAATAAGTAACGATACCATATCATTTACCTTTGTTTCACAAAAACTTTTCAATACGTATTCTTAAATTGAAAAATTTCTTCTACGAATTTTATTCGTTATTTTCATACACGAATAGAATTCGTAGAATGAACGTAGTTTGCTACACATTTGCAATATTTTATTCGTATTCGTACAAAAACAAATTTATATTGTACATTACATTTACGAATGATCGTAATACCTAGTCACGAAAAAAAACCTTTTCAGCTAGGGTTTGAACCGCTGTTCTTTAGCGTATGGGGCACGTACTCTTTCAGTAGGCTACGGCCACCTTGCAATCGCACATTTCCTTATATTCGGTAATTGTTCGAACGATTTCAGTTGTGAATATTTTAAACTCAACTAAAACTTCGTACCTTCTATGAATAATGAGTACGGTCAACCTACGGATGAATTTTTTAGTAAATACTACGAATGTAATGAAAGAAATTACGAAGTCATTCCTACGAGAAATTGACGAATGTTAAGGAATGATATCCCTTATAAGTCGAAGATCATTCTTCGTAGCAACAGATAGCAAGGGGAATTTTATTCAATAGCTGATATAAACTTTGACAATAAGGAAATTTATGTTTGAAAGTCATTGAAAAACAAGTAGAAGTCAAAGTTAATACATTTTATAAAAAAATTAATGTTTTTCCAAGAGTCGGCTCGTTTTTCTATCATAAATATGATTTAATTTGGATTTTTTTTAATTTTTCCTATACTTAGTAAAATGACAAACAATTCTGCAGCATTTAAATTTAAGAAAGTTGCAGCGAACTAGGCGAGAGCAAAGCTTCTAATTCAAAAGCGAAAGAAAAAATTAGGAAATTTAATAAAGTAGGCCAATTTTGGATCAAGGACTAATTTTTGAAAAAATCTTATATCACATTAAGCAAACGATTTTACAATAGAATTTATTAAAGTCTAAAGCTTTTTATGTAATAAACGTAAATAAGAAACAAGATTTGAAACAACCAGTTTTTACTTCTTAAAATTCACGTTATTTAGCGGCGCCCACCCAGTTTGAGAATTTTTTGGACTTTTTTTCGGGTCACGTGCTTATATTAAACCAGTATTCACAATTAATCCTTGCAGGGAGGTTCTGGCATATGTTAAGAAAATGTATGAAACCCAAAACAAATATAATATACAGGTACCTCTTTATTTATTTATTCATACGTTTTGAATTAAAAAAATACATTTTTAAATCATTCAGGTAAAAGGTATGTTTCCGTATTCGATTGTAGGAACTTGCAAGCTGCTAGAACTGATTCATGTTAGAAAAAGAAATAAGTAGATTGGTGTCAACGCAGTGTGAGATCCGGCGAAAAAGATCTCCCTTTTTAATTTTTAATTTTTTAAAACAACTCAAATTTTTAATTTTTCCAGTGATATGGATTTTGACCTCCTAAATCCAAATCTGAAAAATTGCAGTCCGCTCGAAATTGGTTTAGGAGTGAAAGGCTTCCACAGCTAAAAAATGGCCTTAAAATATAGTTTGTTTTTTCAGTTTAAAAAAAAAAAATTATATATAATATTAGAAAATTTTTGTATTCTTATTTTAAAAGTTGAAAACCTGGGGGCTCAACAGTAATTAATGCGATTTAATTTAAGGACATAGTCCTCACATTATTTAATTTATGAGACTATTAAGAATATTTGCTTTAGCAAAAAATTACTGAATTGTATTACATGAAAAAAATTAAAAAATTTTTTTAATATTTCGGACATGATAAGAAACAGATTTTTACATGATCTTTAAACTATATTAAATTTTCTTATGGGTAAAAGCATGTGTCAACCGGTGTAGTGTGCGTATCTTGTTTACAAAATTAGTACCAAAAATGCGAGTAAATAGCATTATATAGGTTATATTTTGTTTATGTTCATTCTGAAGTCCTCTATGCCTTTGGCCCCCCTAGAGCAAATCCCAGCAAACGCCCATATCACAAGCTGATATAGCCAGTGTTAATCGAGAAGTTATATATCCTTGTCCAAGTTTTTGACGCTTTTTTTCATCACCAGACATACTAAGGTCCTCAGATTCATAAAACGCATTAAATGTATTTGTTACAAGAATTGTCAAAGTTGTATTATTGCAATTTGATGATTGCAACACTTTGAGGTAAGCAACATTCTTGGTTTAGATGTCTTTTATTAGAAAAATTTCGTTTTTAATTGGATCATGCCAGCTGCTTAAAATTTCCAAGAACTTGACACCACAAAAACTTTCGTACCTGAAAAGCAAAAAAAATTTTAGTACTAATTTTATTTTTTGGTGAAATAAAAAAAATGCACTTAATGAATTAATAAACAATGGTTTTATTTAAGAAATTAGTGCATGACTTTAAGTCCTATAGAAGGCGCCACATTCAATTAAATGTGACGTCACAAGGCCTATAATACGCGAACTAAAAGAAAATGCTTTCAACGATTCCTGATTTATCAAATTATGATAAGCAGTTTAGAAGGTAGGGGTTTAGTTAATTTTCTGTCCTCTAGAGGACGCTTTATTCTATTTGTGACATCGCATAGCCTTTAACCAGCGGACGTGGAAAACGCTTTCAACGATACCTCATTTGTCAAAATATGATAAGTACTTTAGAAGTTATTGGTTTAGTTCACTTTCTGTCCTCTAGAGGGCGCCATATAAAATGCAATTTTACGTCACATAGCTTTTAACCACCGGACAATCAAATCGCTTCCAACGATACCTTATTTGTCAAATTACGATAAGTAGTTTAGTAGTTAGGGTTTATTTTGCTTTCTGTCTTCCAGAGGGCGCTATATTCAATTTTATGTAACGTCACAAAACCTATAACTATCGCACGGTAAAAATGCTTCGTACGATACCTCATTTGTCAAATAATGGTTAGTAGTTTAGAAGTAAGGGTAGTTTAGAAGTTAGGGGTTTTGACTTTTGTCCTCTAGAGGGCGCTATATTAAATTTTATGTGACGTCAAATAACTTTTCTTCATCGGACAATCAAAACGCTTCTAACGATACCTCATTTACTTATGTCACTAAAAAATTTTTTTGTACTCATGGCTTTATGTCCACTAGAGGGCGATAGGTTAAATGAAATGTGACGTCACACAGCCATTAACCAGAAAACTATCAAAACGCTTCCAATGATACCTCATTTGTCAAATTATGATAAGTAGTTTAGAAGTGAGAGTGTAACAGATGAACATACATGCACATTGGCATCGGAAGCGGGGATGCAAGGGGAGGCAGTTGCCCCCCACTTTTTTAGCTAGACAAACAATTGAAAAAGAAAACTTCAAAAGTTATTCAAAATATCAGTTTTTTTACAACGATAATATTTTTGTATTATATATTTTCCTCTTCTTTCTTTCTTCTTCATAAGCATGCTTGCGGATAACCATTTTCTTTCTCTGTGTTGTTTACATAAAGATATTGTAATATTGTAATCGAAGCCTTCAACGGAAAAGTGCCTTCTGAACAAAATCTAAAAACAAAACTAGATCTTTATGCAGATGACTTTGATGGGAGCGACCTACACGCGCAACTTAAATTGCTGAAGCAATTGCCTGGCCAAACACCTTCAAATTGTAGTGGCATTGTATCCCAATTTGCAAAAAATTCGGATACTGTAAAAAAACTATTAAACGAAGTTGAAAAACTTATCGCTTTGCTTTTGACTGTGCCTGCATCAGCAGCTTCATCTGAGCGTTTTTTTAGTGCACTAAGACGACTTAATACGTATCTTCGAGCAACTATGACAATGAAAAAGACTCACTCATGCGGCACTTATACACATTCACAAAGATAAAACCGAAGAATTGAATTCGATGGAGGTGGTGAAAGAGTTTGTTTCTCGCAAGGGCAGAAAAAAAACATTTTGAAAGAATTTTAATTGATATAACTTTTTGTACCTTATTGCATTTAAACCATGTAAAGATATACCTAGTCTTGCTTTAAAAAAGCAACCATTATTTCTTATATTTTCATATTACCATATGAAAGATCCTTTAAAGAATGATCTCTAATATTAAAACTGGAAGAACTTTTAAAAATAATGAAATTTTAATATATTTTATATATTTTTATATTTTTTTATTTTAAACTTAAATAAAAAATTTGTTTATTCACATTCATGTTTCTTTGAAGGAATTTTGGTGAACTTTTTTTGCACCACCATTTGTACTGCCCCCTATTTGTACTGCCCCCCATTTGTACTGCCACCATTTGTACTGCCCCCCATTTGTACTGCCCTCCCATATGAAATTCGCTTCCGACGCGCTTATACATGCATACATACATACATACCGGTCAAACTTTAAATCTATACCTCCCCAGCAAACAAAAGTTTCCGAATTTTTCGAAATTTTTCCGAGTTCGGCATCCGAATTCGTTCCGATTTCGTAACGAAAATCGTATGGAGGGGTTGACACGAATTCGGAAGGAATTTTAGTAACGAATTCGTAACAAATTCGTAAAGAATTGATGTATCAAATTCGTAACAAATTTGTAAGCACTTGAATTATCGTTTTCGTAACAAATTCGTAACAAATTCATAACAATTTCTTCAAGAAATAAAGCATCAAATTCGCAACGATCTCTTAATGATTTTTGTACCGTATGTAATACAAAATTAAATAACAATTTCGAATCAAAGTTTAGTTTATCAATCCGCCTAAGATGCCCCAGACTATATGTTTCGTACAAATGACATGCCAAAAATTACAGATCCTTTGCAACTACTATTATGTAACATATATAAATGTGAATTTGACATGTCGTTTGTATTTGCATCTGTAAAAATTAAAATTATAACCATCTCTAGTATCATCTGTTTTAAAGAAAAAGTTTTTAAAACAAAATTATTTTACAAATGGCAAATTATTTAAAATGGTCAACAACATTTTTTTTTTCCACTCGAAATATTTAAAACACCTCACATCTTAAATTTGAAAATTTGAATTCGGAATTCGAATTATTCGGAAATGTTCCGAAATTAATGTTGCAAAATGGTTACGAATTCGTTAAGAATGCTTGAAATGGTTACGAACTAATCGGAATTCAGACAAGTTCAGAAACTTTGGTTTGCTGGGTCTCCTTTTGCTTCGCCGTAGTCGGGTAAAAAAGTAAAAAAAAACATTTTTATTATTTTTATTATTTTAATACATGACAAAATAAAGATTACGTGTATTGTGAGTTACCAAAGAATAAAAATAATACAGAAAATAAAAACAACAGCATATAATACAGTAAAAATAAACGAAAACATTTTTATTCGTTAACTTCTATTTTAATCTAAGTCCTCATGCTGTTCAGCTAGTAATAAATGACTTCTTTAGTAAATACTGTTTTTTTATTTTTTTTTTAAGATCAAAGAACCAAGGCATGCGCCATATACAAACAAGGTTTGGTCTTTGACCTGAAAGGAAATGGATAGATTAGTTAAAGTAATGGATTGGAACCATGCGTGAATTATTGATTAGGCGAAACAGCCGTGAAAAACAATTTCAATTGCTTTTAACCGAGGCTAGTGTTATGCCTTAACCTCGGCAAGCATTTCCAGTCCTAATTTGTTCCTGTCCTTTATATCCACATTTTCCACAATTAAGTTGTGGCTTTTTAGTTATCCATAATTCTTATATGTGGGAACGACCAGAGAAAATAAAAAGAACGGGCGGCATGATTCTATTTCGAACCTGAACATTTGTATTTTTATAGTTCCTTTTAATACATGTTGACAAAGATGATATTAACAGATCGGCTGTAAAAAGCAATGCATGCACAAGATTCTTCACTGCTTTTATTGACTTGATTTTCAAGTGTTGTATTGTCGCAGTCTCCTAGCATCCTTTTTGTGTCCTTCTAAGGCTACCTCTGACAGCATTCCGATAAGTTTCGCAAAATATCATGCAGCTGCAGCACCATATATAAAGATTCCATGCACGCTTGGTTGCAGGGGGTACCAGTTAGGGAAGTCAATCCCGGGATCCCGGACGATTTAAGCCCATTTAAATACCGGGATTTTCTTTCCGGGGATCCCGGGATTTTTAAATAAAAAGTTTATATCACAATTATTCATCTAAATCAGCGCTGGGCACCCAGTGAGGTTTGCACTGAGCGCTCTCTGAGAGTAACTTTTCTCATGTACACAAGAAAATATAATTCAGTCGTTCGCTGACGGTCATGCTGTGAAGGCCTATATTGGAAATTGTGTGTACACTCTTAAAAAACCAATTTTTGGATTTGTAGATTCATAATTTTTATGCATATATATTTTATATTTTATTTTATTTTATTAAGGTGTAATATTATTCATACATAGTGCTTATTAGGATTCTTTGCATTATTTTTTTTATATTATTTGTATTCATTAATTTTTTGATACTTAAGGAACAGTACACCTTTTAATTTTTAAAAAATGAAATTTTTAAAATTCAAATTTTTTAAGAAAGAAAAGTGATATCTTATTGAAAGCTTGCATATTTATTTTTATGTAAAAAAATATGCAACAATTTTTTTTTCGAATTATCCAGCGTGTTTTTTGGCTACTGCAGGGTTTTGGAAATAACATTAATAAATCACGGCAAGTGTGATTTTGGGTCACTGGAACGTCTGAAAAAAATAACAATCAGCATCGAAGCCGCTATAGATTGAATAAACATATCTTTTGGCCAAAATTGTCCAAATGGCGGTGTTTTTTCGAAATTAGTCGATTTTTGGGACCAAAAAGTCCCTCGAAAATCAAAAAATACTTTACCGATCGTTCTATCCGTAGTTCAATCTAAAGATTTATATGTGTACACTAACATATAAAAATTTCAGAATGATCAGTCCAGTAGTGTTATTTTTATCACGCCCGCCAACTAAAAATGTGATCTCTGGAAAAAGCGCTTTAAAGTTTTTAACACCGATTATACGGCCTTGACGCTTTGCGATAAAAGATTAAACATAGAAATTAATTTCGAATTTATTTTATTAAAAATAGATTCTTTGAGCTCTTTTGAACCAAAATCAATCATTCAGGGGTGTACTGTCCCCTTAATTATTTGAGGTTTTGATTATAATTTTAATGATTCGTATATATTAGGATTTAATAATATTAAAACAAAAACAAAACACCTAAAAACAATGTTTGACTCTGAATCGCAATGCGATTTCTGTTCTGCAGAGAGCCTTTCATGCGAAACAGAATGTGTAATTTGCCACTGCGAGCAAACTAATATAATTTATTTACTTAGAAGAAAATTGTGGAGCAATAATGACATAGAAGAAATAGTGAACAATACCAATGACTAAATTAGCACATATTATAGTATATATTACAGTAACATACAAACTTGCAAATCTAGATATTTGTGAGAACTAAAGGGTGATTTTTTTGAGGTTATGATTTTCATGCATTAGTATTTGACAGATCACGTGGGATTTCAGACATGGTGTCAAAGAGAAAGATGCTCAGTATGCTTTGACATTTCATCATGAATAGACTTACTAACGAGCAACGCTTGCAAATCATTGAATTTTATTACCAAAATCAGTGTTCGGTTCGAAATGTGTTTCGCGCTTTACGTCCGATTTATGGTCTACATAATCGACCAAGTGAGCAAACAATTAATGCGATTGTGACCAAGTTTCGCACTCAGTTTACTTTATTGGACATTAAACCAACCACACGAATGCGTACAGTGCGTACAGAAGAGAATATTGCGTCTGTTTCTGAGAGTGTTGCTGAAGACCGTGAAATGTCGATTCGTCGCCGTTCGCAGCAATTGGGTTTGTGTTATTCGACCACATGGAAGGTTTTACGCAAAGATCTTGGTGTAAAACCGTATAAAATACAGCTCGTGCAAGAACTGAAGCCGAACGATCTGCCACAACGTCGAATTTTCAGTGAATGGGCCCTAGAAAAGTTGGCAGAAAATCCGCTTTTTTATCGACAAATTTTGTTCAGCGATGAGGCTCATTTCTGGTTGAATGGCTACGTAAATAAGCAAAATTGCCGCATTTGGAGTGAAGAGCAACCAGAAGCCGTTCAAGAACTGGCCATGCATCCCGAAAAATGCACTGTTTGGTGTGGTTTGTACGCTGGTGGAATCATTGGACCGTATTTTTTCAAAGATGCTGTTGGACGCAACGTTACGGTGAATGGCGATCGCTATCGTTCGATGCTAACAAACTTTTTGTTGCCAAAAATGGAAGAACTGAACTTGGTTGACATGTGGTTTCAACAAGATGGCGCTACATGCCACACAGCTCGCGATTCTATGGCCATTTTGAGGGAAAACTTCGGAGAACAATTAATCTCAAGAAATGGACCGGTAAGTTGGCCACCAAGATCATGCGATTTGACGCCTTTAGACTATTTTTTGTGGGGCTACGTCAAGTCTAAAGTCTACAGAAATAAGCCAGCAACTATTCCAGCTTTGGAAGACAACATTTCCGAAGAAATTCGGGCTATTCCGGCCGAAATGCTCGAAAAAGTTGCCCAAAATTGGACTTTCCGAATGGACCACCTAAGACGCAGCCGCGGTCAACATTTAAATGAAATTATCTTCAAAAAGTAAATGTCATGGACCAATCTAACGTTTCAAATAAAGAACCGATGAGATTTTGCAAATTTTATGCGTTTTTTTTAAAAAAAAAATTATCAAGCTCTTAAAAGATCACCCTTTATTTCGGTCACTGTGTGCTATTCGGGAGTGCACCAATACTAAAAAGACAAAATAAAATAAAATAAAATGTGAATGCGTTAGAATGCCCAGCCCTGTTCTTAATCAGTGGCCGTCAGCCTGGGCTCTTACCCAGTGGGCATTTTAGCGCTTGATCCGCAAAAGAAGGCATGCTAGCACTGCTATTATTGGCGTCAATACACCTTCCATGATCACTGCATTTATAAGTACTTCTATAAGGTCTACCTTTTGAAGGTTCTGATTCTTTTCATATTATTTAATATTAAAAACTTGCAAAAAAAGTTCCAAAAAAATTTTAAATACACAGAACAGTATGTAAAAAAATGTAGATTAAAAAAAATTTTTTGTCCGTGATGGGTCTCGAACCCGGCCTCTCGAAAACTAACACATTACATATTTTATTATATGAAAATATTTATATGGAAAAACTCCAAGTCTTTTCTTATATTTTTGTATGAAGAAAATTTATAAAAAAATTCAAAAAATAATTCTAATTGCACAGAACAGTTTGCAAAAAAATGTTGATTATAAAAAAAGAAAAAATTTTTTTTCCGAGTTGGGTTTCGAACCCGGGTTCCCGAAAGCTAACTTTCATTTGTAGTGATAGAAAATAAGCTATTAATTCTTGACAACCACGATAGACGACTGGGTAAGATGTCGGATCGCCACATGAGAGGACCAGGCATGGTTCAAATCTGAAATTGTTAGTCGTTTTTTATGTCAAGTTGATATTTATATTGCTTTTCCTTCTAACGTGACTTCTCGTAAGAGCGCTTCTGGCACGTCTCTTTTGAGCAAGGAGAGCGGAAGGCCTGACAAATTTTCCCATTTCATACAAGCAATAAAACGGTGTTTGCGAGGAGTGTGGAAGGCCTATAAAAACCTAACGCAGACCTGCTAGAAGGCCTTCGGACTCCTGCAATTGCCCACTGGGTAAGAGCTTTCTCGTTTCACACGTATTCTTACGTTCTCTCGCTTAGTCGCTATTGAGACAGCATCGACACAACATCGAGAGAGCTTTCTATGATATTCCACAGCGAGAAATTTAATATATGATAATGGCGAGTGAAAATATGTATTAAAAATATTTTAGTTACAAACGCTTTTCAATAAATCCAATGCGTTTTACGCTATTAAAGAATAGGAATTCTGAAATGAAAGAAAATTAAGTTGAAAGAAATTTCATCATAAATTTAAAATTTTTCTTATTCCTTCAAAAGTGGCAACTTCTTTAATAAGTTAACATATGACGATATTTAAATTTTTTCTGACTTGGTTACGAAAAAATATTCTGATAAAAAGTATACTTTTAAATTTAGTTTGAAATGCTTGGATTTTAATGGACTTTTTTTCAGTGCACAATTTTTCTGCTCAATTTTATTTTTAAGCAGATAAAATTTTGCACTGAAAAAAACTTATTAATTAAAATAATGTAATTTTTGAGTTTATATTGTTTTTTTAGGCATTGCTTTCAACCAAGTTTCCTTCCATTTCAGGAACACAATTCTTTACTTTATTTAAAACAAATCGCTTTTTCTCTTTATAACGTATTTTCATTTCTACATCATATAATTCTTGAACGTCCTTATGAGACAATTCATAATGCCTTTTAACTAACTTTTCTTCATTCCATAGAACGAAACATAACATTGCATTCTTTGAAAAGCGTTTGAAATCATAAAATATTTTTCACACACATTTTCACTTGCCATTTTCATCCAATAATTTTCTCGCTGTGGAGTGTCATAAAAAGCGTTCTTGTTGCTGTCTCAATAGCGCCAAAGTGAGAGAGCGTAAGATTACGTGGGAAACGAGAGAGCTCTTAAGAGCCCAGGTTGACAGCCTCTGATCTAAATACAACCTTTTTAATTTAAGTTGATTTGAATAAAGAAATAGAAAAACCTTTTATTAAGGCTGAAAGAAATTGTAAGGACGATGAGTGTGAATCACTGGAGCAAAGATTTTGCAAAGTTTTAGAATAATTTTTAACATCGGGAAGTCAGATATGTATTTCAAAATTTTCAGATATTCTGACTTCGAATAGTGATCGAAACTTACAAATTGCAACTAGCATAGAATCAGAACGGTGCTTCTCATCAGCGGGTTATATTTTTAATAATATCCGAACAAAACTCTCTAATCAAAAATAAGATGCGTTGATCAGCTTCTTTAAAAATAACTAAAAATAACTTTAAAAATAACTAAACAAAAAATTTAATATTGAAAAGTCTTTTCCAACCTTAATTTGTCTTAAACACAAAAAAACATGAAGACGATTTCTAATAAAAAAATGTTTAAAATTTGTATAATAATACCATAAACTGTTCTGTATTTAATTTTTTTTTAATATTTTTTGTTCTTTAAGTTAATACAATTTACTAGTCATCATTATTATTAACGAAGGTCATTAAGGAAATCATAGGTTTGTGGCACGAAGTTATAGTGAAAAAATTTAAATACCGCGAAAGTGAACTGAAATGCCGCAACTTTTTCGTACAGAATGTAACTAGAATGTCTACAGTTTACTATAATCTAAACAGTTTAGCTCAACTTTACTCAACTCACAACTATATTACTATAAATTTAGTAAAAAGACACGTTTTTTTAAGGTATATTCAAATTAAAAAAATTAAATATATATGAACATTTTTTAAAAAAAATTGATTTTCTGTTGCTTTGATACCCGAAAAAGAAGGTTTCATCATAGTTTTGGGAATTACTTAAAAATAATGCTCAAAAATAAATTTAAAAATTGCGAATAAACACGTAAGCCACTGCGCGCAATCAAAGTAAAAAAAATTATGGCTTTCAAAGTACATTGCAGGTAAACTGTACAATATTTTTTAACAATTTTTTCACCTAGTCATACAAAATTTAATTTTATTTCATAGGGTATGAAACACTACTACGTACCTTAAAATTATTTATTTTTTATTTTTAAATCAATTTTACTAAAAGTGTTTTATTCTATAATCACACTCATACTTAGCAGGAAAATGACTAAATTTTTAGTTCTAGATGATTTTTGTGACTTATGGAAAGGTCACCAGCTCGGTTCGTGTTTTGCGTACTTGCCCACGTCATCCCGTGTACTCCTTCAGAATATTGATTATATATTCAGAACATTTTATACTATCTTCTTCAAAATGCTATTAATTTACGTGAGAAGTTTTGAGTTCCTATATTTTTTATTTTTTCCAAAATATATTCTTGAGAATTGCCTATTTTTTGGCCATACATTTTTGTTATCAAAATCCCCTCTCTCTCTCCCCCATGGGAAAAACCCTGCATATGGACCTGAACCTTATTTGTGCTTTTATACAACTTTTTATAAGATACTTTTAATAAAACATTTCAATTTCTACAAGTAGCGGTATACATCACCTATGAAATAAAATAAATTTACTAAACAAAATTTATAGTTTCGTTGCATGTAGTTACGATGTTATAAAAGCTATTTTTTCATGTATTACGTTTTGGCTTGAGGCGCTCAAGATGCTTGCTTAAATTTAATCTATTAAATGAGAAAACATTTCGACAGCTTTCTTTTAACTTTCCTCTTACCAACTATTTCTCAACCTTTGACGTTTGACGTTCGATGTGAGCGTAAGACGATGCTTCTATATTTTAGCACCATTCAGTGCTAACTTTATCAATAAAAATACCAACACACAGTCGAGTAAGAAATAGATAAGGGCAAAAAGCGAAAAATTTACAACTATTTTAAGTTGTACAACGAGCTAAAATTGCACTAAAAATTCCAACCACTACAACTTCTTGTGAACATAAAAAACTCGAATGCCTAGCGTCGTAGTTACGGTCGATTGACAACCTTTTCAAATGAAAGAAGAAAAAAAATAGAAAAAAAATTATAAACCATTTAGAATCTGAAGTCAAAAAGTTGGGCAGCTTTAAGCAATTGAATGGAAGTAAAGAATTCCAACAGACATAAGATGGCACAGCAAAAAAAAAGTAAGGTCTTTGTTCGTTTTAGGGTCTACAAAAATGTACGTTCGAAAATTAAGCACTTAAGAAACACCTTAAAAGATGTGAAAAATCCACTTTAAAGGTGAATGGGTTTGGCTAATTTATGTTGGCCTGTAAGGGAAATACACTTTTTTTTTTGCTCCGCCATAATTTTGCCCAAAATACTGTTGGGGGACCGCGTGCTCTTTCAGGTTGGTGATGTCAGGCGTTTCGGTTGATTTTAAAAGGGGGGAAAAACCAAATTCTTTGACACCTGTATGGAGCTTAAGTTAAAAGCATGATAATTGGCCTTATTAAATATGCACACCCTAACATAGCGTTGTAAAGACAGCTTTTACAACAACAACAACAATAACAACAACACGTTAAGTACAGTTACTCTAAAATTCAAGCGAAAAAGTCACAAATCTGCAAATGTTTGCTAAATAATTCATGGTTTTACAGTACGTTGCAGGTAGCAAATTGAAGTAGTTACGAGAAGAACCGAACCATCCATCCACCCGCATCCTGTACATTCGCTGCAACACGATTGTCACAGGAAGAACACAAGTTGTAGCGCTCTACAGCAATGGTTGCCCCAAAGCACTAGAATTCATTCAGAACAGTTGTTGATTAATTCATTCATTTGTGCTACGCAATGTTGTCAAAGAAGGACAGGAGTAGCAGCGGCAGCTGCTATTCCTAGCGCTGCACTGTGTTCGATGCACAACAAATTAGGGGGACAAAAGTTGAAAAATAGAAGTGTTGCTTTTTATGCCAAATAAAGTTTGAGGTCAAAATAAATGTTAAAAACAACATTTTCGAGTACGAAAATCAATAACGCATTTTGCACGTGCCAATTTTACTACGCCGCAAAGTTAATTTTTTAACCTCTTCGGGTAAAATAGTCACATATGTGGACAAAAGTTTTCGTATTGAAATATTTTCTGATTTATCGTAATTTCATTTAAATATTGGCGCAAAGGATAGAGAATATATTCTCCCTCATTTGCTCTCCTTTAATTTCTCAAATATGTCGCGTCAGAAAGCCCCTCTGTATGGTAAGTAAGAAAGTGTTGATAAATAATTAATTTTTTATAAAAAAAGTACAATATATCCACACATCTGCACATTTAAAAATTATTACTTCCAAAAAATTTTTGAATGCAAAATGCAAATATGTCATTTAAGAAGGCTCCTATGTCTAGAAAGTAGAAAAATGTTAATAAATAAAGAATTTATTGAATAAAAGTACAAATACATGAGCACAGTTAAAAACTATTGCTTCAAAAAAAAAAAAAAAAAAAAATTTAAATTTTTGCAAATTTAATTTTTTTTTGCAGAAATGTCTTAACTAGACCCTAGTAAGTAAGAATAATACTATTTCTTGGTGCGGAATTGAAGAGGTTAATATTAAAAAAAAAATAAAATAAAATTTTAATTAAAGCTTCACTTTCAGCAAATTTAAAAGTGTTACAAAATGTTTTTATTTGTTTTTTAATATGAATATCATTTCTGGTGGTAAGTTTTCTTTATTTCTTAGGCTTTTTTAACCCATTCTTAACCGCGGCTCACAAGCGCTTTGTACGATTTCATGTGCTTTCTTATGTTGATCACAGGAACTACCACATAAAATTTCAACTTTGTATCTTTCATCGTAGTCGAGATATAAGGTGGGTATAAAAATACCCAACCGTCGTTAATATGTTTCAAATGGGCACAAATTCCTTTTGCAACAACAGCACAGTTTTGCAATCAGGTATTTTCTATCAATAGCAGGTATAGTTGGTTAATTGTCTAAGAGAGCTTTCACATTTTTTTTAAAAAAAATTTTTTGCATATGATTGATAATAACACAAATTTTCTGATTTTAAAACATGATCACATGATGGCAGCCGTAGCCTAGTGGGTAGCGTTCGTGGCCCATAAGCTAAAATACCGCGGTAGCCCGGGTTCAATTCCAGCTCAGACAGAAAGTTTTTCAATTGAATTAATTTTTCTGTCCGTCTGTCACCTCTCTGCAGACAATGGCAATCCTCAGAGAGTAAAAATTGCCATGTAAAGCTTCTTGACAACATTGGTCTTTCGGAGTCGGCATAAAACACGTAGGTCCAGTTCTCGGTCATTTGTGATCAAACATTTAATAACACGCACAGCACAATTGATGAATAGAAGCTAGGTCAAAGTCCTTCCAAGAGCTGAAATGGCCAGTTTATTTTTTTTTTAAAAATGATCACTTTTGACATGGAAAATGTAGTAGTAAACGTTGAAATTTCTTGACACACTCCAAAAACATTTTATAACTCTATGTTTTCTTTAACCATCAAATAAGAAATTAGACACTTAGCTGTTACCAATTCTGAGATATGATTAATTCTGCAGAAGCATTTTCATGGGTAAAAAATACCCAACTGCAGTTGTTGGGTTAACAATTTAAGTATAGTAGAATAAAGACTTTTAGAAATACAATAAAATTTGATGTAATATATATAGAGTATCTGCTTTTGATAGTGATTAAAATAAAAATATAAAATATTACTATTTCCAATGCAACTGTTTTAAAGTATTTAGACATTTGTTTTTTAGTATAAATACCCTGCAGTGTAATCAACTAGATTTATACCAGTCAACAACTAGTTGGAAATATCCAACAACTAGTTCGATTTATGTCCTATTCTCATAGAACCGACTGGTATTTTTTACGTGGTGATGTCATTGGAAAAGACAATTGTCTTACTATGGATAAGGTTTTAACTAGTTAACAACTCATTTTTTATGTAAAGTAAAATTCTAGTTGGGTTGTGACTAGTTTTTAACCAATATAGTAATTATCGAATTAAAACTAGTTCATAGGTTCATATTTTTTCATAGTAGTTCATAGGTTCAAAGAACATATATTTTTACAACAAAATATTAGCTAAAGGCTAAAGTTGAAGCTATTTGATGAAATACCATGTTTATGGTATATATATACTAAGTTCTAATCTACTACAAAGTTGCAATAAAAACATTTAAAAATGAGAGTATATGTCGCATTAATATAATTCAAGATAGTTTATCAACTACATGTTTTTAAATTAGTTTTTATATGTTTTAATATATTTATTATTAGTTTGTTCCAATGGGGTACCCAGCTCCAACTGGTTTTGGAACTGGTTGATTTTGATAATATGTAGTATAGTTTGATTTTGGTTAGTTTTACAACTGGTTTAATGTGACTTGACAAAAACTAGTTGGGTTTAAACTACTTTTGCAACTAGTAAATCGTGACAAAATATAAACTAGTTTGTTTTGACTAGTATAAATACTACTCATGTTTTAATGCTGACTAGTCTTACACTGCAGGGTACGCACACTGCTCCGAAAGGATCGATAGGTTGCATAAAAATGGCACAAAAAACTGAAAATGAGACCTACTTTAAAATATTATTCTGATGAATAGCATGTTGAAATTGAACGTCCTATCTGATCCTTTTTAGGAGCTAAGGGGTTAGTTAGTATTTCACAAAATTTTATTCACGTTATTGTTTTTAGCAGAAAAACAAACTCACATAAAACTAACTTTGAGGATTCATTCGAAAGGTAATGAAATCACCTTTCTAACAGTAAAGCGTGAATCAAACTAAGTGTTGCACCTGTATTAATACCAATTACACAAAAAGAAGCAACACAGGAAAACATATATTGTTCTTTACGACTCTGGCATTAATTGTACACTTATTTCATGAACCGTTTCAAAAGTTTTGTCAATAATAATAGAAATTAGGGACTGGAATCTGATGCAAATGCATGTTTGCAGTGGTCACCATGTTAAGAAAATGAATAGAATATCTTTGCGATTCAGAAAATTTCCTTTAAAATGGCATTCAATCGTTAGTGCATATTTTTGCATATTTCTTTTTAAGTGCATATTTTACTATATATGCATGTTTTTTGCATATTTTCTTTAAAATTCGCGTTTCCTTTGAATATTTTTTAAAATGTTTTTATTTTTTTATTTAATTTTCTTCACGTTCAATATTTTTCTACACAACATGAACAGTAAGGTTGATAAAAAAAAAAACATTTTTTTCGACACTCATATTCTAGGAGCTGGATTCAAGTAGATCTTAAATCCAAAAGGATATCGAAATCGGTGGAACCGTTGTCCAGCGGTTTTGATTTAAAAAAAAATCACTTTTTTGCCAAAAATCACCGGTTTTTTCGCCGTAACTTTCTATCAATCTAAAATGACTCCTTAAAAAATGGGTGCAAATTAAAGGTATCTGGGACACCAAAGTCTTAAAGAGAAAGATTTTTAGATTCAAGAAATTTTTTAGTGTTCCGAATTCGGTCAACATTTTAGGTACTTTCTACTAAAATCGCTATTTGAAAAAACATTTTGTTGTCTCTGCTTACAAGGCAATATCTGTAGAGAAGTAAATTAAATATACATATAAGGCCTATGAATAAAAAAAATCTACTCTTTCACTTTTAACACAACGAGATAAGTATGAGCGAATATTCTCAAGAGCGGTCACCATAATTCAGCTTTGAAAAAAAAATTGGTTAAAACATTTTGTGTCTGCTTAATTTGGATCGATAAACAAATTTTCAGATATGATTGACTAATGTGGAATAGAAGAGTTTTGATTCCATATCGCAAAATGCATAATTATAATTCTGTTAAACTTTCTTCTATTTTTAAATATATTAACTATTTTTTGTTGAATCAATAACTGTTATTTTTCGTTGCTGGTTTAACTCAGAAAAACATACCAAGCGACATTGCACAGTTCAATTTGAACTTGAATGAGTGTAGATTCATATTTTGATTTTATGGTTCGTGTTAATTTTGTTTTCCGTATTAATTTTAAACTTAAGCTTGAAAAGAGGAATGAAAACAAACTGAGCTAATATTTACAAATATTTTTTTGAGCTTTATGTGTTTTTTGGTAATTACATGCATATTAATGTAATCGTTTGTCATAAATATTGACAAATGTTTTTGTTTTTAATGTATATTTTAAGTGCATATTTTCTTAATTTTAGGTGCATATATATGCGCATATATTGGATGTTTTTAGTGCATGAGATTCCGGTCCCTAATAATAATATTGCGAAAGGAAATAAGTGCAGTGATTTTGTTTTCCATATTAAGTTTAAACTTGAGTTTGAAACGAGGAATGAAAACAAACTAAGCTCATATTTACAAAGATTTTTTTGATCTTTATGTGTTTTATGTTAAGTACATGCATACTAATGTAATTGCTTGTCATAAATATTGACAAATTTTTTTGTTTTTTAATGCATATTTTAAGTGCATATTTTATTAATTTTAGGTGCATATATATGCGCATATATTGGATGTTTTTAGTGCATGAGATTCCGGTCTAATATTAATAATAATATTGCGAAAGGAAATAAGTGCAGTGATCCTTTGCCGACACGCAGGTTGCAGTATCATATTATCGGACGAAAAACTCTTATTTTTGCAAGCAAACCACAACTTGCAAAGTGATAGAGTGTACGGAGCTTGCATGGCAGATATTTCTAAAGAAAAAAAAACTATTGAAGGATTTCAAAATGTTTCCTCAATCATGGTTTGGGGCGCTTTCTCCGAAAAAGGCAAATTGCCCCTTCTTATTAGAATATTACTTAGAACATGTTTTAAAGAACTATCTTATGCCGCCATGCCAAGCAAATCTACAAAAAGGGTCACTTTTGTTTTCAGCAAGATTCTTTTCCAGCACACAAGGCAAAAATAGTTCAAAGCTGGTGCAGAACAGCTTTGCCATGTTTTATTTATATTGACGAATGGCCTTCGTCATCCCCTGACCTAAGCCCCCCGGACTTTTCTATTTGGGGTATAGTGCTGAGCAAATTAACGAACATAAACACATAACGGTAGATAAATTTAAGCGACGATTAATGAAAATATCAGATGATATACCTGAAATTTAGATGAGTGCCGCATGCTCGTCTTTCACAAATTGTTTTAAATTTTTAAAAAGAATTAATGCTGAAAGATTCGAATTTAATGATGAAGAGTTATGAAGAATACTTTAAATAAAAAATCAAAATTTTTGTTTTATAAAGTTTACCAGTGCTTTTGATTTATGGCATAAAACAAGTGCTACAGCTATTTTGATTCACTCTGTGTAACACTAAACATCAACGACTGACCCGTTCCTAAGCTGTGCTCATGGAAAGATGAAATCTGTGGTTGAAAGTACTAAATTTCAACTTTAAGTGCACTTTTCCCAAAATTTTGCGTAAGAAATCAAATTTTTTTTAGAATCGATTTCGTAATTTATTCAATTTGTTTTTTAATGACACCAAACATAGAATCAGATCTTTAAAAATGAAAAAGTTGGTTATACTTAAAATAATTATACTTATTAGAAAACAATGATGCCAATGTTTAATTAGTAATGCGACTAATAAAGGTAATGGCCGATGGAGGACAAGGATTTTTTAAAATTTCTCTTGCAGTTACAATGGAAGAAAATGTATGCGCTTCAAATGAAGACAAAATAAAAGAATTTTATGCTATACTAGCAGCAGTATATAAAAAAAAACGTAAATTAAACAGCGTATGCAGATTAATATTACTATGTACAGTTCCAAAGATCAAAGAAACTTACCATAACATGAAGATTGTATTTGAATTGACAAACTGATTGAAATTCCATTTGATTTTTTTTTTTAATTTTAAACATCTATTAATCGTCGTTGGCCAACAAACCGCAACGGAAACTTATAGCTTTGACACATTGGCATAGGTAATCTTGGTTATCTTTTGTAGTTTAAAATATAACCATTGAGGATGACACACTCAATATTTTTCTTAACTAGTTTAAGAAAATTACGAGAAATATAGACGCAGAGAGCGAGCGAACAACACTATAATCATGATACAAAGAACTACAGATAAAGTATTCCCGGCGCAACAAACAACATTTACTGCGCACCTCGTCATCGGTGCTCGTCAAATGTGACACTTGATGAATACATTCAAAAGAAAATGTCAAAAAGAGACGATGATAGCAAATTGAAAACGAACAAACGGTCAAAATTCTGTCAGCACATCAAGCAACGTAGCCGCTTTTTGTGTAAATTAGTAAAAAGGGGAAAAAGAACACCCCTACAAAATGTGCAAATTTTTTTCACAAACAGTACTAAAAAATATATTTACTTTATTTTGGACATGTGCTTTATTCAATAATATTTATTTCATTTCAGTAAAACAAGTTTTCATAAGAAAATTTAGGCATTTTAAAATCTTTACACCCTTTGAATAAATTGTGTCTACGTTGCAACCAATGAGCACCTTGCACGTCACAGCAAAGATGGCGGACATGCGCAATATTCTATCTGTAGTTATTTGTATCATGGTTTAGCAGAAAATTAAACTAGAAAAGCGATTTAAACAAGTTTACGTCTGCCAATGTGCCAAAAGCATTGCCCTTGCACTATGGTCCAGAAAACCGATTTTTGTGGCATTAAATTAAACAAGCCACATAGAGTGCCCTAACTTCGCACATTTACTTCTGGTACTGTATTTATGAAATATCTTTGAAATGGGCGTGTTCGATTTACTGCCACGCCCATTATTTTAAATACTCTATAAAGTGAGTTGTAATAGAGCTCTTACAACAATATTTGGTATGTGTGAATATTACATGAAAAAAAAGACATGTACCGAAAATGGGCATCATCCGCTAACGGACACGCCCACCTCCCATACAAACCAAAATCCTGGAGACCAATATATATATTGAAATCAATATGACTAATTAATATTCAATGAAGATATAGAATCGTTATTTATTTGTAAGCCAAAAATGGGAATGGCCCACCACCAGATTTCTTATCTTAAAGTTTTATGATAAAAATTGTTGTCATTATTAATTTTATTTTTAAAAAGTAAATAAACATATAATATGTATGGATAAAAAAGCCAAAACAAAATTAAAACCAATTTAATTCTTATAATTTATAAAGACTTCAGCATTTTTATTAAACTTTTTCCAAATTCCTGATAAATAAAAATATATTAATGCATATATATTTTAATATTGAATTACCTTACGATTAGTCTGAAGCGTCATCAGCCATATCTAACTCAAATGAATAGAGTGAGAGCTCATTGAAATCTTCATCAGAATCACTTGCTTCTTCATTTGAATGTTGTGATGTATGTGGTAATAAAGAATTCAAATCGTCATCAGAGTCACTAGCAACATCCTTAGAAAAATGTTGTGATGTTTGTGGTAATAAAGTAGTCTGTTCGAAATTAGGTGATTCCAAAAGTGCAATAACTTCTGGCAACAGTTTTTGTTTTTTACATGATTTCATTCTTTCATTCAAGCAGAGACTCGAAAGTAAAGGGTCGGAGGAATCGAGAGCTCTGTTGAAAACATCTGTGAGATTATTTATCCTAGTATTTTTTCTTGCATGTGCAATGCGATCTTTTTTGTAGAATTTATTTCTGGACTCTGAAGCATTTTCTCCAAGGCAACCAACTGGAACTACAGTTGATTCTATTATTTGCGAGGAATGAACCAAAATTTTATGTACGGTTGCTGACATGGGATACCAATTATATTTACTATAATATATATCAGCCGTCATTTTGCAAAAATTTTGAAACTTTTTTGTATTTATTTGAAATTCACTTGAAATAGATGCTAATATAACATGTAAATTTTTCAAAAAATCATTATCAATATCTATTATTAATGCAAATAACTCAGTGTTAGCAAACGCTTTTCTAGCCGTGTTTCCATTATTGGATGTTCCACTCCCATCCGATTTAGGTTTACTTATGTGCAGGCCCATTTGCTCCCAGAATCTTTTTTGAACTAAAACCTTTCTGTTTTTAAAAATTTCTTTTTCTGATAGTGTTCGTATTTGCCATTTTCTTAAGTTAATTCTATAGGAAATGTTTAAAATAAATTCAAGGAACCTTATCCAAGCATGGAGTGGGCTAACCCCATATTTAAGAGCATTGGGCTTAGGTTGAAAAACAGAAGACTTGAGATCAGTTATTGACATAAACTGTCTAGGATTTGCGCCGCATATTGGACAGGATTGAGAAGATTTTGTATCAGTAAGTATATTCAAAACTTTCCCATCAATTAATGTCATGTGTAAGTCATAACTTACTACAATTTTTCTATTACTATCTATGAACCAGTCCATCGGGTTCAAGTTTGTTATTTCAAAATCAAGATGATTTTTTTCAGACAAAATATGTTGCTTTGTTTCTTTTACAAATTCCACCTTTAACGGTCTACAGAACCGTATTGATTGAGGAGCACGATTTACCCAAATAATATTTCCGGTCATCTCAATTAATTCTAACGGTATCACTGAAATAACAAAAATCGATCTATCAAAAGATTCAGGATTATCCTGATGGAACTTCTGGTTAAACATACTTTGTCCTGTAGAACCGTCAAACCCGTAGCTAACAATTAGTTTCACTTCCTCTATATTTAAAAATTCCTTTAGCATATTTTTTTGCATCAAGAGAATTCGGTTAGCTGTATGGTCCAAAAGCTTTTGCAATGGAACACTTGCAGATGTTTCCGTAACCAATATACCCTCGGGTCTACACTGCAGCTTTGCTTCAATTAGTTTATTATAAGGTGGATAGATATCACAATTTCTAGATTTGTTTAATAATCGACTATTTACATATTGAGATTTGCTAAAGTCATGTTCCAAATGAAAAGCCAAAGCTTCATCAGGACTAAGAGCAATTGGCTTACTATTTTCAGAAGTCAATTTTTTTCTTATTTTTGTTGGTCTTGAAGGAGACAATAAAGTTTCTTTTAATACAAATGCCAAATCGTTATTGTGAGCGGTTCTGGCTGACGCACTTGCAGCATGAACAATTAACATGGTCTCATTGTTTTGCTTGGATGCAAGCTCGGAAGCGAGTTTTCTTTTCACTCGAGTTTTTCCATCTGTGTAGTTCAGCCGGGGCCGTCCCCTTTTACTTTGCAATCCTGAACATTTTCCACAAGCTGTGAAATCAGTATCGTTTAATAACCAACGGCTATGCAAATTTTTAAAACCTTTCAGATTTCGGTTGCATTTATTCCAATTCCTTTTTATAAACGCACATAAATTGGAATTTTTTTTTTATTTTATTGATATTTTCTTCACTTTTATGTTGTATGTCAAGTTTTTGGAGAAACCAATTCAAAAGGTAACCAACGTTTCCTGAGTTCTCCAACCAAATTTGCAAAATTTCTGAATTTTTTATCTTAAGTGGTTCTGAAATAGACCGATATATTAAATTGCTGCAAATTGATGCAGGTAAATCAATAAGCACCTTTTAGTGTACATTTCAACCTTTCACCACATATATAACACTTTGACAATACCTGACAATATCACTACTTTTTGTCTACGAAACACAAACACGATTCTTAAACTAAATCAAAAATACCTGCACATTAAAATAGAATATCCTTTAAAATTACAACACATAACTAAAAAAATTTCCATATTTAATGTCAAATATACCTTGATGATGACTTTCCATATTGAAATTTTGTTATGTATTTATAAATTTACCAAATATTTCAACTTTTGTTGCACTTTTATTTTATGGACATTTAATCATTAGGACCGACCTACAGCAAAAAACATAGAATCATTAATCACAACACTTAAACGTTATATTAACACAATAAATTCAATAAAAAGCAATTAATATTACAATTAAACATTAAAAAATTATCATTACCAGTAACACTAAACAAAAAGGTACTTGTTATAAAGAATTACTTTCGTCAACTAATGTTTTGTCAAATAAAATGTTTGTAAATATAAGCGCAGTTATCAGTGTCTGTTTTATAGTTAAGTCTCTTTTGTATGGGTGTGTTGATTCCCAGTGAAAAAATATGCGATCGCTCCCATGAGGAGCAACATGGGAGCGCTCTTTTGTTGTTTTATTGGATCAAAAAGTAAGCACTTGTGCCCTTGTGCTCCTTTACTGTTTTATAAAATCAAAAGGCGAGCAATCAATGAAAAAAAGAACATAAAGTAAGGCATGTGCTTTGTAAGAAACTCGATCATTATTTTCTGTGAAAAATCGGCCATTGTAGTCTAGGGGAGAGTGCGCTAGACTAACAACCCAGAGGTCCCTGGTTCGACTCCGGGTTCGGGCATGGTTCTTTTCACTTTCTTTATTCTTTTCTACATTTAAGAATTATGGAGAACTTAAAATCCATACCTAAATTGTGGAAAATGTGGAATTAAAGGACAGGAAGAACTAAGGGCTGAAAATGCTTGCCGAGGTTAAGGCATAACACACACAAGCAATTGAAAGCATTGTCTTTCACGTCTGTTTCGTTTAATCAATAATTCACATATGGTTCCAATCAATTCCTCTAGCTAATCCATCCCTTTCCTTTCACGTCAAAGACCAAACCTTGTTTGTATAAGGCGCGTGTCTTGGTTCTTTGATCTTTTAAAAAAAAATATTTTAATTGTTCTTTTGCTTATCCATTTGGATCAGTTATTGATCGCTCCTTTTGAGCTCCTCTGGGATGTTAAAGGGAGCGCTACCCTTCCTAGGACATGCAATGTTAAAAGAGAACACAAAATGCACCTAGCTTGGATCAATAAGGAGCACTCTACTGCTCCTCAGGGAGCACTCCCAGATCGCTCATAGGATGATCCACTTTTTTACTGGGTTATGTGGAGCATCTCTATTGTGTCTCTTCGTTTGTAATTGTTCTCATGTTGCAGAATCTTCGTTTCTTTATAGTTGGGAAAGTGACCAAACTTTACGCAATGGGCCGCAAGTGCTGTTTTATTATCATTCTTGTTGTTTATGTCCGATTTGTGCACTGATATTCGTGTTATTAATTTAGATTTTGTCGTTCCAACATACACTTGTTCGCATTCATTGTCCCCGTCTCCTTTACATTAAATTTTATAGACCAAATTTGATTTGTCCATGTCTTCAATTTTTGATTTCGTGTAACTATAGATGTTTCTTAAGGTGTTATAAGATTTTGGTGCAAGTTGAACCTTGTTTTTGTTGTATAAGTCGGTTTTTTTAAATTTTTCCGTAAAGCCTTCTACATATGTGACTCCTTTGTAAATAAATGTTTTCTTAGTTTGGTATTTATTATTTTTAGCGTTGCTTTCTTTAAGCAACCGGGCTATTGTCAATTTTGGAAAATCATTATTTATTAATATATTTTTAATTTTACGTTTGTTGTTTATGTGGAAAATGTCATCACTTATGTTTAGTATTCTGTTAATAACGTTTTTCGCCGTGTTTATTATTGTCTTTTTTGGATGTTTTGAATATAAATTTATGAGATGTCCTGATGCTATTTGTTTTTGATACCAATCCGTTTTTATTATATTGTTGTTCCTTATTAGTTTTGTGCCTAGATATGGTAGTTGACCATCTATTTCTTTCTCTATCGTAAATTTTATGTGTCTGTTGGCAAGTGTTGAAACTTCCCAATGTTGTGACTATCTTATACGTTTTTATGATACAAAAAATGACCTCCACGTATTTAGTTTAAAGTCTAGGTTATTGCTCGATGTTATCCATAAAAATGTCTAAAATTTCTTCCATCACGATGTCTGCAAAGATGGAGGATATTGGTGATCCCATAGGCATTCCTTTTAAGTGATTGTGTATGATTTTGTCAGACTTAAAATAATTGTTTTCTTTTAGACAGAATTTAAGCATGTCCATAAATAGTTATTTTGGTATATTTGTATGTTTTTCTATAATGTCCCATTTCTTGTATATTGTTTTGATAGCGAAATCCACTGGAATGCTAGGGAAAAGTGATACCACGTGATGACGTGGTATCACTTTTCCCCAGCATTCCAGTGGATTTCGCTATCAAAACAATATACAAGAAATGGGACATTATAGACGTGGTATCACTTTTCCCTAGCATTCCAGTGGATTTCGCTATCAAAACAATATACAAGAAATGGGACATTATAGAAAAATATACAAATATACCAAAATAACTATTTATGGACATGCTTAAATTCTGTCTAAAAGAAAACAATTATTTTAAGTCTGACAAAACCATATACAATCAATTAAAAGGAATGCCTATGGGATCACCAATATCCCCCATCATTGCAGACATCGTGATGGAAGAAATTTTAGACATTTTTATGGATAACAACGAGCAAAAACCTAGACTTTTAACTAAATACGTGGAGGTCATTTTTTGTATCATAAAAACGGATAAGATAGTCACAACATTGGAAAGTTTCAACACTTGCCACAGACACATAAAATTTACGATAGAGAAAGAAAAAGATAGTCAACTACCATATCTAGACACAAAACTAATAAGGAACAACAATATAATAAAAACGGATTGGTATCAAAAACAAACAGCATCAGAACGTCTCATAAATTTCTATTCAAAACATCCAAAAAAGACAATAATAAACACGGCGAAAAACTTTATTAACAGAATACTAAACATAAGTGATGACATTTTCCACATAAACAACAAACGTAAAATTAAAAATATATTAATTAATAATGATTTTCCAAAATCGACAATAGCCCGGTTGCTTAAAAAAAGCAACGCTAAAAATAAAGAAACCATTAGTCACATATGTAGCTGTTGTTTATTTTGTTTTTAAATTCTGCAACGTCGTTAATGTTATGTATGGAATTTATCGTCAAGTGTTTTATTATTTTAGAAAGATACTTGCATAATTATTATAATTATTATGATTTAAACAAAACTCAAATTGGAAAAGGAGTATTTCAGATAATTATTAAATAAACAATTGGTTCTAATTCTTTCAAATAGATTAAGTAAATTTTCGTACTTTAGATCTTATGTTTTTCATTAGAGTTTGCACAGAGGCTCTGTCAAGCTCGGTGGATGCTTTAGTCCAAAAATATCTAAAACTTGTTACATCTTTTGTGTTTTTCTTATATTTTATAAGCTCACGTTTCATTTGAGCTCAGTATCTTTCAATAGGTCGAAGTTGTGGGCGATTCGGTGGGTTAATGTCCTTTGAGACGAAATTTAAATTATTTTGCTCGTACCACTTCAAGGTGAGTTTTCCATAGTGACAAGTGGCCAAAGCAGGCCAAAACAGTGGTGTTATTCTATGACACTTTATTAATGGTAATAATCGTTTTTGAAGGCAGTCCCGGGCATAAACTTTCTGGTTTATTGACCCTGATCCAACAAAAACTCGACTTTTAAGCCCACATTGGCAATTTGCTTGCCAAATTATATATTTTTTGGGAATTTATCAAATTTCTGTTGCTTAAATTTTGCAAGAGCACAGCCTCTCTTTTTTGCAGAATAAAATTGTTGACCTTTGATCTGCCTTAGATCGGCTTTGATGCATGTTTCATTGTCCTTTATTACACAAGAATATTTTTGAAGCACTGTATCGTACAATTTGTGAGCTCGGCTTTTAGCGACTTTATTTGGTTTGTTGGTGCGATTAGGGGCAGCATTGACACTGTGCGAATGTATGCAAGCGCGTCGGAAGCGAATTTCATCTGGGGGGGCAGTACAAATGGTGGTGCAAAAAAGTTCACCAAAATTTCTTCAAAGAAACATGAATGTGAATCACAAATTTTTTATTTTAGTTTAAAATAAAAAAAAAATATAAAAATATATAAAAAATATTAAAATTTCATTGTTTTTAAAAGTTCTTCCAATTTCAATATTAGAGATCATTCTTTAAAGGATCTTTCATATGGTAATATGAAAATATAAGAAATAATGGTTGCTTTTATAAAGCAAGACTAGGTATATCTTTACATGGTTTAAATGCAATAAGGTACAAAAAGTTATATCAATTTAAATTATTCCAATATGTTTCTTTCTGTCCTTGCGAGAAACAAACTCTTTCACCACCTCCATCGAATTCAATTCTTCGGTTTTATCTTTGTGAATGTGTATAAGTGCCGCATGAGTGAGTCGTTTCTGTGTCATAGTTGCTCGAAGATACGTTTTAAGTCGTCTTAGTGCACTAAAAAACGCTCAGATGAAGCTGCTGATGCAGGCACAGTCAAAAGCAAAGCAATAAGTTTTTCAACTTCATTTAATAGTTTTTTTACAGTATCCGAATTTTTTGCAAATTGGGATACAATGCCACTACAATTTGAAGGTGTTTGGCCAGGCAATTGCTTCAGCAATTTAAGTTGCGCGTGGAGGTCGCTCACATCAAAGTCATCTGCATAAAGATCTAGTTTTGTTTTTAGATTTTGTTCAGAAGGCACTTTTCCGTTGAAGGCTTCGATTACAATATTACAGTATTAAGTTACATACTTAAGGGTGCTTTTAAACGAAAGTGGTGGGTTTGCAGTAGAAACTCAACATTTTGTTCTATCTTTTTGCAAACACAGAGAAAGAAAATGGTTATCCGCAAGCATGCTTATGAAGAAGAGAGAAGAGAAGAGAAAATATCTAATACAAATATATTATCGTTGTAAAAAAAATTGACATTTTGAATAACTTTTGAAGTTTTCTTTTTGAATTGTTTATCTAGCTAAAAAAGTGGGGGGGGGGCAACTGCCACCCTTTTCCCCCGCTTCCGACGCCAATGAATGTATGTCATTTATTTTACGCACTTTTTATACATAAGTTGCGGATCTTCCATGTTTGCTAGCCACTTCTCTTATGGATAGGTTAGGATTTAGTTTGAACTCAAACTTAACAGATTTTACCTTTTTCTTAAATACAAACCCTTATTTTCGACCACTTCCATGCCGCCGTTTTATTGAATCAGTCTTATCAAACGTTTTCAATGCATATGTTACCCTTGATTTTGGGATTTTAAGTAATTTTGCATGTCATTATAAGAAGAACGTGAATTATCAACGTGAACTTGTGGACTTTAAATAAAGGACTTATGTGCCTTAATTTTTGGTACCGGTATTGCCCTTGCATATAAATCTTATGTGCATTAAGTTTGTTTCCGTTATATAAGCGGTTTTGAAGTTACACACTTTTGTCACCGTAGACTCAAAAAATCGAACACTGTGCACTTTGGGAAGGCACAAAAATGTATAGACGGTTTTTATTTGCAAACGCCTCCTACAACCAACGAAAGGATTTAACCAACGCTTCCTTGTTGACTTTGTTGATTATTATGAGGATTTTTTTCCCCTATTGTTGTTGTGTTTTTACGCTTAACCCATGATGACGATGATGATGATGGATATGTGGCGATGCCTTGCAGCTGCATCTAGTCTAGCCCCAGCACTCTTTCAGTGTCTGTTTTTGAGATGACTTACTCAAGGATTTTTACTCCATAATTTATATTATCTACATATGTATAATATATATGTATATATATATGTGTATATATTACATTTTAATTTTCCTCCTTTCACTTTGAGTTTTCTTATTCAACATTCTTTCCTTAAGCTTAAAATCTACACACTTACATCAACTAAGAACCTTTTTCGAATTCCATGTCAACATGAATTTTTAAGTTATATTATTGCGTGCGTGCTTGCTCCACATGCTAGTGCTTTGTGGATTACTTATTAACTAGCTGCTGCTGCTTTTGCTGCTTCTTTTGCTGCTGCTGGCATCACCTTTTGATGGATATCTTTGTTCCCGAGCAGGATTTGCATGCTATGAGTATAGTGGATTCTTGCGTCAAACGACTGTCGTAACCTATTCTACGTATAGTCTGACTTTTGGGTCACGTATGACTGGCTGGCTGCTGTGAATGTGCGTAGCTACTTTAGCTGATGTATATGTAGAATGAGGTAATGTTAGGAAATACTATAACATTAATAAGAATTTATAATATATTGCAGCATGACGTAAGATATTTTTGATTGTGGCAGAAGGAGGTGAAGTTTTCCAAACTAAAAAGCCGATTATTTCACAAAGAACAAAAGTTTTCAGTTATTATAGCACGACTATTTATTTGTGAACTAAGACTAAATTTTTTGTTAATATAGGAGAAAACATTAACTAGTATGTTGTTTTCATGTACATATTGTACTTTATGAAATTCAATAGCAGAGACTATGGTAATTGTGGACTGCATTTTAATTTTGGCTAAAACTCGGAAAAATATAACTTTTTCTGAAAATTTGAAAGCTTGAATTTGTAGTCAGGGTTGCCACACGAGAAATTTTTGTGCTACCAAATATCCTAAAAAAAAATGACAAAAATGAAATAAAAAAATACAAAATTAGGTAAGTGGTCTAGTGGGCCACCTCCAATTAGTAAAATTGGTCTAGCGCTCTAAAATTTGAAATATTTTGAGGATTTTTTTTATAGGTTAATATAAAGAACAGTGATATTTATTTAAGAATTTTAAACTTTATATAAGTATTGTAAGTTACAGTATAAAATAAGTTACAATAAGTGTTACAAATTGTAACACGAATTGCGCATACAAAAAATTTTTTTCAGTATGAAAAATTTCAGATTATTTTCAAAATTTCGGTGTTGTAGATTTTGACTCTTGTATTTATCTGAAAAATAAAAACCAAGAATTTGAGTAATCACTCAAGTGCAGTTATGGCTGGGACTAGAAAAAAAAAATACTGAAAATTGACAAAATGACGTGCTTTTGAAATTTAAGTTAAGAAATAGGTTTTTTATAATAGGTGTAATAACACCCAGAGAAAAAACGTAGTAACCCTTAATATTCACACTTCGGTTTAACTATTTTTACCTATGATTCAACTTCAAAGGGTGAACTATTTATTCTAAAATGTAACCAATTTGATTTTTACGTAACAATGAAAAAAAAAAGATTGAAATTGTTTTCATACTTAAAATGTATAAATATTTGAAATGAAGTGTTAAAATGTTTAATTTAGTTATTCTTTAAAGTCAATATTAATTTTTCCATATTGATTTCAATTGTTCTATTTTAATTTATTTTTATGTTTTAATAATTAAGTGTCTTATTCTTTAATTTAAAATGCATTCATATTCAGTGATTATTTAAAATATGCTTTAAGTTAAAACAAAGTGTACATATTAAATTCAACAATTTCAAGAATCAAGTATGTTTATATTTATTTTTACCATGCTGTGTTAATGGTACGACTTTTTGAAATAATACTTTAATAAAATAATATTAAATTTCAGACAATTTGGCTAAGTAGTTTTGGTTTTTTCTACAACATCCCAGCAAAATTTTTGTGCAAATGTGGCATGCATTCTTAGGAACACAGCTTTCAGAGGACATTCTATAGAAGAAACTGTACTTCTTCTTAGCCTTATAAAGAAGTTCTTTCAAGAGGCATGCTTATAACCTACTTCTGGAAGACATTCAAATGGCATTTAAATTCAGTTAAAGTAAAAAAATTGTATATAATTATAATATATATTTTGGATAGTTTCAGTGGGATGTTTTAAACCCCCCAATTAAACCCAACCACTTACTACTTCCAACACTAAAATACTTTGAACATCAGGAAAAAGGATATTTGGCGTGGAATTCTTTTAAACCCTCAACAAAACCCAAACACTTCTCATTTTCAACACCAAAATCGCGAGAATGTCGGGAAAGGGAATATTTTCCAAGGGATTTTTTAAACCCCAAAACCACAAAAACCATTCCATTCCATGGAATGAATGCCTTCTTAAAGTTCTTCTGGAAAATACCTACTAGAATTCTTTTATTAAAAGGCTCAAAGAAATCTTCCATTGAAAAAGTTCTGAAAGCACTTCTAGAGAAGATTAAGGAAAGCATTTCTCCCAATGACATGCATATGTTAAAAGAATGTCTTCTTGGTATGAAAGTGAAACGGATGGAATTCAAGACTACCTTCCAATTTAGCTTCTTTTGGAAGCATTTTTTTTGCTGGAATATTGCCGAAAAAAGTTTTGAGAGAAATGAGTGCAAAGAGAGTGAGTGTAGACGAAACACTGTGACTCGACGCACGCTAAAATGACTGCAGATTTAAAATAACGTCAGTATCCTAACAAAAATTTCACGCTATATTCTTTAAAGACTACACTTTTAAAATACATATAAAAAAATTGATTTCATAAAAATTCTGGACCACTGGCCGGCCTGCTTTAAGAACGCTGCGTTACTTTTCGCACATTCCTTCAAGGTATGTGCTCCGTAAGTATTAATTTTTCCACTCTCAAATTATACTAGAATTAAGAAAAATACTTTGCCTTTTATTTTTAAACAAAAAAAAAAAATGGTTCAAATCAAAAAAAAAAAAATAAAAATTTATTTGGTTGAAGTTCTCTATTTTTCTCAACAAAAAAATTATATGATAAAATTCTAGTGAGCATCATTCGAAAGCTAAGAAAAAGACGCACATTTCTTGTTTAGGACAAATTTTCCCATCTTTGTCAGTTATGATCAAGAATGATACATAAAAGAATGCGCATTCAGAGTGCCAAAAATGAAATCTACTGCGCAGCATACGTCACAACTGAAAATCCATGCACACAAAAACAAATACACCACAAATGAAACTAAGTAAATTATTCTGAATGGCTTCCCATTGTGCCAAACGGATCCATTACGAATTCGAGACGGACTTAGGTTAGGTTAGGTTAGGTAATGATGACTGAGCCGATAGACGACTCGTACACTTAAGCCCGTTGTGATACCACATGATCTCTTTAAAACCTAGTAGATATTTCCCTCCTCAAACCAGTTCGAGCGGATAATGAATTTAAGGATATGCTTGATTTCCAGGCATGAGACTTCCGCAAGTCCATTTAAAAAGGGATGGCCCGGAGCTGCCATTCTCCTTTTAGCTAGAGCCGGACATTCGCAGAGGAGGTGCTGAACATTTTCTACCTCCTCCTCACATCTGCAGCTTCTGCAGAAATCGTTTGATGCTACTCCCAACCGAAGGGCATGCGCTTCGATCAGGCAGTGACCCGTTAGGACTCCTACTATTTTTGACAGGTTTACCCTGCTTAACTCAAGCAGTGAGTTGGTGCGTTTTAAGTCGTAGGTAGGCCATGTTAGCTTAGTTATCCTACATGTATCAAGGCGTTCCCAGAGTTCTTGTGCAAGATCTAAGGATCTGTTCTTGCACTGGAGTTTATAGGAGTAAATGGGTATACCAATAAAATCCTCATTTAAGAGGGTGTTAGAGGTCGTACCCTTCCTTGCCAATTCGTCGGCCAAATTGTTGCCCTCGATATCCCTGTGTCCGGGTACCCATATGAGGTGAATCCTGAGTAGCCTTGCCATCTCGTTAAGAGATTTGCGGCACTCAGCGAGAGTTTTAGAGTTGTCAATATTTGAGTTCAGTGCTTTCAGTGCAGCTTGGCTATCTGAAAAGATGGAAATACTTTTTCCTTCAAGGTCTTTTTGACATAGAATCCTAGTGGTTTTGTGAATAGCCATCATTTCCGCTTATTTCCGTAGACACTACAATAGTTAGGAAGTCTAAGGGACGCTTCGATTTCGAGATCCTGGGAGTAGATACCTCCCCCTACTTGTTCTCGAAGTTTGGATCCATCTGTGAAGATTTTTGTGGCGGAGGTTTTAAGGGGGATTTTGTTTGCCCAGTCTGGAGCCGTCAAGAGATGAAAACTACATAGTTCTTTTCAAGATTTAAGCACGGCACACAGTAGTCTGTTTTGTCGGGTGCAGACGAGTTCAGAATAATTGTGTGGCCGCAGTTGTTACCTATCCAATTACCAGATTCTCTAAGTCTCAAGGCTGCTGTGTTGGCACATTCCCTGGCAAAGATATCGAAAGGAGGAAGGTGAAGCATGACATTGACGGCGCTAGTTGGTGTTGAGGACAGTGCCCCCGTGATACAAAGACCAGAGCTTCTTTGCACCTTTGCAAACTTCTGAAGTGTGGTTGCCTTATCAAGGGCCCTCCACCATACCAGTGAGCCATACATTAGTATGGGGTGGACAATTGCTGGGTGAGACGGATTTACTTTTTTGAATATTTTATCGTTTTGAATACGTTTTGCATCCGGAACTGAACCTTTTTCGTATGAAATTCCTCTCAAAAGTACGAATCGCTTTTTCCACTTTTTCGGATTCGTCACGGACTCGAACGGACTTTCGGACTGTTTTTTTAAATAATGCGAATTCACAACGGCCTCACTTTTTTAAATAGTTCGAGCTCAAAACGGGACAACAATGTTTATGCTGTATTCAAATTTTTTTTTATTTTTTTGATATTTCACTTCTTACATTCTTACATATTACATTTTAAATAAATAAGGATATTCAAATTTCAGTATCGGGCAGCTTTGCACACCTATACTTTCTCATCTTGAGCATGTATTATTGAACGCTTTAAAGTTCACACTGAAAACAAAAGAGTTCTAAAGCGCTTTTTCAGAAATCTTACAAGGCATAAGGTAATTTTTTTTGGGCTCTGATTTAAATTGCGAAATTAAATAAATGAGTAGTGAACAAACTGTCAAAAGCAAACAGACCGAAAGACAGGTAAGCAGACAGACATGTAAAAAGGCAGACGAACAGTGAAAAAATATGTTTTAAGCTGGAAGAAAAACTGGAATTTGAATTTGCAGAAAGGTGGTGCGAAAGCAATTTTTTTTGCAAATTTTATTTTGCCTGCCCGCGGAATAGTTGAGAATGAAAGTAAAACTTATATAAAAAACTTCAATTCAATCGTTCTCAGCATCCACTTTAAAATTTCTTCATCTAAGAATATAACAAGTAACAGCTCTTTGTTTGATCACCCAAACTTCATCGCCACGAGATAGCTATTGTTTGAAATCAATTTTTTTTAAATATTGTGCTTTAATAAAATTTTATACAGTGTAATTAATTACAGTATATCGTCGTATATCAAAGAAACACGCAAGCGCAGATATTGTTTGATTGACGTTTGTTTGAACACTGAAGCCTTGATCGTTCTGTACGTGAGATGAGTACATATTTTACTGCACAAACACAATCCCAAATATGCAAAGCTGCCCTACACTGTGGGCTGAATACATTGCTCAATGCATTGTCAACAACCATTGAAGATGACACTGAAGATTGTCATATCTCTACGAAATATGATTATTTTTACAGTTTAAAAACATTTTTTTACTTTATTGTGGAAATTCGTTAAGCTAATTTAAATTTAGTTCTTAACAATAAACCAAGTTGTAATAGAAAAAAGCGGATTTTAAAATCTTTACACCCTTTTAATAAATTGTGACTACGTTTTTATGATCGTTTTTATTCTGTTACTTGTCTAGCATGAGCTACGTCACAACCAATAGATGGCGTTTGAGTCGAGACTTGCGAAATGCGTAGTCTGTAAATAAAGCATTCTTGAGTTACGATCCTTTCTTACAAACGTAAAAAAAATAATTTCGAAAATTCCTTATTTTATATTGAAAAAAAAGGTATGAAATATTTTTGACTTAAAAAGTCAAAAAAATGGTTATAAAGAAAACTTTTATGGCAAAACATAGTAAATAAATATTTATTCAAAATCTTGAAGTTTGTAAAAAAAAATTTACCAAAACGATAGAGAATTTACCATTTTACCAAGGAAAAATTTGCCAAAAAAATTTACCAAAATGACAAAGAATTTACCATTTTACCAAAGAAAAATTTTCTGCCAAAAGTAGCAATATTTTACCAAACTGTCAACCTTGTTTGTAGTACGAAAACGAACCTCTCGTTGGGTCACAGTTAATTGGGTAAAATTGTAATATATTATACAAGTTATATCGATTTGGTAAACATTTCGGTGATTTATGTACCACAGATTTAAATGTAATTGATTGTAAATGTTATTGATTCAAAATAAATTCATTTGGCATTTCACGCCATTTCGGTCAGGGAGCTTGTCTCCGAATAGCTTTATTTTGAAGGTCAATATTAGTGATGCCAGATTTTTTTCCAGCAATCCGGGACAAATGCAAATGTATGTACAAATAAACGGGATTTTGAGAAATTTTTCAGGAAAAGGTTATATTTTAGAGCTTTAGATCAAGTAAGTTGTGAAAGAAGGTAAAAACAAAAACAACAATACTCTGTATTAAGTCTATCACACAGCAGACTAGACAGACTGTTTCGGAAGGAGCTTCGGTACCCATTTTATCTTCAATACTCTTGAGTGATTCAGCTGTGATCAACCCCATTGTTAAAGTCTGATATGATTTGACACATGTTTGAATATGATGCATCGAAATCAAATGACGTTATATAAAGGGATTCTTATTTTTAGGTCAAGCCTTTACTACGCGGTTAAAAATTTTGGACTAAATTGTAAACTTTTTTGGATTACATATAGGACAACACCAAAAAATTATTACTTTTATATCTGCAAAAAGTTTAAAAAATTTCAAAATTAAAACGAGAAATAGAAAAAATTTAAAGATATTTTGCTTGCTAGCTTTTTTAATCCTTTTTATGGCTGTCTAACAGAACTGCCACAAACCGAATAACTTCCTAGTTAAACTCTTTATGGTCTATTTGCATCAAATAATTAATTTTTGCTTAACAGTCACAAATTGAAGAATATGATTCTAGGACAGAAAAAAAACTGAAGTTTTTTTACTAATCATTTAAAGTTCGTATTAATAAAAATATATATGTTAAAAAAATTATGTGCAAAATAAACAGAAAATTAAAAAAAAAATATATAAAATATTTTGATAAGATCCATAGTTACTGAGTAAATATTCTTAAAATTCAAAACTGATTGAATTAGCTAAAAATGTTAACAATTTACAAAAATACTGCAAATTTTTAGTCCAAAGCGTGTTCAGAAATTTTGTTGTGTCACTCTTTTTTTTTTAAATAAAATCCTAATAAATTGAACATATAAATTTTCACTTTGGTTTTAAATATTAAAATCACTGTCTTTGTCACTTTAAATGATACTTTTCGCAAATTAATCACTTGCCCTATAAAGGGTTAAATATTATGCTGCGAATTCTAAACATCAGTCATTATCCAGCACATTTAGATGGTTTTCGGATTGTGTTATGGACTTTTAACCCATTTAAAACATCTACTCACATATCCTCATTAAGGTGTTTTTTACCCACTCCTAGCATTAAAAGCTCATTTTAATCCGAAGCGACAATTTTGCATATTGACAAACAAACTCACACATATTTTCAAAACTGACTAAATACATAAATGTAGAACTAAATGAGGTAGCATGGCAGCACAGAGAAGTGCATAGCGGTAATTGCACACACATCCTGGTTCACTGATGTTGAAATTGCTGGATAAAATAGACTTGATGATGCTGCAGCAGCGAATGACTCTGAGTTACAAGCCAATTAGTGAATGCGCGTCGGCGTGGTCCTTATCGTCGACAGGTGGCAGGAACAGAGTTGCATAAAGTGACAGAGTGGTGCGGCCTGTTAACGTATGTGTACAAGAGTATGTGTTTGTTTGGACAGCAACAACGATGTTGACTCGTATGCATTCGAGACAGTGGCCGCGACAGATAAGCATTCAAAACAAGGACTCAGCAGAATTTTCTGCTAGTTTTTTAGTCTTTCTACTTTTAACTGTTAGCTCTGTGTTACTTTCTGTCAAATTTTTTATCAATTGAAACTCATTCAAAGAGCTTAAAGGATGTTGTTAAAACATAAGATATTTAAATTTACATCCTGAAGCAAAACAGCTGAAAATGTTTTTTTTATACTTGATCCTAGCTGAGGGGAATATTTTTCTGATATGCGTGCAAAGACTTTGGCAGACGGGAAAATATAGTTGGAGCGTATTAAAGAAAATAGCATCGTAGGTTAAAAAAAGTATATTTTAAGCTGATAGGAATCTTCTTTTCAGCTTGATTGGAGAAGGACTTTAAAGTGCATTAAAGTAAACGATGTTGGCATTCCGTAAGGATATTTAAGCAAAAAGCTCATCTGATATTCAACATATCCAACATGTTTAAACATCGAATGAATAAACTAGGAGAAAAAACCTCTAAGCACTTCTACTTATTATTTTAATACTCGTGAAGTCTAGCAAAATTAAAAAAAAAAACAAAGCTTCAACAAAAATTTAAACATAATTTTTAACTATTAAAAAAATTTAAGCAAGCTGAACGCATTACTCCAGAAAAGACTGGCAGCGAAGTTAATTAAGGCATATTTAAAGGATTAAATTCCATACTTTAGCTGTAGCAACTACCTACAATTAGGTGCACACAAGCTAATGAAATTCTGCAGGATTAAAAGAGTTCATTTAACAAGCTAAAAACGTGCAATATTGTACCAAATTGTTGGGGACGTAGCAGGTGGAGCTTATTGTGAGGGTTGGAGCTGCTCTTTCCGCTGCTGCAGCCAAAATTCAATAAAACTCCAAGCATCAGAACATAAAGGACTCGTTTGGCGCACAATTTGCATGCATTTTATTAAAATTTTGTTTATTTTACAAAAGCAGAAAAGCATGTTTGTAAGACCTAAAATTAAGTTATTTTCAAGTTTGTTGCTTTTTATTTCCATAAATGGGAGTGAGTGTGTGTATAAACTAGTGTGTGTTTTTGGGCAGAATATGAAATCAACTGATAAGTTAGCTACGAACCATAAACTATAGAGTTAGATGGACACGCCAAGGAACGAACGTCCGAGCAACTAAGCTACCAATGGAAGGAAGTGCCGGATGGTTCAACGCAGAGATATGGAACACACATACACACACACAGGCTTAGCACTAATGCAAAGCGGAAAGATTGTGCCAGTCACTACCCTGTAGGAAAAAATTGGTTTTTTTTTTTCAAAACAAGTAATAGAAAAACTAACTTAAAAACATGCTGTTGATAAACTACTTTGAATTATATTACGGCGGAACCCACTTTGATTTTTTGTGCTTTGAACAAATATTTGAATATTTTGTAAAATAATAATTTCGTAATAAAATACTTTTTTAGTTAATTTTTCTAATTAAACTTAAGAATTAGCGTGGTCTGGGAAATAATCCATCTTGTTTGTTCGTTCATTATCTCAATTGTTTAATTCATGTGTGTTTTTCGGCCTTTTTGCTCAGAAAAGATATATGCGAAAATCCGGCAATCCTTTGCCGATAATCGATTTCGACAGTTAAGCGCCTTTTCGGGAACATTTGCCTTAAATGAATATGACCGGACTTTCATCAAAGGATGATCCTGTGTGACCAAGAGAATTAGATGAGCATCACAGGAATTGATGCTATCAATACTCACATTTTGGCAGCGCGTAAGAACGGATCCATCCTAAAGACCTCTTTGGGTCTGAAAGGTTTGGATAAGATTATGGTCAACCAAGACCACAGCACAGTGCGCTTTTTTTAATTTTAGGATGACATTTGAGTTTTTTTTTGATAAATTTTATAAAAAAATATTTTTATTCGTCAGATTATAAAACATGTATTATGAATGTGGTATTAAAAACTCGATGTATCTTATGTTTTTTTTTTATAAAATTCGTCAAAGTTGAAACTTTTTAAACAAAAATCAGCTCTATAAAACCCAACAAATAAAGTCATTTTTAAACAAAAATAACTTCGAGCACAAAGTATATTTCAAGGTTTGGTTTTCTGGATTTTTTTATGTTTAATCGTTATTCAATTTTATATAAAATAAGATAAAAAAATGGCAATATATATAAATAGAAAAATCAATGAAATATTACTGCAAATTTTTTTTTAGCAAAAAATGTCTCGCTAATTAAGCATTATTAAAATTATCGTACTTCTACCTTCAGTTTAAGCAAAAACCTGCCGCATCTAGCTGCTATTGAGAAAAATCACTTAATGCGAAAAAGTCTTACAAATCAAATTTTGTCCTAAAATGCACTGATTTCCAAGACAATTTGTAGGTACTCTTAAATTTAAAGAAAAATAAAATAGAATTCATAATTTTAAACAAGTTATGACTTTATTTTGTATTAGCAACTATTTTTAAAAATTTTTTTCTTAAACTTCATTAATTTGGTAATATTGTTTTATAGGAGATATATCTAAAAGTTATCCAATTTGAAATATTTTTAGCATGAAGTTTAAATGAAGTTAAATAAACTAAATTTACTCATTAACTCCCCGTCAAACACATATTCTGAAACCTTCGAACAAACACATATGCCTGGCTAGACCCTATAAGTTTTTATGCATTTGTATGGCAAAAAGGGTCCGTAACTTTGAATTTCTAAGTATGCTCGTTTATTATTTTTGTCTTTAGTCTTTTTTTTTATTTGTTGATATATGTAGCTACCTAAATGTAAAAAAAAATGTTATTCATTTTGTGGAATGCATGAAAAACAAGTATCATCAACTTTAGAATGTTGTTGGCACACAGGATTAGTGAATTTGGTGCAATAAAAACGTGTCTTCCTACGCAGTTTTTCGTCTTGCGTGGCACAAATTCTGCAATCTTTTCTGGAATTCAGTGTACTAGGGCCGCGTTGTTGGTTTGGCAGCATGTTGCTGAGAATATTCAATGGCCTTCCAAAGAAAAATTCAATAACCAAACGGGTTGAAAGTTGTCCCAAAATATGGTTGTTGTTCATGCGATTTTCAGTATTAGCAAGCACCAATTGTTTACTCAGCGTGTTCAAGAACATTCGTCGCTTCTCTTTTCTGGTTCCTTTTGTATTTACATTGCATATGATGTAAGCAGCTAATCCCATGACGTCTATCATGTTGCAAAAAAGTGCTAATGGCCAACGTCTGGTTGACCGTTTTGTGGAGTAATGCGTTACCATTTGGTTCATTGTATCAACGCCGGCCTTTGTTGAATTGTAAAATAATATAGCTTCCGGTTTTTTTGCTACGCTTTCAACTTTCTCAGTGTAGTGCACAGTGTATAGTAGATTTACTGCTTTGTTCTTCTTTGGAACGTTGCTGCTCAGTGATACAAGGTTATCATAGAAACCGAACACAGATGAAAGCACTGGCCGTTTGCTGTCTTTTTTCCCTTCTTTGGGAAGATACCTTTTGTTGGATCTAATGGTGCCAACATATGCTAGTCCAATCGAAGAAAAACGTTTAGCTGCGTCTAATGTTGTAAAGAAGTTATCAGCAATAATAGTTCTGCCGCTGTTGGCGTATCGATTAGCCAAACTCATGAGTACATTTTCACCTTGGTTTGTCTCTCGTTGTTCTCCCTCTTTAAAGAACAATTTCCAACAACAACTATCATCAGCGTTACAGCGTGATTTCGCACTTCACACAGTGTCAAGGCTACCTGTACGCAAGCTCGTATTGTACACAAATTCTAAATCCTCTGCCATAACAATAGTAATAATTTCACTTAAGTTTCCGCACAAAAAAATTTATATTTTGGACTGTCAATGTTGTATGTTCAGCATTCAATAATAAACTAACTGAACTCAAAACCAAAATCACAAACTTAAGAAAGAAATAAGAGAAAACTGAACACAAAAACTACCTGGAAGCAAACATCTGCATTGAATTCACATAAAAACAACCCAAAATATAAAAAAAATACCTGGAAACAACAATCTGCATTGTATTTGCAGAAAAATAACCCAAAATGTATATAACAATAATTTATTTGATACAAATTGTATAGGGGTCTGGCCAGGCACATGTGTTTGTTCGATGGGGACTTTTTTGCAGTTTTCTTCGTGTTGGAACGATATTTTAGAATTAAAAAAAAACCAACAATATTTTAGGCGGCTACCGGGAAATACAGGTATCTACCTAAACTAGAAGTATGTTTAATTAACGCTCACAAATGAAATATGCCTGGCCAGAACCATGTGTTTGTCCAAGGGTTACAAACATAAATAAGCAATATTATGCGGGTTTTTTTTTATTAAAAAAAAATATTTTTTTGTATGGGAGGTAGGCGATGCAGTTGACCTAGAATTCTAATTTTTGTGCTGTTACTTAGTTAAGGCAAAAACTCATTTGTATAAAACTGCACGGCCCAGCTTTTATAGTTTCTGAGATAGTGTGAATGGCATGCTAAAATTGAAAAAAGTGCAATGTGCGGCGATGTGGGTCTCTAATTGGAGTTGTCGTGATTGCCGGCTTAAGGTTACCCATCAAACCAAAGTTTCCGAATTTGTCTGAATTGCGATTAGTTCGTAACTATTTCGAGCATTCTTATCGAATTCTTAACTATTTCGCAACAGTAATTTTGGAACATTTTCAAATAATTCGAAAGAGTTCCCAAATCAAATTTTCAAATTTAAATTGTGAGGTGTTTTAAATATTTCGAGTTGAAAAAAAATGGAAGGCCATTTTTGTCAAGTTTTTTACAAACTTGCTATTTGTAAAAAAATTTAATTTAAAACAACTTTTTCCTTAAAACAGATGATACTAGAGATGATTATAATTTCAATTTTTACAGATGCAAATACAAACGACATGTCAAATTCACATTTATATATGTTCGATAATAGTTGCAAAGGATCTGTAATTTTTGGCATGTCATTTGTACGAAAAATATAGTCTGGGGCATCTTAGGCCGATTGATTAACTTAACTTTGATTCGAAATTGTTATTTAATTTTGTATTACATGCGGTACAAAAATCATATGGAGATCGTTGCGAATTTGATGCTCCATTTCGTTACGAATTCGGTGCTACAATTCGTTAAGAAATTGTTACGGAAACGATAATTCAATTGTTTACAAATTTGTTACGAATTCGATACGTCAATTCTTTACGAATTTCTTACGAATTCGTTATGAATACGATACTTCAATTTCTTACGAATTTGTTACGATGTCGTTACGAATTCGTGACAACCCCTCCATACGATTTTCGTTATGAAATCGGAACGAATTCGGATGCCGAACTAGGAATGATTTCTAAAAATTTGTAACTAATTTGTTACGAATTCGGAAACTTTGGTTTGCTGGGTAAGGATTCCCGCATTTTTTATAGTGGTGGTGCTGTGCTCTTGCCGTAGCCGAGGAAACGGATTAGCTATCTACATTGGAATCTATCTACAGCAGCATATATCTAATTGAAATTTTATCTGAATTCAAGCACGCTCGTTTACACAAAATCCACTTACAGCCCTATTCTGCAAACTTGACAATAGTCAACCAGTATTTTTATTATTTGTATGTGTTTGTGGTAATTTTTTTTTTCAAAACAAGATTTTAAGCTCAAAAATAATAAATTTTGATAAAAATTGTCAACTGCTTTTCAGATATTGACAAATTCATTAAAAAATGTGGTTTTTTGAGCTTCAAATTTTGTTTTGAAATAAAAAAATTACAAAAAACACATAGAAATATTAAAAATGCTGGTTAACTATTGTCAAGTTGCCAGAATAAGGCTGCTAAATTTATTTCTTGCTTTGCTGCCTTACCCAGTAGATCCTTTTGTTGTTTGTTTTTCCGAATTTGAATTTAAATCATATTCATTGGATCAGTTTCTAATAACTAAGATATTTACTTTAAAGTTCATTTTCAATAAGTGCAAAATTAACTATTGTAGTTTTTAATGGACTTATTTTAAACCAACTATCAACTAATTTTAAGTCAACTAGTTTCCAAGTAGTTGAAAATATATGTAAAAGAAGTCAATTGAATTACAAAATATGTGAGTTCGTTCTATGGAAAAAAGTTAGACTTTCAACCAGTTGTGGTTGACAACAAACCACTTTTTCAGTTCGTTTAAATTAGTTGATTTTCCTAATAGGGTACAGCAACACACACACTCATCGTGCTCGAACTTCCACTTTCTGTTCTTAGCCCTTTGCTGTGTCCGCAACGAAAAAGATGAAAAGGATGTTGAAAACTTACAATCGGCCACTTGGTTCGTTGCTGTTCTTCTTGTTGCTGTTGTTATCTCAAATTCAAAACAATATCTTTCATGTTTCTAAGGATCTTCTTGTGGTTATTATGCAAAGTTTATGCAGCGTAGGAAAAGAGTGCGAAGATAACTAAATTTGAGTGTTTGTTAGTGTGAGTGTGTGTGGGTGGTACTCGTATACGTATAGTAAGCTCGTTACTTTGAAGATCCTTCTACTCCTGCATGGTGAAAAATAATGTAGGAGCGTATGTGATTGCGTGTGTGTGTGTGTCCTGCAAGTGTCTGTTGTTCGACATTGTCATGAATGTGTTGACCAAAACTGGACAGTGCAACATTTTATGTGACATCAACAACAATAGATCCATTATGACTTATTTTAAGAATTGCATTATTTTGCCGACATGAAAGACAACAGCTTCATTCAAAAATATTCATTGCCATTTTGTACGTAGAATAACACATAATCAGTGTCATTTGACTTTTATTACATTTACAAACATCGATAACAAGATTTTTATTTTGTTATTATTACAAAAATTCTGTTTTATGGAAATTCTGTCAACAATTTGAATAGGAAGTTAGTCGGCAGAGGTTTTTATATCATAGATAGAAGTATTTAGCAATTTATTGACAAAAAAATTATACAGCCTTAAAAAGAATGCATTCACTTTAGCCATAGTGCCCAGCTAATGGCTCAATTGGCCAAATGTGCCAACAACAAGTTTTCATATATTTTATTAGAAGATGCCACTGTGGTAATTGTAAAAATAATTTTTTAGGTAATTTAAGAAAATGGGTTCGCCACGGACTTTATTCTAATCAATATCCATAAGAAAATTCACATCAAACAAAATGAAAAACATTTATTTTTTTGTTATTTATTTTTGTTTCGGAGCGTAGCACTGCATTTAAGGGAATTAGGGTGGTCCTTAACTGTATGCGAAATTTTTTTTTATAAATTGAATATATGCGGTGCCTTCGTTTGTTTCTTATAATGACAAAAGCATATTCTAAAAATTTCAGAAAAAAAAATTAATATATAAACGTGCCGATTGCGACCTTAAGTTGAAAATCTGATTTATTGATTTATATGGGGAAAAAGTGTTTTTTTTTCTAAAAGATCTATGTAACTTTTATTTAAGTGAATATTTTTAAAAAAATGATACACGCCTCGTATTTTCATTTTATTTTTCTACAAAATGTTATCTCAAACATGAAAATTAGAGAAAAACTAACAGAGTTGTGATTTTTTAACTTTCGAAAAAAAAGATATTTTTTTTTTAATGTTGTATTATTTAAATCGCAAAAATCCAAATTTAAAAAAATGTCATTGAAATTTTGAGGAAATATTTTCTTAAACTATATTTCAAATATATACAAAAAATTGTGGTACTACGTTAAATAACCTGGTCGTTATGAAATTTTATATTTGAAGTGTACCTTTTTGGAAATTTCGTGTTTGGGTAATTTTACGAAAAAAATCCCCAAAAACTTAAAAATGCACATTTTGAAAAAAATTACCAAGAACTGCATTAGAAATAGTTGTGAGCTATTCTGTGCAAAAAATGAAAAAAAAAAACAAAATTTGTCTACCGAAGTTATGGCTTTTGAAACTTGACTTTTTTTTCAAAAATTCTCACAGTGCCTCCTGTTTCTGGTATTTCGAACACAAAAAATTCATACAAAAATCTAAAAAACTATGTTTCTCATATTAAATGTATGTGGAAATATTTGTCGAAATGCACCATAGAAATGAAACGAGTTTTAGTCAGCTAAGTGATTGACTCTATACAGAGTTGTTGTTGTTGTTGTTGTTGCCTTCTTGAAAACTTAGTTGATCTAAAGCTCACAATCTTAATTCATGTAATTATTCAATAGATCATAAAAACTAATTAACTTAACTATGGCGGAGCACGGCCAAATAAGTTTAATTAATGTCAAATTGATTAACTAATCTAATAATTGATCGATTTTGGTCAAAGTCATGTGTAATTGAACATTTGGTTGTGAAAATAGCCACCTTTCAGTTGGAACACTAGCTTCTGGCGAAGCAAAAAACTCGTTTTATTTCTATGGTGCATTTCGGCAAACTATTGAACACCAATGAATATTGAAATAAATGAAGAAGCAACTAGAACAGATGGCAACCCTTGATAGAGTTGATGGCGGTGATCTATAAATAGCCTACTGCTTTGAAATGTCATATGATTAGCAGCCATACAATTCATAAAAATGAATTCCAAAATCTGCACATTCATATGCTAGTTTAAACAGTGAGTTGATCACAGCTTAATCACTCAAAGACTACTGAAGAGGAAAATGTAGCGATTTCCGAAACAGACTGTCTAGTCAGCTAAGTGATTGACTCTATACAGAGTTGTTGTTGTTGCCTTCTTGAAAACTTACTTGATCTAAAGCTCACAATCTTAATTCATGTAATTATTCAATAGATCATAAAAACTAATTGACATAAATGATTTTAGTTAGAAAATTTTTTGAATTCCAGGGATGCCAACATATTATGCCCTGGTTTTAGGGTAAAAAATAATCAAAAAATTCCAAAAAACCAACAAATTTAATTTTCACTGTTGCTACCTGCCAATTCTGCCGTTTATTTATTTGGACTAAAATTTTTTGTTAATTTTTGATGATTTTTGGTTATGTTCATTTTTACCAAGCGTTTACGTAAAAACCTATAATAAACGCACAAATATTTCTTCTTATAGTACAGTGAATTTTGACTGATGTGTAAATAAATAAATTTTTAGACAGTGTAGCGCTAACCAATGAAATTTTTTGGTTTTTAGGGATTTTTTAATTTCTTTTATCTTCCTAAAACCATCCCTGGAATTTCAAAATTTTTTTCTAACTAAAATCAGTTATTTTTTTTTTAAATTATTAAAAAACTTTTAAATGAGAAACATAGTTTTTTAGATTTTTTTTTGTGTTCGAAATACGAAAAACAGACACTTTGAGAATTTTCGAAAAGAAGTCAAGTTTCAAAAACTATAACTTTGGTATCCGAATTTTGTTTTTTTTTTTAATTTTTTGCACAAAATATCTCAAAAATTTCCCTCATCTATTTCTCGATAGTTTTTTCAAAATGTGCATTTTTAAATTTTTGGGAATTTTTTTCGTAAAAATACTCAAACTCGAAATTTACAATAAGGTACACTTCTACCAAAAAATTTCACAACGACCAGGTTACTTAACATAACCCCACAATTTTTTGTGTCTGCTTGAAATATAGTTTAAGAAAATATTTCCACAACATATCAATAACATTTTTTCAAATTTGGATTTTTGAGATTTTGTTCGAAAAGTGAATAATTACTACTCTGGTAGTTTTTGTCTAATTTTAATCTTGGAGTTACCATTTTGAAGAAATACTTAATCAAAAACAAGACGAGTTCCAGTTTTTTGAAAATATGCACTTAAAAAAAGTTATTTGAATTTTTTATTAAAGGATCATTTTATCCCCATATAAATCAGATTTTCAACTTAAGGTTGCAAGTGGCACGTTAAAATGTCAAAATTTTTTTCAAAAAATTTCACTGCTTTCTTCTGCTTAGTAAAGGTTACTTTCGTTACTTTCGAAAAAAATAATGGCCACTCTAATGTGTATGCCAGAGATTTGCATGAGACAATTCGTCAGTTTTTGCCACTCGAGTAACAATCGTCGTCAGCCGTAATCGCACACAAGAAAAAATGCATATATACCGCTCGAGTTCGTAAACAACGATTGCTTCAAAGTACACTTTGTCACGATTGCGAATTGATGCAAAGGCAGCCTCCAGACCACGAGATCATTCGGATGCTTCGCTTAAAGCTCGAGTGTCAGCTGCTGCATGAGGTTTTGTTGTTTCCATACTTCTTTGACCTTCTCTAGCAGCGCGTTCTTCTTTGTGCTGTTTGTTTCCTTTTAGTTTATTGTTTTCTTTTCTCTACTGTGGAGCAATCAGTATTGCCAGTAGCACGTTTTATGACAGTAAATTTTTAAAGTAAGCTGAGCTAAAATTTGCATGAAAGTTAATCTTGAAAGCGACGTAAATTAGTAAACAAAATATTATTGAAAGTTTGTCGGTAAAATAACAACAATATTTTGCTTTCAATGAACATTACTATCCCTTCAAGACATGCGTTACCAAAGCTCCAACACAATTAAAAAATGTTTGATAAAAACCAACACAAACTTGTCATTAATTTGTTTGTTTTTTTATAAATGTGAGAAAGTGCAGGTTTAGCAAATGTCACGAGCTGAACAAAGTTGTGTAAGTTAGAAAGAGATCCTTCTGACAACTGTTGTAAAGAAGCGGCGTGTGCTGCAAAGTTTTATTAAACAATTTTATAGAAAAAGCCCAGAAAAATGAGAATTCAACCCAAATGTATGGAGTTTTTTAAAACAAGCAGGTATTTATTAAGAATACAAATTTTGTACAACTGTTAACTTGTCAAAGAATGGCTAAAATTTTAGGTTATGTTGTGTAGTCGAACTGATAAAAACACTTCAGTCTTTTATTTTGATTCATTTCATTAAATACCTCTAATTTCGGGTGTAAGAACTGGGAAATTTCTTCAAGAACTTGGTGCCAGAATATGTTTAGAAAAGTCCAAGAAAAGCAAAGAATATGATTTGATCAAAATTAAAGATGTCTGTGATATTTATCAAAAGCGGCGAATATGGACAATTTAAAATTATGTTAATCGGTTATGTTTTATAGTAGATACAGCAAAACTGAAAACAAAAATTAGTTTAATATATAAAAGAGTTAGCTTAATCCTTGATTAATAACCTTAAAAGACATCCGTAAATGAAACTCACAATTATAACGACTCAAGTGTATAAATCTTAAAAATTTTTAAATTCGAAATTAGTTAAACCTTTTTTTTTAGTTATAAATGGTTTTTTTTTTAATTTCATTCACTAATTCTAGACTAAGAATAATTTTGAATGTATTGCTACTAGGTGTAATCCACGCTACTTGTGAAATCACACGTACACGTTAGTTTAGTCAGATTTTTCACATCACCATCCTAAAACTAATAGAAACTTTATTCTGCAAACTTACTTAAGTTTCTTAGAGCAATACATGTTTAGTAATGTTTTATTTTTCAGGCTTTTTTTTCTTAATTTTTTTATGTAATTGTGTGCGTTTTTTATGTCACTTATGTCAGTTTTTAGGTCATCAAAATACGAGCCTTGGTTATTAATATATTTTTTCTATGATATGCAACTGTTTTAATGTTTCTATAATAAAAATATTTCTTAGTACATAATAAGAAATAATAAAACAACATTTTAGATACAATATAAATTAAAAATCTTGTAAAAAAATTATATTAAATATTTTATTAGAACTTATTTCATATTTATTCGCCAACTTGTGCAATAATAACTCTAATTTAAATCTTATTTTATAATATTGCAATTTTTTGTGTCTGGTAACAACATTCGCAGAATAAAAAAATGCAACACTGCAACTAATATTTTTCCTATGTGCGAATGAGTATAAAAGCATGGATTTTCATTGCTTTTAGCGATTGTTCCTCATGTCTTGCCTTGTTTGACATTCTTGTGTCGCAGACGTTCGTAATCGCTAGCGCTCACACTTTAAGCATTCGTATCAACAGCGATTGGTACATGCATTTGCACATTAATTTAAATGCAGGAAGCACATTCGGTGCTCGTTTATTGACGAGACAATCGAACTGCCATTTGAATGCACTCAAGCTGTTCTCTGGTGTATGCATATTACTTTTCGCCTTGCTCGAGACTCATCTATTTTTTTTCATTATTTTTCTTCATGATGTTTGTCTATAAATTAATTAGTGGAAAAATCCTTTGTTCTGCACTTTCTGACCACCAAGAAATTTAAGAACTAACCGTTTATTTTTGGAATCTACACATGCAACAAATTATGCGTACAGCGAACCAGTCGCAAGATGCTTACGGTTATGTCATAATATTTCTCCTATTTTAAACTTTAATGTAGATGAAAATCGTTTAAGATTGAACTTATTCATCCTTTTTATTAACTGTTAAGCATTAAATGAATTGTTTCTATAGTCTGTAAGATTTATAATCAGTAGACTGAATAAATAAATAAATAGCTATAAATAAATGATATCACATTTCTTTTGCTAAAACTAGACAAGTTTTTTCATCTAGAGTGATATAGACAGAAGTGGGCCATGTTTTTATTTTCGGTTGTAAAATGGTGAAAAATTGAAATTTTCCAAAAACAATTTTTTTTTAATCGCAAGAGTACCTCAAGACACAACTTTCCATCATAGCAGATTTCTTAAATTCAGTTGTAAAGAATTTTCCTTTTTCATGTAAAAGAAAAGTGTATTTTCTGAGTTTTCCGAAATTGTAGGGAGAAGTGGGCCACCAAAATTTTTATCTGAAAAATGCTGCCATCTGTTTCAAATTCTTCTTCTAGGGGTTTTTAGAGGCGCTGATCACAAATCTGTTGTCAAATTCGCAAAATTCAAAATACTTGATGCGAAATGAGGGTCAAAAATTAAAAAAAAACATGGACTTTAATAATGTTTATTCAATGTCTGGAAAAAGGAGTGATGAAGTAGAAATTACAAAGTTCTTGTGAAAAAAACATTTCTTAATGATAAAGCACAGATCTTACTCGCAATTGACGCACGTGAAGTCGGTGCGGTTGGTCATATCGACGCACTGTAAATGGAAGGGTCGGTCGCAGATGTCGCACTCGATGGAATTTTTTTTTGTGAGCTTTGTCGGAATCAATTTAGTGCAAATCATACAAAAATCAATGTCTTCATTTGAAGAAACCGAGGACTTTCTTTTTTTGCCTTTTTTCACGGCTGGTTGTGAACAATTGACCTCTTTTGAATCTTTTGTTGGTATCTGCGATTTTTGACGCCGTGCAGCTTCTTCCACGATCTCTCTATTTTCAGGAGATGTAATAATGCTGCTTATCAGTGGTTTGCGGCCACGATTGCATTTCTGCTTCGGTGTGACATAATTAAGTGGTCCATAATGGTAAGACATTTGTATAATTAATAAAAACACTTCATCGTGCAAAGAACGGCATTACTCAAGTGGCCCATGTCTGTCCACTAATAGTGGCCCACTTCTGCCTACAAGCCCCTTCTTTTTTGCATATTATGCATTCCACAAAAACACAACGTGAATGATGGGCAAAAATCACTTTGCATTACAAAGATAACATGTTAACTAACATATTGCATATTTACCTGAGTATTTCTCGTAAAAATTCGATCACAAATCGTATGAAAGGGTACGAGGGTAACAACTTTCTCGCCAAAATCTGCAGCACGTTTCTCTGGATAGTGCGAAAGCAGGTTAATAACCCCCAAATGCTTATAAAAAGTGACCTTGGGTCAAAATACGATAATTAATGTGCGCGGTTTCACATAGATGTCACTAATCTTAAAATTACTTGGGTGGCCCACTCCAACCTGTGGCCCACGTCTGTCTACATCACCCTACTTATTACATTGGTAATACTCAACTTAATTTTGTAGATGAGATTAAAGATTTAGGGGTAATTTTGGACTCAAACTTTTCTTTCAATATATGCATTTTTAACAAGTAATTGTTTAAACTTTTCGAATCCCTACACGTTAAAAAACCTGTTCATGGCTTTTGTAAGGTCTCGTCTTGAATATGCATCTTTTTTATGGTTTCAACCCATATTACTTGGTTCATATCATGAGAATTGAGCGTATTAAAAAACAATTTTTTTTATCCCTTAAGATCATTTAATTTTATTGAACCACTACCATCATATAACTCTCGTTGTTTATTATTAAATTTGAAGTCATTAGAAACGAGACGAAAAATACAATCACTTGCTTTTTTATATGACATAGTTGTGGTTTTTGATATGACATTGATTGTTCCAATTTACTAGACATCATTAATTTCAATGTGCCTAATAGAAATTTAAGGATATTTAATTATTTTAAAATTAACTTTTGTAGATCGAAGTATTTGTTGCTTAAACCTATGAAGAGATGTTTAAGTGAGTTGAATTTACTGATTTCAGAAAAGTATTGATTCTAAAAATGAATTTATGTATGCACGTAATCTTTATTATACTGATTTATTTATTTTAATAAACTTATTTTATTGTTTGCTTGCCTGAAAAAATTTTAAAAATTTATAAACAATAAACTTAAACTAGACTAAACTAAAAAAAAATTTAAAAAATAAACCAAAGCAATAAATTAAAATCAATCACAATCAGTATCTCAAAGCAATTTAAGACCGAAAAAAACTAACAAAAAGACCCCAAAAGTAGTGTTTAAATCAAATACAGGAAAGCAGTTCCTGGTAATTGAATAACATCATTACATTGAAGAAGTTCTAGTAAGAACAACAAAAACTACGACGAACGAAACTCATGCATTTCAATATAAAAGTTCAACTAATTTAAAAAACGTGCTCCAGCTATTGTAATGCGAGCGCACTCTTCTGTAACTCAATGGCACGCAGTGTTGCCAAACAATGGCAAAACACGGTAAACACCAGCTGTTGTCTTGGGCTAGCATTGTTTTGTGGCAAGCCTGGGTGGCACCTAGGCATGGTTAGCACGGTTGAAACAGGAAAAAAAAACTATTTTAACCATTAAATCCACTTAAAAACAAGAGAGGTGCTCCTAAGTTGTTTCCCCTTTTGCTTGTTCACTAATATTTAACAGAAGTTTCAGCTTTATTTTTATATTTTTTTGATGTTATTTTTGATGCTGTTGTTTTTTGCTTACTCTTGTATTTATACCACGCTGATACTACTTGCTATGGTTGCCAACTTAAGTGAAGCTTGTCATGCATAAATCATGGACTTATTCGTCCTTGACATTTGCTTTGAATTGCCAACAAGGTGGTGACCTCTTGTGGGTGGCTGCTGTTGGTGGGCATGTGTTCTTTTTGCTTTTTCTGTTGCTGTTATTGGATGCTTTGTGGCAGTTTCAAATCAATCTCTCAAGGGTAACAACAAATAAATACAACCGTGCCAGATCAGTGACTGCATGACTGAATGCATCACGAATATACACTACGACAGGTCCTCGAGCAGGATTTACTTTATTGACGTAGAAATGAAACTAATCAAGTACATGAGTTGAAAAACAACATATTGTTGCAGCGAAGCAAATTGCATTGGATTGGATTGGATTGAATTCATTTAGAATGCTAGTGCGAGTCCTTTCTTGAATTTTGCATGCCAGCTGGCAACATTTAACGCATTTATCTAATGAAATTCAATTGCAGATTTTAAATTTAAATATTTGCAAGATTGTAGCGAGCCTAACATGAAAGGCGTTGCCAATTGTATTTGCTTAAAAATTCCTACCACCGCAACGTGCTGGTATTTCTTGCAATGCCCTATAAAAGCTCCTATAACTGTAACTTCAATTACGAATTAAGAAATTACTATAAAAACTCTTACGTGCTGCTATTTTTGCAGCAGAGTGAACCGTAATAAAAAAAATTTTAATAGTCATAAATAACAGTGCTCTGACGTTAAGGAATGACTGTCATTTAGTAAGCTAAATGCGCATTTTTATAAGCAATTAATTCTTGTTTATTGTAATATCATGAAAAATTTTGTGAATATACTTAAATTCTCCTAATGAAATTCACTAATGCTATTTTTAAAGTAAGAGAAAAGACATTTTGAGGAACATTTTATGTTCATTTAATGTTTAAATTTTAGTACGGTTGGCCATCCCATGTAAATAATGTTAATGATATGAGACAAATAATTTTATTTTTCACTTTTGTCTACCCACTCTAAAATACAGCAGTGTTTGAAAGATTAACAACAACCCCAAGAAATATTACAAATCATTGTTTCAAACACAAAAGTATATAAAAGTATATAACACAAAATGGTGCGTAAAAGTGGTCTAACATACTTGAAATTTTGACTTACCGTCAAAAATCAGGTTTTTCGTTCCTTCAAGCACTTGTTACCCGGTAAGGTCTTATGAGATTTTTTGGATAAGTTAAATGCAGACCTTTCAATCTATTTAAAATATTTATTGAAATATAAAAATATTTACTACGAGTATTTATTTATTTATTTATTTCACCAAGCAAGGCAATTTACTAATTCTATTTACATTTTTTACTTTCTTTTTTTTTTTTTACTTACATATTATTTAAATTAATTTCAAAAGAATACTTAAACTACGTTAATATATCTTAAGTACTACTTTTAGGGGATGACGGAGGGGGACTAGACCTAGAAGCATAACTCTGTAGGGAGCAGTGCTTGAAAAGGACAAATTATTCCGAGTCAAAGAGAGACTTTGAGAGGGTTCGCTTAAATGTGGATTTTGGTATGGATGGTGAATAGTGCTCGCTAATATTATTAAAAATTCTACAGCACCTACTAATGGGTTCATTATTTGCGTAAATAGTGTGATGAATATATTCATTTAGGAGCCGCTTATGCCTAGTACGTCTAATTGGGTCATTTAGTGTAATTTTGCTGGAGATATATTCGCTATCAATAGCTCCGTTAATAACATCAAATGTGAAACATGAACTCAGTAAAGTTCTTCTTGATGATAGAGCATCAGAGAGAGGAGCCTGAGTCTTTGTTCATACGGTGGCAAGTTGTTATAGTCACGGGGGTCAAAGATATCTCTCAAAGCATATTCAAGAAGTGGTCGCACTAAGGTACAGTACAACGTTTTGGTTACCCACACATTTTGGAATTCTTTAGCACGTCTTTTTAGAAATCCTAGCTGTTTATTTGCCCTCGATAAGACTTTATCAAAATGTAGATTAAATCTCAGCTTATTATCTAGGACAACTCCAAGGTCTACAATATGGTTGGCTCAGAACAATATTATTAAGGAGGTAACTGCATTCTGGTATCAAGTTCTTACGGGAAAAACTTATCACACAACATTTCTTAACATTTAAGTGAAGTTTGTTTTGATTACACCATTGCTCAAGGGACAGCAGTTTCGATTGTAGGAAAGTTACATCAACTTCTGATTTAATGATCTTATATATTTTAAGGTCATCTGCGTACATAAGATGGGGAATGTCACAAAGAGTAATAGATAAATCTGAAATGAAAATGTTGAAAAGTATTGGGCCAAGACCTTGTGGTACACCAGAGGTGACCGGTATATCATTTGAAAAAATGCCTTGAAATTTAACAATCTGGGATCGTTCGCAGAGATAGGATTTGATCCAATTGAGTAATAAACCAGAAATGCCAAATTTACCTAACTTCAAAATTAAGATATTATGGTCGACACGGTCAAATGCTTTACTGAAGTCTGTGTAAACTGCATCTACTTGGCGTCCTTTTTCCATTTGATTTAACACATCGGAGACCATGATCATTAGTTAGTGGTGGTCGATCGGCCTTTCCGAAACCCATGTTGCTGCTCGTTTAAGCGGGGATTAATGAGACTCGTCAGCTTATCACATATTATCTTTTCAAATAATTTTGGTATAGCTGACAAGATGGCAATGCCTCTGTAATTTTCAACAGACCTTTTATCGCCACTTTTATATATAGGTGTCAAATGGGAGATTTTCCAGTAGGATGGAAACACCTAAACACCTAAATATAAGGATTTGTTGAAAAGTATAAATAAGGGAATGGCAAGATTGTTTATTCATTGAACTAACAAACTTGGTGGTATGAGGTCTGGTCTAGGTCCTTTGTTTGAATCAAGTTCCATGATAGCATTGACAATTTCATCCAGCGTCAGACTGATATTGTTTATAATGTCTGTCGCATTAGGAGAGGGGGAGGAATAGAGAGTCTGGGTTGTGGGAGCACAGAAAACTTCTCTAAAGTGATTTGCAAAAAGATTACAGATCTCTTGGAGGTTGGAAGAAATTGTATTGCCTTTAAACATAGATGAGGGGTATCCAGCTGATTTACGTTTGACATTAACGAAATCAAAAAATTTTTTAGGATCTCTAAGAATTTTTTCTCCAATAAGGTTGGTATAAGTTCTATAAGCATCATTTGATTTTATAGAGAACTCATTGTAGAGCTTTTCGTATCTCATTTTGATTTCATCGCTTACATTTACGCCTTTCTTAATGAATTTGTATAGCTTGTTTCTTTGGTTTCTTATATGTCTGAGACTTTGGTCAAGCCATGGTTCTGAAAGTTTATTTTTTTTCTTTATCTTAGGCACAAATTTTTCAATACTTGTGAAAAGGCGTTGGTAGAAAAGTGAAATAGCACTATCTATTTCCAAATTTAATAGATCGTTCCAGTTATAGGCATTCAAATCAATTTTTATACTGTCATAATCGGCATTAAGAAAGTCGAACACAATTGTGTTATTAAATGAGGTGGTAAAAGACATGTTGTTACTAGGAAATTCTACAGTTAAAGCAGTGTGGTGGAGTGTATCAGAAAAAAAGTGTTCAGCCTGAGTAGTTGCAGTAATCTTTATTTCATCATACGAATTAGCAAAGACTAAATCCAACCAGTTGACGTTCCGATTTGAGGTTGGATTAACTTGTTGTAGGTCATTGCTATAAAAGGTACTAAGTAAATTAAAGTCTATCGAGCTTGAAAGGTTAACCGGAAGAAGATAATTGTCATTTTCATCGACGATAAATGAGATATTTGGACGATTGAAGTCTCCAAAAATTATAACTTTATCTTCCTCATTTAAGGTTGCGGTTAACGATTGGACTGTTTCACATAAATCATTGTATGTTGTTTCGATAGAACAGGGGGGAATGTAGAAGACAACAATGTAAATAAAAATATTGGTCCCTGAGCGAACTTTGATGATACGGTGTTCAAAGAGTGTGTGAGAGGTTGTTGCAACAAGCTCGCTTTCTAAAGAGTTATGAGTTGCAATCATAACACCACCTCCACGGTTTACCAAGTATATGTAGATGTTTTTAGTTTTATTTTTAGTTTAACAATTACACTGTGCGCTTTTTTATACTTGTTTTCTGTGTATTTGATAAATTAAACGTTTTTTACTTAATTTTGGTAAAAGGAATCTCGTGTTGATATTTGTTTTACCACTTTAGCAAACATTTTAGAACAAAAATTTTTTTTAAGATATATCAAAAATTACTTAAGATATGCACTCATTTGCATGTTGATAACTCTTGAACCATCAGGATTTCATTTTGGTTTCTTGAACAAAGTTCCTTCTAAAGTTCTGGCCAACAACTTTAATGAGCAAATAAATATGTAAAAATCGCTTCCAGTGGGTCTTATCGAGTGATTTTTACAAAAAGTCAAACGAAAAAATTCGAACAACATTGCGTATGAGTAACATTTTTTGCTTTGAAGCGCTGAAAGCGGGCAAGATGTATGTGGCTTATTAACGGTTTAAAGACAATTTCAAATGATTTTTCGTTATATATTTGTTCAACAAAGTTGTTGGCAAGAATAATGGAAAGAACTCAAGAAACCAAGATGAAAATCCTAATGGTTCAAGAGTTCTCAACATGCAAATGAGTGCATATCTGAACTAATTAAAAAAAAATTTTTTGCAACTAAAGTCTTCGGTAAAGTGGAAAAGCGGAAGCTACCACGAGATTCTTCATATTAAAATTAGGTGAAAAACGTTGAAATTATTAAATACAGACTTTTGTGCCGCACAGTGTTATTTTTATTTTCGTAGTCACTATTATTTTTTTTATTCTCGCGCAAGTGCAAGCAGTAAGTTGACATAGCTTAATAGCAAGTTCGTTCCGAGTTACATTGATGTGTGACTTATTGTTCACACATATAGCATTCCCGAAAAAGACTGCTGAAAAAGTGCCACGCCTCCTTGTCCAACACCATTAAAATGTTACCAGTAAAACTGCACGTTTAAGTTGAGGTCGAATACTGAATTCTGAGGCTGTGCGATCTATAATTGCAAAGCTATTCGATATCGCAAACTTGAGTTGTATGGAAGGTGTATCGTCCCCTTCTCCAACTCCTATAAAGTGTTATCAGGAGAACGGCACGTGAAATTGTGTTCGAATATCGAATTTCGAGCCTGTGCGAGCTATAACTCTAAAGCTTTTCGATATCGGAAATTTTGAGTTGTATGGGAGGTGCCACGCCGCCTTGTGTAACGCCCATAAAATGTTATTAGTAGAATGGCTCGTGCTGGTTTTGCGCACAACCTGTAAAGTGTTGCATAGCACCTTCATGTTTTCAAATAGAGCTTAAAAAAGGAGTTTTTTTTGTTGAGGATACGAATAAAGAAATTTTATGGCTACAATTATTTATTGTAGAAGAAGGTGTTCTACAGTGGTTCGGATTTTAGTTATACCCTTCTACAAGTTTTCCTCAATTTCTACAATTTTTTTACAGATTCTTCACTCATATTTTTAAAATTAAATGACGTTAAGTCGAATCTTCTGGATGTTTCCATTAAATTGAAATGCTTATTTCTTCCAGACAACCGCAAATGGTCCAAGGTAGAGTATGTGGTTCTGCCTTGATCCATTAGCATTTGTACTTTGAACCTTTGAAAAAAACTGGAGTAAATTTTAATTTTAAAGATAATGTTTTTTTTTTTTACAATAGAGCAAAGAAATTAACAGCAATTTTTTTTTTGTGAGAGAGGTGTTTATTGATTATATTGAAAAAAAAATAGTAATTTAACATAAACACCTTTTTCCAGGTAACAAATAAAAATAAGCACATTAAATGATTTCAAGAAAATGTTGGGAAAAACTGTTGGTTATAAAATAAAATTGCATTTTTTGCTTAGACGCGTAAGTAAGCTTGATACGCTGCCAGATGAATCGCTGCTCAGTTCGTAGTTAGAATCAGGTTCTTTTGGACCAGTCCAAATTTTAGGTCAACTACAAGCGTAGGACAAAGATACAAATACACCACTTGTGTTACAAAATATAAAATGTACTATTTTTTTTTTTAAGATCAAAGAACCAAGGCATGCACCTTATACAAACAAGGTTTGGTCTTTGACCTGAAAGGAAAGGGATAAATTATTTAGAGGAACTGATTGGGACCATACGTGAATTATTGGTTAGATGAAAGAACCGTGAAAGACAATTTGAGTTGTTTTTAACCGAGGCTAGTGTTATGCCTTAACCTTGGCTAGCATTTCCAGCCCTTAGTTGTTCCTGCTGCTTATTCTACTGTAAACTCAGTTAAAATTAATATAATTCTCAAAATAAAACCCGAACTAACATACCTGCAGCAATAAATTACCAAAGTATTAATAGATAAGACCACAATTTGCTTCCTAATTTAAAAAAAAATACTTTTCAACATTAAAAATATTTTACAGCTTGACGTTCGAATGCAGACTAACCCAGTCGGAAGGTAGGCAAACACGTCTCTAAAGCGATCTGTCTTTTCTTATTGCCTCAAATATGAAAAAAGGCACTTATACCTTAGGAAAAGAACACGACAGCTGCAAAGCGATGTATTGGAAAGAAAATTCGACAAATGTATAAGTAACAAAAAAAAAAAAAAAAAAAAAAAAAACAAAACGAAACAGCTTTTCGTGGAATCAGCTTCTTAAGTTGTCATTAATTTATTTTGAAGTGAACACGTGTTTTATTAACCGGAAAAAGTTTAATTTTGTGCTAGTTAAAAGAACAAAAAAAGGAAAATTATTTACCTTACACAAAAAATTTAATATTTTTCAGAATAGTGTAACTTAATTATTTTGCAGCATAGTGTAAGGCGAAATAGAAAACAAAAGTGGGAAAACAAAAGTGGAAAACGAAAACAAAATAGGAAAAATGTATATCCACATCGACATCCATATCCTTCCTTCATTGCCAAAAGAAGGTACTCGGATTCTTGACTAATCACTCCTTACGTGCTCGAAGATCTGACGAAGGGATTAATACCCCTTAAGTAGCAGCTCCATACAAAAAAGATATGGCATTTGAAAGTGAAGGGGTATGATCGCCGAGTCTTAAAGGATGTGCCAAGAAGCTACCTTGGGATGATGGCTTTTCCTACTGGGAAGCTCTGGGAAGAGGTTCAAAACTATCGACAAATTTATAAAACAGTTGATACAAAATGGAGAATGGACCTCGGTCCGATTAGTGTCAAAAATTTTCAAAGTACGGCAGTAATTATTTCAAAGCCATGACCCAACCAGAGTTGTTGGATCTAAAATTACTACTTCTCAAATAGCATTTGATATAAACCAAGAGTTTGACAAGACTATTAGTGTCTCTACGACTAGAAAAATTTGGAGAAATGAAGGATATCATGGAAAAGGTACTCGTAAGAAGACCTTTATATCATTGATAAGCCGACAAAAGTATATTGCCTTTGCAACCACTATATAAAAAATTCACAGAAGAAAGATAATGTTTACAGATGAGAGTAAGTGATGCATTGTTGGAATAAAGAGACAGCAGATTATGTGGAGAAAGCCAGGTAGAGCCCCAATAAAAATACATTATTGATAACTGTCAAGCACGGTGGTGGAGGTGTGATAATGTTTACAGATGAGAGTAAGTGATGCATTGTTGGAATAAAGAGACAGCAGATTATGTGGAGAAAGCCAGGTAGAGCCCCAATAAAAATACATTATTGATAACTGTCAAGCACGGTGGTGGAGGTGTGATGGTGTTAGGTGTATGGCAGCTAGTGGAGATGGTAATACCGTGTGTATTGAATCGTTAATGGGGATAGATTAAGTTATTTAAACATTTTGAAAGAAAACTTAAAATATAGTGCAAAGAAACTTAGGCTGTTACCTTACAATGTAGCAAAAAAACTAAAAACACGTCCACAGTCACTAGATCTTAACCCCATTGAGCACCCGTGGGCATTATTAGAACGGAATAATTGAAATCGGACTATTATAAGCAAAGAAATGCTAAAAAGTGTCGTTGCTGAAGAATTGAACAACATAACTGCTATAGAAACAACAAATCTCGTCAACTCAAAGCCATAAATGCTTAGAGAAGTCCTTTAATACCGTGGCTATCCAATTATCTTGATAATATCTTAATTTTATTTTTAACTTTTATTATAAGTTTTATATATGAACTTAATGAAGGCGTTTAGACTTTTGTCTCTTTAATTTTTATATTTTTGCTAAATAATTTAGCTAGATCGCAAACCCACCGAAGGCTTGCTTAATAATAATTAATAATAATTTATGCCTTAATTTATTAGTCAGAGCTGGATATTTTGCGATTACAATTACTTTCCAATTACCTCATTTCTTATTTCCAAAAATCTCTAATAATTAACGATTACGATAACTGTAATTGTAATGTACGAAAAGTATTATTATGGTTACTGTAATCGGTATACACGCAAATTACAATTACGATTACTGTAATTGTAAAAGAAAAATCTATTGATTACAATTGCAGTAATTGTAGTCAATAGATTTTTCTATTACAATTACAGTAATTGTAATCAATGAAAATGTCAATTTAATTACTGTAATCGCAATCATGTTGTTTGTAATTTAATTACTTACTATGTAAGTTATATCACAATAAAGGCGTTTAAAAAAAAAATGTTTATGTGAAAGTCATGTAATTTAAGTGTTTTCTTATTTTTCTCCTTACTAAGAAGCAAATATATTGCAATTTTATTCCGAAACTATTTTATTTTTAACAACACGTTTTTAATGATATAAATCAGAGAACTGCATAAGCCTACTTGAAGTTCAAGCCTTTTCAAGTACTTGAATTCAAGTCTGTATCCAAACTTGAAAAAGCAAGCTTTAGCTAGCTTGCAAAAAAACCAAACCGATACAAGTCATATCCAAGATACAAGATCGGCAAAAGCTTGTAAGCTCGAGAGAATCCAATTAATTGAATTTAAAGCAAAAATTCAATGAGCTTGTGTAGAGAAAGCTTAAGCGTAATAGAACTTTTAAGGGTTCTCTGGACTCCTTGGTTGGCAGTTTTAGGAAGTAACTGATTTCGGAATTGATGTCAAAATTTAAAAATCAAGATGCTGCATAGAGTTGCCATCTAGATTTTTTTGTATTTTTGGTAGTTCTTGTAATTTTGTGTAATCTAATGTCAAAGTTTTAAAATTTAAGATGGAGGTTAGGGCTGCCACTTTAATTTTTACCACAGTTTTGCCACCTAGTGAAATGTATTTTAAGAGTTTTAAACATCATTGAATAGTGCTAGGGGGTCGCTGATTTCGAATCTGACCTCAGTTTTTAAAATTCAATGTGGTGGATAAGGTTGCCACCTAATTTTTTTATTTTTATGAATTCGGTGTTGGTGCGAACACTAGGTAAAAATGGGTCGCTAAATCCGAATCCGTTGTGAGAATTTTACAATTATTTAATTTTTGTATAATAGGATTGCCTTAGTAGTTGGCAACCCTATCCACTATATTGAATTTTAAAATTCTGAATTAGGTTCGAAATCAGCTACCCCCTAACACTGTTAAATAATGTTTAAAACTATTAAAAATATATTTTGTTAGGTGGCAGCCCTATTATAAAAAAATTACATAATTTTGAAACTCTGACAATGGATTCGGATTCAGCGACCCATTTTTACCTAGTGTTTGCGCCAGCACCGAATTCGTAATAATAAAAAAATTAGGTGGCAACCCTATACACCATCATGAATTTTAAAATTATGAATTCAGATTCGAAATCAGCGACCCCCTAACACTGTTAAATGTTGTTTAAAACTCTTAAAAATACATTTTACTAGATGGAAATACTGTGGTAAAAGTTTAGGTAGCAACCCTAACCTCCATCTTAAATTTTAAAACTTTGACATAAGATTCGAAATCAAATCCGTTATCAGAATTTCAAAATTACAAGAATTCGCAAAAAATACAAAAAAAAATCTAGGCGGCAGCTCTATCTGCCATCTTTAATTTTAAATTTTGACATCAATTCCGAAATCAGCTATCCCCTAAAACTGCCAACCACGGAGTCCACAGAATTCTCAAAAGTCCTAATACACTTAAACTTTTTCTACACAAGCTCATTGAAGTTTTAGGATACTTGCTTAAATTGAATACTTGTCTAAATTGCAAGCTTTTCAAGCTTTTTGTCCAATGCATCAAGTTTTCCTTTACTTGGGACTTCGTGCCCTGCGCTTGTAAGCTAGCATACTTGCAAGGCACAAGCTGTCGTGGGCTTATTTATATTCAAGTTCAAGTTATACTTGAATGAAAATTATCAAGCTCAAGCAAGCTTGAACTTCTATTTTAAGCAAGTACTTGAAATAAACTTCAAGTAACCTTGTGCAGTTCTGATACAAATCAAAACAAACTACGATAATAGTAATCGTAATTATAATTCTGCAGTATTACAATTACTGTAATCGTAATAAAGAATTTTTTTGATTACGACTACAGTAATTGTAATTGTTATTTTTTAATAATTACGATTACTATAATTATAATTAAAAATATTTCGATTATGATTACAGTAATCGTAATCTTTATTTTTTAAGATAACGATTATAATTTGTAGTTGAAATTGTAATTTATATGTAATCAATTACTTTTGCTCTGATATTATCTGTATCTGAGAGTTCAGCTCTGGTATTAATACACTGAGAACTTTGTTCTTTTAAAGTACAAAGATCAATGACAAAGAGTTTTGATTACAGTAATTGATTTAGAATTCAAACTTAATCTAAATTTAAAATTAAAATAAATAAATATATGATTAACAAATTTTATGAAATTAGTTATTAAGCAAAAGAGAAAGGAAAAAACAATCTAAAAAATAGGATGAAGAGAGAGATATTGAGATAGAGCATAAGAAAGAGATGGAAGAAAACTGGCCTTTTATTAGGAATTAGGCGATGAAAAAATCCTTAGAATTGAGTGTTTGAAAAGCGTTTTTGACTGAATCGATTTTAATTGACTACTTGATGAATTTCAAATTTGAACGGAGTTAATAAAAAATAGTCTTGTGGAGTTGAAATAGTTAAGAGTTGACAAAATTAGCACTTGGCTTCTATGTGATCTACAAAAAATCTACTACTTGCATTCGTAATAAAGCAAAATAAGCGAAACTTTGTTAGTAACTGTAGTAGACGAGTGCATAAGATGTCGGACCGGCAGACGAGAGGACTTGGGCTCAAATCAGGAGGTGATAAAACTAAATTTGATATTAAGCTTATGTTCACATTGTTTTTTTTTAACTTTTTGTGGATTAAAAAATAATCCTTTTTGGATTATTATTTTAAAAATTATTATTTTATTGCTGTTGTCCTATATGCAATGTAAATAAAATTTAAAATGTAATCCGTTTTTAACCGTGTATGTTTGTGTTGACAGAAAAAAAAGCTTATGTTATGTTTTCACTTTGGTTGTTCTAATTATTTCGAACACGACTGTATGTACAGTATATGTATATCTTATGTACTCTCTTCTGTCTTTTACACACCGCAGTTTATTATAAGTAATTTTTATGATTAACACTCAACTCGTAAAACAGTTTACGCATGTTTTATGACATAACAGATTACACTCAAAAACTGAGTAACAAACAAGGATATTTTTGTTATTACTGTGTGCTTAATAAATGCTCATAAGCTCGACAACCGTTAAAATAATAATACACTTTTTGCACACAGCCACTTTTGATTAAGACGTTTTAAAAACAGCATGTTTTTGAAATATCTTTCAAGGCAAATATCTTTATGTTGTTGTTCAACAAATTATGTTGAGCTATTTTTCATTTTGTTTTTTCCCTATGTTCGTGTGTGTCCTTAAACTAATCGAGTTTCATGACATAAACTTGGACCAACATCTAACAATGTAAACAACTAGTATTCTCAGGTTATAAGCACAAATAACACGTTAGAAAACTTTTTGGTGAAAAACTTTTAATTAAATGAAATTTTATAATATAGCTATTGGCATATCCTGTAGTAATATAACATACAAGAACAACAATGAGAAGCAACAACTACTACACGGTTAAAAATTTTGGTCTCATGTTTAATCCAAACTTTGAATTAAAGGAATTTTTAATCCATAAAGTTCTATTTTTTAGTCCCTACCTTAATTTAATTTATTTTATTCTGAAAACAGTTTAAGTTTTAGACTATTTTTGGACTACGAATTTGTCTAGGTATCGAACATACGTTCCCAAAAGCTTGCCTGCATTCGTAATGAAGCAAAATCAGCGAAACTTTGTTAACAGCTGCGATAGACGAGTGGATAAGATGTCGAACCGGCAGATAAAAGGACGTGGATTCAAATCAGCAGATGATCAGTGCCAAATTGACTTTTATTTATTGCTTATTGGTTTTTTTTTGTGGTAACATGGAGTCTGAAAACTTTTAACTTTTTGTGAATTAAGAAGTAATCCTTTTTGGATTAGAAAATTTTAAACTTTTGCTTGGACTAACAAGCAATCTTTTTTGGTGTTTTCCTATGTGTAATCCAAGATAGTTTAAAATTAAGCCTAAGATTTTTAAACGTGTACTGCTACAATCTGTCAGGTTAGACTTTCGGCAGTTTGAGCAAGGTAACAAAATGTCATTTCATATTTTTGCTTGTCATGACATTTCTAATGCAGCTTAAGTTTATGCAAAGATAGAAAGAAAATGAACGCAAAAGTAAAAGAGTTTTTCCTGTACAATATCTTTAGGTAAGAAATTTTAATATCCTGTTTATTTTCACTTTTATAAAAAACATTTTACCTGTTTTTTTTAATGTGGCAACATAATAAAATATAATTCTCATCATGATGCACAAGAAAATACAATGATTATTTTTCCCCCAGTAAGCTTACCTTTTTCCTCTTTGACAAAGAGCAAGTAAAATTTTGCTATTTGGTTTTAATAATGTCTTTAAAATGCTTTTGTAAATTGAAAAATTTAATAAGGTTTTTATGCTAGCAAGGAAATAAATTAAACTACAATGAAGAAAACATGGTATCCAATTTCTTTTCTGTATCCTTACTGGTGTATTGACATTAAAGATTTTATTTGCTTTTTGTATAAATGCATACATTTGCATTTGTGTATTTGTAGGTAACAACATAACATTTTACAGTTTAATTAAACAAGAATTATTTGCGAAAAGCAACATAGCAGAGGTCAACAAATGAAAATGAACTGAATGGAAAGTAGAATTTTATGATTAAGTAACACACTTCAGCAAACAAAACAACTCCAATTTGCGATCAACGAATTCTGGTAGAGCAGACAAAAACAAATTATACCTGTATACTTTAAAATTATACCAGCGTTTGAAAATTTTACGTCTGAGTTACTTTTAATATAGGTTTTAAATTCATTTTAAATTCAGCTATTTAATAAAATAATCAGTTGACAAGCCTTGTGACAGAGTTTTTGTGTTTACGTAACCTATTGCAAAATTTTATGGCAAACATTTTTTTCTAGAATATTTTAACCCCAAATGCAATTTTTTTATGAATCTTTTTGACGCATCTTAAAATAATTTTCAAAAATACCTTTAAAATTTATCGTAGAGTGTTCAAATATTCTATGAAAATATTCCTTGGAAAATTTCATTGTAGTTTTTTTTTAAACACGATTTGCCTACAGGGTGCATCTAGAGATAAAAGTACCTACGAGAGATCTGCATGGAATGTTTCGTCTTTACTTTAGCTTCGAAAATTCACTGTTCCTGCTATGTTTTCGTTCGTCAGCAAGAACTGTGTGTCATGTTGTGTGGTGTGCACTCTTGCTAGCTGCATTATTATGCGTTGTCTTTGAAAAGGCAATATTGCCTTCTTAACGGAATTATTGCTTTGGGTGTATTTCGTTGAGTTCATTGGAAATTTAAGCACACGCTGTCTGCGCTGCATTTCCTTTATCAACGAGGGTGCGTTGCTCATATATTCAGTTTATGAATGCTGTGCTCGCTAGCTTGCAAATGTGGCTGCATACACATAAAGCGCGCGGTGAACAAAAATCTATATAAAATCTATAAAAAATCGCTTCAATGTATTGAAAAATTTGTATTTTGTAGAAATATATGGTGCATTTATTGGTGATGTCAAAAATGTCATTTACCTGGGCCCTCTCTGCACATGGGCGGACTTTTGCGCACTACTGGTATAGATAGATTAAGTATCTATGTGTAACATATAGTCAGCGCCGTCAAGAGGGGGAAATAGGATGTTTCTCTCCGGGCCCGGAGTCTTAAGGGGTCCCGCATAGGCGAGTAAGTAAAGAAACAAAAAGCTAATTTATTGTTGAGGAAGAGAAGTGTTTTTTTCCGAAAAGTATTATTTTTCATATTTCTTACCTTGTTTTGTATCGACGATATCAAAACTTATAATGATATTTTCTCGTGGGTTTGGAACTCTTCAATTTAATACGTTGATACCTTTGTTCTAAGGTGGAAACTTTTCGATACATTTTTGGGTTACATGGATACCTTTTTATATCTTGCGGTAGCACTGTATAACAGTCCTTTCAATCATCAGTAGAAATATTCAGTAGAACATTTTTCTTACACAAAGTTGCGCAAAATAATAGCAACAAAATCAGTACGCTGCTACAAAATCGTGTATCTTTTTAAATATTAGGTACACACAAAAATTATTATAGGAACCAAAATATATATTCATATATCATTTTAAAAACAAATCATATTCAAATTTGGTTTTGTTTTCTTTTTTAAATTTAAAATTAATGTAACTGCATTCAGTTTGTCTGAGAGCAAAACAAAAGCAACATAATTAATATTTGGTGTAAGATCCATTATTCTTGATAGCCGCTGCACATCTGAGCGACATCGACTCTATTAAATTAGTTATGTTGGTATTAGGTATATGTTCCCAATTAACTTTCAGAGCTTCATACAGTGCAGTCTTATTGGAAAACCTTTGACCAGAAACTTTTGCCTTCAAAGTTCCAAAAAGATTTTTAATGGGATTCAAGTCATTGTGATTGTGCCGGCCAATCAAGGACTTGAATTCCATTGGCTCTAATGTAATCTTTGATGAGCTTTGAAGTGTGCTTCGGGTCGTTGTCGGGCTGAAACGTTCACTGAAGCGACATATTCCACTCTGAATGTGGTCTTAGTCTTGCTTTCTAAAATGTCATTATAATCAAATCGATCCATAATTCCATCGATTTTTTGAAACGGTTCAACTTCATTATAGGAAAGGCAAGTGCAGACCATAATGCAACCGCCTCCGTGCTTAAAATTAATTTTGCAGTTTGGGGCTTCAAGTCGTGTAACTGGGTGGCACTGTACCGTGCACATCCCATCTGAATTAATCAAGTTGAACTTTGATTCATCGCTAAAAACGGTTTTCGATTTTTGAACGGTCCAACTTAGGTGCTCTTTTGCAAGACTGAGTCTAAAAAACAATAAATTGCAACTTGTTGTCACAATTTCAGACAGAATTGTTTAAATTTTAACACCTCACCTTGTTTTTTATGCTTAGCTGTAAACAAAGGTTTCTCTGCCGGTCTGTAACTTCTTTAATCCTTCTAAACGCCTCGTCATCAAACAGTGCTGTGATGGATATCTAAATCAAGTGTGCAACCTCAATCTAACAACCTCTTTTGATGTGGCTAGGGCTGCCACTTGTAAAAAAATTTAGTTACCAAAATTTGAACAAAAAGTTACCAAAATTAAATATAAATTAATTAAATAAACAAACATTTTTTAAAGTAAGAATATCAAAAAAATTTTATTTTTTGTTAATAAAAAGCATTTATTCAACATTAAAATACTTAAAATTAATAAACAAAAATAGTGGTAAACAAATTTAGTAAATATTATTAAGTATTACATTTTTCTTTGTTTAAAATTTCTTATTTTTAATAACTAAAAAATCACAAAAAAATTAAAATTCATAAACTCATATACTTATAAAAATGAGACGTATATCTTTTTTATTTGAATTAAATAAAGAAATAAATACATATATAGAAAAAGTATAATTTGTTTCTTGGTTAAAATTTATTTATTATACTAATATAAAAATCACAAATAATTAGTAAATACAGGTAAACGTAATTTTTTTGTCACAAAACAAAAAATTATAAATTAATGCTTTTATAAAAATAAGATTCATATCTTTTTTTTAAATAAGTAGGAACTAAAAAAAACCGCATTCATTGGCATTGAATATTGATTTTAAGAAAGTAAATGAATAAATACAAAGATATGGCATTTAATGCTTTAAAAAATTATTGGTTTTCTCAAATTTAAATTTTAATAATCTTTTTAATAACTAAAAATCAGAATCTACATTTTTGATTGGATATAGGATATCAGTCCTAGCTACGGGCACTGATTTTAAATAAAAGGAAACTTTTTCACCATCACCTCAAGTTAAGGAGTTACGAAAAAATATGATATACAGTTCTTTTTCCAATAACTGCTCCTAAGCATAAACTATTGCGTAGTATTTAAAGATTTTGCTGATATCTTTTAACATTTTAGAAAAACATATTGTGAAAGAAACGAAAATTTTATTAAATTTATTCAAAGCAATTTTAAGCGGATGGAAACTCCTAATTTTTCAGTAAGCTACTTTAGAAATTTTTCCTATAAATTTTTCATGTAATCAATTTTGGTAATTTCAAAACATATCTGGAATTATCCGCAATATTTCCAAAAGTAAAATGTATGCTTAAACTTCAAAGACAAACGATATTTTTATGATTCAGACAATTCATGGTAACAAATATGTTTATTATAAAAAAGTTTTATAATTTATGATTTTTAAAGGCCATTATCTTCAAAACAAAAGATGAAAAAGAATTTTTTTACAAAAATGGTTAGGCCTAATCAGCCCTATTATGAATAACTTTTCGAGTGGAATCGAAAAATAGAGCTTTCATTTTTAAGATAAACCTCAAGAATATTCAGGAAACTTAACAAGGAGAAAACCATTTATGAAAAAATAACTTAAAAATGTTCGAAATGTTCTAGAGCTTTATCTAAAAAATTAAAACTATCTTTTCCGATTTCGCATGAAAAATTATGCAAGGTAGGGCTGAATATTTCCTAATCAAAGCTGTCAAATACGATCAAAGTCGACTGATGCAATTTAAAGATATTATTCTGTTAAAACATAAAAGATTTTTACATTTTTGCCTATAACGAAGATGGCGAAAAAAAAAAATCTCAATTTAAATCTAAAAATCTTCTTCCGGTGACCACACATAATGAGGCTTTTCACTCATTTCGCAGAGTTCCTTCGAAATCATTATGCTATTTATTGTATTAAAACCCAACTGCTTTCGTAGCTTCGTTTTTATAAGAGACTTCTTTGTCAACGATAATTTTCAAGATTGAAATATTTTGACATTTTCTTTTGACATGATTCGCAATATTTTTAGATGATGCGTTCGGAAAACTTAGAGAAATGTTCAATACAAAACATTAAGGTTATGCTGCACTAAAAAATGTTTAATGTAATATTAATATAAATATAAATATATATAAATCTTGATTTTTTGATTATTTTGAATTTTTTGGAAAAACTAAAAGGAAAAAGTTACCGAAACTATAAAAAAATTACCAAATTACCAAGTCAAAAATTTTCTACCAAATTTGATAATTAATAACCAAACTGGCAACCCTGGATGTGGCAAATGCATTTCGTTTGAACACGCCACAAATGTTCCTGTCATCACGCAGCGATGTCTTCCGCGGCCGCCCTCTTTAATGTACCGTTGTTACGTCTTTTGTGATGGTATATTTCTTTATTAATTTGCAAACTATTGACTGATTAATATCAAAATGTTTCACGTTAAATATTTGTGAATTTCCGTTTTTATATTCAGAAATAATTTGCAATTTAAGAGCTTCACAGTATTTAAAACGTGACATTATAGATGGAACAGTCAATGTCACAACTAGCGCAAAAACAAAACTAAACTTAAATGTTTATGACTGTCAAACAACACGTGCTTTACAATAACGGAACTTTTACCGATAATTCTTGGAACTTCTGTTTTCTTTTTACATTTTTCAAGCTTTGTTGCTTTTGTTTTGCTCTCAGACAAATTGAATGTAGCCACATTTATTTGAAATTCAATTAAAAAAAAACAAAACAAAACAAAACCAATTTGGAATTTGATTTGTTTTGTATATGATGTATGAATATATGCTTTGATTCTTATAATCATTTTTGTGTGTCCCCAATATTAAAATAGATACACGATTTTGTTGCAGCGCACTTATTTTGTTGCTATTCTTTTGCGCAACACTGTATATAGTATATAACATACAAGAAAGAATGGTCGTTTTTCAGCGCATATCTGGACAAACGTTGTGCTGTTATGTTATGTTATGTTATGTTATGTTCTGTTATGTTATGTTAAGTTATGTTATGTTATGTTATGTTATGTTATGTTATGTTATGTTATGTTATGTTATGTTATGTTATGTTATGTTATGTTATGTTATGTTATGTTATGTTATGTTATGTTATGTTATGTTATGTTATGTTATGTTATGTTATGTTATGTTATGTTATGTTATGTTATGTTATGTTATGTTATGTTATGTTATGTTATGTTATGTTATGTTATGTTATGTTATGTTATGTTATGTTATGTTATGTTATGTTATGTTATGTTATGTTATGTTATGTAATGTTATGTTATGTTATGTTATGTTATGTTATGTTATGTTATGTTATGTTATGTTATGTTATGTTATGTTATGTTATGTTATTTTATGTTAAGTGATGTTATTTTATGTTATGTTATGTTATGTTATGTTATGTTATGTTATGTTATGTTATGTTATGTTATGTTATGTTATGTTATGTTATGTTATGTTATGTTATGTTATGTTATGTTATGTTATGTTATGTTATGTTATGTTATGTTATGTTATGTTATGTTATGTTATGTTATGTTATGTTATGTTATGTTATGTTATGTTATGTTATGTTATGTTATGTTATGTTATGTTATGTTATGTTATGTTATGTTATGTTATGTTATGTTATGTTATGTTATGTTATGTTATGTTATGTTATGTTATGTTATGTTATGTTATGTTATGTTATGTTATGTTATGTTATGTTATGTTATGTTATGTTATGTTATGTTATGTTATGTTATGTTATGTTATGTTATGTTATGTTATGTTATGTTATGTCATGTTATGTTATGTTATGTTATGTTATGTTATGTTATGTTATGTTATGTTATGTTATGTTATGTTATGTTATGTTATGTTATGTTATGTTATGTTATGTTATGTTATGTTATGTTATGTTATGTTATGTTATGTTATGTTATGTTATGTTATGTTATGTTATGTTATGTTATGTTATGTTATGTTATGTTATGTTATGTTATGTTATGTTATGTTATGTTATGTTATGTTATGTTATGTTATGTTATGTTATGTTATGTTATGTTATGTTATGTTATGTTATGTTATGTTATGTTATGTTATGTTATGTTATGTTATGTTATGTTATGTTATGTTATGTTATGTTATGTTATGTTATGTTATGTTATGTTATGTTATGTTATGTTATGTTATGTTATGTTATGTTATGTTATGTTATGTTATGTTATGTTATGTTATGTTATGTTATGTTATGTTATGTTATGTTATGTTATGTTATGTTATGTTATGTTATGTTATGTTATGTTATGTTATGTTATGTTATGTTATGTTATGTTATGTTATGTTATGTTATGTTATGTTATGTTATGTTATGTTATGTTATGTTATGTTATGTTATGTTATGTTATGTTATGTTATGTTATGTTATGTTATGTTATGTTATGTTATGTTATGTTATGTTATGTTATGTTATGTTATGTTATGTTATGTTATGTTATGTTATGTTATGTTATGTTATGTTATGTTATGTTATGTTATGTTATGTTATGTTATGTTATGTTATGTTATGTTATGTTATGTTATGTTATGTTATGTTATGTTATGTTATGTTATGTTATGTTATGTTATGTTATGTTATGTTATGTTATGTTATGTTATGTTATGTTATGTTATGTTATGTTATGTTATGTTATGTTATGTTATGTTATGTTATGTTATGTTAAATTATGTTATGTTATCTTATGCTATGCTATGCTATGCTATGTTATGTTATGTTATGTTATGTTATGTTATGTTATGTTATGTTATGTTATGTTATGTTATGTTATGTTATGTTATGTTATGTTATGTTATGTTATGTTATGTTATGTTATGTTATGTTATGTTTTGTTATGTTATGTTATGTTAAATTATGTTATGTTATGTTATATTATGTTTTTTTATGTTTTGTTATGTTATGTTATATTATGTTATGTTATGTTATGTTATATTTTGTACGTTAGGGTAAGTTTATTTTATGAAATTATGTTTGCAAAATTTTAACCTGTTAGAGGGCAAAAAAAGATACTAGACATATCTAGTGAAATAAAAACTATCTGTGAAATAAAAACTACTCGTCCTAATTTTAACTTTTTTGTAATTTTCCAACATTTTTTACTGGAGCGCCCCCCCAAATGTTTAATCTTTTTGGAAATCTGATGCCAGAAAAAATGTTTTCGGCTCATAAAACCCTACTCTGCAAAATTTTAAACGAAGTTACAGCACTGTTAATATTAACAAAGTGAAGAAGTATAATTATAAAAAAAAATTCTTTTTTCGAACTACTTCACTGAGCTAGTGTTCACAGTGCTGTTTCTTCTTTTTTGACCAATCGACTTCATTCAGATTTGAAAATCGGGAAAATATGCATTCGAAAACTCGGGAAAGGAAATATTGAAAATTAAGGTAATTTGAAGCGTAGAAAAAAAAAATAAAAAAATGTACGTTATTTTTTCCATATTGTTACGTGTGAAAACTGGACATATTTTCCAAAGACGCTAATTTTGGTAAAAGATGTGTAGAATTACAATACAGACAGTTTAAAAAATATATATAAATCGGTCGATCAGTTTGTTTGCAGGAGTGTGGCTCGTTTTGAAAAAGTATGTTTCGAGAAAAACGCGTGACAGTTACTCTGTTTAAATTTGTTTTTGCATATTTTTGAATAGTTGTACGAAAATAATAAATTTTTATCAATAAAAAAAATTTAATTTTCAAAAAATTGTTTCTCTAAAACCTCCCTTAAAAAAATTGTAAGTCTGCAACAATTGTAAGATGCAACAGTTTTTTAAAAACTGGCAAACTTTTCAAAAAATTAATAATTTCTATCTCATTTCTTGTTGATCTTATCCACCTTATCAAATATAAACGTTTTTGTTTTGGGTTAAAAAAACTCTTGCATGTTTCATTATACTATGCGAAAAATGGAAAAAATTTCTGTGTTTGGTATGTCAGTATTTTTTTCTTATATAATTCGGCCAGCTGAACACGAAAATCGCAAAAAAATTTTCTCTGGATAGGTTTTCGAGATACATATTTTTAAATTTTTAACCCGATTTTTTTGGATATAGCTCCCATACATATAACCATATCTTCAGTTTTAATTGACCGAGTTGATTATAGTAAATAACAAATTAAAGAAAAATAAATTTATTTTAAATTTAATTCATCAATTTTGCTAATCTGTTGAGTAATTTTTGCATAATCGAAAGAAATATAAAAAAAATTTTTTCAGTGAAAAATAAAAACGAAAAATCCTTAAAAAAATTAGCAAAAATAGAAGACACCAAAATATGCACAGTCTAGCATTTTTTGCATTAAGATGGCTTTCGAAGAAAATTAATGAGCTATTGATGGAGAAATTTCATGAAGGAATAACGAAGTTAGAGATAAGGTGAAGATACCAAAAATTTAATTTTTTCCATTTTTTTTTTATTTTATTTAAAATAATTTAATTTTTTTTTTGTAAAGTTAATGTTTATTTTTTTTTATTTATTTATTTATTTATAATCTGCAAGCCAATTAAGGCCAAAACGATTACAAGAAATTTATTATTTGTTTCAATGGCATAAAGATAATGACAGTGCCTAAAATTAAATAAACTTAAAAATTCAATATAAGCTTTAAAATGCTATAACTAAAATCACTTCTTTGTGATAATAATAATACTTTTTTATGATACTACATCAATGCTTAAACTACCCGCCCTGCACGAATTTGAGGAAGTACTAAAGTAAGAGCTTTATTGCGAAAAATTAAATAATGCAATGGCTAGCAATAAAATTAAAAAGTTTATAACAAAATTAGATGTGGCTTTCAACAATCAGTTTAAAAACCTGTAGGCTATTTGAAAATCCACGTTCATTATATGTCAACAAGGTGTTCCAAAGACGTGAAACTCGTACTAGATACGATCTTTGCATCACTAATGAGTTAAATCTGGGACACACTAAAGCATGTGTTCTGGATGAGTTGGAAAACGTAAAAAGTTCAGCTAAGTAAATTGGTGAATTAAATTTTATAGTTTTGTAGAAAAGAAGTAGTAGTCTTATTTTAATGTAATCTTCAAAACTGTGTCCCAAGAATTGTAAAACATAAGCTGATATTGAATCACGTATATGGAGTTGAAACACGAAGCGAATTACGCGATGAAATAGACGTTTCAATTTATCAATATTTCCCTGAGAGGTCCCAGTATAGAGTTCCATTCCATATAGGAATATTGGCATAAAAATAGCATGTCCAATTTTCCTTCTTATGCTAACTGGTAAATAGTAACCTATGTTATACAATTTTCGCAGCACAAAGGAAACTTTAGAAATCAAAAAGTTAATGTGGAAATCAAAATCAAGGCGATTTTCAAGATAAAAACCAAGTGACCGGTAATGGGAGACAAATTCAATATATTCATTATTTATATAAATACTAGGATATTCAGACACATTAGGAGCAAATAACATTGCTTTTGTTTTTGATGGATTTAAACTAATGCAGTTTAGCGTTGACCAGTTAAATATGTTATTCAAGTCATTGTTTATTTCATTAGTAAAGTTATTCATATCCTCATTCCTTGTCGATGCTATCAACTGTACATCATCAGCATATACGTGAGCACTACAAAAGGTAAGACAGTTAAATATGTCATTTATGTACATCATAAAGAGCAGCGGACCTAGAATTGATCCTTGCGGAACACCTCTATGAATTTGTAGGGTGGAAGAAATTGAATCTCCACAATCAACAAACTGTAGTCTATCCTTCAAAAATGATCGAATAAGCTCACATGCATTAGAGGAAAATAAAAATTGGGTCAAGAGCTTGGCCTGAAGAATCGTATGATCAATTGAGTCAAATGCCTTCCGAAAGTCAAGAAAAATAAGCACTGAAAATAATTTGTTGTCAACATTCGATCTTAATTTTTCGACTAGATCTAATACCAGAGTTGTAGTGTTATGCTTCTCTCTAAAGCCAGATTGATATTTAGAAATAAGTCTATTTGAGTATAAATGATCAAGCACTTGATGGTTGATAATTTTTTCTAAAATTTTGGAACATACTGACAAAACACTAATGGGACGGTAGTCTAAGAACGTTACTGGGTTTTTTTTCTTTGGAACTGGAATAACTCTCGCCACTTTCCATTTATATGGAAAAACTGATGTTGTAAGTATTGAATTATACATGAGCAAGAGTTGTTGAGATATGAAAGGATATATTATTTTTAAGAACTTTACAGAAATTCCATCTACTCCTACTGCATTGCATTTTATTGATATTATAGCTTTCCATAACTCCAGCTCGTTTATTGATCTAAAGGAGAAAGCTTCTTGGAAATCTGTACCAAGATGGATAACATTGGGAGAGTATGTTAAAGGTGGCAACACGAAATTATGGTTTAGCCCCTCAATATCCAAATTGGCTTGATTTTGGTCAGCAGCAATCACTCCCACACTTCTTAGTTTATTCCACATATGAATAGATGTACAATCTGAAAAAAAACTCACCGATGCTTTAACTCGACTTTTCCTAATAGTCGACTTTAATTTGTTACGGTATCACAAAAAATTTTCCAGTTTGTCTCATTTTGGCATTCTGTAAACGCACGCATTGCTAAATCCCTCTTTACTGTTGCTGTCATAATTTCATCACAGCGCATCCAGTCATTTTGACATCTCTGCCGAAACACTTTTAATGGCACATGTGTGTTAAATGAATCTAAGATGATATTATTAATGCATTCAAGTTGTATGTTGGGGTCAGAAGTCGAATATATTGGGCTAAAATCCTGTGTCTGAATTTCCATTGCACACTGTTCAATATTAATATTTTTATAGTCTCTGTAAAAAAATTTTGTTGAATGCCGAATTACATTCAGCTTATATGACATATATATTAAAGCATGATGGGAATTCAAAGCTGGTATTTGAAACTGACCTTGTTCAACAACTAAGTTACTATCTGAGACTAAAAAGTAATCAATCAACGATGTTGTTTGGTAATGCACATCAAAATGCGTTGGTGCATTGTTATGTACAATATTCATATCAAAATGCAAACAGAAATTTCTTACCGATGCATTAGAATGGAAAAGATTTGTTTTAAAATCACCCATGTAGATAACTTGACCAAATTGCAGCGCCATATCTCCTAACAATTCCTCACATACAGAGAAATTCCCATGAGGCAAGTATATAACCCCCACAAGAACCTTAAAGTATGGATTAACCGAGATTTCTACAAATAGCGCTTCAAAGATACCTTCATTTCTTTCCTCATGTACCACACAAGATTTAAATTTGTTAGAAACATATAGACCAACTCCTCCACCCCTACTGCCCATACGGTCATTTCTATGTATATGGTATCCGTCTATTGAAATTGCATTATCCGACACGTGTTCTTTTAGCCATGTCTCAGAAATTCCAACTGCGTACAGAATTTCGCCTTCAAGAACACACCTGATTTCATCAAGCTTAGAAGAATTATAGTTTGGTACAATGCTCTGGCAGTTAAAATGAGCAACATTAAAGTTATCTGTTTTTAAGGCTGTAGCCAGGATAGAATTATTGCTAACCACTGGACCAAGATTATCAATCATTGATTACTAAACAGTAAGTGTATCCCCTAATTCGTGCAATTGTTAAAAATATTAAAGTTAAGCCCCCAAATAACATTACATTATTATTATTTTCTATTTTCAAATCACAAAAATTCATATATTTTCTTTTTTAATTGCAAACTTAAAGGTTGTCTGCACAATTCGTATTCAGTATAACGCAGTATTTAAAAGGAAAAAATAAAAAATTAACTTAAAGGGTTTTCAATTCAAAAAGCTAGTGTACAAAGCTGTTAGAGCAAAACTTACTTATTGGTTATAGCAATTTCATTATCCATTTGCAATTGGATTTTATAAAGAACAATTTATATTTACTGTAAGATTAGATAGGATTAATGTTTTATGTAAAAGCTTATTAATCCTTTCACTTTTTAAACATTATTAAAACTCTTTTTTATATACATATGTATTATAATACATTTGCAAGATAATAATGGTATTCAATGAACGACGTATATATACTGAAAGCGTTTAGCTAAAAGTTTACGCTAAGCGCTTCCACGAACCCACCATAAATGGCGTAATTGTACATATTAAAAAGAAATTGACATAACAAAGTAATTTTACATTATACGTACTGTATACACCACGTTTTCATGCCGTAAGCTGCGTATATTTAATCCCATTCAATTTTGTTTTTACAATTACGCTGCTATAAACTTACCAAATTTCATTAAATTAATGGTAAATGTATATTCTTAAAGTGATTTCGGCACCTTTTTTGTTATCGATAGTCGATAGTCATCGACTATCCCAACATGCCAATGACTTTTACACCCCAAAAACCATCAAAAAATTTGAAGTTTGCTTATATGTCCGATGCTGTACAGAGTTGTATTTGCATAATTTAATGAAATTTATATAAATTTATTTATTCTGAAATATATGTGGAACTTCTCTAAAAAATAAAAAATCATAAAGTTTTTTAATAAATAAACCTATTATGAGTGAAAATTTGTGAAACTAGCCACCTAAGACAGGAAGTCGTAATTTTTATATATTTAATGGATATTATTGAATATTATGTATATGAAAAAAAAAATTAAATTGCAATTTTTTTCAATGAGTTTAATGAGTTTTTCAACAAAGAATTTAGTTTTAGGCCACTGTTTTAGTAAAATTAATTTTGCTAAGTAACGGCTTGTTCAAATTTCTTGATTTTTGGTCAAATACTATTAATACACGTTTAATTACAAAATAATGATTTTTTTTTTTAAATATTTTTCTTATAAATTAATAAGTTTTTTATAAAAAATTGTTTAAAAAAAACGTTCTGGATCACATATAAAGTTTTTTAAAAAATATGGCTTATTCATACAAATTTAGAAATAATAAAAAAAAAATAGAAAAATTATTTATTCTCCATAAACAAGTCTGTTATGAAATGTTTTAAATCTACCCTACCTGTCATGTGCGAGCCATACAGAGCACTGAAAAATGGAATGATTGGTACTAACTAGAGGGAATAACTTATTGTGATGACTTTTTAGTGCTTTAGGCACAGAAAAGTACAAAAAAAGGGTTTTTAAATATTTGGGAAGTGGGCGTTTCATCTCCCATACCAATGGGCTATTTTTCTTATTTTTCGCAATATCTAGAGAACCAGTACTGCCACAACAACAAAAACTTAGGCAATATTCAAGTACATCATTTTAAGAATATGTGCTAAATTAAGACGTAATTGGGCAAGTGGGCGTGGTGTCTCCCATACAAATGGATCACATTTTTCGCAATATCTTGAGAACCAGTAATGGCGCAAAACAAATCTTTGAACAATAATTAGGTTACTAGTTTCACGAATTTTTCACGAGAAAAATTGCACTCCTCCTCATCAATATTATTCAATTAATGAACGATTCACTTTCCACATTCGTGAAGAAAAAATCTTGAGGGCTCTGATGTTAAATATTCAGAGTGATCAAAACATTTTCTTCGCTCTTTCATGGTATTCGTTCGTAGATTGTGCTCTTCAAAAATACTGAGCTGAACAACGCTTTATCTTTGTTATTCATTTATTGCTCACGTTAATTAATTACTTCATAAATTTTTTAAATGTTCCTATTTTGTTTATTTATCTCAGTTTCTTATAATTTCATAATATCTTATGATTTTTTTAAGTTTTTTAATTAAGTATATTATTAAGACAAAAACTTAATATTATTGATTTAAAACTCTTTAAATTTATAATGTGTGAAGTGTTTAGTTAAAGTTTCGCATCAAATGAAAGCGAGCGATTCAATGAGTTTATCATTTCAAAATTCCCGAGCGATGAAAACTCAATATCTCTCATCAATACGACGTCGCTCTTTTAAAATTTCTCAACATCAGTGCACGGACTTGAAAAAAATTTTTAGTGGTAGATGGGACTCAAAAAGTGTGGTAGATTGAAATAAAATGTGGCAGATTTGATATTTCATATAAAAACTATATATGTCTTTTATTGAAATAAATATACATTACACAGTTTACAATAAAAAAATAGTATACTCAATATAAAAAAAACAAAAATAGATTAAAAACGAACAAACTTTCAGTCAATAAAATAAAAAACAAAACAATATGGAACAAATTTAGTTTAAGGACAGGAGCCCAATCTATTCACAGTCTGGTAAAAGTTACCATCCCAGTAAGCTTACAGCTCACCGGAAATGGAGATATGATTTTCCAGCAAGTTACTTTCATTGATTCGGTATGCGAAGTTGAGATCTATAGATTTTTGATTTCTCCGCTGCGTTACGTAACGTTTTGAGTAAAAATTTATGTTGACAGATGCTACTATAAATTTTAATCTGCATTTGTTTTGTTTTGTTGTGTTTTTGATAAGATTTGATTGAATTCATGTTTTAAAATATTAAGAAAACTAGAGTTTGTAGAATTTGTTTTTTAATAATATATATTTTAGATCCCGCCACTATGACACTTGACTTCATTCAGTTGCGTACATTAGAGGCTGTTCAGACTAGCCTCAAAAGAGGCGACTCACTGGCCTCATTTTGGCATAAGCTAGCTATCAGGTGTTCACACACAAATTATTGCCTCACTTTGAGGCAGCCTTATATCGTCGTTTATTGTTTTTTTCCTGTTGTTTTCTTTTGAATTATTAAACACAGAAACGTTCATAATTTTAACAATATTAATATGCGAACAACTATGAATAAAAAAAATTAATTCGCGCCAATACTGCGCCTGAATAGCCTCAAAAAGAGGAAAATAAATCAACAGAACAAACTTCACTCTGACGTACGTCAAAATGAGTCGCAAAATTTTTAAAATTTTTAAAATTTTTGCCTCACGTAACATGTCACCTTCCCGCTTCCCGCTTTGCCTGTAGATGTCAAAATGAGGCAAGTGAGTCGCCTCATTTGAGGCAAGTCTGAACAGCCTCTTAGAATCAGCGCTGAAGACTCAGGTGCAAACGTGTTGTTAACAGCTGAAAATCTACGTCAAAATATGAATGTCATTCACTATAACAAGCAAATGTTTAAATCTAATGATAATTATAATTAAGCTTTAAGCATAAGAACCTTACGCAAAACCATAAGCGAAGGTTTTGCGTAAGGTGAGAGTTTTGCGAACGTTTTTGGATAGAATTTTTTTTTATTTTTTTTAGTTTGTCACTTAAAAGTGCTTGCTATGGAAGATTAAATTCGTGAAAACTTTTCCCATACTTAAAAACTATACTTCTTTAGCAAAATTCATAAAAAAACTTATTTTAAGTCGAAATAGAATCATTTTAGAAGATAAAGATTCCTCGTAAATTAACCAGTTTTTTCATTTCTATGAGCTTCCATGGTTCATTTTTTAATTCATTTCTAAAGAAAAAAGGTTAATTTCTGAGAAGCATTTTCGTACGACGATTGATTCAAAAAGGGTTCATTTCCGAGTGCCGAAAAATAACTTTTCTATGGTTCATTTTTTAACTCATTTCTGAACAAAAAAAGCACAATTTTTTTTAGCTCATTTCCGAGCAAAAAAGGTTAATTTTTGAGAGGCATTTTATTCCAACGAATGATACTAAAAGGGTTCATTTATGAGTGCCGAAAATGAACGTTTTTAACCGAAAAGGTTAATAAATGAATTTGAAAACGGTAGTTTTGGTTCACTGGAAAGTATTTCATAGAGAAAATAATTGAAGTGCTTATTGCAGAAACATGATATGCCACATAAAAAATATTTTTAAATAATCGACTCTAAAGTTCGGAAAAATTGTATTTTTGTGTGAAGAATTGGAATTGAACACGTTAAATTTTACGAATACATTAGAAAATTAATAAGAAATAGCGAAAATCTCTTAAGTGGTTGTTGGCATTGAGTCATGTATTCTGCCTAAAAAATTGATTTTAGATCATGTGGCTTATCATGTTATTGCATTAAGCCCTTCAATTCATCAAAAATTTTATGACGGTGGAAAAAGTGGTAGATCTTAAGCCTTCGGTGGTAAAAGTGGTGGATATTAAAATTATAACAAAAGTTGCAGATCTACCACAATAGTGGTAAAGTTCGTGCCCTGCTCAACATAAAAACTCACGAACGAGGAAAGCAGTTAAGGGGTTAAAGTGAATATTTTATCCGCATTCCAGTAAAATTTTTGATACAAATGTGACATGCATTCTCACAAATACTGCTTCCAGAAGGTATTCTGTAGATCCATTTGCGATTTTTTTCTTAGCCTTTAAAGAAACAACGCTTTCAAGAGACATTCTCATAAACTACTTCTAGAAGACATTCAAATAGCATTTAAATTCAATCAAAGTAAAAAACAATTATTAATAATTGTAATTAATGTTTTATAACCCCCAAAAAAACCCAACCACTTCCTATTTCCAACATCAAAATGGCGTAAAAATCGAGAATAGGGATATTTTACGTGGGATTTTTTTACACCCCATCAAAACCCTGACCCTTCTCATTCCCAATACCAAAATCGCGAGAAAATCAGGAAAAGGGATGTATTCCGTGGGATTTTTTAACCCCCGCCCTAATCATAAAAACATTTCCATTTGCCTTTTTAAAGTTCTCCTGGAAAACACCTACAAGAATCCTTTCAATGAAGGGCTCAAAAAATCTTCCATTGAAAAAATTCTGGAAGCACTTCTAGAAGAGACTAAGAAAAGCATTTCTTCCAATGGCAAGCATATGTTAAAAGACTGCCTTCTAGGCACGAAAGTGGAAGGGATGGAATTCAATACTTTCCCTTCCACTTTTCCTTCTTTTGGAAGCACTTTTTTGCTGGGATAGGCCTGGAATATTTTACAATGATAAACTCATAGCAAAGATAACTCAGAAGAGCGCTAGCGCATTTTGATTGCTTTACGCACCTTGAAATATTCTAAAATCTTCCTAATTTCACCATATGATTTATTTAAATAAGCTCAAGTTTATTACAAATTATACCTTTTTTCTTCAAGAGTTTTGAGAGAATGATTCTTAAAAACAAAATATTCTTAAAATTCCATGGATTCAGGTACTTAAAAGATTGCACTAAGCATCGATATTTGAATGAATTCATTTGGCAAGAAGCTAAATATTTATAAGCTTCCTTAAGAGCTTTCTTTTTCTTGATCGCATATTTTTATCGTGGCCATTATTGCCAGAATAAATTTTTCAATTGCTCTAAATTTCCTTCAGCTTTTGATGACCACCAATTCACTAAATCTGCGCTTGACAAATTACAGTATATCCGACTAAATTACTTTTTTTATCATCTTAATATAATGCTGCATTTGTGTGTATGACATAATTTCCGTTAGCAATAAATTTTATATTTGAAAAGAATTTTAATACGTATTCGCTGTACGTGCTAAGCTACAAAGCCGCATCCTAACAAACAAATACACGAATTAACAAAACTTTGAAGGCAGTAGCAGCAGAAGCCAGCTTTTAAAACTTAGTCAACGTCACAAAAGGCGTTGCATGTCACGCAACACAACACAAACAGCTAACTTAACTTAATGCCTTAACGTACGTAAGGCAGCAACACACATAACGTTAGTACTGAGAAACAAGCAAACAAACAAAAAAGCTGCGTATTTTAGCAGCAACGCATACAATATTTGAGCCAAGTACGCCGCGTAGATACTCTGGCAGTGTTCCCTACCGACACATTCATTCGCTATTTTAATTTTATGACTTTGACAGCAGTGTGAAGGCTGTGCGAAGTTTCGGACAAGTTTAAGCCTCAACTCAGCCACCCACACATGCGAAGCACGAGTGAGTGTGTGTGTGTGTGTGCGTGCCTACCCAATGTGCACAAAAACGGATGCGGATCCGTTACGAACCCGTTACGAGTCCGTCAGTACGCACTAAGCTTTCTTATGTTTCGACGGACCCGTTACGAACCCGTTACGAATCCGCCAAAAGAGTCTGAAACGGATTTGTATATGAAGTCCGAAACGGATTCGTATCTGAAGTCCGTTACGGATTCGTTTCTGAAGTTCGTTCTGAGTTCGAGGCGGATCCGATAAAATGGAAAAAGCAATTCGTACTTTTAAGAGAAATTGCTCTTATGTTTTGACGGACCCGTTACGAACCCTTTACGAATCCGTAACGAATAACCACAATGTTAACATAAAAGACAGTCTTAAATTTATTTTACAATTTCTTATTTTATTTTCAGTGGATTAGGCATACGAAATACAATTGTGTACTTATTTTTATTTTAAACAACTTTTTTATTTCATTAGGCTCGTGCTCCTCAAGCTCTCCTTCAAATCGAAGAAAAGTACTTGTCAGCATTTTTAAATAATTATCATTAGTAATCAAGTTAAATGTGACTATCGGTTAGCCGTACACAAGATATTTTTCGGAAACTTTTTTAATTGCGTGAATTTTGTACGCTTTGTCAATATAGCAGTAAAAGTTATTGGGATGCTTCAATGAAAAATAATGTTTAGCTGTTTGAAGAAACAAGTATGAGGCATCCTGGAACTCACCAACATTGTACTCGTTTGTTTAATATTTTGAATTATTTTTTTTACCATTTAAACTAGCCTCCACTACTCTCTTATAAATTTGATTACAAAATAATTTTTTTGTTTTAATTTACGTTTAATTTCCTGCAAAAAGTTTTCGAATTTGAATGCGTCAAACTTGTTTAAAGAACCTATATTTTTAACATCTGTAGCTATATGCGTCAAACGAGTCCGTTGCGAGTTCGCATTATTTAAAAAAAAAAAGAGTATGAAACGTCTGTTTCCTATATGAAGTCCGAAATGGATTCGTATCTGAAGTCCGAAACGGATTCGTATCTGAAGACCGAAACAGATTCGTATCTGAAGTCTGAAACAGATTCGTATCTGAAGTCCGAAACGGATTCGTATCTGAAGCCCGAAACGCATTCGTAACTGAAGTCCGAAACGGATTCGTACCTGAAGTCCGAAACGGATTCGTAACTGAAGTCCGTAACGCAGAGAGGAATTTCATACAAAAAGGATCCGTTCCGGATGCGAAACGCAATCCGTTTCGGACAAAATGTACGAAGAAGTGAGTTCGTTACGGATTCGAAACAGATCCGTTTGGCACACTGGGTAGTGGGTGTTTCGCCAACAGTGTTGTTAACCGCATTTTCGCTTCACTCTTAATGAGGTTTTTCTGTCGCCTGCGTCAGGACACAAATTATGTTAATTTCGTTTTATGTTTCTAGCTCGTGAACATTTCATAGTTTGACATTTTTTTTCATTGAAAGTTGTTTTTTGTAAAATTTTTATACGGATTTTGGTCTGTTTTAAGCGGATTTAAAAATTTTGCTTTTGTTTTAATTATTTAATTGTTGAAGTGACCGCAAACTAATTACTTTTTATTGAGATGAGTGTTTTAAAGGTATAAAGTAATTAAGTTGAAATCAGTTAAGCGGATTAGGGGCTGACATTTATATTTCTATACGGATATCTTTAAGCAGCAAAATGTAAAGAGTGTGCTGTTACTAAATACTTTGGATTTAATGGGCGTTAAATTCTATGTGGAGTAAGTTTCTGCCGTTTGGGAACAAACTTTTAGCTTAAAGGCGTTAAAGCTTACAAATGGCTCATTTAGGTTATGTTACTTAAAACACTCTACCACAAAATAAAAGAGCTGCAGTAGATGTTTAACTTCAATTATTCGTAGCAGTTAGCTTACGTCAGTCTTTATTTTTTCCCTCTAATCCTCTTCATAAATGCTTTGCAAATTTCCGTTGGCCAATACTTGAATGTCAAGCATTTGCTTCATGCTTCCACAAGATTTACATTAAATTCTATTCCTTCCTTAGCTTATTTCAAGCTGCCAAGCTTTCATCTTCTTCAAATGAAACTTTTTAATATACCATAAAATATATCAAGTGTTGATTGCTTACTCGCCGGCTTCGTGTTGCTGCTGACTATGTTGTTGAGTTGCTGACGGATGTTGTCAGCTACAGTAATTCGAGCTGTCATCTTTTTGCAACAACATCATAAATCAATTTCGAAAATATTCTGAGTTAACACCTTTTGTGAGAATTCACAAGAATTGAGCTAACTTTACTTAACCTTTTTTTCTACCAACTCAAGCAGGCAACAAAATCAACAACAAACATGTGTTGTTCATTGAGTAAGAGTACTGAAATAATTGTAACAAAGAATTATTTTTAGCGCATCCATCAGTTGCTGTCTCATGAAGGATAAAACTCAACCTTGTGCTGTCAGAATTTCAGGAATTTCGTTTTTTCTCATGTAAAAGTAATCGGAAATATTTTTGGAAATTTGTATGATGTGTTGTTGTGTGCAATGTGAATAATTAATCAAAGCGTATTCAAAAATTAAGTACTTTTCTAGAGAAAATGCTGAGTTAAATAGAGTTATTGAAAATTAAAAATTGTTATTAATGGCCGTAAAAGAACTTTTAAGACACAGCCAAATTATTAATTGTTCTGTAATAAAAGCGTTAAACAAAATTGCAATTTGGCTCGAAAAACCACTCGAATTTTTCTAATATTCTTTAACAAATGTATAGTGAGAGTGTGAGAAATTTGCGAAGTCTTCCTTTTTTTAATCTCACCGACTCTTTCCAAAGAGTGGTTTTAGTTTTTGCCCTGCAATCAGGAGCGTACCCAGAAAAAAAATTCGGGGGAGGGGATTTAATTTTTTTTTCAGGCTTATTCCAATTTTTTTATATTACACTAGCTGAAATACCCGGTGTTACTCGAGTGTCATTTATATAAACATTTTAACATACACTTCTCTATTAAATGTTTTTTAAATTCTGGAACAATGAAAAACATGTTGAATTTTATTAGTAAGCTACCGTTAGGAAGGTAATTGAACGAACTTTAATCCAAAAAAAATTTTGAAAATTTTTGTTGTTGGTGGTTCCATCTCTTACCATGGGCTAATTGAATTCAAAGAAGGGGTACGAAAAACATATATAAAAAATTGAAAATAATTTTTAAATTTACTTATTCTTAAAGCAAGCAAAATTACCTTTTCAACAATATAAAAATTATGGTGGGACTCAATGCGTCCGTGAGGTATGGACATTTTAACATCTAAACAAAAATTTATATTAAATAATATATTTAACTGTTTAACAAAAAAAATTTTAATGAAATATATTAGAAACAGCGGAGACATTGGCATTAAAAGTAAAAATTTTGATTTTCATATAATTTTTTTCTCATTATTAGCTATCAATGTTTTATGAAAAATGCGTTGTACTAAAAATGATTGTACTAAAATTTAAATTAGTTGCGTTTTTTCATTGGAGATCAGGACCATATGATCGCATTTGCAAGCAAAGCAAAAACAACAAAAAATCCAGCAACTGAGCTGGACATTTCAATTGATCCAATTCTGTGTTTTTAAGTGTTGAAAGCGCAACTGTAAACGTAGACAATACTCAGCTGTTATTGACGGCTAGATGACGCTGCGACTGAAAAAACTGGCAGTACTGCATTATTTGACATTTTAAAAGTTTAGTAGCAATAGCATTTTCGCAAAAACTTTCGCCAAACTTATCTGCTAGCTACATAAGAACATCAGATATTCTTCTGTAAGCAGAAAATAGCGCCACCTGTCTGTAATCCCAAACGTGTGGGGTTATATTTGAAGAAACTTTTGGAAGACATCATTCGGCTATTCACCGCAAGGTGTATAGCTTGTAACCACAGTACTTACAAATGCGGCGCCATCTATCTGTGAATTTAAAGCACAGATCAAAACTAATGAAATAATTGTTCTGACCAGATGCGCATATGTTTTATTATATCGCCATAAAGCTGAAACTGATTACATGAAAATTTTACCTTTTACAGCATTCTTACTCACAGTCATCTTTTCGATAAAATGGTGATATATATACAACATTTAAAGTACCATTGATAAAGAACTGAGTGACAACGGTGACACAATAGTGAGAAAAAATAGAGCCATCACTTAATAAATAATAATAAATAAATAATATTAAATAAAAATATTCAATATAATAAATAATAATAAATAGATAAAACTTCACGTCCCTACTTAAAAGTTAAGTATCTTGTTCACACTCGATTTCACTCAATATATAATTTTCATACTACGCGCTATTAATGAAATCGATTCTAAAGGACTAAAATCCCAAACTGTTAATGATATTAACCCAAAACTTTTACTTTTAAGCATTTTAGTGGTCTTAAGCCAGCAAGTTTTTTGCGATATGTGTCCTTTTAAAGAGTCTTTCAACATGAAAACTGAACTGACTCTTCATATCTTAAAGTTAAATGGGCAATTTAGTGAACAACATTCGTTACGTTTAAGCAAAAGTATTAAATTTTAAAGAACTGATTCATTGAAAACCATTAGATGCTAGTCTGAATGAATAAAAAATCAACTACAACAGATACGAATCTAATAATGAAATCTCGCACTTTTCTGCAGCAATTAAATGCATGCAAATAAAAATCAGCCAGCTACAATTCCTTCCTTAGTGGTCAACAAATCGAGTGTCTACTCGAAAAAAAAAAGTGTGAGAGAAAGGAGATAGAATGAGGGACGGACAAAATAAATGAACCACTATAAATGCAAAACATACTGAAGTGTCCAAAAGTTTGTCCAACCAGTTTGTGTGTATGAAAAAGAGTCTTGATTTATGGTGCAGGACTTTGGCGGTGGAATATGGCAAAATGATGCATAAAAACGATAACATAACCAAGCAAACAATTATTGTGTGCCTTTGGAGTGGCGCACTTCGAGCTGTTGTGGTTTGTTTGGGCAGCTTTTGAGGGTGGTAGGTAACAAGTGTGACTAGATTTGGGCAGCAAACAGATGAACAGATAGATGCATAAATTTTCAAGAGAACAATTAGGTTTAATTGTGTTGCCTTCAAATTGATGAGCAATTTAAATGCATTCGCATAGGTAGCCGATAAGCTTACTTGACTCAACCACGCGCTGGTATGGCAAAATAAGGTCAACGTGATATGCAATTAAAAGCAGTCAGTTTTTTTTACTCACTTCCACCACATGGCAAATATTTGCTGCTCTATCGCATTAATCTTTTTTGAATGGCTTTCAACTCGAATCGAACTAACATTATAAGAGCAGCAACACGTTTTGGCCAACAACTGGAAAATTGAACCCAATTGAGAGAAGTTAAAATAACATAATTGCTTCAACATAAACATGAACAGCTTAAGCTGCTGCATGAGCTGCGAAAGCCCCAAGAACGATGAACGAAGAACTTCAAGCTAATGGACTGCAATTTTTGGAAAATGTGTCACTTAGACACGTTTCTGACCTCGTTTTGGACCAACATGGTACTTAAGTGTCTGCAGAAATGAATGAATGAATGAATGAAAGAATGTGTTGCAAGCATGTTCAGTGAAGTTGAGTGCAGCAAGGAGGGTGGCAATTCACACACACACACCCACACTTACACACTCATACTCCCAATAGGCATTTTAACAACAACTCAACTAAACAATATAAAAGCATTTTGCGGCTTAAAGACAAATCGTTTTATTTTCTGTTAGGTAAATATTTAAATTCGAAATTGAACAAAACAAAAAATTTCTTAAACTATTTATTTTATTGATTCAATTTAAATTCTTTGTGACGATAATTTGAAAACCAGCTTTCATATTAAAAAAACAATTATTGCCGCCAACCATCAAATTGTTAATCAACTGAATTATGTTCTCTGCCAATTCCTAAACATTCTTTTGCGGTAACTTATTTGATGCCTTGTCTAATGTCTATGTGTAAGTCTTGTGTATATTTTTGTTCGCAGTTCTCTTTTCATTCTTTCTTTCGATCGGGGAAAAAACTTAACCCGACCAAAACTCATTTTAAATATTTACCATTGAAAAATTTCAGTTTAAATTGCTTATTAACAAATTTATGTGTATATGTAACAAGCAAACACAAACACATGTTTACCAGCATCTTGTCATATCGTTGTTTATGTGAATCAATATTTTTGTATGGGTTTTATTGTTCGCTGAATCACAACTGATGCGGAAATCGCAGCGGCTTGAAAGAATTGCAAAAAGTTTAAAAAAAGCATGAGAAAAAGAAAAAAGAAAACCTCAACGCGAACGAATATTGGAATTCAGGACATGAGAAACGCACAACAAAATGCGGTTTGTGCACTCACCCACAGGATGGTGCGGTAAAGCATGACTTAAGCCTGTGAGCCACTTGCAAAACCGCCTGCCAGAATAAAGTTGCCTCTGTTTGTTCTGACGTTGATGATGATGTTGTTGCTTTTGAGTTTTTTTTTTCTCTACCACGGATGTATGGAATCTCTCGCGACTGTTCGATGATATCAACATCAGGAACAAGCAGGATAACGCGAATCTCATGTGTATTCATTTGCAAAAACAATGGCTTCATTTGAGTTCAATTTAATGGCTGTGTCAAAAAGTTCAACGTTATTGTAGGCGTATGAAAAACATTAACTGAATTAAATTTTACAAAATTTTGAACATCGCCAACGGCGTGTTTTTTATAAATTTGCAAATATTGTATGTTAAATTGATTTTTTTTTTAATAATTTCCACAAAGTTCTTTTAAAATCGACCCCCGAGCCAACTTAGTTTAGCATTAAGAGAAGATATGGGCACAAAAATTAATATAAAGGAAATTATTTTTTAACATAAATAATAAAAGCTTAAATCTTTAAGTTGGTGAAGGCAAATGCATGTCATACAAAATAAACCATTTTAATATCCGATTTCCAGGGCGGTTACAATTTAGTACCACAAGTAAAAGATTAAAATAAATATGATGTAAACTCACTAGAAGTTTATTCTTTTTTTGCTATGAAAAAAACAACATCATAACCTTATGAACTTCGTTTCGGGGTCGTAACACAATGTTATAATTGGTATTTTTTTAAAATAAGACAAGAATACTCACAAAATCTGCACTACTGCAGATCTGCAGCTCGATTGAAATCACCCAAAATAGGATAGCATTTAAAAACGATATCATGCTGAATTAATTTTATAACCTACGATTAAATGATGTACTTACAGTAACTGTATAACAATAAATGTTAATAGTTGATTAAATTAATAAATTAATAAATAAATAAATAAAATATTATAATTCCATAGACTCCAAGACTCCAAGACCAAGACGCAAAAAAGAAAATCTTGTAATTTTAATTGTGAAATGGCAATTACAGTGATAAAATATAGCCTCCATTTCGTTTTCTCTTTCTGCTTACTGCTAATCTTTCTCGCTTCACCTAATTTCCTTACACACCAATTTTTTTTTTACAAGTAACATAAATAAAAACACAAATAAATTTTTTGCAAACCTATCTGAACACTGAGAATGTGCGTTACTCTGTTTTAAAGTAGTATTTTGTTTTTGCAGTTTAGCTGTCAATTTCACAAGGAAAGCAGTGCATTGTATGCATTATGAAAATATAGTTTTTTTATAATTAAAATTAAAACCTTTTCATTTGCACTCATACAAGAACTAAAACATTTTCCTTAAGGCATGCATTTGCTAATTAAAAACTACAAGAATAAATGATAACTAGAACCAAGCAACTAAATGTATCTACAATGCAAGGATCAAATGTTGCCACAACACACATGCTCTCGTACATAACTTATAGAATGTGTCTATATGCGTGTTTGTGTGCTTGTGTGTACGGACTACATGTTTGTGGCAAGACACACAAGCAACACAGCAACTGCGGCAAAACACTCTGACCAGAGGTATTTTCCTGCAAAACAGGATATTGAAAATACATATAAAATAAATTTCATATTTGTGGTCAGTGCAACGTTGACTGCTAATGGCCACATGTTGACCCATACAAATAGCTAGTAACCAGTAACCAGTAGTAGCCAGAGTGTGGACAAGCAATGTTTATCCAATGCCATAATTAAATTGGGTGTTTGTTCGCACAATCACACACACTCACCACCCCATATTTTCTTCATCCTCCGCAGTTTGTCAGTCACATTAGCCACTAGTTATCGAACATTATGTGGTGAAAAATAAGCTCTTTGGGAATTTAAAAGAATATCCAATGCATTACATTTTTGAAGTCATTAAAAATGTTGTTATGCAGTGCACGCTGTAACGGTAACATTAAAAACTGCCGCGTTTTTATTTTCAATATTTTATTTTTTCAATTGAATTTAACATAATGTGGCTGTTTTCATTTCCACTTGGAATCAATTATTAAAGTTATGAAATGTATTTTGTTTTTATTTATTTGCAAATGGAACGCAATTTGAGGCATGTGAGCCCATTTTATATATTAAGGGAAAGAAACTCGAAAATTTTGCTGGTGACCTATAAAAATGTGTTCTAAAATATTAACCGGAAATTCCCTTAATGCAGGTGCAAACACAAACAAAAAGCATTCTTCATTCTCCGAGTCCTTTAGGGACATTTAAAGGTAATGCCAACAGTCCTTAATCTTACAAATGCCCAAGCAAACATTCAAACAGCAAAAGACGGCAATAAACTTATGAAAGAAAACAGATTTTTGTTTATTATACTGGCAACTTTTATGTGCCCAATTAATTAACCAATAATAAAATTGAAATTTATTTGCCCAGAAGAGGTTCAAGCAATTTAAAAGTTGTTGGGCGCCATGCTAAAACAAATAAAGAACGCATAAAAATGCGATTCGTGACTGCGCAATCAGAAAAAAAAAAACAATAAAAACTAAACTCAAATTAAATGAAAAGCAGCCACTACAACAACAAAATCAGCACCAGAAACAAGACAATAAAAACGTTGATTGGTAAAAATTTCAAAACAATCGTTTTTTTAATATGGCGCATAAATTGTGAGTTCAAAAGGTATTATAAATCGTGCAAGTGTTAGGTTTACGTTTTGGCACAGTTGTGCAGAAGCAATAAAATCAATATCAAATCTAAATAATAATTAGCACTCATTGTTAAACAAGCACATTTCTCTTAATCGTGCGTAAAGTTCTAATATTTCTCGTGCCAAAAAGAGATTTAACATCGTTTCACTTAGAGAAAAATCGCATTCTAAAACTTCTAAAGGTTTAGTGTACTTGTTTTAATCCTGACATGTTTTTCAGAATCACTGTCTCAAAATAAGACCAATCGAATTGAATTAAACACTGAGTTAACAGTCTGAATTTTTTCGATATCAAACTAAAATATTATTTTAGGATTATATTCGATAATAATAATACACATTAGGGGTATTCACAATGACTTGGGTATTTGGGTATGGGTGGATTGAGTAGAGTAGGGGGGGGGGGGGTAATGTCATGCACTCAACTTTAAAGTGCTCGTAAAGCCGTACATGACAAGCGAATACAACGAGTAAGCATCCGATCGAAAGATAATTTGGTTGGTAACATTTATGTGTAACAATATTCGTGTAGCATGAAATCGTGTTAGTAGAAATTAAAAAAAAATGTGCACGACATTACCCCCCTCAAAATTTGTGGGGTAATGTCGTGCATTGTGCATGTCGAATGTGTGAAAAACGATAGGTAGTGGTTCGATTCAAGAAGATATAGCATTATTGTTTATTTATTTATTATTGTTAATTATAAGGCAATATACACAAGTCCGAAATATGATCAAAAAATACAATTTTATGAAAAGAAAAGTGAAAATAGGCAATTTGCTATATGAAACACGGAAAGAAAAATAATATTTTTTCAAAAAGTGCTTGAAATTGAGAAAAAATTTTGGAAAATTTTATTTTGATTGTAGCGTTTTGTTATAGCTTCACGACTCCCTGGGTACACTAGGGCGACCACGTTTCCTTCCCTTTTCTTTTCGTTATAGTGCACGACATTGCCCCACATCAAATGCACGACATTGCCCCAAAGGTCGTTTTCAAGGTTGACTTCGACAAATCGGTAAAGAAAAAAAATTTTTTCGATCATAATACATCTTTTTTTCGGCGGAAAATTTGCTTTAAGAAAACACTTACCTGGTATATTTTTCTGCGAGACAAATAATTTTTCTGATCCGATAAAAAAACACTTTCGTCGTCCCGAGAACGTGCGATTTTTAAAAAACGTCGCACATATTGCCCTTACACATGGATATTGCATGAGTATGCAGTGAGTATGGTATGCATGAGCTCTGCAGGTCAGTAGGCCCATACCTTACCAACGGCTGGTATATCATTCAATTTTTTATGCTAAAAAAGCCAGTGCACGACATTACCCCCTGCACGACATTACCCCCTTCTACTCTACTTTTGATAATTGCGAGCAGCCTAAATTGCAATTAAGTACTTTGCAGAATAGTTTTGGGCAGTGCTGCATGATTGTTTGATCTCCCCGGTTTATGCAGTTGATGAGAGATGAGTGACATATGGAAGAGGGTTTCCACCAATTTTTGTTGTTGTCATTTTAATTGGGCGTAAAAAAAGTTATTTTATATAAGAGTAATTTTTAACGTGAACTTCGCAGCATTTTATAATTCACTGATAATCCCGGGCAGACGTCGTCCTGCCGCAGACCACTTTACTGCTATTTAAGAATTTTCATGCCAATCGGAAAAAGCAATTTTGTGTATCTGAGCTGCCATAACTCTAGTACGACCACGCCTATTTTTAGTTCAGTTTGCGAAAGTAACAATATGAACTAAATTACCAAATTTGAGTCTAATACACTCAAAGAAATATTTTTGGTAAAATAGATTTAGTCCCTAACAAAACTAGATTGACCAATCAATGCAATTTTATCAATAATGCATTATGTTTTTGTCAATTCAAAAGAAACTTTGTACATTTGATTAAAAACAGCAACAAATTCAATGCGTTGTTTTGAAGAAATTGTTTTACTAGCTTGAAATATAAGTTTGTTAATTTGATTTAAGATTATTAAGGCTGACGAACTAACTCGTCAATCAATCGGAATAAAATTTCATCATTTTAATAAAAAATGTTAACAAACTACTTTGTTGGCTTAATAAATAGATTTGTTATACTGAAGAAATTTTTAATGTTATTGATAATCGATTGAGTCAAGTGGACAAAATTACCATTTCATAATGATAAAATAGATTAACACTTTCAAAATTCTTTAATCATGACAACAGAAAGAAATGCTTGGTATTTCGATGGCGTCCTTTGCCTTTTTTAAATCAAGTACAAAATAAACTTTAGTAGATAAAATTCGGGAAAGCTTTAAAGTCCAGTGCAATTTTTTAAGTGTGTGAAAGTTAATCATCCATTTACATTATTATACCAACTGTAAATGTGAACTTGTGAAATAAATTTTTCTTGTTTGCAAGTGCACCAATTTTGCCATAATGCAAATTCCACATATGAGGATTTTCTTCATTTTTCGCTGAGTTTCTAAATGCATTTATCATTAGCGGTGACTACAAAATGAGTTCTTTTCCAATGAATTCGGCAGGAGTTTTGATTATTTATTTATTTGCATTACATTTTTATTTATTTCCATTTCTATTCGTTAAGATTATCCGTGCTATTCGTTATTAGTGCTGTTCACACCATAACAATTCACAAAGTGAACAGCAATGTGAACAATATTGTGATTTATAATAATGTAAAAAGCGCTAATAACGAATAGCATGGATAATATCAACCTTTCCATAATTATATTTATAAGTAATGTGTTTATTATACATAAAATGTATTTTGTTTATTATATACAAAATGAAATAAAGTCTTTTTATCAGAACAACAAAACATTTTAGTATTATTAATAAAAAATATACTTTCAACAGAAAAGCCTTTTTCTATTCAACAAACCATTTTTTCATGTTGAAATATTCTATATTTATATTGAAAGATTGTTTTATCTGATCAGCAATTAAAACGCGATATTCCTGATAAAGGCTTATATCAAATTGAAGCATCCATTTATTAAATAAAAAAAAAAAAAAAAAATTTTGGTAAAAATGATTTCAACTTATTACCTTAAATCCAATTGACAAAGCTTTTGTTGACTGTATATTGACAAAATATTTATCAACTAAACCTAGTAACTATTCAGTATGAGCAAATATTTCTTTGAGTGTACGATCAAAACCGTTCGCAATATAAAGGGGGTGTGGCAAAATTTTTTCCCTTAACCATCTCCTACTCGAGAAAAATCGACTGCAAAAATTGCAGCTCAATTAAGCTTATACCTGGCTCACTTTGCTTCGCTCCACGCTTATCCCCTAAAAATGGGGCGTAAACATAGTTCGACCACGCCCATTTTTAGTAAAGTTTCCGCCAATCACCATACGAACTAAATTACCAATTTTAAGTCTAATACGACCCAAACCGTCTGAAATATAGCATTTCTATTGATTTGTGTGCGGTAATGGGGAATGTGTAAATAAATTTGATGACCTCAGGTCAATTATTGCCTATTTTTGAAAAAGGTGGTAGGTAACACATGGAAAAAGTAATCAATTTGGCAAGTAATCAATCTACCCAAACAGGTCAGTTAGAGTAGATTGTCAGATGGGTACAATGGTACTTCATAAAAACAAAATGTACGGCATTTCGCAATCTACCTAACTACCCAAGTCAGTGTGAATAGCCCTATTGCAAAATCTTCTTTTAATATTTTTCGGTCTTATATTGAGTATCCGTTCTTAATTTTACCGTATCAATTCACACAAGATGAAAAATTTTTAAATTTAGACGAATGAAATAATAAACAAAATGGAGTGGAAAATATCTATTACACAGGGTAACACTGATTCTGCGGCATGGGATTTGGTAGTCAATTTTAGTATATGCATAGATAAAAATCTTAGCCTATTATTTAGATTATTGGAATTAACTCCGGTTCTCGCGATCAACCGCTATTTTTAAAATTAAGGAGGTTTCATCACAGATTTTAACATAAGTCTAGAACAGTAAGTCTGATTTGGTAAAATAAAAAATTCAAAAATCCGCAGCTAAATTGCCTCCAAGTTACGTTTACAATGATTTTTGATTATTTGAATAGTTTCGGAAATATTGTAAATGTTCTTCTGAAAAAAACATTTTTTAACTATTTTATTATTTCATAATTCATGAAAATTCAAAAACGTCAAAATAGTCCTTTTTTGATATAAATTTATAAACATACACATGTAACAATGAAAATAAGCTATCTCCCATTAAAATCCATTGGCGTTTTTTGCCTTCATTCACATTTAATGATGTTATCTCATTTTAATAAAAAACTTCTAAATAAATACGCAGAGGAAAATTCAAGATCTAAATCTATCCAAAAAATCAGAGGAGCTTCTAGCATCAAGTATTAAAGAAAAACGTTGCCTTCAGCCTGGCGTATCAGTTAAAACTTACCGGACCTTAGAACAAGATATTCTTCAATACTTTGCAAAGGAGGAGAAAATCGTATACTGTAAAAATATTCCTGGACTTTTAAATGCAATGGGTCTTCATTGATAGCTCAAAAATAAGTTTAAAATGTGTGTTACTGCATAATGGTAACAAATTAGCTTCAGTTCCGATAGCACATTCAACAAAACTTAAAGAATAATATCAAAATATCAAACTTATTTTAGAGAAAATTGTATATGTCGAGAAAAAAATAATTTTGCAACCATTTCATATACAACTTGAACTAAAGAAACAGTATGTAAAACCTTTGGATAAAATTGGTGAGTGCTAAAAATATTGTGCCAAGCATTTGCTGGCCAAAGCACGGAAAAATTAAAAGCAGGCATCTTTGATGGGCCACAAATCCGAACTCTTATAAACAACAATGATTTCACAAAACACATTACTAAGGTCGAATCAGAAGCATGGATAAGTTTTTCATCAGTAGTCAAAAATTATTTGGGGAATCATAAAGCTGCAGAGTATTCTAAAATAGTTTCTAAAATGCTTTTAAATTTATGGATTTGTATTTTAAATGGATTTGAAATTAACAAGCGCAACCAAAATACCAAAGAAAATCACATAGGAAACAATGGATTTTAATGAAATATGGCTTATTTTCTTCGTAACATATGTGTGTTTATAAGTTCATATCAAAAAAGAGCTGTTTTGACGTTTTTGATTTTTTATGAATTATGAAATAACAAAAAAGTTTAAATTTTGCATAAAAAAAATGTTTTTTTCAGAAGAACTTTCACAATATTTCCGAAACTATTCAGCTAATCAAAAAACATAGTAGATGTAACTTGTAGGCAATTAAGCTGCAGATGTTTGGATTTTTTATTTTACCAAATCAGACTAATTGTTCTGTAGTTATGTTAAAATCTGTGATGAAACCTCTTTAATTTTTAAAATAGCGGTTTATCGCGAAAACCAGAGTCAATTCAAACAATGTGAATTATAAGATTAAAACTTCATTATCCCATGTATCTTAATTGGCTTCAAAAACTTATGCCGCAGAAAAAGATTCCTTTTTTGTTCCCCTGTGTTATTGTTATTTTCTTTTGTGATATGTATTCTTTACTATTCCAGATCGAAAAAATTTCACGTGCCGGTGTCTAAAAGAAAAGTTTAGGCCGAGAAAATAAAATAAATATTTTCTTACAGTGTACTCCCCATTAGCAAGAATTTTTGCAAGCTCTGCACAGTGGGTTATTGAACCCTGAAAATGGATATCAATTCACCTTAAAGACGGAACGAACTTTTGACTTTTTTTTTAGTTACAATGGCTCCAAATAAGTTTTTTCCGTCCGTTTGTCTGTCCATCTGTCTGTCGACACGATTACAGCCGTAATTTTGAAGCTATCTAAATGAAAATTGGTATTTATTTATTTATTTACTTGATTGCTAAACCTTAACAGGTTTTATAGCAAATTTAAAATTATAAAATGAGATATTTAATACAATTCAAAAATATAAAGTATGATTTTGAATGAAATAATGTATTTTTAACAAACTAAAAAATTTTAGTAAATTGCTTTAAGTATATAATTTTATTAAAGTATAAAAAATAACAAAAAAAAAAAGTTAAGTCAAAATCGATAATATCAGACAGCAAAGCAGGGTTGCGTTTTCAAGACAAACAAGGTCAAGTCAGCAACAATTTTTGTATACGGCGGAGTCGTGTGATAAACAAGGTCTCATACCCAATAAAACACCACTCCAATGTGTCTCCCTGAAGCCGGTGAAATCCTGGCTTGACAGGGTGGTTACTCGACAAACTAGGTCAACTTCACCAAACCAATTTTCATGAAATAAAGAAAACCAGTTGCGAACGCAGGCACCAAGACAAACTAGGTCTTATCGGCCACTCATATTAATATATTACAAATCGACCTAACGTAGTGTTTCAAGAGGTAAAAAGACACCAAGACACCACGGTACCGTCGACAAGTGTAGTTACAATCATCATGAAGATATGAGGCAACTGAAGATCCCAGGTTTAGGTCCATTCAGATTACTTAGATGTTTATCCACCAAAATTTTCCATTTTACGCTTAGGTCCATTTATCAATTTAGATTGTTATATTAATGATAATGTGTTAACAAATCACCAGATGCATCAGATATATATTTGAAAGAACTTAACATAATCAACGACGGTACTGCAGGTAATCTATAATTTTATGTTTGATTGAGTCCATGGATTCACTTAAGGATATAACATCAGATACAAAATTAAAATCACCGCAAGCGCTTCTAAGAGGTTCATTTTGCAAATAATTAGTTCTACAAAAGTTCATGTGGAGTAACTCAAAAGATCTTCTAGGACGAAGAGGAATATTAAAATATATTTTACTCAATAAATATGGACTGTTGACATATCCATGTAAAATTTTTTAATCCAACAAGCATTTATCATAATTCTCCGATTTTTTAAAGAAGGAAGATTTAAGAGTTGTAACCGATATTCATAAGGTGGTAAGTGAAAATCAGTATTACAATAAAGATAGCTTAAGCAAAACAAAAGAAATTGTTTCTGCACTGATTCAATGTCGTCTATGTAACAACCGTATCGTGGGCACCAAACAACTGAAGCGTATTCTAAGATAGGCCGCACTAGGGAAGTGAAAAAGGTTTTCGTTATGAAAGGATCATTAAACTCTTTTGCCCAACGTTTAATAAATCCTAAAGTGCTATTTGCTCGATTTATTATTTTATTTACATGAATATTAAAGCGTAGTTTAGGATCCATTGTAACTCCAAGATCATTGAAACTATCTAAGGACTCCAATGGATAACCACAAATTTTGAAGGTACATTTAATTGGTGGTTTGCGCGAGAAAGACATATGCTTGCATTTCTTCATGTTGAGGTTCATACGGTTCGTTTTGCACCAGTTATGAAGATAATCTATGTCGGCTTGCAAAAATACAGCGTCATTATCATTTTTAAAAGAAAGGAAGAGTTTGACGTCGTCAGCAAACATTAAGATGCTAGAATGCATTATGACAGATGGCAAATCGTTTATAAAAAATAGAAACTGAAGAGGCCCAAGATGACTTCCTTGAGGTACTCCTGAAGTAACAGGAAACTCGTGTGATTTCTTGAGCTTAAAAAGAACAGATTGTGTTCTATTCCTTAAGTAAGATTCAATCCACTTTACCAACGGTATAGGAAATCCAACAAGATGTAATTTTAAGATCAGTAGTTTGTGATTTACAACGTCAAAAGCTTTGCTCAAATCCGTGTAAATAACATCAGTCTGCATGCCTTTTCCAAAGTTTTCTATAGTTTTTGATGTAAATTCAAGAAGATTAGTAACAGTGGATTTTCCAGAAAGGAATCCATGTTGGAAAGGAGACATTAAAGATTTAACGCTATGCGATAGTCGAAGCTTGTTTCTTAAATATAAAGATCAAGATAGAATATGAACTAAATCGGATGAAAACCATGCCTACCTCCCATACAAAATAACTTTATCAAAACGGTAAAATCTCTATTATTCCACAAAACTTATTATAAAGGGTGTTTTTTTATAAAGTAATACAAGTTTAAATCATAATAAAACATAGTAATATATTTTTAATATCAATGAAACGGGCTTTATTAGATAGAAAATTTTATGACATTAATGTTTAAATATGATTTCGGCCATGTGGCCGCCACGGCTGGCGCGTACAAGGCGCAATCTGGAACACCAATTTTCACAAACTTTTCGCAGCATTTGCGGCCGTATCTCGCCGATAACTCTTCGAATGTTGATTTTCAGGTGTTCAATTGTTTGTGGTTTATTGACGTAGACAAGTGATTTTACATAACCCCAAAGAAAATAATCCAATGGGGTTAAATCACACGATGTTGGGGGCCAATTAATTGGGCCATTTCGTGATATTTTTTTTTCGTCAAAAGTTTCCTTGAGTAAATCAGTTGTAGCGCCCGCTGTGTGGCATGTGGCTTCATCCTGTTGGAACCACATATCAGCAAGATTAATGCCAGCTAATTGAGGTACGAAAAAACTTCGAATCATGTTCCTATACCATTCACCATTGACAGTAACATTCTGACCATCATCGTTTTTGAATACATATGGGCCAATGACTCCGCCAGCCCATAGAGCGCACCAAACAGTAATTTTCTATGGATGCAATGGTGTTTCCACAAAAGCTTGTGGATTCTCCTCACTCCAAAAACGACAGTTCTGTTTATTTACGTACCCATTCAATCAAAAATGGGCTTCATCGGAAAATAAAATTTTCCATGGAAATTCAAAATCAATATCAATTTGTGCTTCAGCCCATTCGCCGAATTGGCGGCGCATACGATGGTCGTTTGGCTTTAATTCCTGTACAAGTTGAATCTTGAAAGGTTTTAAGCCAAGATCTTTTCGTAAAATCTTCCATAAAGTGGAAAGTCACAATCCCAGTTTCTGAGAACGGCGACGAATTGATTGATTAGGATCATCTTCAATGCTTTCCTGTACAGCGGCTACAGATTCTTCAGTGCGCACTGTTCGGCGTCTCACGGGATGCACATTATCAGTAACAGTAAATGCGGTCCGAAAACGATCTATTGTTCTTCGAATTAGCAGCTCTGAAAGACGATTATGTACGCCATAAAATGGACGAAGTGCACGATAAGTTTGACGAACAGAATCATTATTTTGATTAAAAATTTCCACAATTTGCACGCGTTGCTCTGGTGAAGGTCGATTCGAAATTTCAAAGCAAACTAAACAAAAAACAATTATCATCTGTTAAATGGATGGTCAAATAAGGCCGTGGATCCAACTCAAAGTTGTATCATTCTATAAAAAACACCCTTTAGGTACTTGTAATGTTGTATACGAGCTTTGATATTTAACATCCGTTTTAGGCATGAATTTCAACCAAATTGAATGAAAACCACGAATACCTCCCATGTAAAGTGACTTTATCAAAACTGTAAAATCTCTTAAGATTCCACAAAAATTAAGAAATGACCTTCAAATTTTGCATATAAGTTTTGATTTTTAATGTGCATTCTAAGTACACAACAAAATTTAGTTTATACTTTTTATTTTTTTATATTTTTCTCAAGGAAGTTATAAATTTGTGACACGAACTTATAGTAAAAAAATCTAAATACCGCTAAAGTATTGCTGTTCACTTTAGCGGTATTTAAATTTTTTTACTATAACTTCGTGTCACAAATTTATAACTTCCTTGAGAAAAATATAACTTCCTTGAGAGACGCAACTTTATTTTACAGAATGTAACTATTATTTAAGATTAATTATTACTAAAGATTAAGATTAATTTCACTGAATGTAACTAGAATGTCCATAGTTTACGATTGTAAACTCAACTGTACTCAACTCCTAACTATATCTTTAAAAAATAAAATATATAAAAAACTATTTCGAAAAAAAAACCAGACCTTTGTGTTGTTTAAATAACTAAACAAACAAGTTCCATCATAGTTTTATGTAATTTTTTTAAATAATGTACAAAAAAACTTTCAAATTTGCAGATAAACACGTTTGTCACTGAGCATTGCGGGTAAACGGTACAATATTTTTAATTTTTTCACTTAGTGATGCAAAATTTTATCTTCTTTCATAGGGTACCAAATACTTCTGTGTACTTTCATTTGTTTTTCTTTAATTAATGCTCCTTTTGGCCATAAAATATACGTTTGTGCGCTGGTCGAAAAAGTTGATGGGACCAAAATAAGAAAATTTAAGCAGTTGTCAAATGTGTAAAACTAACATATTAGTTACTTTGTTCATTCAATTAGTCCTGTAAAATCTGAAAAATTGTTTATAGTTTTCCTATTTTTGTAAAAAGAAGCTGGCAGCATTAACACTGGCTAAGTGGTCTGCTTATTATGACAGGGTGTTTCAGATATTAGTAAATTGAATGGAGAATTTGAAAAATTTTAAAAACCATAACTTTCTTATTAATAAACATATAGCAATGGTTAAAAGTCAAAACTACATGGATATAAATGTTTTCTCATATTTCATTAAAAAATTTAAAAATTTTTTTAATTAAAAATAAACTTAAACAAGATTAATTCGGAGCAACCTATTGTTTGCAAAAGATTATAAAAAATAAGAACTTGTTACGACCCTTACAACTATTCACTTTATTTCGAAGAGGCCCACATTACATTTTTTCGACCAGGGCTTAAAAACATACTTGCTAACGCAGAGTACAGTGCAAAATAATTTTTTTTTATTTTCTTGACCTGAACTTTTTTTTTAGACACCACCACGTGGACTTTTTTCCGATTAGGTCTAGTGCAAACTCTAGTTTAATTAATAATATTAAAAATGTAAGGCTTATGCTCCGATGTAGTGGCTTGCTCATCAGTTATTGGGTTCTAATGACAACTGAATCTAATCAGGATCTACCTAGCAAATAATTAAAGGCAATAAAAATTAAGACTCTAACAATGATACGATATATCGCCAAACAATTACACATATGAAGACATAATAAGGCAAGTCTTTAGTATTGTATTTGCTGAGAGAATTTAATTTTTAAATTTTTGTTATTTGGATTATTTAAAAAGTAATTGTTTGAACTTGGCAAATACAATTCTCTTACGATCAAAACTAAACTATTGTTTGCAAGCCTGAAATAAAAGCAAAAAGAGGATTTCAAAGAAGCGGTTTCACTCCGTGGACTCTTGATGGAGCTTCGTGAAAAATTGTTCGAGTGGTAGAAAAGGAAAGTTTAGTCATGTTCAGACAAAAGTCTAAAAGCTAAGGTCATGCTAGAAGCTAAAAAAAAATTGGATCAAAATTTCAAAAATATATATCTCGAATTCCTATCCTTAGAAAAAATTTTTATTACGATTTTCGTATTCAGCAGGCTGAAATCTATAAGAAAAGTTTAGTGGCATACCGATCACGAAAATGGTGACGCATAGTGCTATTAACTGTGTTTAGTAATTCCAAATTGTTTTTCCCTGAGTGTACGGTTAGGTATCTATATTTTTGAATTAAATTCAGACAGAAATTACAATTTTAGCCGAATAATATTAAAAATTTACTCACCCACTTATTCATTTGTATAAAACCAAACCAACTTAGTTTTGTTCAGCTCGGTTGCGGTCAAGCTTAGATTCATTTTAATGACAACTAACCATTGCATGAATGACGCCTCTTCATCTCACTAATTAGTGGATGCTTTTATAACTTCAATAGCTGATGTTCGCCTACTAGTACTACTAGTACTTATCCAGCGAATGCCATCCTCTTCGATATCATTTCGCATCAGTTAAGTTTGTAGCGTTATTTAATTATTCGCTGGAATAACCAGAGGCGGCCAACCATCTGCTCAGTGTCGCATGCTGACGGCTCTCAACAGCTGAAAGCCAACTGACCATGATGACCGCAACGAATTCACGCGTTCGTACATATGTTTGTGTTTTTGAATATATGTATGTATGTGTGTATGTATGTATGTGTGCATGTTGGTCTGTTATTTTTGCATCAGCATTTCAATTCCTGCTCATTACGTGCTGCTAGTGTTGCCAGAATGCACATATCTAAATCTAAACCCAAATTTACACCTAAATCTTAATATAAATTAAGTTGTAAATCGGGACAGAAGCAACATATTTTCAAATACGGGATCGTGAAAACTTTCCGGATTAACATAAAAAAGCGCTTTTATTTCATTATATAATATCTTAGAAGGATTAAAGTACTGAAGATGTTAATTTTATAACAGTCATTAGCATTTAACAAGTAAATTGTTAGAAATTTTAATTTTTTTCAACGGAATTTTCTTTTTAAACCAGAATATTTCTTATTCAGTTAAACTAGTTTATCACATACAAGACCATCATATTTATGCAATTGGCTGTAAGTTCAATATCTTTTATAAAAAAAAAAAAATATTATAAATAAATATGTTATAATAAAAAAATTATAGTAATGATTCTTTTGTTGATTTTACGCATTGAAAGAGAAACTGACTTAATCAGTCTTTAAAGGCGTAAGAAAACAATGGGTGATTTAATTTTGATCTCACCAATTCAAGTCCAGCTATTTATGAAGAAGGCAAAAAACAAAAACAAATACTCTGTATCAGTGGCGCAACCGAAGGGGGGCTTTGGAGTTTAAACCCCTCCCAAAGTATTGTACTATAGCAAAAAGAAAATAGGATAAAATTAAAATACACAGGTGCGTCGTTAGGCACACGAGAGAAGCAAAGCTTTTTCGCATTTTCATATGTTTGATAATTTTATGGTTTTTTTAAAAGAACATACGTTAATCTTCACACATGTACATTTTATTGCACCTTCATAATATAAAATAAATCAATTTAAAAAAACAAACGCAGTGACGACCAAAAAAATTATTAATTCATTCGAAAAAAGTTTTATACCAGATAGAGGATCTCTAACCAAGGCAATTTACTGAATTCCGCCTTACAAAAAACAGAATTACTCATTTCATTGCAGTATATTAACCAGGTATTTAGTTATTCATATGGTTAATGCAAGTTTCTTCAAACTCGAAACATTGATTTGACAGAAGCAGTCGATTTAGCCAATATAAGTTTGCAAGAAATACAAAAATTAAGGGATAGTGATGAAATAGAATAAAAAAAATTGTATGTGAATGCTGCAAAACAAGCAGAAACCAATGGCTTTATTTTAACGAGACCATGAGTTGCATCTTTCTACACTGACTCACAAAGTGTTGAACCTTATTTTCGGAACTCGGTTTACATACCTTTCTTGGATGCATTTATCTCGAGCCTATGTGATAGATTTTTAAAACATAGAGACATTCTTGTTTGATTTCAAACACTTTTTCCTGACGATATGAAATCGCTAGATATTGACACTTTAGGAGCTTATCAAAAACTAGTTCAATTTTATCAAGATGACTTAGAAAGAGATTTTGATGATTTAAAAATGCAACTGATAAATTGCGTAATAAAAAATAATGATGGGAAAAATTCCAAGCCATAGAACAGTGCAATAAAGATTATTCCCTAATAATTTAATTTACTACAAATCCTTGCAACTCTTCCAGTCACTTCATGTGAAAACGATCGAGGGTTTTCAGTACTTCGCCGACTCAAAACCTATTTAAGAAGCATAATGCTACAAGATAGATTAAACGGTCTCACATTACTTCATCTTTACAGAGATATGACACCATCCGTGGATAATATTTTAGATAAACTCGCTAAAGGAAGCGCAAACTGAATTTGAAAATACAGTTTTGGCGTGTATTGTTATCATTTTTTAATACTAATAAAACATTATTAATAAACACTTAACTTGAATTATCATTATGTATGTAACCATTGTGATAGAATTCTTTGTTTGTTAGCTTTACCATGCTTTCATAAGCAAATATTACTTCCAAATTTGTTGCTGTGAGGTGAAGCCGTTGGAAATTAATATGTTCCTTGCCCTGGCTGAGGTTTGGATCTGGAACCATTAGTGCAAAAATCTCAATCAGTAACCACTACACCACAGCCGCTATAGTTACTTATTTTTTTCTTTTATATATAAGCGCGAAATTTTATAAAACTCTCCCCAAAAAATATTTCTGATAGCGCCCCTGCTCTGTATAGAGTCAATCATACAGCAGAGGAGACAGACTGCTTCTATTTCTATGCTACCCTTTCATCTTCAGAAGTCATGAAGGGTTAAGCTGTGATCAACTATCTGTTTAAGTCTTACTGGATCTGACAATAATTCGAATAAAGTCCTTTTTTACGAAGTCACGAATTTGTTTTTGTCAGTTTTGTACAAGCGCCTTTTTTTCGTAAAATTAACATTTTAGCAGTGATAAAAAAGTTTAAACTCCTTGTAAAGACATTTTTAAATAATTTTTGTTTTCAAAAGCTTCCTAAAAACGTCTCACAAATATAAATATTAGACCGGTTCAAAAATTGTATGCAAAGTTTAAGATTTATAGGCTTTTATGAGCCAAGACGGGTCGCTTTTATAATTAGGTACTTCAAATTTAGCAAAAAGCCTTAAAAATTATAAATTCATTGGTATCCGGATATCCCTGGAAGTGCATAAAGGATTTTTTCGAATTTTAAAATCCGAAAATCAATCAATATAATATAACTTCTTAAAAAGAGATATCAGCACAATTTTTGTGGATAACATAACATTCTTCAAGGAAATGTTAGTAACTTGTTCAATTTTTAAAATTCTGTTTTTACAGCTTTTTTAACAAACATTTTTTTATTTTTTATTTAAAATTTTGTTTGCAACTGTAGATTTTTTTTCTTATTTTGTTGAATCGAGTTCAATTTTATATTTTTATATTTTAGCATGCAGCTTAAGTTTTTAATGGATGCCAAACATTAACAAAATTAGACTTTAAATAAATCTTCGTCACCAATTCTCAGAAACTCTCATGTATTTTTCATTTATATTTATGAATGCAAAGGAATTAAAATATCTGTTCACTTTATTTCATAAAAATCCAATTTTTGATAAATTTGCTAATGTTTTTTCAATGATCAGCACCGATTCGTTACAGATACTGCTTTTAATCCTAGTTTCAAGTGGCAGATGCGTTAAACTTCGTGATGAGAGAGCTGCGCTGTCAGCTACATCATTTATTATGAAGAGATTTTGTACTATCTTAAGTCCATTTATATATTATGGCTCACGGTTCCAGTCAACTGGATTCATTTTGTAAAAATCTGCTGATATTTTTAGAGCTTGTAAGGAAAACTATATGTTTATTGTCACAAAGTCTTCAAGCTTTATTGTAGAATACGAAAATTTTCGTGCAGCTTGTTTTGTGGATGATTTGTTTCCTAAATTATTTTGTAATGCTGCTTTCGTTTTTTTTTTGTTTCAGAAGTAACTCAAGGAAGTATCAAAAAACGCCAGATCAATTAATTCTTCACCAAAATACCAAAGATGATTCTCATGCTTCTTTAAACCTATTTTTGATACAGCGGGGTTGGTGAAAGCTACGAAAAAGCTTAATAAAACTCCATCATAATTAAAAATAATTATACAGGTTTGCCAATATTCGAAGCGCCCATTTTATTTTTAAATGAATCAAAGAAACCACAATTTTTTGTCTGTTCGTCATGAATATCATTTAATTGGGTTCAAGTAGATTTGCTTACATTATTTCTTGAATATGATATCTCGTAAATGGTCGCCATTGGCCTCTACGACATATTGTGCCCGTTTTGCAGCATTTTCCATGGCTTTCTTCAACATTTCGATGGGAATAGCGGTTATTTCTTAACGGATGTTGGTTTTTTAGCTCTTCTAGGGTCTTTGGCTTGTTGACGTAAACCTTTGATTTCAAATAACCCCACAAAAAGAAGTCTGGAGGCGTTAAATCTGGTGATCTTGACTGCCAATCGAAATCACCATTTTTTGACATCAAACGGCCAGGGAACAATTGCTTCAAAAAATCGATTGTAGTGCGGCTTGTGTGTGGTGGCGCGCCGTCTTGTTGAAACCAGTAGTGCCTGATACGCTTTCGACGAACGATTGGCATGAAAAAATTGTTTATCATATCGCGATAACGCTCCTGATTGACAGTAACTCTGTGGCCATTATCATCTTCGAAAAAGAACGGCCCAATGAGCATTTTAGCACAAACGCCGCACCAAACAGTGACTTTTGCATCGTGAAGAGGTACCTCTTGAATCTCTTGTGGATTTTCAGTGGCATAAATACGGCAATTTTGTTTGTTTACCGTTCCGTTCAACTGAAAATGAGCTTCATCGCTCATTTTTTGAAAGCACGTTGAGTTTTCACTATTGACTTGTTTTGTTGAATGTAAATTTCAACAATTTTAGAGCGTTCGCGTGGCGTGTACTGTTCCATTGTAAACATTTGCTTGGAATGACGCTTCAAACGCGGTATGTCATTAGTCGATTTGGCATCACTGCGGAAAGTTACAGTGTTGCCAGATGGGCGCTTCGAATATTGGCAACCCTGTATATACCGAGAGCCTGAACTGGGACTAGGTCATTATTGGGTGCTACTGCTGGAAGTGGTACAATAAATAAAAAACTTTCTGTGATATTTTTAACAAAATAAAGAGTTTGAATAAAACTGCAATATTTTGAATTTGAAGATTCTGAAAGTATTTTAAGTAATATACAAGAAAAATGATGAGAATATCTGTGTAAAGTAGAGAATAGTGAAATGTTTTTATTTACGGGCTTAAAAATTTGAAAATATCTTTAAGCTCTTCGAGGAACATCTAGGCACCTTTTAGTTTTAAATTTTCAAGATTTAATGTTAGATATCCTAGTTTGAGAAAAGTGGCCCTTTCTATCCGTTACTGGTTTTGCTGAAAGTGGGCTCAGTGAGTAAACCAGGGCTTCTTACAAAATAATTTATTTACCAACGATTCCAATGCTGAAATAAGAAAGGCAGCGTTTTTGTTTTAGTTTGAAACTGTAAATTTAGTCTTTATTATTTTTTATAGTGTTATTTATTTCTCAACACTACTTTAAATAATTATTATTAATTATTAAAAATTATATAAATTAGATTAATATTATTATTAATGCTTGTTTATATTTATTTAGTTACTATCCCTTTACTTGCTATGATACATCTTGCTGTGAGTTCTATTGTTGAAGGGTGGCTAAACCTTCGCTTAGAATATCTATAAATTCTAAACTATGTTCAAAGCACCTTCACTTAATATAACAACGTTTGAAGGGTGGAGACACCTTCACTTAAAATAACCTGTGTTCGAAGAGTGGAGACCTTCTACCTTCGCTAAAGGTAACTACGCTTGAAGAGTGCAGACACCTTCACTTAGAAAAAATACGTTCAAAGGGTGCTAAAGATAACTACGCTTGAAGGGTGGAGACACCTTCACTTACAGCTCCGCTAAAGGAAAAGTCAAAAAATTTGTTGATATTTCGTTGGATAATCTCAAATTTTTGCTCCGCTACCGCACATGAGATAATAGCAGTTGATATACTGAATAAAAAATTGATATTTTTTCTAACATACAAAATATTACTTTTTATTTTATGGTGAATAGTTTAAATTCTAGGTCAATTATACAAAAGACGTGCCCAAAATGTAACACACCCTGCATCTTGAAAATTTTACAATATAGGAGGAGTCTGAGTACAGATTTGAAACCAGCGTTGAAAGTACATATAGAAATGATAATGCGCTTACCAGAAACGAAATTTGTAGACTAGTATAGGTGGCTAGGTTAATGTGGCTGCAGGTCTTAAGACCAGCCCATTTAGATCATTATTGGTCCGTTGTGATACCTCAGAATGGAAGAAGAGAGTAATCAAGTGAAACTTTTATGTAGGATATTCTCAATGTGGAAGAAGCTGTAGAAACATGTGATATTTAATCTGAAGCAAGTAGTATGCCTTGTCCTCAGTCAAATCAAGTCACTAAGCGTTGCTCTCCACAAACTTTTCCTACCGCCATCAACTACAACTATTCGTCGTAAATTGACGTCTTTTAAAGTTTCTTTGATTAGAAATAAGGAAAGAAAGGTTATAGCGTAGGACCATGGCCCAGCCAGGATTTGAACCCCAGTGCTACAGTCAAGGGAGCTACCACTAGACTATCGAGGCCGCCTAGCTTAGTATTAATTATCCAAACATATCAAATTTTAAGAATACTGCTATTATTTCGTTCGCAACTGCATATAATTTAATAAATTTTTATATATACAGTCAATCAATAAAGTAAGTATGCACCCGGTATCCAAAATTTTAACTTGCAAGTTTTGACGTACCCTGTAAGCATATAATTTTTTACTTTTCTGTTACGATTTGCTGCTTGCCGAAACACCGTTAGATTTAGCAGCACGTGTTCTGTGATGGTAGCAGAAATTTCGTCAAAAAAAACGCAAAGCACAGTGCATTCTTCGTGCTGGAAGAAATAGTTGGTGATCAATGCTTAATTTTTATTTTTTATTCAAAGTAAGTTTTTCAGTTTTTAGTAAAATTTCGGTTAGTAAAATTTCGCTTAAAACATTTTTAAAACATCGAAATCATAACGGCACCGCGTGGAAAATAATAGCCTCAAGACTTGAAAGACTTGATTGTACAACTATTTAAAAAGCACAATTCTCAAAGAAAAATCGCAAAAACAGTTGGGGAAAAGCCATGCAACAGCACAAAAGGTGTTAGAAAAATACAAAACAGTAGGAAGAACTAAGGCAAAGCTAAGATCTAGACGACGTGCAATCCTGAGACAATTCGTTAGGTTCTCTGTACTGCTGGATACCATGATCGCAACATGCTCAAGAAGCCGTTTATTAACGCAGTTAACCGTAGCAAAAGGCTTTCATTCATAGAAACAATACAATACAAAACAGCTGATGAAAGCTTCTGGAATTTAGTAATTTTTTCCGATAAAAGCAAATTCAACATCCACGGATCAGATGGAAGAGCAAAGGTATGGCGAAAAGTGAATTCTGAGCTTGAACCGCAAATTATGATAGGCACAGTCAAACACGGTGGTGGATTTATACTTGTATAGGGTTGTATGGCAGCCTCTGGGGTTGGTAAACTGGTTTTCATCGATGGAATAATGTATCGTTATATTTACCTAGATATTTTAAAAAACAACCTACACGAAAGTGCAGCCAAATTTGGAATTGAGGAGTCGTTAGTCTTTCAACAAGACAACGACCCTAAGCACACCACGCTTATTGTCAAGGAGTGGCTACCATATAAAATAAAAAATAGCTTAAAACACCACCTCAGTCTCCTGATATTAACCCTATCGAGCATTTATGGGACCACATTGACCACCAAATCAGAAAGCACAACATAAAAAACAAGGATGATTTGAAGAAAATCCTTTTTGAAGAGTGGAGAGAATATACCGCCTAGCGTGACTATGAACCTGGTGACTTCAATTAAATCTAGACCTAAAGCTGTTACAAAACCAAAGGGCTCTCCAACAAAATATTAAAAAAAACATTTAATTTAAAATAAGTTAAAAAAATGAGAATTTTACAGTATTAGTTTAGTTTGGCATACTTACTTTTTGATATGTTTTTAAGGATATCTTTCTCTTAGTTTGTATAATTTGAAGAAATTGAATTTTTGTTTATTTTTTCTGTTTTTAAAATAAAGTTCTTAATATAATGTTTAAAATAATACCTGTGATTTTTGTTACAATACAATACTTCTACCATTTTCTATTTCATGTATTTTCCTAGATAAACTGCATACTTACTTTATTGATTGTATATCATTTGTGATTATAAACAACAAATTGTACAGCAATTTGTGTCTTCACAAATGAACCGGTTTAATGAATATGTAAGTATGTCTTTAAAAATCATTGGCAATAACAAAACTACTGGAAAAGCGGGACAAATGTTCTGAGGGAAAAAATTTAAAATTTCATGTAAAATACGTTACCAATATCTGGCAACACTATGTGCAGTCTTGCAGTGCAAGCCAAGCCTCAAGGACATGCCGCATTAAATTTTATTTGATTGTTTCGTTTATGATGAGAACGCTTATGTCTTCATTTGGTCAACTCTCTGTAATTAAAGCTTATCTTTAATCATTGAAATAAAAAATGTAATTGCATTTTAAAGCCAATATGATTAACATAAAGACTTAATTTGGATTTGTTTTTCTGTCAGACTCTACTCGGCTGGTTCTAATAATAACTTCTACTTCTTGTTATACGTGTATGAAGTAAGTATTCTGACAGTTTTTGTAAAGGTCATTATATTGTTAAATTAAAATATCTTTCATATAAATGTGAATGTTTTTTTCATGCTAGCCTTCTAAGCTGACTGAACTTAAGGTAAAATTGAAAAAGGGAATGCACCATCTGCTCTACAATTAAATTTTTTTAAGCAAACTTCTTGCTAAGCACTTTGGTCAGCAGATATATTACAAAGGCTATAGCAAAATAGGAGGGACATACTCCTATAAAAGTGAGAAAAAGAGTATGTTTTTATAATAGGTATTAACTATTGACTGCGCGAAAAATCTTTTTTTATGATAAAAATTTTCGCAACGTCGAAGATCATAGCTTCTCAGACTAATTTCGTCCAAAATTAAAATTTTAGTTCGCCCACTCTGTAAATCAAAAAAATTTCGAAAGCCACCCACGTGCGTGATAAATCTGACGCACTTTAACGAGTTTGTTAGAAACGGGCTCGAATTTTCAGTCAATTTTTCTTTTAAAGCTTAGTATGCTGTAGGAACGAAAATTTTTAGGCATTTAATTCTGCACGCGTAATTTTGGTGTAGACTCAGCACTAACACATACTTACCGTAACGTGTTTGTTGAATGTGTTAGTTTGTAATGAACAATTTGGCAAGCACCAGAACTTATAACAAAATTGTTAACTTTGAAAAATTAGAACCTTAATTTTGCGATAATTTAAGCCAATTCAAACTAAACACGCAAATACAATAAAAAAAATAAAGTATTTACTTTCCAAAATTTTGTGGTTACATTTTATTATTTTTTGTATTGAAAATATATTTTCTCGAATTCATTTCTTCATGTTAAATATTTTTACATGAAATTTTTAAAAACTTTTTTTCTCCTTGAATTCATCACTAAATCCGAACATTTACATACAGAATTCCTGTACGTTTCCTACCAACTGTTTAATAATATTTTTCTCAGTTGGTGCTAAAAGCCTTAAGCCGAGCTTTGCTAAGAGAAAAACTTATTAAATTATTCCTTTCCGGCGAGATATTTCTGAGTGTGGATGCACAGAACGGCAAAAATAAGGAAAATTAATTGAAATGAAAAAAATTTTAAATCTTAAAAAATCTTTAAAATCAATTAAAAAAAATATATATATAAAACGATTAAATATTTAATTTAATTGAATTGATTGATATAAAAGATTTTTTCATAATCCGCTTATACCCGTGTCAGGACTCGAAATAAAATACTTAAGTATTTTACTTAAGCCAAAGGTATTTATAATTTGGTACAAATTATAATAAAAGAATAACAAAATGCTAACAACATTCAAATTTTATAGATTCTCTTTTGTGGCACCAAAAAAAATCTCTTTGCCCCACTGCAAGTTCTTTAGAGCAAAAGAAAGAAGAAAATCTGGTTCCAACTCATAGTTACTAGCCATAAGCTTTCAGTCACCAAAAACGCATGGTTTTGGTACGTAAAAGCGAATTGATTGTAGAAGCGATCGAAAGTAGAAGTGATTGCACTAGCATAAAACGAAATCTCAGTGCAACTTGTATATAAAATTCTATACGAAATTCGTTAAAAATTCTTTATAAAAAAAAATCATAAAAAGCAGCATTAATTTTTGATAAAGATAAAAAATTAATTATAGCAAAACAGAAGAAAAAGTAAAACTAAAAAAAAAAACTGTCTGTAAATGTGTTAAAAAGTGCATTAATTAAGTTCGTAAATAATTTCATAATTTTTTTTTTAATTTAATTGATTGAAATAGTTTCGACTTTACAAAGCGTAAAGATAAATGAAGGTTCATAATTAATTAAGCAATCTTATTTAAATATAGTTTACAAAAATGTTCTACAAGAAACCACATAGAAATCGTCGATTCATCTACTCTTCGAAGGGCCTTTCTACGAGCAGCCGCATACGACTGTAAGTACCCTGTATTCATATTCATACCTAAAAGAAAAAAAAAAAAGAAAAAAAAAACACGCATGCCATTAAATCAATAATATTTAAAGTCTCCAAAAAAGAAAACAATATAATAAAAAAAACACAACAAAAAACCCTTATTAATAATTTTTGTGTGTATAATCGAAGATCAGTTGAAGAGGGCTAGGTTTGAAACTCGGCTAAAAACACAAGCTTTGCTCTGAGCGCAACTCTCCAATTTTTATTAGTTACCTACGCTTCAACTGACCTACGACAATAGTTTGCACGCTCTCATAGTTTTGACGTTTCTTTATATAAATTAAAACAAAGAAAGTAAAAACTTTTACATAAGGATTTTGCTTAAAGTTCATTGAACTTTACAAATTCTTGTATACACTATGTTGCATACTAAAGATTTTTTTAGTTAACAAGAATATTAATTTCAATCAAATTTATTAAATTTATACGATACTAGCTGAACCCGGTGTGCTTCGCTACCCCCTCACGCTGTTGCACTTGGTCGTTATCGTCCGCTTGTCCCATGAAATAAATTTGTAAAAACTTAGGATCTTCATCTGGAATTGGCAATATTGATCCCATTTGGTGATAAATTTGGCCTTGAACTCTTAATGTTGGCATGAAGTTGTCTCGAACCACTTTAGTCGCACCAAACGATGTCATTTGAAAACACGAATTGTATTTTTGTATGTTGCTTAAGAAATGTTGGGAATCCGCTATTGTTCCTATGAAGTGGAATATTATTATTTTGAATAATAATTATTTTATTTTTTCCTCTTCTTCCTTTTTTGATGCTTTAGGGGCAAATTATTTATTTGTTCTTACCTGAAACTAACGATAGTAGTAGTTCTGGTGGTGGTAGCAGTTCGGGTAAAGCAATTTTACCATTTGCGCAGCACATTCCAGGTGCTTCATTTTTATATTTCTAGGCATTGTAGTATTGGCAAACTTTATTACTTGGTGCAATGGCAACTAACTCATCTTCACTGCAATCAATTTCTGATGTGTAGTGGAATGCAATCAGCTGATATGATTCAGGGCTTCGACGATGCTGTGCTCTTCGACTACGATCTTGTAGATGGTGTGCCTCACGTTGCTCTGGTGTCTCGACAGCTCTTGATAAAGAGGATAGCGATCGGTCACTTCGCATGCGTGTTTGACGTTGAGTAGAAGTCTCGGAAGCCCTTGATGTCAAGGCTTGAGAACGGTCGCTTCGTAACCGTGTTTCACGCTGAACAGATGTCTCCGAAGCCCTTGATGTTGAGGTTCGAGATCGCTGAATCTCTAAGCGTGTTTCGCGCTGAACAGCTGTCTCGGAAGCCCTTGATGTTGAGTCAAGAATTTATTATTTCGTAAGAATATCCTATTGTGAAAATTTAATGACGATCGGTTCAGTAGTTAAAACTATAAAACGATCTTTAATTTTCCCAAAAAGGGGCGTGGTCCCACCCACTTTTCTCCTGGTACGTATTCCTTACTATGCCAATACCATATGTACCAAATATCATCGACGTAGGTCAAAAAATGCCTAAAATATGGCGATTTAAATTTTTGGGTTATATGGGAGGTGCCACGCCCCTTTATCCAATGAAAACTTTAAAAAGCCTATTATTCTTTCCAGAGTCACAGTAACATGCTGTGAAAATTTCAGGAAGATCGGTCCAAGGGTTTGGCCTCCTATAAAGCACAAACAAACAAACAGACAGACAGACATTAATTTTTATATATATAGATTGAAAGCAGATTAATTATAATTAAAGTAAAATAGGGCGAAAAGGGGGGATTTGGTAAAAAAAAAATCTATGGCTACCTTACCTGTAGATAAAAAGTATATAAAACTTTAGTTAAATACATATTACAAAAAAAGTATTTTGTATAGCAAACATTGTTAGTGGTATAAGTAAGTATCTGAATTAAAAAAGGGGGCGGTGAAGTGGGCGTGGTTCATAGTAATATGGCGACGTTAACAGTATTAAGAGCAATATACTACCAAATAAAAAATAATCCGTTGGAAGGAACAAATTTGTACAGAGAACAAAAAGTTTAAAACTTAAATTTGGCGTGAAAAGGGGCGTGAAAGGGGCCGTGGCGTAAGAAATTTTTATTTCTACCTCGCCTGGAGTATAATGTGTATACAATTTGAAGTAAATCTGTTTAAAACTATATGGGAGCAATTACATAATTTTAAAAAAGTGGGCGTAAAAGTGGACGTGGTCGAAAAAAGTACCCTATTAATCATGCCAGAGTCCCAGTTAAATGCTGTGAAAATTTCAGGAAGATCGGTCCAGAGGTTTGGTCTCCTATAAGGTACAAACAAACAAATAAACAAACACACATTCCATTTTATATATATAGATAAGTAATTTGTTATATTGTTCGTATGTTAACATTAATTTTAATTAATTAATTCATGCACATAAGAAACGATTTGAACAACAAATACAACAAAAAAATATCTTAATTGTCAGCCAGTATTTTCTTTTGTTTTTTTTTAAATTTTTTTAAAAATTTAAATAAGATATAATTCTATTTTTGTCGTACAAAAAAATGAAATATATTTGGCTAAATAATACTTGTAATCCATCACAATGATTATATATCCACGTTTGAATTGCAAATTTATTTGATTAAATAAAATTTTGTTAATTATGGCTAAGTAGAAAATTTTGCTTTATCTTTTGGTGGTTGAAGGATGAAATAGTTGCTTTAAGGGATTTATTAAATCATTTTTAAAATTAATAGATCAATGGTTGGGTGGGTAAAAGAACAGGTATCGTAACTTTGATCTAAATGATACTGCTGGTGTAAATTAAGGAGTTAATTCGCTATAAATAAAATAGTTTCCGCATTTTTTTCGTTCACATTTTTTTTTATCTCTTACATAGGGACTCTATATAATTAATTTTTGTAGTGTTGCCTGGACAACGAAGTGACAACAAACCTCCCCATAGACCGTTGTGTAGCCGTATTGATGGGTCCCAAACCAGTCATTATCGCTCCAGCAAATTCGTCAGATGTTAAAAAACTGATAAAATGTCAACCCTGCATTACAAGTTGAACATTATTTCTAGCGGACTTTGGAGCGCTCTTTAAGGGCTTTACGAGCGCTCCTTTTGCAATACAAAGCGCTCCGTCTATATTCCCATTAACATTGTAACACTACTCAATACTATGCTCCGAAACTTCTCCTAAACATAGTGTAGCAGGAGCAGTTGTACTTCAGTCGTTCGTTCGTAATATCGTTCGTTCGTAATATCGAACGTTATATATAGTTGTTGTTCTGCAATGCTCCTAAAGCTCTCCAAAGCGTAATGCAGCAGGATCACTTGGACTTCTTCTTCTTCTTTGCCTGGCTTCACACAGAAAGAGTTTAGAAAAGAATCCTCTTTAAGCGCTCTTGTTGGAAGCACTCCGATTTCGGCCCGTTAGGTTGCTGAATGTCAAATTTCCGCGCCAATTAAGTGTACCGATATATAAAAGACAGCGAAATGTTGACATTTTCACACTCCAATTATGGTTGTGAGCTTGGCTGTATTGAACAATTTTTCGGTTCAACAGCGTACTAACCAACGAAAAAAAATTTCGCTACCTTTTTGCTGTCAAAAACGCAATGCATTTCTTATGGAAGATATCTTTTTGCTTCTACAGCATACTAAGCTTAACTTGGTAGCGTTATAGCACTACTTAAAATCATGTCTGACAAATACGTTGAAGGGAATGCTGTCATAAATCTAAGAATAATCTTTAATTTTTCAAGGTACAGGTGAGAGATTGGCTTCTACAGTAAAAAGTCTTGGTAGGCCTTCTAACATAGAATTGTATTTTCTTTACTTGCCAATTCAAAAAAAAAAAAAAAATTCTAAATATGATCATTTTTTGTGTTGACATGAGAAAAGCAGAAGGTATTCTCGAAAAGCAAACCTTTAAAAAGTAACACTTTGCGACATCGTATTCCACTTTTTGATGTAGAAAATCGAATAAATTTACTTTCGAGCTCGAAAAATATACTTCGTAGATAAGACCTTATGCTTCATTAATTGATTTTTTGTTCAGATCAATGGAACTGGAATTTGTACCCGTTTTAAGAGTTTTGAAAATCGATAATACATAATTTGACGATGATACGATGAGATGTACTTAATTTTTGTATTACGTTTTTTATTTTTAATTAATTAATAATTAATTCATTTATTTTTAAAAAATAGATAAAGTTTTAGCCTACATTTTTTTTTAAAGAAAAAATCTGTGTATTCTCTGTGCTTAAAAAGTTCAAAAATTAATATGAGTGTAACGAAAATTTATGACGCCGAACAAAATAGCATACCTACTCCACTAAAATTGCGCTTATCACATTCATTCAAAATTTATAAAATAGTTTTAGTTTATTAGTTAGTTTAATTAAATAGTTAGTTTATTAAGAATGAAAATAATGAAAGAGGATGATCCTCCTTCATCCCCCCTTTTTAGTTGTTGCTCCAAATAATATGCTTTAAATAAACCAATAACATAAACTTTAACCATTCAATTTTGTATTGATAGCAGTAAAATAAGTTCTAAAATTTTGCATTTAAAAACTTTTATCACTTGGTTGAAATAAATTTACCATTTATACATATTAATAAAAAACTTTATAATAATATTACTGTTACAAAACTTTATGTCTATATAATATGTCAATAAATATATGTATGCAAATCAAACATGAATGTGTGCTTTCAGCAAATCAATTGCATGCATGCATCAACATTTAATGCTTCAAAAAGCGTTGGTTTTTATTTCGACAGACACTAAATTTAAATTTGAGCAATTTTCGACTTATTGGCAAAAAATTCAACATAATGCATTTATTCATGTTTTTGGGCATAAAAAATACATAAAAAGTTATTTGATGCTTTAAACTGCGATTTGTTTGCAAAAAAGTAGCTGTTGCCACAAGCCAAATGCTAGCCAGTAATTTAAGTTTTCAGCCAAATATAAGCAGAGTTTTTTTTATATATTTTTTTGTTTCTTTTTAAAACAATTACTTACTGCGGGTGAGGACTATGCAGAAGGTGTGGGGCGGAGGGGAGTTGTTACTAGAAGTAACGTTATTCATCGTGTGAAAATTAATGATGCTGTAATTTAACGTGAAAAAATTCAAATGACCAAAACAAAGCGATTATCTATCGCTAAAATTTTACGACAGGTAAAAATAGATAAAGTCAAAGTTTTTGCATTTTAAGTGAGTTTAAAAGAAATCTGCACTTGCTTGCTATTAAAACAGACTAGCTGTTAGATAGAGGGATAGAGCGCGAGAGAGAGATAAAGAACACTGACAGACCAAACGGATAGACTCGGTTGAAAAAATTCAAAACTTTTAAGTACCATAAAAGCTGTTGGTCCAAGACAAGAACAAATAAAAATAAAGCAACATATTAAAAATATGCAAATCCAAGCTTTTTTTAGCTTCAAGCTATCTAATTACAGCTGTCAGATTAATAAATGCTCCTTTTATCCAGATATCGATATGTATTAAACAATGTGGCAAAAAGCATCTGTTTCCCTCTGCTGCCCGTAATTTTCAACCACTTTAGTTATTTTTGTTTTAAAATTAGATAATTACAGTACGAATGTAATAGACAAAAAAGAAAAACTAAAAACATTTTTAAAAAAAGCGAAAGAGAAATTAAATAAAATTACGCTCAAACTTAATGTATGAGCAAGAGAAAATGTACGTATGAATATATCTGTTCACTTTATTGCTTATGCTCAGCGAACTCAGAAAATGGATGCTCGAGTTAAAAACATATTACTCAGCAAAAGCTATAAACTGAGCTTTCTGTATAGATTGTGCACATAGTTCAAAAATTTTGCAATAGGTGGTGCTTTACAACGAAATTTTACAAAACCGAATAACTTGACACATATGAAGGCTAGGATATTTATATTTAAATCAAAGTTGTCATCAAAGTCAATTCCCACAAATAATATAAATGGTATTAGGCAATGGGGCGAGGCACCTCAAAAACAATGTAAGCCCCTTAGGCCGCACACATAGTGAAGCATATGAGCTGTGCTGTGCGCGAAGCGTTTGCAAAAGTCATGCGAAGAAACGAGATGCAAGCAATGTTCGCTCTGTTGCACTCATAAGCAAAACTCTTTGCGTACAGCAACGCTACGCTCATATGCTTCACTACCCAGTGTGCCAAACGGATCTGTAACGAATCCGTAACGAACTCACTTCTTCGTACATTTTGTCCGAAACGGATTGCGTTTCGCATCCGGAACGGATCCTTTTTCGTATGAAATTCCTCTCTCCGTTACGGACTTCAGTTACGAATCCGTTTCGGACTTCAGATACGAATCCGTTTCGGACTTCAGTTACGAATCCGTTTCGGACTTCAGTTACGAATCCGTTTCGGACTTCAGATACGAATCCGTTTCGGACTTCAGATACGAATCTGTTTCGGGCTTCAGATACGAATCCGTTTCGGACTTCAGATACGAATCCATTTCGGACTTCATATACGAAACAGACGTTTCAGACTCTTTTTTTTTTAAATAATGCGAACTCGCAACGGACTCGTTTGACGCATTTAGCTACATATGTTAAAAATATAGGTTCTCTAAACAAGTTTGACGCATTCAAATTCGAAAACTTTTTGCAGGAAATTAAACGTAAATTAAAACAAAAAAAGTTATTTTGTAATAAAATTTATAAGAGAGTAGTGGAGGCTAGTTTAAATGGTAAAAAAAGTAATTCAAAATATCAAAAAAACGAGTACTATGTTGGTGAGTTCCAGGATGGCTCATACTTGTTTCTTCAAACAGATAAACATTATTTTTCATTGAAGCATCCCAATAACTTTTACTGCTATAATGACAAAGCGTACCAAATTCACGCAATTAAAAAAGTTTCTGAAAAATATCTTGTGTACGGCTATCCTATAGTCACATTTAATAATTATTTAAAAATTCTGACAAGTACTTTTCTTCGATTTGAAGGAGAGCTTGAGGAGCACGAGCTTAATGAAATATAAAAATTGTTTAAAATAAAAATAAGTACACAATTGTATTTCGTATTCCTAATCCACTGAAAATAAAATAAGAAATTGTAAAACAAATTTAAGACTGTCTTTTATGTTAACGATGTGGTAATTTTTCGTAACGGGTTCGTAACGGGTCCGTCAAAACATAAGAGCGATTCCTCTCAAAAATACGAATTGCTTTTTCCATTTTTTCGGATCCGCCTCGAACTCAGAACGGACTTCAGAAACGAATCCGTAATGGACTTCAGATACGAATCCGTTACGGACTTCATATACGAATCCGTTTCAGACTCTTTTGGCGGATTCGTAACGGGTTCGTAACGGGTCCGTCGAAACATAAGAAAGCGTAGTGCGTACTGACGGACTCGTAACGGGTTCGTAACGGATCCGCATCCGTTTTTGTGCACATTGGGTATGCACGCGGCCTTAAACACGAAATTTTGCCACTTATGAAAGATAGAGCCTTTAAATTGGAAAGAACCATGTATTTTATAGAAACTTATCGCCACAAAAAAAAATGTGCGAGATTGAAAAAGAGAACGTGTCACCATCCATACATCTCTAAAACCAAAATTCGATTATTCCCTAACTAAACGTCGGATTGAGTTCAAACTTTCGGTAAATTTTTACCTTGTTAGCAGATTTTTTTGATTCAGACACACAACACAAGCTGCAAATTTCTAAATATTTAGATAAGGCGTCCGGTCTCCACTGCAGCATCAGAAGCAAAAGGCCTCGTCATAGAGTGCGCTGCCAATGCTCATCACGTGATCTGCGGAAGTTCAGATACTAAGGAACGGAGGAATCTCTTTTTGATTTTATCCTTAATACCAATCTTAACATCGACCAACATGAACCGACCTTCATTATTAGTAATAGACATGAAGTCTTAGATATTACCCTTGCCTCTGACCATATATCTAATAGCATAAGAAATTGGAGAGCTTCGAAGGAAAACTCCTTTTTAGACCATAGATATATTTTCTTTGATGTAGACGATTTCGCTACAAAACCGAGCAGCTTTCGCAACCTAAAACAAGTAAACTTGGATCTTTACTTAGACATTTTAAAGATAGATCTCTCAACTGGTCCATTCATTCGTCCCGCACGTAAACAATCGCTAAAGTACCTAGTTGATGAAGCTCTTGCTGCCGCATTTCCGATAGGGGAAGCAAAAACCACCCTGGTAGAACAAAGGAATCGAGGAGTTCCGTAATAAGTCCAGAAAACTCTTCAATAAGACAAAGACCACTAGATCCACAGATACACGGAGAAAACTGTTTGCTAAATTTGTATTGTGGTTAAGCAAAACTTGCGCTAGATTCTCAGCCACTTCAAAATTATGCTAGATTTCAGCAAAGACTAATTAAAAGTTGCTATTCCAGTTTAAGTAAGTATTCCAGTTTAACTTAGTTTAACTTAGCAAAATTTTGCTTGAATTTTACTAAAAATTTGCTTAGTTATTATAAACTCCAAAAGCAAATTTCTACTAAATCCAAACAACTATTTGCTTAATTAACCCATTAACCGCGGTTGGGTATTTTTTTACCCATGAAAATGCTTCTGCAGAATTGATCATATCTCAAGATTGGTAACAGCTGAATGTTTAATTTTTTGTTTGTTGCATTAAGAAAACATAGAGCTATAAATCAGAGGTCGGCAAAACTCAAACTGAGTGTGTGTTGGTGAGAGCAAATATTCTGCAGTGAAAAAAATTTATGCTGCATATGATTTTAAAATTTGTACACTTGCACACAAAAGTGATTTAATGAAACTATTTCAAACATACTATGGCAAAGGTATGTTATTAATAAGTTCAGAAATGCTAATTTTGTTATCGCAGTTTCTTATTAAAAGAATGCTTTTTAGAGGAGAATTAGTTAATCTATTTCGCTGCTTTGAGCATATGAATTTCAGGTCGGAAAAAATTTGTTCATAAAAGTAGGTGGAAGGATAAAAAGCTAACAGTTTGTAAGAAACTGCTTTTAGTTTTGGGTAAAAGCTGCCATCAATGGTTTTTTCAGAATTCTACAATATGCTGTTCATCGATCATTTCTATTTCGGTTCGGAGAATTATCAATTCAGATTGAATCTGGAATTCATACTTCGTTACATCACATTTTAAAGGATTTTCAAATAAATTAAATAACGGCTGCATTTCTTCAAAGTCTATAAATCTCTTTTCAAAATTATTTATAAGGGTTTCTATTATGTCAATGTGTTCATTCTTTTGTTCGCTTGTAATATTTTCAAAAAATGATGCTCTTGGGAAACTTGAATAATTTTCTTCTTGAATATTAGCTAAAAGTAAAAATAGTGTTGTTTTGAATTCAAAAATGCTATTGTATGAATTGTAAACAGTCTTATTTTTTCCTTGAAGCTGAAGGTTTAGCTTATTTACGAAATTGGTTATATCTGTTAAAAATGCAAAATCCAAATTAAAGCTATTGTCTTGTAAAGCATCTATTAAATGTTCAGTATTATCTATTTTTTCGATTTTCAAAAACTGCATTACTTTATCCCTTAGATCGTAAAGCCTGGAAAGGCAATCGCCAAGACTGAGCCACCTTACTTCTGTGAACATTTTCAGGTCATAATGTTCGGCGTCGGTATTTTTAAGAAATTGAACAAATTTCCTATGGGTTAGAGAATGATGTCCTCCTCTTATTGTGTTAATAATTTTCTCTGCTGTTTTCATGGCAGGAAATGTGCTCAAAAACTTTGAAGCAAGTGCAACCTGGTGGATGATGCAATGAAGAGATGACATTTCGATCCCGTGCTTTATCAATTGACCCACAAATCCATCATTTCTACCAACCATAACGCTAGCACCATCCGTACACACTCCAATTAATTTACTCATATCTAATTTGGAGAAAACGTTTTCATTTAGAATATCAAACAAAATTTTTCCCGTAACATTTCCATGTAATGTTTCCATGGAGATCATTGATTCAAAAACTACGTAATCAGAACTTACACTTCGGATGCAAATTACTAATTGACACAGATCGTTAATATCAGTGCTCTCATCTAATGATATGGAAAAATATTTGGAGTTATTCACCGTTTTCAAAATTTCAAACACAATAGAGTGAGCTACTTGTTCTATACGTCGAGCTATGGTTCTCGCGGACAAGGGAATGGATTGAACAACATCAGTTTTATAATTTATTTTATTCAAAATATCAGTGCAAATGTTCTTAATAAAAGTTCCGTCAGTAAAAGGTCTGCCATGTTTTGCTATATGAAGAGATATTATGGTTGACAATGTCACTTTAAGTTTCTTTTGGGTTTCCAGATGGTTCATTTCATTATCTGTTGCTTCCATATCAGAAAGCCATAACTTGAATTTTTGTAACACAGAATCTCTTTTTTCCCTAAAAATCCTATATTTTTCAACTCTATTCAATTTAGTTAATTCATTATGAGAATGTTCATAATGCCTTTTAAAAGCGTCTTCGCGTGGACTTTTGAATGCTGTGTAACAAATTAAGCATTGCATTTCATTAAAGGCATTTCTAAATAAGAAAAATTTTTCGCATATATTTTCAGCTTCCATTTTGCGCACAATGTTCTCACTTCGGTGGCTCAAAGGCGAATGAACAAAATAACATATTTTGCGCTGTGTGGTTGAACGAAAGAGCGCAAAATACGAAAGAGCGTAAGCGTCTGTGTGAATTGGTTTTCCACAATTGTGGTATGGAGTGCCGATCTATGCTATAAATTGTTTTTTGGATGACAAACAATTTTTATGTTAACTACTACATTTTCGAAGTCAAAAGTGATTAACATTAAAAATCACTCACAATTACTACTCTAATAGCTTTCGTTTTTATTTTGAGAGGTAACATTTAATAATAGCTAGTTTTAAAAAAATTAATTTTCTTCACTTTCTTCAGTCAGCTGTATAAATACGACATACAACAAAATATACCCTTAGGGTGTGTTCATAGTTGTCGTATTTTGTTTATGAAAACGCAATACGACAATACGTGAGCTTGCGAAAAACCTAATTGTTTTATTATATTGACTGAAAGTTTGTTCGGTTTTAATCAATTTTTTTATATTAAATATATACTATTTTTGTTATTGTTTTGTTGTTGGTTTTTTACGATTCTAACAAAGGCAGAGGCGCAGCAGCGCAGGCGGACAGCAGCCGTAAACGTTCAAACAAATCTTACGACTCAAACAAATGTGGAGGCGCAGTAGAGATTTTATGACAATGATAAGCCTTCGAACGAATCTTACGGTTCTAACAAAAGCAGAGGTGCAGCAGAAAAAATCTATCCATCAAAGAATTCGCCAAACTCTAGCAAAGGTAGACGATGCCCAAAAATTATTTGACTGTGTGCAACAAGTTCTTGAGACTTCTGTAAATTGGACTTACCTAGAAAGAATACTGTTACAGCTGACTCCAAGGTGGCTACATATGTGTACTTGTTAGAGAGAATCAAACGTGAATTATATCAAGCGACCGGTAATGCTTATACACATTCATGCCTGGCCACTTGCTGGTTGTTGCTAGTCTTGCTATTTTTTTTTTTTTGTTGATTTGCTGTGCTAGTTGTTGGTATGCTTTGGTCATTTTGTTTGTTACTGTGGCTGTTGCTATTTGTATGCGTCTTAGTTGTTCTTCGTTTTATTTGTCCTTGTAGTTATTGCTATTTAGCTGTATATATAAGCTTATTTATGAAATTTTATATTATTTATATAGAAAAATAAAAGAAGGTTTTAAATAATAATTTTTTAATGTTTATAAGTAACGAGAAGTTATGTTTTGACCAAATTCATAGAATTTAACTTCTGTATTTTATTTTTAGTTCTCATAAAATAAATTCTTAGCAATTCGCGATGTTGTAACCTGTCTGGTCTTTTTTCCATCAAGTACTTGACCTTTTTTAATTTGTAACTTCATACTCTTCATCAAACACAATAAAGTTTTTATATCAATTTCGCAATTTCACAAAATTATTGCCATGATTACGACAATATTTAATCAAAAGTTCTGGAAAAAAACATTTTTTAAAATTGCTGAAATTATAGCTTTTCGCATTTTTATCTATAAACACTGTCAACAACATTTTTCCATGCCTGAAACTCACTCACAAAGGTCGAATTTATTGCTATTACAAAAAAAAAAAAAAAAGTAAAACAAAAAACAAGAGATATAAATAAAAATACACAAAAATCAATTGATTGGAAGTTAAACAAACGAACAAGGAAGCAAAAACATTTGGGATTGGATGAAGTAGAAATTTCGTGCCATCAGGTGCGACTTTTTCAATAAAGTTTCATGAGACGCATCGTAAAAGTGCCCTAAATTACACAATCATGATTCATAGGCAGTACGGGGTGGCAATAAATGACAGTAATAGGAAATTTGAGCAGGAAACGGATGCCCCTGGCCATTAGGTACATGAGCGGAAATCAAAGTTAAACAAAAAAAAAAAACCCACTTACAAAAAGCAACATAAAATGTGAGCAAAAATTAAAATGAAAAATTTGCTGAACAACGCCATCTTCAATAACTTTTGCTTAAAATTACCCATTCAACTATTTCATTACTTTTCTGTCTAATTGAAATTTCAATCAAGTATTTCCTTCTTCCACCCTCTCTATATCTTTATGCTCTTGTTTTAAAATCAACTTGTCTATTTTTCATTCAAAAGTTAATGAGGTGAAGTCGAAAATGTCATTGGAACAGCTGAAACAGCAGAAATAGCGTGAAAATTTCAGCCAACAAACATATTTTTCCACTTTGCGCAACTTATAAAAAAAAAGAGAAATTGCCTGCGAAGCTTAAAGTTTGTGGGTGGAAGAAAAGGAGCCAGCAGTTCAGCGCGTACTTTGCAGCTATCACTTCTTCTGTCTCTCCATCTGTCTGCTTGTCTCTCAAATGCTGTTTTATGACAGCATATTGTTTTTCATAAACGACATCAACTTTCAGTTTTATAGAGCTTTCTTTTGTTCGTGCTGTTGTTGTTGCTGGTGTTTTTCTTGATGTTTGGTATTGGCTTTTATTTATATGCTGGTGAAAAATATGTTTTTTTTTTGCTTATGTTTTAATATTTTTAAAACATGAAAAAATAAATTATTGTTTGAGTTTGCTGAAATATATTTTGGGCCAACTTTAACAAATACCTTTATGAGCTTTGCTTAAAAATTGATATGGATTTATAATTCGATTGTACAAAATATCTAACGTAGAATATCTTCAAATCATATTGCGGTTGTGCCTTTAAATTTTCATTTCGTCGCCTGAGAAATTAAGTGTAGCATGTGACATTTTATAGGTTTTGAGTTAGTATCGGTTCCTAAGTATATTAGTATATTATAATTAAGTATCTTACGTAGTAGCAAAACATTACATACGATATGCTTTCATACAAAATATAAAAAAACTATGAAAAAGTATGATTTAAACTATCAAACATTTAGAATTTGTATTTAAATCATATAAAGTCAACATATTAAAAAAACTTATTTAGTTTTTAAATGTCGAATGTTTTTTTTATGTCAATACATATATGTCCTATATTTGTCTTTACTTTGCAAGCAATGATATTTTCTTTCAAAAAATGGCTTTGTTTTTATAATAACTAGTCTCATAATTCGTTTTACACTTTAACAAAGTTATTTATGAAATAATTCAAACATTTTCAGAACCGGGCCATTCATTGCTGCTGGAGGTGGATTGTGTACATAACACAATTGAAGAGAATCTAAGAAATATGGAAATCGGAAGTTCGTCCTCTCTGATCAACAAGTCAATAAATTTTTCTTACGATACACCGAGAAAAAAAAAACAGAAGTAAAATCATAAATCACACCCACAGCCGTATTTTATTAAATTCGAAGATTTCAATGTTGCATTATTTTGTTGACGTAACTTTTATAGGACGTGGTTTTTATCTTAATATTTAAAGTTTTCAACTCAAGGTAGGTACATACTTATTATCAAAGCTAATGTGTCAAGCAAATATCAAGATTAAACCATTATTTTGATAAATTTATGAACGTTTTGCGGACGTAATGTAAAAAAATTTTGAGTGTAGAAAAGAGGGCATATAAATTTTCAAGTCGAGAGGCGCGGATTAGGATTTTATTTTAGATACATGGTTTCTTCGGACAATTTTCTTAGAATTTTATGTAGTTTACGTTTTTGCTATACGATTTACAAATAAAAAAATCAACCCGCCCTAAGGTACATACTTATTATCAAAGCTTAAACCATTATTTTGATAAATTTATGAACGTTTTGCGGACGTCATTTTTTATTGGAGGTAGATGGAGTTCTTAGGTGTTTTTTACCAAATTCTATAAATCGAGTGCATAGTTAAGATTAAAGCTTAATTGAGAAATTTGAAGCTATTTTAGACATTTTTGTGCAATTTAAGGAGATTCTTCTAATTTCATAAAGCAACTTTGTATAGGAGGTAGGAGTGGTTTTCATTGGATTATTCAAATTTAATGCTTAAAACGGATAAATTCAAGGTTTAATCTTATGTGCAAAATTTTAAGTCATTAGAATAATTTTTGTGGAATTTAAAGAGATTTTACCATTTTGGCCAAGTCACTTCTTATGAGAGGTAGACTTGGTTTTATTCCGATTTGGCTCATTTTTTAACTTGATCTTTTTTTTTTTTAAATTTTTTTAATTTAAAATTTAAAAATTTTATTTTGAATTTCGCTTCGATAGCTTCAAAATTACAGCTGTTATCGTCACAGACAGACGGACAGACGGGTAAATCGACTCAGTAGGTCATTCTGATCAAGAATGTATATACTTTTCTAAACCTGCCACGCCTCTTTCCCAGCTAGAACAGATTTGGATTTGTAACAAAAATATGTCATAATTCGGTGGTATTTCAGTTTTTTTAAACAAATTTAGTCACAAATGGGTTGTATTAAAGTTTCAAATATGTAATTTATTACAAATCATTCATTCTGTTGCAAATAAGTTAAACTACGGTGTTAATTATGATACGAATAAATGCACGTGTTGTAAAAATGTTTCATAAAGTTTTGAAAAAACAAGTAATTTTTACGTTAAATTAACATTATTACAACATTTCTTTTTGTAGCACCTTTAAAAAATGTTTTTGTATTGTAATTGTAACACATACAGCAATGAGTTAGCAGCCTAGATGCGACTAAGCTGCTTTATGTTTATATTAAGTTACTAGCTTAAACCCGGCGCGTTGCTGCCGCGGCCCCGTTGCCAAACGTGAATAAAATGTTATCAGTGAAACTGTATATGTAAATTGTGGTCGAATACTCAATTCCATGGCTGTGCGACCTATAACTCAAAAGCTGTAGAATTTCTCAAATTTTGGTTGCATGGGAGGTGACACGCCCCCTTGTCCAACGCCATACAAAGTTATCAGTAAAACTGCATGTGTAAATTGAGTTCGAATGCTGAATTCCGAGGCTTTGTTTGCTTTGTTTGATTGACTCAAAAGCTATTCGATATCGCAAATTTGGGTTGTATAAGATGTGCCACGCCCCTTTGTCCAACTCCCATAAAATTTTATCAGTAAAATGCCACGTGTAAATTGTGGTCGAATTTCGAATTCCAAGGATGTGCGGCCTATAACTCCAAAGCTATTCGATATCGCAAATTTGGGTTGTATGGGAGGTGCCACGCCCACTGTTAGTAGGAGGTTGAAATATACTTTACGACCTATTCTCATACCTACAAAATATACATACAAAATTTCATGAAAATCGGTCGAGCCGTTTCGGAGGAGTTCGATTACGCACCCCGTGACAGAAGAATTTTATATATTAGATATCAATGCCACAACATCTAAGTGTTCAAAACTTCGGTTTGAAAATGTTTTTATTAAGTTAAAGGGAAGTCACTACAACTAAATGATTCCAATTTTGCTGTGACGCACTTAAATGCCATAAGCAAAATATAAATTTTAGTGTTCACAAAAAATTCTGTGTTGCATGTCAATTTCTTTGTGTAGGCTTCTACTACCATGTGATCAATTTTTGTTTTATTTCAGCGTTCAACGAGACTACCAAATTGAACAAATTTTTCGTTGAATGGCAATGAATCATTGTGAAATTATGAGAATTTGTTTTGTTGCAAGAATGTTGAAATGAGGTTTTTATTCAGCTACAAGAACATTGAAAATAGTCATTGCAACCTTATGCTGTATTGAGGTTATAATTCAGTTGCTACAACTTTAGGAAACATTATTATAACTCAAAAAATGTAGTTAGGAAAAAATAACGTTGAATTGAGGTTTTTATTTAGTTGCAAGAACATTGAAAATAATCATTGCAAACTTGTGCTGTACTAAAGTTATTATACAGTTGATGCAAGTATAAAAAACATAATTGTAACTTATAAAGTTTTGCTTGATATAAGTACGATGTATTGAGGTTATTTCTGTTGCAAGAACTTTAGAAAAAACCATTGCAATTTATATAATGTAATAAGTTACATGAACGTTGTGTTGAAGTTATAATTCAGTTGCAAGAAGTTTTGAATAAAATTGTTGCAAGTAAATGCTGCATTAAGGTTATTATGTATTGAGGTTATTATTCAGTTGCAAGAGCTTTGGAAGAAAGTGTCTCAGAACTTCATATTCGTCATATTTGATTTTTTTTCTACACTATGAATTTTGATTGGAATAAATTTGAATACGATTTTCTTTAGTATTTATTATTTTCTTTTAGAATTTTCAGTGCAATATGACACTAGGAACTTTAAAAAATTTATTAAGCTATATATTAAAAATTATATAACGCCGAAATTAAAAACTCGAAATAATATCTTATTTACAAATAATTTAAAAAATTTTTATTTTTTGGGTTTCGCGTGAGTTTTGGGTTTTCCTAGAGGTAAAATACAAGCATTTATCGACAAAATGGCCTTTGTTGTAAAATTTTAGTGTAAACACTTCATATTTTCAATTTAATTTTACATATTTTTATTTCATTCCAATTTGACTCTGACTTTTAAAATACACTCCAAAAAGTTATAACTATTTTAGTTTAAAGAAAATTATATTAAGGAATTGTGTATGCAAAACATTTTAAAACTTTTTGAGAACTTATTTTTTTTCAATCAGGAATATTTATGTCATCAGTACTCCTTCCTTGTTAAAAAAGCTGTCATTATAATAAAAAATAGCTTCAATAAATCAAAATATTTGTTACATTGACGTTATTTTACCTGAATTGTAACGTAAGAATAACACAATAAAAACTTGTTTGGTAGTTTCAAGCATGTTTAATCTTGTGGCGTGCAACTTAAGTTTGTACCAAAAACACATTTATAACATTATTATAACGTATTTTTCGACTAATTGCAACCTAAGTTGTTCCAAAATAAGCGTAGAATATCTGCTTTTTCAGTTGTAATTACGTTACAATTACGATTCATATGTTTATTGGCGACTCTTTCGCGACACTTTTACAACCTTTTTGTGCTAGCTGGGTTATCAGCGTTACAAACGGAGTGACAAAGTACGTGTGAGGGTATAATAATATATCATCATTTTCTCACTAACGTCATTTGTAGTCTTATTTTTTTAATCATTAATAGTGTAATTACTAATGTAAAACTCACAAAAAATATGTATAATGTTTTTGGTAGTTAATGCAATTTTGACTTGAAATTACTTGTACTAATCCTTATAACAAAAGTGATGTTCAAATATGTTGCGTGCTATATTAGAAAAAAAACACAAAAAAACGAATGCAAGTATTTTGACATGACAACTATCTTTAGGAAGTTACATTAATCCATTTTAGTTTAAAATTAGTCGTAATAAAATTTGTTGTTGTGTGTTTTACAGATTTCTGCATTTTTCTAGATGCAGTCGAAAACGAGTTCCATTTTTTGTCGCGTGCTAGATCCCATGTTTATTGCTTATATATTGTAAACATAAAAGCTACAGAACCATAATGCAACTAAAATGCTATCTATCTATCTGCAACTAAAATGCTATTAAGAAAAATAAAAAATTGTTTTTGAGTTTTCTTTATGTTTTTGAACCTTAAAGCGTACGAATGTCGTGTGCTCAACTGTGGAAATGCACATATCGAAAACGCAAGCCAACAACAAGTAAGACACGAAAAGCAATAATTTTTTCTCAGGTGACGAGTTGTTGAATTTTAAAAAGAGAACTCTGACTTTTCTCAATTTATTTTATTTGATTATTGAAGTTATCGGCCTTTTTATGCATGTATATTTTATGTTTTACATCGGCCAAGGCCCACAACAATTAAAATTTTTTTTGCAGTTTATTTTAATTTTGAGGTTTTTTTTTTGGACTAGCGTTTTAAAAAATATTGTTTTGTAGAAGAATTAATACCTTTAAGTACACTGTTATTCTCTTCCCACGTTTCGCTAATTTTTTTCTGCTTCTTCAGGGATTTGAATATATATTAATAAAAAAAAGGAATATAACTTTTCATTTCACAATTAACAAACAATAATAATTAACATTTATAATAAATAACTTAAACCAGTTAATCCCTAAAGAATTTTTACATTGTTCTTAATAATTCTCAGAAATAGTATTATTTTTAGAATTATATTTGAGCTAAATGCCAAAGAAGTTCATAAAGCAACGATTTAAAAGAGTTCAACGATTTTTTAGTGTAGTATAAATATGATAAACATGCCTTGGCGTTTACAAAAAGTGGTCAACGGTTTCTGTGTAATTCTTCGTGTAGGAATTATGTCATTTAGGTGTTCTTTGCTAGTGGCACAAGTACTCTCAGATCGTGTATACTAGCGAAAACTTGTATTAACTCATTACTTTTATCTAATTTCAGTGATCAAGACTTGGTGGCAGTCAGTCTGAAGCTAGGATCGAGCAGCTGCTGGGTTGCGTTGGCGTACCTAGACCATGACCATCCTGAGCCACCGCCGGCGGGTAATCTGTGGCGTCTGGTCACCGAGGCGGAGAAGAAGAAGCATGGCCTGGTCATCAGTGCTGATGCGAATGCTCATCATACAGTCTGGGGTAGCACAGAGGTAAATGAAAGAGGTGAGTTCTTGTTTGACTATTTACTTAAAAGTCATTTATATGTTTGTAACGTTGGGAATGAGCCAACTTTTGCTACTCGCAGCAGGCGAGAAGTCTTAGATGTCACCTTGTCTCTGACTTCCTTTATGATAGGATCACGGATTGGAGAGTGCTTTAGGAGCACTCCTTCTCTGATCATAGGTACATAAAATTTTGTCTAAAGGGCTACGTCAATAACCAAGCTGTCTTTAGGAATCTGAAGAAAACAAATTGGTGTGAATTTGGAGAGGTAGTGGAAGCATCGTTACCCCCTCTCTCCGATAATCCCCCTTCGACGATACATGAACTAGATTCAATTGTGGAGCAGCTGACGGGGAGTCTAAATGAGGCCTTAGAAATCTCATTCCCTAAGGGCTCCAAGAGGCAAATAAAAACCATCTTGCTAGTCAAGGGAAATAAGTAATCCAAGGTCTCAGTGCAGGTAGATTTTTAATGAAACTAAGAAATCGGGTAGAACTCCATGCTGGGATGAGTATAAATCTAGTTTAAAAATTTTTAAGAAAGCACTTCTGAAGGCCCAGCGCAAATCCTGGAGGCTTTTCTGCGGCAATATAGAGGAATCTCCCGAAGCATCAAGACTCCGTAAGATCCTCGCTTCTAATCCTAGCTGTGCAAGCTACTTAAAGAAATCAGATGATACGTGGACATCCTCTAGCGAGGAGACCCTAGATATTCTTCAGAGTAACCACTTCCCGGATTGCTCTATGGATCCCAATCACATAAGGTGTGAGAGGGCTCCGACGATGAGTAATCCTTCAAAAATCATATCAGAGAACAGAGTTAAATGGGCTCTGTTTAGTTTCAAACCATATAAGGCTGCTGGGCTTGATGGTATAGTTCCAGCTGATCTTCAGCAGACGTCGTTCATTATCCTTCCATGGCTTCGTGTTGTTTTCAAAGATTGTCTTGAAATGACATACATACCATTAAAATTTAGGGAGGTAAAGGTAGTATTTATCCCTAAGGCGGATATCGCAAATGAGTCCAAAGGACCTTAGACCCATTAGTCTTTCATCTTTACTGCTGAAAACACTCGAAAGACTGATTGACGCTCATATTCGTTGTAGCATAGACACAAATTTGCTTTCAGCTTCACAGCACGCTTACAGGAAAGGTAGGTCTGTAGAAACGGCCCTGCACTCCCTGGTAGGTTTTATAGAATATTCCTTTCTCCACAAGGAGTACACAAAGGTTGCTTTCCTGGATATGGAAGGTGCCTTTAGCAATGTTCTTCCGGGCTATGCGGATGACGTAGCTATTGCTACTCAGAGTGGGCAAGTTTACTAATACTCTCTCGGAGTTGCTTTGGTCAGTGCTCTCCGATTTCAATACTTGGGCCAGAAAGTGTGGGCTGGGGGTACATCCCCATAAAACAAATCTGGTCCCTTTTTACGAGGAAATATAAAATTCCGCACATAATTCCTCCACGTCTGAATGGCACTCTGCTAAACTTCGTGGAAGAGGCAAAATACTTAGGGGTTATTTTGGATAGAAAGTTAAGCTGGAAACCGAATTTTCTTGAGCAAACTAGAAAGGCCAATGTTGCTTTATATGCCTGTAAGAAAGCTAAAGGTAAAACGTGGGGGCTTACCACGAACATTGCACGTTGGATTTACACCGCTTTAGTGAGGCCAATTTTGTTATACGGTGTATGTGTGTGGTGGACAGCACTAAAAACACAGTCTAATTGCAAATTGTTAAGGAAAGTAAAGCTTAATGCTGTGCTTTGCTAAATACCCCTTGATATTATGGGAAAAAGGATGGCACAGGAAACAGCCATTCGTCTGAAAGCAGCCTTGCAGTGGATTCATACAGGTCATTCCTCCATTATCGATCTTACAGGAGCAGTTCCCAGCAGCATCGATTACACTATTGCCACTCCCACATTCGAGAACGGCTTTCACACAGTTCTCCCAACCAGAGTAGAATGGGACGGGCTACTGCCGCTTAACCAAGTTGGCGCGCATATTTTTATTGACGGCTCAAAACTTGACAGCAAAGTTGGGGAAGCGTATTTTCAACGGATCTGGACATCAGAACCTCATTTAGACTGCCAGATCATTTCAGCGTCTTCCAGGCTGAAATAATGGCTATCTATAGTGCTGTGGAAAAGTTGAAGTGTAGTGAGATATTAACTAGAAATATCTACATTTTTACGGACAGCCAAGCATTGATTAAGCCCCTTGGAAGTGTGTCCCTAACATTAAATGTCTTAATGAGATGGCCGATAAGTTTGACATTCATCTGGTCAGGTTACCAGGGCATAGGGACATTCCGGCAAATTGTAGAGCGGATGAGCTCGCTAGGGAAGGTACAGCGGCAAGGCTGCCGGACATGGAAACATTAGCCATGCCACTTGCGTCTTACAAGCTGGCTCTAAGGCAACATGCAACAAAACTGGCTAATTTCAGGTGGAAGCAAAGCAGCACCTCTAACACATCTAGACAGTTGTGGCCTAGTTTTACTGAAAAACGAATCAAGCTCACTCAAATGGCGAGGAAAGATCTCTCAATTTTGATAGGCGTTATAATAGGACACTGTATTATAGGTAGGCATGCCCTTAGAATGGGGGTTCATGCAAATGACTTCTGCACGAGTTGCAGGGATGAGGAAGAGGAGGACTCGGTATAGCATCTCCTCTGTTCATGCCCCGCTTTAGCCCGCAGAAGACAGAAGCATCTAGGAAGCCTCTTTTTTGATGATCTTAGAGACCTTGAGGAGGTAGACGTTAAGCGGCCGCTAATTTAACCCAAACTAACCTAAATTGAAAATCGTTATGTAAGAAAGCGAAAAGGCTAATTTTTCCATACAAATTTAATTTCAATTTCACACGGAATAAGTGTATGAACTTTACATGCGAGGAATATGTGAAAGGCTTATTGCAATAACGTGATAAGCCACAAGATCTAAAAAATCAACTTTTTAGGCTCAATACATTACTTAATACATTAGAAACAACCACTCAAGAGATATTGGCTATTTCATATTAAATTTCGAACCTATTTGTAAAAATTTCCATGTTCAATGCCATTTCTACATACAAAAATAAATTTTTCAAAACTTTAGAGTCGATTATTTCGAAATACTTTTTATGTGGCTTATCATGTTCTTGCAATAAGCCCTTCATATCCTAAGTACTATATAGCCTAAATCCAAAATTTCGTTTTCATATTTTCTGTGCCCTCCAGTTCACTTTGCATGGCTTGGAAAACTTTGTCTTTTGCCTCTATAATTTTTTTTAGTGTTTATTAAATGCAATTTTAAGCCTAACTTAAAATATATACACAAATTTTGAATTTTTTTCTCCACCATACAGAAAAGGTATCTATAAAATTCTTTGTAAGCAAATTTTATAGCCCATGAAAGAAGTTCATATAAAAACAAAGCACGCCAAAAACAACCATGTCGCTGCCAATTAAAATGAAATTAATTGCTAAGGATTGCAGCTCTAATTTTGCACAAGCTATGACTATACGCATAAATAAATTAATAAGAACACATTTTTGTCCTATGCGTAAGCATGTGAAGCTGAGATTAGCACACGTGACACATACCCATTCAAACATTCATTCATACAAGCACATACACAAAGTAATAAAAAAAAAATGACAAACCCGCGAAGTTAGAGAGACAGCAGAAATAAAAATATAACAGAAATTAAGTCTTAAACAAAGCCAAGCGCCTAGCTTGCATCCTTTGTGTCAAACAGTGTAAAAAACAGTGAGCTAAGACCCGGTCATAATACACAACAACCAACACCAGCATCATCACCACCAACGCCAGCATCTCTTCTAACCACCCCCGAAGCTCAGCCAGCGTATCTTATTTGTTCCCATATGAATTATGTATTTAGCAAACATTTTCTATTTCCCAGCGTAACAGAACAAAAACCAGCTCAACAAAAAATTTACCTACCTGTCGTAATGACAACAACAGTCGTAATATGCAACAACAACATTTATAAAAAATATCAAGCAAATAAATACCCGAAAGGATAAAAACAGTCGTGACTACCAAATATGTGTGTGTATGTGTGTGTGTGAGCATGTGAGGTTGCGTTGAGTGCTAAGCATTACCACAAAAATCCTTTGAGGTATTTTTAATGCGGAAAATCATGTCTGCGCTCACGCCAGGTAATAAACCCGTATTTGTATTTTTACAGCCGGTATGTTGTGCAGTAAAGGGCGTTGCCACAGCTTTTTTAAAATAGTTTTTCTCCCCCTTTGTTTTGTGAAGCACAGGATTCCCGTGTTGTTAAGCTTTGATGTTAATTAAAGCATATTTTTAGGGTTAAATTTAAATTTACACGGAAATTTCTATTCTTCCTCAATGCGCTGGTTCCATTGCTCTTGCAATTAAGAAGTACATTTATTTCATTTTAATTGTTCGTTATGTTCTGCTTGCTTAGTTGAGCGATCTTTCTGTTATTTATTGTTTTTTGTGTTATTAAAAGTAATAAAAGTACAAGCAATTTTTGCTTGAGGACAAGCAAATATCTGGAGTTGGTAACATTTTTCTATAAATCCGTGATGAATAGTTTTTATGACAAAAATGAACAGTAACAAGAATTTCAGAAAATCTATATACAAAATAAAATAAATAAAATAAACTGGCCATTTCAGCCCTTGGAAGGACTTTGACCTAGCTTCTATTAAATAATTAAGTTGTGCGTGTTATTAAATGTTTGATCACAAATGACCGAGAACTGGACCTACGTGTTTTATGCTGGACTCCGAACGGCTTATGGTCTCAAGAAGCTTAACATGGCAATTTTTACTCTCTGAGGTTTGCCATTGTCTGCAGAGAGGTGACGACCGAACAGAAAAATTATTTCAATTGAAAAAACTTTCTGTCTGAGCTGGAATTGAACCCGGACTACCGCGGTTCCTTAGCTTAGGGGCCACGCACTCTACCCACTAGGCTACGGTCGAATCTATATACACTAGGCGTAAATTGAAAGTATAAATTTATCTCGGTAAAGGCCGCTTTATATTGTCCTACTGTGTCCTACGACATTGCGAGATAGAAAGTATAATTGAATTTCATCATACTGTCATTTTTAATTTTTGTATACAAATATTAACTTTGGCCTTTTAGACTATCTCATAGAGTCACATGATACTTTTATACTTGACACTTTACTAAAGCTTGAGCATTTGTGAAATGAATCAGCTGTATATGCATTTAAAGCCTCTCCAAACTTCAATAAGCTGTAAAACCATTTTCTTCTGGCATTTCATCTGAAAATACATTTCGAGTTTAAAATTTTCCCATTGAAAACTTTCCCACTTGTCTTAATACATATATTTAGACAAGAAATGTGTTTAATTTTTTTTCAAGCCATTTGTGGTAGATAAAGTAACGAAAGTAGTCAATTTTTGGAGTTCGACAATTGAAAGTTTAATTGTCTAAAAAATTTTAGCTTTGATGTATTTAAATACAAATAAAGCAACAACTTTTCCTCTAAGTAAAATTCGTATTAATTGAAAATTATTTCAAAAATTATTTCACATATTTAAATTGCAGATTTGTGTACAAAAATGAGGAAAAAAGATGAAATACGAGAGCTTATTGTGGCAGACAGAAAAAGAGGTGAAACATATGCCACAATAGCCAAGAAGTAAAAAATTTCAAAAGGTGGGCAAGTTTCATTTATAAGGTTGAGGCACTTGAGAGAAATGCACTCTTTTTCCGCCTTTGCTCGAACTGTCACTGTGCTTTTCCTTGTTCTAAGTATTCGTTTTTTTTAATTCTTTTCATCCATTCTGACAGTTCGACCGAGCTCGCTCTCAAGTGCCACAACTTTATAAATAAGCCTTGATGGTGGAGAGTGAAAAGCTATTGAGAAGTTTAAAAAAACTATTTCATGAAAAACCCTTTATGGAGTAGGACGTCAATTAAAAGTAACGACGCATCAAGTTTGACAACCAGCACGAAGAATGGCTGTTAAGAGGGATGCTTCCTACATTCAGAAAAAAATGTCCATAAGATCTAGAAAAATAGCACCCAATCGTTAGAAAATCATGTTTAATTTAGCGCCATTGCCGATTTTCTAAAAATTTTTTTTCTCATTGAGGGGACTTTAATGAAAAATCGAAAAATTTTGAAAACCACTGCACCATCTATGGTAGCCGTCCTCCCTCTCATGCTCAGCGAACTCAAAAAATGCAATATTGTTTTTTAATAATTCAAAAAAAAATATAATTTTTTAGAATTATATAGAAAAAAATATAATTTTTTAGAATTATATATGAGCTTAATGCCAATTAAGTTCATGAAGCAAAAGGTTGCAACAACAATTAGTTCTTTGCAGAACAAACCACCAAGCAGACTAGACAGCTGTTTCGTTGATAGCTACATCAACTCATCAGTAGTCTTCTGTGGTTTCTGCAGTGCCATCAACTTTGATAAGCTTATACGAACACCTTCTGTTAAATTAAAACAGAATTATATGCTGTATGTCGCCTTCAAATCAATGTTTTTCTACTAATTTGCAAAAGCAAAGGTTCAAAAAAGCGAGTGCATTGATTCTGCAAAGACTTGTTTGTTGTGCTCTTTGTTTACTTCTTTATCACGAATCAATCTAGGCTCCAACAGTTTGCTGGTATAAACCATAGAAGGCGTGAAGAAAGCTTTTTGAAAAAAGTTGTTTTATGTGTAGGCATAATAACATACTTCCCTGCAGTGTAATCAACTAGATTTATACCAGTCAACAACTAGTTGGAAATATCCAACAACTAGTTCGATTTATGTCCTATTCTCATAGAACCGACTGGTTTTTTTTACGTGGTGATGTCATTGGAAAAGACAATTGTCTTACTATAGATAAGGTTTTAACTAGTTAAAAACTCATTTTTTATGTAAAGTAAAGTTCTAGTTGGGTTGTGACTAGTTTTTAACAAATATAGTGATTATCGAATTAAAACTAGTTCATAGGTTCATATTTTTTCAATAGTTCATAGGTTCAAAGAACATATATTTTTACAACAAAATATTAGCTAAAGGCTAAAGTTAAAGCTATTTGATGAAATACCATGTTTATGGTATACTACATATTTTTAAATTAGTTTTTATATGTTTTAATTTGTTTATTATTAGTTTGTTCCAATGGGGTACCCAGCTCCAACTGGTTTTGGAACTGGTTGATTTTGATAATATGTAGTATAGTTTGATTTTGGCTAGTTTTACAACTGGTTTAATGTGACTTGACAAAAACTAGTTGGGTTTAAACTACTTTTGCAACTAGTAAATCGTGACAAAATATAAACTAGTTTGTTTTGACTAGTATAAATACTACTCATGTTTTAATGCTGACTAGTCTTACACTGCAGGGAAGTTTTACGGAACGCTCAACCACTTGAGTATGGCATGGAAAATGTACAATATCTATAATTTCGGTATTATTTTGAATCATATTTTGGAAACTATCACAAGAAAGGTGATTCAATACCGGGGGAATTATGATGCCAAATAATTATATCGAAGTAATCTTCAGCAGCAAAATTTAATGTAGGTATTTTAAAAATGCGAACATTTTGCTGAACTGTAAAAGAATTAGTTTTACTTTTTACTATACATCTTACAGCGATTTGTCTTATGTGTCTCCTCCTTTCATCCATTAGCATTGCCAGAAACAAATTTCCAGAATGGGCAAAGTAACTATTGCGCTGAATAACTGAGTCTATTATTTTCAATACCGTTCTTTAAAAATGTCTTAATTTTGCTATCATACTGAACAAGTGTAAGCTTTCGTACTGAATATATGGTTTAGCTTTGATTTCGAACCATACTGGAATGTAAATCTGTACGACAAATTTCGCCAAAGTATGCAAATTATTAGAAGGATTTAAGGTGGAGACATAAAGCCGAAGAATACGATAGGCAATTATAAGCCATCTCGAATGTGATATGTTACCTGGATTTATATTTATCAAACAAGCAGGCGTATTGTCAGTAGAAACTGCAAGAGCAATTTGATATATATATTTTTGATCTGTACTTAAATCAGAAAGGTTTACATGCGGTAAATTCGATGTAATAGGAACAAATGAAAGTATTGAAAGATTTTCACACCGAAAGAGTTTCTTTCCAATTGGACCTGAAAAGGCTTTTGTACAACTAGTTCCCCCATCTAGTTTGAGAAACAAGTGACGTAATTCATTACAGTTCATTACAATGCAGCAAGCAAATACTCCACTGTAATGGATTTCTTAGTTCCATTTCTAGTAAACGAAGTTCCAGTATTTACAGGAGTCCCGTCGCAGCCAATTTACTTTCAAATTATTTATGACAAATTTTTTACCTGTCAAAAATTAAGTAAATGGTTTTTTATTATAATAGCAGTGCCAGAAGATGCAGCAAAATGGCCTATGTACTTTGAGCACGGTTCAGTTAAAACGACTACGTGTTCTTCAAGAATTGTTTTTCTGGCAGATTTATTAACAATTTTTATTTGGAAAATGGTGTGATCCTTACGAACATCAAAGTTAAGTCCATGAAGCTCTCTATTTTCAAGTGCGTATGAGTTCTGAATATCATTTCGCAAAGATTTTCGAGCTCTTCGAATCTCATTGCGATCGACAACCAATGAAGAATCAGATGTAAAAATCATCCTACATCTTGTAAAGCTGAGCCAACAATAAGTGCTGCTGCACGATCTGATATTCCCACTCTATCGCAAGCCATTGCTACATTATGAAACTTGATATCATTAGGAACTCTACGATCTATTTGGTTGCACGTCGATTACACTCATATTAGGTTTATTATCTGGTTCTGATTCAGTTCCTGAGTCTGCACATCGTTAGATTCTGGTGAAATTGCCAGCCTGGACAAGCGTTCCTGATCCACCGTTCGCCTCACACTAGTCCTTAAAATTTTTTTGATGCTATGACATCTATGGTTCCGATGCGCATTTGCCTTAATCCCTTTTGATCCAACAAAAATGGTCTTTCTAATATTGGAACTTTTCTTGGGCAATGGCATTCGGAAAAATGTCTGCATTTGCAGGAGCATTTGTAAAAGAGCTTATATTGATTTTCTTTCCTAAATGTTTCGACTTTGGTACTGAAATTTGGCTTAGAAGAGTTTTGTTTTAGTTCTTGCATTTTAAAGTGAAATTCTTTATATTTTCCCATAATTGTGTGAACAGTAATTATTGGTAAAATGCCTTTTTCCAGATTTTTACGATTTTATTTACAAGGATTTGACTTAGTTTGTGAACACTGTCATATTTTTTCCAGACACCATGTTATTTTCTCTAATAAATGCGTAACATTTGGCGACGTCCTGGTAGGAAGGCAATAAATTATTGACAAAATCAGATGGTTGCCCGAAAATATGGCAATTTATAGAGTTGCGTGTGTGCGGCATTTTTTCAAACAATAAAATAAAATAATGAAAAATCAAATCAGTAAGGGGAAAAATTTTAAATAATAAAAATGTTCCAGTCTTCTATAATGCTTTGCTGCTTTCTGCAATGAAAATTCAATTGGAATGATTGAAATTAATGCAATAATTTCAATTCATTTCAATTCCTTTTAATTCAATTTCATTTCATTTAAAAAAAAGGTTCATGGCATACCACGATAATTTTATAATTAAAGAAAAAACAATCGGAAAAAATTTTCACAGTTTCTTGGGAAAATAGTTTTAAGTTCCCTGCTTATATGATACATTTAGCTAGATGAAAGATTTTTAAATGAAAAGCGGAATCTGAAGACGACCTCCGATCAAGCCAAAACTTTCTAAATTATCTCTATATTCACAACTTTTCCACATCCCTCGTTATTAAAATTTAGATACTTATTTATTTTGTTCGAGTCGCGATCCACCCTATTGTGCATACCTACTCACATTGTCGTTTACTGTGTAAGGTAGATGTCATCAGTGTTTCAGCGGCCATGTCCATACAAATGTAATAGAGGATTGTAAATAGACTTCGGAGGCCCCGCAGCTTCATTGAATTTAAGAAATAATTGGTTGCGTCATGTGTTCATTTACCACTGGGTCGCTTAAAGCACTTGATAATTTTTTTTATTTTTTATTTCTGTATCGCATAGAAGTAAAAACGATAAAATTACTCCGTTCAGAAGTATATTTCTATTAGTGAAGCTACTATAAATGCTGATATGCTATTTATGCGATCGCTACCAAGAAAAAAAAAACCCAAATTTTTTTAAACATTTTTAAAAAATATGTTTCAGCTTATGCTATATTATCAGTGTTTTCACAGTGTAATGGGCATAATATTATTTTTAAAAAAAAACCATCTGTTTGTGATATGTTAAAACCGTTGGGCAATCCAGATACTGTGGTTACCCACTCCATAATGCGACATAATTCTGACCCGTTAATTGATGAACAGCAATAATTTTAAGTTTAATAACGTTAATTAGGTTTATTTTTAATATTCACCTCTGTAACCACGTTGCACCAAGTTGTACCACAACAAAGCTTATTGAAAGTATTAATTATGAACATGCCAGAGAAAAATGCTCCAACTTATGCCATTCATTCAGGGCGAAAAAAAAACAACCAAATGGCGAATACATGCTGCGATACTGTTGCCACTTTAATTGGATTTAAGTTAATGACACATACAAGAGTTGAAGTTATGATAACGAGTTGGAGGTTTTTTAAAATTTCTCAACATTAATGCAGCTATTTTAAAATTTGCGTATATAAAATACTCTGTTCGTATATAAAAAGATTACCATTATAACTTTTTATTGAATATATAACATTTTATGGTGGAAAAAATGGAGAAGCAACATTTATTCTGCGCTGTAGAAAAAATTTTAAATAAAATTTCAATTTATTTTCGTGTTATTTATGCTTTACTTTTTTTGCATAGTATTTTCAGTTAAAACGCACTTTTAACTGAATTCAAGCCAAATTGAAGTAAAAAACTTAAAATCTGTTTTGGCCAAGTGTTGCTTGAAAAACTTTGCCAACTCATGATAGGAAAATAAATGCAACTGTAAGTACTGCTGTTGTTGGTGTAGTTGGTGTTGTTGTTGTTGTTTTTGTTGACGTTAATGTTGTTGTTGCTATTTTTATTGTTTTTTCTCTTGTCTGCAACTATTTATTCGCGCAAAATAGCAAAAACTTTAAAATAAAAAAAAAGAACGAATGAATTAGATGTAGAAATTGAAATATAGAAAGTGGAAAAGTGAAAAACAGCAACAATAACAACAACATCTTCAAGATAAAAATACTTATTTTGTTCTAATATTTTTTTAAAAAGTTAAGATAAAACTTGAATAGAATGCTGAATGTAGCATTTATAAATGTTACAATTTTAAAAAAAAACAACAAACTTGAACAAAAAATCAACTAGATTTGTAAAAGTAATGAGCAAATAGTAAGAAAAATACGAACCATTTTGTTGAAAGCAGCATTAAATGCAGACACGTTAAAGTGGGTGTGAGAGTGGCAAATAATAGATTCGCCGAAGTCTGTAAATTAATCGCCAGCTAATTGGCAATACATGAGCATTACATACACACACACGTATACACCAAGCCACAACCACATTGCCTAGAATTGCCAGCTGGTATTTTGGTCAAGCTTCTAGAGGTTTGTGGGTGGCTCATGAGTGCATACTTTGAACTTCTACATTGCGATAGTAGACGTGCGAAACATACAAATGCGTCTTGTCTACTTGCAAAATGATATAATTTCAATAACTTGTGTGCTTTGAAAGATACTTAGTGTTATGTTTAAACTAAATGACCCAGTAGGAAGCAGCAATTAATTGAGAATAATTGTATATATATCCAGATTTAAAATTTTTTATTTATATTGAAAAAAAATATCTTGACTTAAGGTTAAAAAAAACTGGTCTTACGTATTGGGGGTTGGAATTAGTTTTAAAGGTTTTCTAAGAGATGGCGTAACTATCAATAGATCGCATCGGGCACACCTGTGACTATATTCATTTCAAAGCACATTGTCTAAGCTTCATTTTTCAGTATGTGTCATTCCACTGAAGTGTAAACAACATATATTTTTTTCTCTGTGAACATGTCGACTTTCGTTCCGACAAAACGCAATTTGCGGGAAGGTTTACTTTTGTGCTTCCATTTGAAGAAAAAAGCGGTTGAAGCACAACGCACGCTTACTGAGGCTTACGGTGACTATGCTCCATCGATTTCTACTTGTGAGTACTGGTTCCGTCGGTTTAAAAGTGGTGATTTTGATACGGAAGACAAAGAGCGTCCGGGCCAGCCGAAAAAGTTTAAAGGTGAGGAATTGGAGGCTTTGCTCGATGAAGACCCGTGTCAAACCCTTTAAGAATTGTCAGAATCATTGGGAGTCGACTTATCAACGGTCGGCAAACGCTTGAAGGCCATGGGAATGATTCAAAAGCAAGGAAATTGGGTGCCGTACCAGTTGAAGCCGAGAGACGTTGAACGGCGATTTTGCATGTGCGAACAATTGCTTCAACGGCATAAAAGGAAGAGTTTTTTGCATCGTATTGTCACTGGCGATGAAAAGTGGATCCATTACGATAATCCTAAGCGAAAAAAATCGTGGGGACCACCCGGCCATGCATCAACATCGAGGGCCAAGCCGAATATTCATGGCGCCAAGCTTATGCTGTGTATTTGGTGGGATCAGAAGGGTGTCGTGTACTATGAGCTGCTAAAACCTAACGAAACCATCACTGGGGAACGCTACCAACAACAATTGATGCAATTGAGCCGAGCATTAAAGGTTAAACGGCCGGAATATGCCAAAAGACACGACAAAGTGGTTTTTCAACATGACAACGCACGGCCACATGTTGCAAGAACCGTCAAGGAAACGTTGGAGGCGCTGAATTGGGATGTGCTACCCCACCCGCCTTATAGCCCAGACATAGCCCCTTCCGACTACCACCTATTCAGATCGATGACGCATGGCTTGGCTGAGCAGCGCTTCACTTCTTACGAGGATATCAAAAAATGGGTCGATTCGTGGATTGCCTCAAAAGACGAATCGTTCTTCCGGCGCGGAATCCATATGCTGCCAGAAAGATGGGAAAATGTTGTAGCTAACGATGGACAATACTTTGAATAATATACATTGTACCGTTGTTTCTAAATAAATGCTCAAAAACCGAAAAAAAACCTTTAAAATTAATTCCAACCCCCAATACCTTTGCGCACTAATAAGCCAGTAAATGAATTGATTACACCATAAGACATCACTTATCACTAGACTGCGGATTTTTATGACAATTGCATATATGTTGCAAGTTCTACAGATTGCATACATTCTGCATATGGTATATATCTTTACGCTGCATATATCTTGCATACGTTGCATATATCTTGCATATGTTGCATACAACTTGCATACTATGCATACAACTTGCATACGCTGCATACAACTTGCATACGATTTGCATACAACTTGCATAGGGCAGTTCACGATCTTGTTGCATTGTTGCAAATGCAAAATAAACAGCTTTTACAAAAACAAAATGCATATGTTGCATAAGTTTTTCAATGCTTTTTGTTTTTGTAAAAGCTGTTTATTTAGCATTTGCAACGATGCAACAAGATTGTGAACTGCCCTCATATGTTGCATATATCTTGTCGATAAGCAATAATCGCTTAAGTCGACATAAGAAAGAACTGAGTTACATATAAAACTATGCTCCACGTATATAACACTATGGACACACAAAATCTAGAGATTCTTGAATTACCTAAGCAAAAACTATGACACGAAAACTAAAGACCTTTTCATATAACTTTTACGGTGATTGAAAACTTTGAAGCAAATTTATCGAAACTTTGAAACTAGACTTAACCCATTCAATGCGGACTTTTTTTCAAAAATACATGCTCTGTCAATGGCTTAGGGCATGAAAGTGCTATAACGTCTCCTTTTTGTATCAACTACGAATAACGGAATTAAATTATGAGTAAATAATCGTATGGCATGCAAAAAATGACGGGATGAAAATATATAACAATAGGGATAATCACTTCATTGCTAAAATTTCAGAAATCGAAAATTTCTGACACATGGAAATGGCGTGAATATGACGTGAAATTTTATTGGTGGGCTTAATACCAAAACAAATAATTATGTTAAAAAACTGGTACTTTCTGCCTTTTAATAGAAAAATAATGCCAAAAAAGTAACAAAACTAAATTATATGATCGGCTTCAATAGAATCAAGCGCGTCGGAAGCTAATTTCATCTGGGGGGGCAGTACAAATGGGGGGGCAGTAGAAATGGTAGTGCAAAAAAAAGTTCACCAAAATTTCTTCAAAGAAACATGAATGTGAATAAACAAATTTTTTATTTTAGTTTAAAATAAAAAAAAATAAAAAAATATATAAAAAATATTAAAATTTCATTATTTTTAAAAGTTCTTCCAATTTCAATATTAGAGATCAAGGATCTTTCATACGGTAATATGAAAATATAAGAAATAATGGTTCTTTTTATAAAGCAAGACTAGGCATATCTTTACATGGTTTAAATGCAATAAGGTACAAAAAGTTATATCAATTTAAATTATTCCAAAATGTTTCTTTCTGTCCTTGCGAGAAACAAACTCTTTCACCACCTCCATCGAATTCAATTCTTCGGTTTTATCTTTGTGAATGTGTATAAGTGCTGCATGAGTGAGTCGTTTCTGTGTCATAGTTGCTCGAAGATACGTCTTAAGTCGTCTTAGTGCACTAAAAGAACGCTCAGATGAAGCTGCTGATGCAGGCACAGTCAAAAGCAAAGTAATAAGTTTTTCAACTTCATTTAATAGTTTTTTTACAGTATCCGAATTTTTCGCAAATTGGGATACAATGCCACTACAATTTCAAGGTGTTTGGCAATTGCTTCAGCAATTTCATCTGCAAAAAAGTCATCTGCATAAAGATCTAGTTTTGTTTTTAGATTTTGTTCAGAAGGCACTTTTCCGTTGAAGGCTTCGATTACAATATTTTCCAACGATTCCAGAGTGTCAAGATCTGTTTAAATGTACAATAAGATTTACAAAGTGCCAGTTTACACTAGTTTCACTCAACCGACTCACTGAATGTTAAATCAAAGTCAGTCGGTTGAGTTAAGCTGGTGTAAACTTGCAAAAATAAAAAAAAAGTAAAATATTGTTGTAAAATACTGTTTGATCGAATCTAGCCGTTATCTCATTTGAGAGAAGATCTAAAATTTCGAAATAATCTTTTCGTTGCCGATCATATAATGGCAACTGTACTCAAGGAACCGGATTTGATGTTTCTTCAAAGCGTCGAGGTGGATTTTCATCAGCTAATTCACAGTAGGGGCTTTCGCATTTTCCAAAACATTGGACCAACATGGCAGATTGTACAACATGTAGTACCATGCGTAAGCTAAAACGATAGTCGAAATTTTTGTTTTTTTTTGGCCGATTGTACAAAATTGTGCAACTATGTAAAATTACTGCTCAATTGTTAGGGCATCTAAAAGTTGCTTAGCTATTTGCCGGATGAGTTGTGCTTGAGAGCTTGCAATTAATGGTGTTGCTTTACAAGTTGGATCGTTCGAACGCTCAATCAAATAGTCCCATTAGTTTTCCATCTAACTTATCGTACAACATGTCGTCCAATAAGGGCTGTTCACATTTCAAACCGCTCATCAAATCATTTGTCAAATCGTTTGACCACAGAAGTGTTCCGACTCTTCAAATTTTTCGTCAAATTTCATTTTATCACCGAAGTAAGCACATCGCGATGACGGATAAATTTTAATACCTTTTGTTATTAAAATCGTATTGGAAGAAAAATAAATTATTTTATAAATTATTATAAATTGTTTGCAACAGTTATTTATTATTATTTTGATATTATTTTCTTCCGCTCCTTCTTTTGCCGCGATGTGCACAGGTTGAAAACTTTTTTGAACTGACAAAATCGTACTACACGATTTGACGAGTGCTCACACTGGTCAAATCGTTCGGCAAATCAGCAGAAAAATCAAAAAATTTTGATTTTCATCCAACGATTTGACCAACGATTTGATAAGTGTTCACACTGGTCAAATCGCCATCAAATCCATACAAATTCTGGTGGTCAAATCAATTGTCAAATCATTTGATGATCGATTTGATGAGCGGTTTGAAATGTGAACAGCCCTATATGGAAAGCCCCTAAGAACATGTCCAATTTTTTTCTTACCAGAGTTGCAAAATTAACAAGCATTAAGCTACATACTTAAGGGTGCTTTTAAACTGAAGTGGTGGGTTTGCAATAGAAACTCTAGATTTTGTTCTATCTTTTTGCAAACACAGAGAAAGAAAATGGTTATCCGCAAGCATGCTTATGAAGAAGAGAGAAAGAAGAGGAAAATATATAATACAAAAATATTATAGTTGTAAAAAAACTGATATTTTGAATAACTTTTGAAGTTTTCCTTTTAAATTGTTTATCTAGCTAAAAAAAAGGGGGGGGCACCTCCCCCCTTGTCCCCCCGCTTCCGACGCCAATGAATAGAATTAATGATAATTTTGTTCTTGCTCGCATATATTGCATCAGCTTTTAGGAGAGATTTTACAGAAGGTTCTTCTTCTTATCGAAATTATCATATTCACAACGACTCAGACTTATTAAACAGATTTGCTTTTGATTACTGAACCCATGACCTTTGGAAATAAAGTTTTCTTACTACTCCTCTCCTTAAAATAATGTACAAATTTAAGAAAAGAAAATATTTTACTTCTTGGGTATTTCAGCAACAATTTATAAAAACAGCTGAATTGGTAGCACTTAATTCAGTTGTGTCAGTCTCCAGATATCTTGCTCACCGCAAATTTAAGGACTTTTGCGGCATTGCACTTTTCTACCTTATCGAAGAATATTTTTGGATCGAAGTGTCAGGAATAAATCTTAAATCGTTATTCTTTAATAATGCAAAAACAAAAAATCTGGTCTAAAATAAAGTACAGCTTAAAAAAAAATAACTTTAAAAAAGTGTCCTGCTTTTTTTTAAAAAAAACTTCCGAATGCCCTTAATAAAACCTGGAATAATATTAAGAACATGTGAAAGACTCTTACTGCATCTTTATGTAAAACAAAACGAAGGCTGTAAGTCGTGAGAGAAACGAGCAACAATATTTTTTTATATTTAAAATGTTTTGCTTACCGAGTCTCGCACCACGTTCATCCTCCGTTTTGTTATACATAAAGATGCAGTAAGAAAGCAGCGTTTGGTTTCGTTCAGTTTTTATGCACACAGTAAAAAGTATGAGCATAAATTTTATACTATTTTATACATATAAATCCAAACCAAGAATGTTTTTAAAGTTATACCATCAAATCCTATAAATTTTTCCAGATTATTTTTCTAGTCAGACCAATCGAAACCACTATATTTTTAAATTTCCCGATTTCGGTGAATTTTTTTCTTTCCAACCAGAATATATTTTGATTAACACATGATATCCATATGAAATTTTTAAATTATATTTGTTTTATTATGTTTATAATATTGATTGGTATAAAATTTATAAATTATTTGGAATAAAAAAGTTTATACCACACAAGTGTTATAAAAAAGATAAAATTTACCCTCAAATTTTTTACTGTGCATATTTATAATTTTTTTATAGATGTGGCTTCATAGAGCAGTTTGAGCCATAAACTTGTAACCCAAACGTAGTAGGTTCGTTATTTTTTAATTTTTGCTGAAAATATTTTAAGATTAGGACTTATTTCCATGAGGGAATAAAATTTAATTTTTATATTTGGCTTCGATAAAATTTTAAAACAGTATTGGTGTCGTCACATTAAAGGATTTATTAGGATTTAGTCTAAGATTTCTGAGCGTGTATTACAGTAGCGTTAATTTGTCTGCATGCCCTTGAAAACATTGCTCATTCAGTCTACTAATTTACAGTTTTAAGAAGAAACACACTCAAAGATACACATAATTGTACATTTTTATTTTTTATTTAAGTGAGAAATATTTTCGAAATATGATTATTTTAATGCTCCTTAAATTTTACAATTTTTGAATTTAATATATTTTTTTTTTTTTATATTTATATGCTAAATAATACATGTTGTTAACACTGGCTCGTTTGCAGAAATCCCCATAAATCAATTGATCAAACATCGATTAATAGCAGTCTCTTAAACATCAGAACTGATTGATTGCTTGTATGAAAACCATTTATCAGGAATGTAATTTCCTTTTCCATTTCCGCACGCATTATATTTTCCATTTCCTAGCTGGTTGAAAATTACTCAAGTGTCCTCCGCTTCAGCCTGGGTCATTTTGTACACTATATTAATGACGGTGAATATTATTAAGGACACAAATAAGAGAAATATTTTGCTAACTCATTAAATTGTCGTTATTTTTGATGACATGATTACGATTTATTGTCAGTGAAGGAAAATGCTCTGTAATCAATAAAGGTCAAATACGCATCCCAAGTAACATTGTTGGAGCAACTAGGTGCGAGTGAGTCCTAAAAGTGTTCTATAGGTGTATAATATGCGGTCAAAGCTTTACCGCAGCTTTGTTTGCTGCTAGTTGCTTTTAATTTTAAAGAAAATGCTCTAAATATGATTTTTTTACCATTTTGAGCTTTAATACTTTATACAGCTCTGTAAAGGATTTTATCAAATCTGCAAAAGAGCAGAACTCTAAAATTTACTACTTGCTCTGTAAAGGATCTTTTAAAGTAATAAAAATTACTATACAGCAGTTTTAAAACTCGTAGATTGAGTATAATATTTGCTTTAATGTGTATTTTTGTATTGCATTTTTAAAGCGAATAGATATAAAATACTGTTAATTAATGCAATAAATTTTTTGGGAATAACAAGTGACAAAAAAATCTGATAAAGAGCATCTTTGAGAAAAATGGCGATCTTATAAAAAATAGAAAATCTTCGGAGTTGAAGCAAGCTAAATATTAGTGTTTACAATAATATTTAAAACAAAATTGATGATTTCTATGATACATATATTTAAGAATAAAGTACTTAAATCATTTTTAGTTGATCTTAAAGAATGTTTAAAATTTTCCAACTATTTTTAAATAATTAACACTTCTTAATTTTAATTATTTGTTAAGCCCGTTGTAGTTTTTCGAAGTACTACATTCACGTTTCCGATAAATTCAAAAGCGCACCGAAATTCGCAGCATATAACGAATACACGAACATGAGTCTGATATAATAATCACTTTATTATTTCTTTAATTTATTTGTCATTCTTATCATCACAAACACTTGTCAAATTTTATATATTTATTGAGTTTATTTTTAACACATACATACTTAAACGAATAATAAAAAAGAGCTTTGCAAGAGCTCTTATTTGGGTTTGACAGGGACTCTTTTAAAAGTTAACAGCTACTTTTACTCCTCATATGAAGTAAAAATAGTGCTTTTAAACTCAAGAAAGTAGCCTTATATATTCTCTGCAAGAGCTTTAGTAGCGCGACTAAAGCTATAGTTGAAGCTTGCTGCTATATAAGATAGCACTATAAGCTCTGCAAGAATGAATATATGGCTAATATTGTTACTTGGGATTTCTTGTACCCAAAATTTTTGTAGAAGATACATTGTTGCGAATCAAAACATTTTAACAAGTGCATGTTTGTAGTGGTCATAGAACTTACAAATTAGTTAATATCTTTTGAACCAAAGAATTTCCTATAAAATTGTACTCAAAATAAGTGGATTTATATTTTCGCATATTTTTCTAAAAATGTATGTTTTTGCATATGGGCATTTCCAGAAAAAAGTCTACCGTGACCAAAAAATTAAAAGTTATTTAAAACTTATTATTTTATTATATCATTTAAGAGAAACATTTTAATTTTATTAGTTTCAGCAATTTCTACATAAATTCATTAACCATGATGATCAAATCGTCTGCACTGTTTCACAAATATAGTTTTTCCTTTTCGTAAATGTTTCGCAAATGTTTTGTAAGCTTTTGTGTTTTAGTAAAAATGGAAGTCATTGGCTAGAAATAATGAAAAAATGGTTGAGGCAAGGAAAGGACAATATATTAAATTTATTTTTTAATTACTTAATTACATAATTACTTAACTTCCTAATAACTTAAATATCCAATTAAACTGCAATGTAAATATTAGTAACGTAACGCCAGTAACGTAACTTCAGATCAAAAATCCTGATAAAAAAGACCATAAAAGATTTTCAAATTTGATCACTTGGAAAATAAACTTATGTTATTTTAAAACCATTTTAAAAAAGCTTTATACTAAAAGTCTTTCCCAAATCAGAGAGTTTTGCAAATTTTGTAATCCAAGTCAGAAATCACTTCCGTTTTTTGTAACGTAACGCTAGCACATATTTTTGCTTATATCTTCAAATCCTTATGGTCGATTGATGTCATTGTTTGTACTTAATATAGTGCTACTTAATTATTACGCAAATATAAAAAAACTTTTTAAGAATTAGACTTTTCATTCTATTCTTTTAATATTTATTCGTACAAATCGTCCGTAACGCCAGTTTGGAAATGGCCATGTGTATTTTACTAAGAATTAAAAATGTTTGCATATTTTTCCAAAAAAATTTACAAAAAATTGTAGGTATTAAAAATTAAAAAAAAAATGTAACCTAACTTTAAAATATCCTCTATTGCCACTTGAAACAGAGCATATTGTCACCAGTGGTAGGACACAGTTCAATGTTTGGTCTATTTAGGTGTAATTAAATCTGTAACTCGATATTGACGGCACGGAATAAATCGAAATACTTTCTAAGGCCTTAATACAAAAAGATATATTTTTTATGAAACACAGAACACTTTAAACAAATTTCAGGCTCACAAAACTGAAAATGCCTACAATTCTATTCAAATAAAAAATATAGAAGCTTTCAGATATTCACGTCAGCAATTAACATTAAGTAGCTCCGAAAAAGTAGTTAGATTTAAGCTAAAAATAATTATAATTATGACGGTTATGCGTATAAAAAATAAAATTAAACTAATAAAATCAACCTATGAATTGAATGAGCTTGAAAAAATTATATAACATTATATTAAAAATAAGATATATTTATTAAATAAATATTAATTACTATATATTATTATTTATTTATTATTTGTTTATTAATTATTAATAAAAAAGTATACTTAAATAAGTTTTGGTTTTATTTGGTTTAATTTGCAGGCAAGTTTTTTTACGGTCTTTGCCGTAACGAATAAAAGTCTTTGTTCCCAAGTGCATTTTCCTTAGTTTAACAACTTTTTTCATGTTTTTTTTTAAACCCTTGGTTAGAAGTATATTTTTTTTTGGGAATCTTACAGTTTGCGTCTTTACCGTAACGAATAAAAGTCTTTGTGCCAAAGCCAATTTTTTTTACTTTTATGACTTTTTTCCATGCTTTTTAAAGACGTACGTCTTTGAAACAAAAATTTTAGTTTTTATTTAAAGTATATTATTCTTGGGAATCTTACAATCTTTGTGCCTTTGCTGTAACGCTGTTTTATCTTTGGGCACATTCTAACTAATAAAAATCTCTGTGGCAAAGTGTATTTTCTTTGGTTTTAGGATTTTTTCTCTGGGTGTAGGAGAGCAAACGGTGTATCTTACTTTAATGTAAAGGTTAAAAAATTTTATGCAGCAATTCGATTTTAAGGTTTGTTTAATGTGTTCTTTATAGTTTCTAGAATATACATACATGTTTTTAAATCGATATTAACCCTTAACTGGAACACCTCAAAAAAAAAATACTTTATCAGTACATCTGATTCCAGGGACCACACCAACAAAAATGCTAAAAAACTACAAAATTTAGTTAGAAATTCATGTTGTTTTTTTAAGAACGTCTCAAATAAAGTTTTTTCAACCTATTAAGAAAGAATTATTTTTTTATTATTTTCAATATTTTTTAATTGAATTTCGAATTGAACGATTACAGAAATATACTCTTAACCCTTAACTAGTACTCCTGGTCTAGTTAAGGGTTGAGAAAAAAGGAGAAGTTATATCGGTTTTCATAAGCCTATGTCAAAAATCCCTACAACAAAAAAAAACTTTAATCGCGATTTTTTCGAAACTAGTTTTTTAAAACGGTTCGATAGACAACTCGAATCTATTTCTTCAATTTCAATGAATCTTATTGCGTTTTGTTGGTAATTTTATCCTTTAAGCATCCCCCTAAATTCGAGTACCTATTTATTTTTTCCTTTTTTTTTAAAACAAAAAAGCGTGCGAAAACTATCTCCTTTTTTTAATTTTTACTCCAACTTTCAACATAATTAAAAAAAAAACACCCCGGGGTTCGTGCGTAGGGGTATGCCGAATTCATGATCTATAGTATAGATTCTATACTTTAAAATTGCATTTGATTTGTTTGTTTCAGATACATGGAAAAGGCCATATCCATCGAACCGTTTTGAATGTCTTTTTTTCATAGTAATTTTCAGTGCCCTCTATAAAAAAGCAAGAAAATTGTTTAAAAAGAAATTTGATAAAGAATTTTTTAGTATAATAATCTTTATTAATTAAAAAAAATTATAACTTCTTGTATCTAAAAAAAATTATTGAAAAAAGCGAATTTTTTTTCTTGTTAGTCGTATATTATACCTTAAATGTATCGGAAAAATAAAAATTTAGGAATGATTATCTCCGATTTTAGTGAAATTTTTGCATGAAGCATCACTGACGGATATAAAAAACTTAATTTAGAGAAAAAAGGTTTGGCGTGATTTTTGGCGAAGTTGCAGGGCTTAATTCAAAAAAAAATTTTGGAAATTTTGGTGGTTCCGTTTCCATTCCTTGCGGTTGCGTAATTGATTTCGATGTCGAAGTTCGAGAAACACTATTTAAAAATTTTAATAATTTTTTCTTAAAGCAAACAAAATGACCTCTTAAACAATGTAAAAATTAGGGTGCAGATGTAATGGGTTAATTAGATATGGTTATTTTATTATTTAAGCAAGAACAATATTTTTTCGTTAGCAAACCTACTTCTAAACCGAATTTTAAGTTTGAGCTACAGTTGGAAAGGTAATTGAACGGACTTCAATCAAAAAATAGTTTGAGAAATTTTTTATTGTTTTGGTGGTGGGGCTCCATCACTTACGGTATGGAAATTGAATTCAAAGAAGGGGTTCGCAGAACACTATTTAAAAATTTTCTTTAATATTTTTCTTAAAGCTTTAAAAATTATCAACAATGTAAAAATTACGGTGGGAACTCAATGGGTTCATGAGATATGCGTGTATTATGACAAAAATTGAAATTACTTTTTTTTTGTATAGATGTTAAAATTACCATTTCTCATAGAGTTCCCACCCTAATTTTTATATTGCTAAAAATATAATGTTACCGGCTTTCAGAAAAAAATTATTGTAATTTTTAAATGATGTTCTGCGAACGCCTTCTTCCAAATCAATTACCTTACCGCAAAGGATAAACGATTACCTTACGAAAACTATTTTTGAATTAAAGTCCGTTGAATTGCCTTTCCATACAACGGTAGTTAAAATTGAAAATACGGTTAAGAAATTACTATTGGTTTGTTAAGGGGGTCCTCTGGTAATCTATGCCAAATTTTAGCCTTTTTTCAAAATATTGTGGAAAGAGAACGAGTAAAGATATTTTAGTTCCGTTTTTTGATTTGGGTAGCTTAATTTATTGAAAAAAATACAAAATTTTGAAAAAGTGAATTTATGGACCGTTCAGAAAGTTCTCGGCCTGGTAACGAGGTTCTCCGGAAAAAAGGTGGGTCCAAATTGCGCACGATTCCAAGAGTAAACATCGTCTGAAAAAAAAAATATTCAGTTACTTAGAATGAATGTCCCTATAGCCCCTACCTCGGAAACAAAAATTGAAATTTTTTTAGGGGGGGAGCCGCCACTTTGAAAATGAAAAATCGAATTTCGACCTTTTTTTTTGTAGTCTAGTGTAGAAAAAAAATAGTAAACATTATTTTTTCGGCAAGTTTGAGGTAGGGGCTATAGCGGCGTAAATTCTGCGTCGTTTCATGCCTCATATATCAAAATCGGTCAAAAACTGTTTGAGTTATCGTGCGCAAAGTTTTGAAAAACATGGTTTCGAGAAAAACGCGTTTAAAGTTTTGACTTCAATTTTGAGGCACACAAATGACATTAACACATATTTTTTTAATACAATACTTACGAATATTAATCGGCAATTCCAGCCCCATAAAGTGTGCCTTCCTCCATCTCATAAAACGAGTTTTCCATGGCTTTTTGGGCTCTGCGGGCTGTGCGACCCTCTTTCGATGATGCGTACGTTTTTAGCTCTGAGCGTTGAAGTCGTTTTCCGTCGCGAGATTCAGCATACATCTCGGCTTGTGGGCCGATGACAATACCCATTGTTGACATTATTTTTAAAATACTTGTGAAGCCTTCGTTGAAAATGCAGGTTGCCAGAAAATTTGCGATTTCGACTGTGGTAGCACCACAGTGGATATGTTTCGGCGCAAAGGTCCACAAAAGCGAGTTGAACGATTCGTTACAATTTTGCGTTTCACCTCCAGTGCATCGGTTGAGTAGATCGTCGGATGATAACGCTTCGTATATGGGCTTCATTACTTGCAGAACCTTTCCATCAAGTGGGGCGTACGTGTGGTGAAATGAAGAATTAATATACTGTGTAGCTTTACATTGGCACTGCAGACTCACTTTGAAGCCGGCTCCACGCATACATGTTTTTCCAAATCGAATTTTTTGTTTACATTGGGCGCAGATAACCAGAGCAGCAATCGTTTGGAAAAATGAAAAAAATTCCAAGAAACAGAACTGGAGGTTGTTTTCGATGATGACTTCATTGTCTTGCGTTTTCTTCAATTTTTTGGCCGATGTGCTGGCAAAGTCGGTGTCCTCTACTTGGGAGTGCTGGTTTCCACGGAAATGCCTCTTTTTTGTTCGATACGCGTACTTACGCGGCGCGTTTGGGTGGCTTTTTTTATCCATAGCAAAAAAAAAAACACAAAACGATTTTTCTTATATTTTACAACAGCAGTTATCGCGCACGCGTAGCTTTCAGCGTTCGAAAATAAACTGAATCTCGTTCGTTTGCTTCTTTCATGTGAACACCTGGGCTCAAAATCATTTCAACCCCTAAATCAATACATGCATGTATACATACTGCATGTATACATACTGTGTGTGTATATTTTGTAATATCAATACATATTTTGGAAGAATTCCACAGAATTTTCGACTAATGACTGCAGACAAATAAACAACTTTGCTGATGCGTTATTTTGACGAAAACATACCTACACAAAAATGCCTGTATCTCCTAAACTATTTCGAATTTTGAAAAATCCTTTTGGGAAAATGTTTTTGAGTATCTGAGCAATAGAAATATGAAAAAATTTTTCGGATTACCAGAGGACCCCCTTAATCAAGAAATTATTTGTGTTTATATATAAAAATAACCATATCTTATTAATTCATTGAGCCCAAACTCAAAATTTTATAATGTTTAAAAGGTAATTTTGCCTACTTAAAAAAAAATATTTTTAATTTGCCTTTTTTTAATATTGTAGAAACAAATCTGTTATAAATGATGTCCCTGATCTATTTATTGGAACAAGCAAATTAACTGTTGTGCCAAAAATTGTGAATCTTAGTTTCCATATTAATTCCTCTTTGTTTTGTGTTGATCATGCTAATAGTGTAGTCAAAAAAGTTTATTATATCCTATGTAATCTAAGAATGTCTGGTTATTTTACCTCTGTTGCTATAAAGCGTAAACTGGTGATACAGCTGATTTTACCTGTGATAACGTACTCAGAAATAGTATACTGTAAATACGACTCATCCTCCCAGTTAAAACTTCAAATTGCTTTTAATTATGCCACATGTTATGTAATTGATACGAAGATTTGATCATCTCTCCACTTTAAGAAATGCAATTCTTTGATGTGACCTTAAATTAAGCATTTACCTACATAAGCTTATTCATGAAAAGACACCTTTTTATCTGTATGAAAAACTTCAATTTTGATTGTCTAGAAGAAGTCGTATTTTGATTGTACCTAGACATAATTCGCTAAACAGCTCCCGCTTGTTCTTCATTAGCGCCATTAGACTTTGGAATGCTCTGCCTCTAAAAAGCACCTTCTGGCTAAAAGAAATCGTAGGGAGAGGCTTTTTTAGACAATATATTCTTACTTTTTCTCTTCTTCTCCTCAATAAACTGCTCTCAATATTTGATTATTTTTTATTTCTAACTTCTATTATATTTTAATTTTTGATATTTAAGTTTAACATATAGTTTTTAAATTAGTCTTTAAATCTAATTTAGATTACTTTTGTTAAGATAATCTCTTCATTGGTTGTTATAATTAAATAAAACAAAATTGTGTACTATAATAGAACATAGTTCTAAGTGTAGTACTAATGCTAAGCTTTAAATTACAATAAATTACAAATCGCAATTACATTACAACGGCAGTTACCTATATTTACCTATATTTCATTACGTTACTAAAAACCAACATATGTATTTAAAAAATAATATTTGAGTTGTATATTTTGGGCATTCCACGCCAAATCAGACGGTTTTAAAAATTTTTATTTTTGATTTCCGCTATTTTTTGACATCTTTGAGTACTCATCGAAAAAACCACCCTCCTAAATTTTGGGATTTTTTTTAACATCCGTTCCAAAGATATCAAATTTTCAAAAAAAGGCTCTTTTTGTGGTTTTTTGCCAGGAATTTTTTTAAAACTCACTTAAATTAAAATTATCATTTAACATAAATGTTTAGTTTTTCAATTTAATTTTCGAAAAAAATTCTAAAAAAGTATTTAAAGTGTATTAATACGTAACTTTCGATTTTTAAAATTTAGATTGCATTTTCTAAAGTGATTGCATATTTTGATTTTCTTCAAATATTTTTTTACAGCAAACTACTACTAATTCCACAACTACTACAAACACAGGAAATGCCAAAAAGCAATGTTGTTTTTGTACTAAAAACAAAAACATGGGCATTTTATTTTTTAATGGCACGACTAATTTACATTTATTTTCAAGATTTTGGAATTGTTTTAAAGAAAATATTCGAAAATATACAATTTTATTAACCCTACGGTAAAAAACAGCATGCACAAAAATTTATCAAAAGAGAGAAATACACAAAATTTAATAAAATAAAAAATTTTTTTTAATTTTCAAAAATCGAAGAAAAGTAGCTGTTGCGAAATGGCAACCCCGAAGTTCATATTGAAGCCTAATTGCATTATTATTTGAAAGCGATCTATCAACTCAACTTCTTTGTATTGACATTTCTTCTCTCTCGTTCTCTAACTACCATATTTGATTGAACTCTGGACATGTTCTTAATATTTTAATGTAAGTACATTGTCATTTCATTGTCGCACTGAAGAAGTTGGGTTGAAGACCGCGGTAAGCTATTCAACTATATTTGAACTTGTTAACTACATTTTAATTACCTTTCTTACTAGAAATAAACGTATTGAATTGAATTCATTTATTATAATTAGATACCTAACAATTTGCGACAGTAGTTATCAAAGGCCCACGACCAGACCGGTCTTAAAAGTTATGGAATTAGTAGTAGTTTGTTGAAAAAAAATTTTGAAGAAAAACCAAATATGCAATCTAAAATGCATTCTAAATTTTGAAAATCGAAAGTTACGTATTAATACACTTTAAATATTTTTTTAGAATTTTTTTCTCAAAAATTAAATTGAAAAACTAAACTTTTATGTCAAATGACAATTTTCAACTTCAACTTTTAAAAAAGTTGCTAGCAAAAAACCACAAAAAAAGCTGTTTTTTTAAAATTCGATACCTTTGGAACGGATGATCAAAAAATCCCAAAATATCCCAAATAGGAGGGAGGGTTTTTCGATGAGTACTGAAAGATATCAAAAATGGCGGAAATAAAAAATTAAAATTTTTAAAAATGTCCGATTTAGCATGGAATGCCCCATATATATAGCAATAAAATTTTAAATGAGTCAAATTTGGCTCAGTCCGTAAATCTAGTGTTAATTTTTTTTCTGAGGAGGCGCTCGAATTAAAAAAAACGGCAATTCATATCATATTTCAGGTGGAATTCGACCTCCTGCTGGCTTAAGGTGGCATTTTGTTATGACAATTTCTTCAAGTTCATTATATTTATTCGATATATTGAACATTTTTAGGCTTAGCAACTTTTGGCAACCTTCCATTTCTAGGGCTTTTCGGCTCTAACATCTTAGTTTATGTAGTTGTATGTACTTGCCATGCATTAATACAGATTCCACACCATTGTTCAGTGTTTCCACACCATTGTCGGCCTTTGTAGTCTAGTGGAGAGTGCGCTAGGCCATCAAACTAGAGGTCCCTGGTTCGAATCCGGGCTCGGGCATGGTTCTTTTTACTTTCTTTGTTCTTTCTTTCATTATGGAAAACTAAAAATTCACAACTAAAATTGTAGTAAATGTGGAATTAAAGGACACGAACAACTAAGGGCTGGAAGTGCTTGCCGAGGTTAAGGCATAACGCTAGCCTCGGTTAAAAGCAATTACAATTGTCTTTCGCGTTTGTTTAGCCTTATCAATAATTCACGTATGATTCCAATCAATTCCTCTAAATAAATCTATTCCTTTTCTTTCAGGTCAAAGACCAAAACTTGTTTGTATAAGGCGCATGCCTTGGCTCTTTAATCTTTAAAAAAAAATTTCAATGTACATAATGTAAATAAGTTTCAATGAAAATATAAATTTTTCTCAATCATTCAGAGCTAAAATATTTGCTGTTCATTGCATATTTTTAGTGTATATATTCGGATTTTATGAGCATATATTGGATGTTTTAGTGCATGAGATTTCGGTCCCTAATCATAAGCAATGAATGCGTGTTTTCCTTGATGTGGTGTTGCACAAAATTTCTTGTTGGCCATCCTTGTTGGGGGAAATTCTCGACGTGTTCATCGTTTAAGCTGTAAAAAATACCACAAAAATCATCACCATACACAGTGGCGGATCTACAAACTGCATGTGGGGGGAGGGTCCTTAACAATAAGAATTGAATTCAAAAAGTTCCTTTTTCTGTTTTTTTAAACTTTTTATTTTATGATTTATTATTATTTTTTTTTTTTTAGAATTATAACAAACTCAAAAATAGTTTCTAAAGGAAATTTAAAAAGGGGTACAATAGACTACGCAGATATAGGTACTTTGTCTTCTAAATAGAATCCCATACACTTCAATAATTATGAGTGGACTCCAAAATTTTCAAGCTTTATTAATAAAAGTATATAAAACGTCAACTCGTGAACCGGCTTCAATAATACAAACACAAAAATATGAAAATACTTCTAGGTTAGCATTTATTGAAAGTCGTACAAAAAACCATGTTGACGAGCTGAAATAGTATTTTTTACTAAAGTAAATACTTTTATTCACGATTTTATTGAAAATTTTTGGTGTAACTAACAGCTTAATAATGGGTCTGCAATTATTGATTAAATATTCTGCCTAAAGCAACATGCCTCTTCTTCAGATATTCTTAAGGCACCAATATCTACCAAGTGATCCAAATTTTAAAAATCTTTTGGACAAGTCTGCGAATTTTTATTTTTGAAAACAGAACCAAAAAAGTGGTGTTTAGCCATTTGTCTTTCTTTTGGAATTTAAAAACAGCCCAAACGTTTTGCAGGTTGCATTTAATAACACCTACAACTAAAAAATGTATTTTTTTGTATGAAAAGGTGGAGAGTACGTAAAAGAGTTTGTATAATAGTTCGAACTCTTGCCATCGAATTTTAAAAAGTCATTTATGTACCGAGATTTGTAAAGATTTTTTAAGTTGAATGAGTAGAAAAAATATTTCAATCTATAGTTCAGTTGCAAAAATGGTTAACAATTAAGATGAACTCGTTAAAAAAAGACTAATTTACAAAACATAAACCATTTTGGAATTTTCCTACTACATAGATAACTCCTAAACTTTAGCTTATGCCGAAAACAAACCCGCTCAAAAGCCGCTCAAATGATGCATTAACCAATAATATTATGAAAAAGTAGAAATTTACAGCAAAGTTACACTTTTTAATGTAATGTTTTAGGCCAATAACGAAACGAAATAATTTTGTGCCGATAAGCAATAACAGCTTAAGTCTGATTTCAATGTTTCGAGAAATCTTGCTTCAAAGTTTTCAATCGCCATATAAGCTGTATGAAAGGATCTTTAGTTTTTATGTCATAACTTTGGATAGGATAGTGCTAGAATCTTCAGATTTTGTATGCTTATAGTTCTATGTGAGTGGAATACAGCTACATCAACAACTCAGTTATATCTTAAGTCAACTTAAGCGATTATTGCTTATTGACACATAATTTTTTACTCTTTTTAAACACTTGTAAGTACTTACTTATTCCTAAATTGTAATGTTATAACAAGAACTTAAGCGTCTTGGGGAGACCTCAGCCCACATAGTGTCCCCTGGATCCACGCCTGGCCACAAAGCATCCAGCCTCCATTGCTTCAGTATAAATTTTAGAGTCACTTGGCTTGCTGAGGTACTAAATGCTGGTTTAATGTTTTTTGTGGATAGAACGTGACTCGCCTTTCTTCTTTTTTTATCATAAACGTTTTCCGTTTTAAGAGAAAGAAAAAAATATTAAATGCAATGCCTCGCAGCTGGCTGCACAGTGTGTGGATTAAATTCAAAGTAATTTGTATAACACCTTTTTTGGCATAACGTGAAAACAGCAAGCTGGTTGGCCTAATTCCTGGAAATACAACATCAGCAAAAATGATAAAGCTACTGAAACACATAAATAAAGCATTAAGCGTAATGATGTTCTAAGAAAAAATGCACATTTTTAAATGCTATATTTGAAAATTCATGAAACAATGAAAAATTTGCAATTTAGTACGAAAGTAGCTGCACAGTATTCATTACAATATCTAGTATTCATTAAAAATGATTTTTTTGTGCCCTAAATAAATAAACTCTAACAAAAGTTTTTCATTAATTTGTGACTAAAGGATCGATATATATAAATTCTGATGATTAATTTGACGCAAAAGTCCTTGCAAAAATATCTCAAAACTGATTATTCGGTGGAAAAAATGTTTTTTGTGTTGTGTTCGCCTTTGTGTGGATTAATCCCTCTAGATTTGGCAACGCTGCTGGCTGTCAAATCGGCGTGCTTTAGTCACGCAAAATTGACAACCTACAGGTGAGGATTAATGTCGAGGATAAGAAAAAAAAAATACAAGAATAGACAAGGCAGGCAAGCAAATGAAAGTCTGCTGCTGTTTTTTTCTGTCTCTCAACTTGTTTGACACAATGAACAAGAAAAAAAAAAAAGGAATATATCCTCAATCGCACTTTTTAGAAGTGAGCTTTTGTGGTAAGAGGTTTGACAGCTGCCGTGACATTGAGCCAGTTTGATGGAAATCTTAATGGAAAACTGCGTCAGTTACGTAAGCTGCTACACATGATTGAAAAGTTGCTCAACACATGACTGAGACAAAAAAAAAAGTACTGAAACTTTATATGAAATTTTGAAATTAAATGTGTATTTGAATTTATGGATTTTTAATAGAAATCATTTGTTTAATTTAAAACTTTTTTTTTCAACATTTTATCAATCTGTAATTATTCGTTTCTTAAAAGGTAATTTAAAACTTTAAATCAGGTTTCGAATTATGATGAACTCAAAAACTACAAAAATGACCTATAAAAATGACAAAAATGACCTCAAAACTGCAGAAAATGACCTAAAAACTGACAAAAATTACCTAAAAATCGCGAATGATTGCATAAAAAATAAACAAAAAATAAAGCTTTAGATATAAAACATTACTAATAAAATATTACGAGGTACATTTTTAAGATATTAAAATTGATGGAACGTCGATTGTCTGGCAAAATGTTCTTGTTAACAGAAAAACTTCATTCTACTTCTGCACTGACGAGAGGAACATATTTTAAAGATGATATGTCATCGGATGATAGTTCCTCTTTAAATAGCATTAAAATTTTTACCCCCTAATATTTCAGAAATAGAGCATAAAAATAGAGTTCATAAAAACTGGCATATCCTCAGTCCTTATCTAACACTTGTTTTATCTTTCTAAGGCTGCGTTCATAGTAAGCGCTTTTAGCTTAGCCGAGAGGTTTAGCTGAAAAACGCTTTGTGTATAATCATATGGAAAAAGCTTAAAGTGTTCATAGTGCCAGCCTAAAGCTAGCATAAAACTTCTTTTCAAATGCTTTTCAGCGCTTATATCTCCATCTTGCTTGCTCTCACAGTAAAATAATTTTGTTTGTTATGCTTTGTTGTAGAGCATTTTTAAAATGCTTTTCGGCGCTTTATTCTTGTTTGATCACATAGTTTAAATTTTTTTGCTTAGTTTTATTATTTATTGCGTCGTACTTCATTTTTAATTACATTTCGCCACTTGTTTATCAATTTTTCATGTTAACAATAATTTCGTTGATTTTGTTTTATATGTTTGAAATTTTTTTCTGCTGAATTTTTAACCGTTGTTGCGTTGCTGCGTTGCTTTTGTTGTTTCGTTTTGCGGTGCTTTTCTGTTTTATGCACTTCTCACAAGTGACTTGCGTATTCTATCTCATTTGTTGCATAGTTTTCGTTGTTCTTGTGTCCTTTTTGTGCTGAACTTTCTACCGTTGTTATGCTTTGTGTGTTTCAAGTTCCTTTGAACTTTTGTTTATTATTGGTTTGATCTTTCGTTGCTTATAACCACGAATCTACTTAACGACTAGTTTAGTATCAAAATGGATATTGATCAGTTGATAAGTGAAGTTTATTCGCGCCGTCGTTTATGGGATAAACGTCAAAAAAATTACCACAATCGGCTAATAACTGAAAAGTTGTGGGATGAAATCAATCAGCAAATGAAAATACCGAGTAAGTTTATGAAATTTTTTGTGTTTTAATACACATATAATTACAAAGAAAAGCTTTTATATTGAGCAAATTTTTTTAATACAATTTTTTTATCCATTTAAGTGGAAAACTTTTAAGATTAGAATAAAATCGATAATTTATTTTATTTTCAGAAAAATCATTAAAAAAGAAGAAAATTTAAGTTTCTCGCTTCCTTTTTTTATCTTCGCTACCCATTTAGCGTAATGACAAAACGTAGTCTGCGTTGAAAAAAAAAACACTGCCTTCACGTGATCACAACATTTTTAACCAGCTTAAAATCTACCAACAAAGCTACAAACAAAATATCATGCAAGCTCTGTGCTTCCTTCCCTTATTTCCTCTATTTTCCTATTCGGTTTCAAGATTGTTGCTGACTTCGATACAAATCAGAAATATAAAACTTCGAATTACTTCGTGGAATGCAAAACAGAATTTTAAAATCTACCAACAACGTACTGTCTCTTTTTTTCTTTAAAAATCAACACAGTTCTCTTTTCCCTTTCTCTTTACTCTTCTCCATACTCTTTAAACAAAAAATCTTTCAGTGACTCAACAAAAGGCAATTGAGGCCATATTTCCAAAGAAACAAATGAAAGCAAAGCATCAGTCAGCTGCAAGCATAAAGCGCGCACTATGAACACCAATAAGCTCAATAAGCTACTTTGTGCAGCGTTGAATAAGCTTTTACTATGGTCAAAAAAAGCTAGACAAAGCAGCTTTATGCTTCAGCTAAAGCGTCCACTATGAACGCGGCCTAATACCCTTTCGGCAGTTTCACCACGCGCAGACCTTTTTTTCATCGCAGCCTATAAACAAAGCTACTCCTTTGTCGAGAGGTAATGTTTTTCATTGATGGGACTCTACTGTTAAAGGAAAATGTTTAAAAATTATCATTTTTACAGTTTTTAGTACAAAAAAAAAACGAAGAAGAACTTATATTAAAATTACACCAAAATGACATAAAAACCGAAAAATGGTCTAAAAATGAAAAATATCCAAAAATGACAGTTAAATAACTTAAAAATCGCTTAAAATGACCAAAAAATGCCATAAATCTAGTAAAAATTAAATGAAAACTAAAAACGGTAAAAAACGATGAAAAATAACGAAAAAATAACCTAAAAACTTTTCATATTTGGAATTTAGGAAACATAAATGGATGTTCTAAATAAGCAGGAAATGTCTTAGATGCAGCAGAAAAAAGACGACATGTCATCGAAATCCTAGCCCTGCTTATAACATATTGCACTGTAATACTTTGTATATTGATGATATAAAAATAAGTTGATAGATATTCGTTAAATATATTTTTTTGTTCGTTTAAAGTTTTGATGTTATTTTTAATTCAAACAAAATAAGAACAACAATCAATTAAAAGAGTTTCCAGACTTGAGTTTTTGAAAAACATTATAGATTTGCATATTTTCCGCAAGTGGTCTTCCGAATTTTTTTACGATATTTTTACGATATTTATTTAGGATATTTATTTAACAAAAGCTGTTGACATATAAGAAAAAATCTTTTGCATGCCGCTATGAACATAAGAGATAACAACATAAAGATACATAAAAAATAACATCAAATTAAATTAAAATCTAAAAATTAATTATGAGTTATTTTGATTTTGAATCAATTAATTAAAAATAGTAAGAACAAAACAAAAACAAAAATAATAATGTAGACTTAAAAATAGGATAAAGAAGTATAATTAAAGATAGATAAAGTACAGGCGAGAAAGGAAGAACAAAAAAAGTTAAGAGAAGTATTCAAAGATTAAATGCATAAATTTCTTATGATTGGAAACACTTTTAATATTGAATGGCAATGAATTCCACGATCTTATACCACTGACGAAAACCAATCTACTGGAGATCAATCTCCAATCTATATCTAGGGATCATAAGGTTCATGTTTCTGCTTGACCTACAGAACTCTATCTTTTCAAAAAGGTACGATGGTTTTTGTGTGTAAATGATTCGGTGTAGAAATATAGTGTCTAGCTTCAAATATAGTCTAGCTTCAAGGTAGCTTTGTAGGTCACGACCAAGCAATTTTTTACTGTGGGCAGATATATGATCAAACCTTCTTAAGCCATATAAAGGTGGTCCCAACAAGAACGCAATTTTTAAATTTGGCGCCATTCGAAGTGTCATTGTTTGACATTTGAACAATTGTTATTGTTTGCTAGTAGAAGGTACGAGGTTAGTAAAAAATGGAGCGCTACACGAATGAACAACGCATTCTCATTGTGAAATTGTTTTACCAAAATGGTGAAAGTTTTGCGGCTACAGTTCGCAAATTGCGATCAATTTGGGGTCACAATAATGCTCCAAAAGAGTAAACTGTAAAGAGATTAATGGATAAATTTGCCGAAACTGACCGACCAGGTCTATCGACCGAAAATGTCGCAGCTGTACGTGATGATGTCGCTCAAACTCCATCTACCTCAATTCGACACCGAGCTCAACAAATTGGTGTCTCCAAATCCACTTTCCAGCGAATTTTGACGAAAGATTTGCATCTTCATGCATACAAAGTTCAATTAACTCAGGAACTGAATCCAGCTGACCATGTGAAAATTCTGATTTTACCGCTAAAATCATCTTCAGTGACGAGGCCCATTTCGAGAAGCAAATGCATCCTCAACGTGTCACTGTATGGTGTGGTTTTTGGGCTGGAGGAATCATTGGACCTTTTTTTATGAAAATGAGGCAGGTCAAGCGCAAACAGTCAATGGTGTTTGGTATCGTGAAATGATAACCAGTTTTTTCTTGCCTAGAATTGAAGAAATGAATGTGGAGGGCATGTGGTTCCAACAAGACAGCGCCACATGTCATACAGCCAGAGAAACAATTCAATTGCTGCATCAGTCATTTCCCGGTTATTTCGCGTTTTGGAGATCAGAATTGGCCGCCTAGATAGTGCGATTTAACACCATTAAATTTTTTTCTTTGGGGTTTTTTGAAGTCGATGGTTTACGCGAATAAGCCGACCACGACTCAAGCCTTAAAAGAGGAAATTGGACGCTGCATTAATGAAATACCGCAGCATTTATGCAAAACGGTCATTGAAAATTTCATTAAAAGATCGCGTGTATGCCAGCAAAGCCGCGGCGGCCATCTGCACGATATATTGTTCCATACATAACCTCATTCTGTCTACTTTACGATATAATAAAGTTTCACGATTTTTTTTTTAAATATCTGTGTTTTATTTAAAATTTAAAAATTGCGCTCTTGTTGGGACACCCTTTACATACCGGGCTGCATTATTGAAGGCAACTAAAAGCTTGTGCAACGACCGAGAATCGAGTTTACAGTATACGACTTCCGAATAAGTTATTACTGGCATCAACAGCTGCAAAACCAGTTTTTTTCTAGTTTCTTGAGGCACAAAGCTTGATGTCATCCGCAGATTTCGAAGAACATAGTAAACTTTTTTTATGCAAGAATTGATTTGATCACCACAGGATAGAGAAGAGTTTATTTTAAATCCAAGATTGGTGACCTTACAAACTAGTTTAAGCTTCACGTTGTTTAGCAAAATTGGAGGCAGGTCTTCATTGCTGAATTTTTTTTTTGAAATTGGCAATACATAAGATTTCGAGGGGTTCAGCATGAGCATGTTATCAACAGCCCAATTTGATATCACGGCTAAGTCCTCATTGACTCTAGCGCATAAATCTTTAACTAGACCTATTGGCCTTGACAAGTAAAGTTGGAGGTCATCAGCGTATGCATGCATTGTGACGTGGTGACACTTGCTAAATATGTCATTTATGAACATGGTGAATAACAACGGACCAAGTACTGAGCCTTGAGGTACTCCACTAGATGTGCCCTTTAAAAGAGATAGATTATGTCTCACCCTAACTCTCTGAGACCTACCTATCAAAAAGCTTTTTAAGAGGCGGACTGCGGATTTAGAGAAACTAAAATGTTGGGAAAGTTTTCTGCAGAGGATAGAGTGGCTGACGGTGTCGAAAGCTTTAGAGAGATCTAGTAAGCACGGCAGTATCATCAAGTACTTTGACCACAGCAGTAGAGCAGCTGTGCCCAGGACGAAAACCAGACTATAAGTGCGACATGAGATTGTAAAGGCTCAAGTGGCGGGATATCTGCTCGGCCATGAGCGCCTCACACACTTTGGATATCGACGACAGAAGACTTATTGGGCGGAAATCACATGGGCCGCAAGGGTTTGGTTTTTTTGCAATAGGAATAATAGTCGCCACCTTCCAAGCCTGGGGATAATACGATGTAGTAAAGCAATGGTTTATTATGTGGGCAAGTGGGATAAGGACATATGGTAAAATAAGCTTAACAAATCTTATTGAAATTCCATCCTCCCCTGCAGTATTTGATTTTATTTTGCTAGTGCATCGAGCTACATCCAATTCACCTACTGCCTTAAATTGAAATTCGTTTGGAGATTCCAAATCATAACTATCACTATCATCATCAACGATTTTCATTGAAAAAATAAATAAAAATTTGTAAACACATTGAAGGAATATACAGGACCCAATTTTTTACCCGTTATTACATATACAGTACTACTTTCTAAAATATACTTTCATATACCTTCCACTTATTTTTATGGGAGTTATGCTTGGTTTTCACTATGTCATTTTTATGACAACACAAAAGTTTATCACCTGAAATATCATCCTAATAAAACTCTAGAACGTTTCCTGCATAGCTACATTTAAACATTTAATTGTTTTTAATTTTTCAAGATTTCCAGTTGTTTTCAATTTGATTGACAACAACTGACCACTGAAAATGACATAGTGAAAACCACGCATTACAAACGAAGTGATAAAGTTGATGTATCGTAGGGACATTAAAATAAACCCAGACTCGACTTGTCTTTTAATTTTTATTTCAATAACAGAAAAATGCAATTCATTAATTCACTAAATTTCTGGCTGACAGGTTGATCGAGATTTGTCTAAGCTTGCACTTATGTTGAATTTTTTTTTAGAATTTATCACTAAGGGCCAGTTTTTCAGTACGAGTTTAAACTTTAGTCAAATTAAACCTAGCTTAACTCACACAAATTGGAGGTTTAAATTTGGTTTAACTAGATATTTTAGCTTTTGTTAAAGTTAAATTGACTTAAATAATCATAAAATGTTTCTTTTTTGCCTAACCCGAGTATAAATTTGGTAAGTTAAGCTAGATTTAATTTGACTAGACTTTAAACTCGTACTGAAAAACTGGCAATACGATACATTGTAAAAAACTATTATTAAAAAAAAGTGGTGCAGTCGAAGGATCCCCGTCAGGGACGAAGTTCCTTCTATACGCTTTTTCATCATCTCGGTATGTAGTTTAAAATAAAATCTGTATAATTATAATTGACTAGTTACTTTTATTTTATAAAATTTTTCCATGGCAAAAAATCAATGAAAAATCAAATACAAAAGTTTAATATATATTTTAGGAAAAAAAGATTTAATTACTGAAATTTAAGATGCAAAATTCATGTGAGAGATGAACATAGGTAGATAGCGATGTTTGTTTCATGACTTAGAGTTAGCTTCAAAACTTAACTTTCTTAAGAGTATAAAACAAAAACAGCATTTTTAGAGTTGCCAGCTACCAGCGCATCTAAAAAGCATATAAAGCTAAAAAAAACATTTTTAGTGTCAACCCTAGTGTACAATTTTTTAAATTTTAACATCTGGTTCGAAATCTGCGATCCCTTGACACTGCTGGCATATATACAGAGAGTATAGAGCACAAAACACATTTTTAGGGTCCAGCCTTGTGTCAAAAAAATTGTTTTAATTCTAACATCAGATTTGAAATCTCTGACCAGCGTATATAAAGCTAAAAAACACACTTTTAGTGTTCAACCAAGTGTAAACTTTTTTAATTTTAACATCAGGTTCGAATTCAGTGACCCCTTAATACAGCTAGCATTTCCAAAGAAAAGTCTACCGTGATACTGTGACCAATAAATTAAAACTTATTAAAAACTTTTTATTTTATGATATTATCTAAGAAAAATATTTTAATTTTATTAATTTAAGCAATTTATACATAAATTCATATACCATGATGATCAAATCATCCGCACTGTTTCACAAATGTAGTTTTTCTTTTTCGTAAATGTTTAGTAAATGTTTCGTAAACTTTTTTGTTTTAGTAAAAATTAAAGATATTGGCTAAAGACAATAAAAAAATGGTTGAGGCTAATGGTTTAATATACAAGGTGGCGCAAAAGTAACCTTGCGATGTTTTTTGGCTGTAATTTAAAAAAAAATGAAAAACTTTGATTCTTCTTGTGGATTATTTTTATTTGGTCTTTTAATTTTTTTTTTACATCAAGTCGAGAATATGATGTCATGTAAATGGCAGCCGCCACAGTTGATTGTCATTTGAGCCCTTTTTATGGCATTTTTCATCACTTCGGCCAAAACTTTCGGCGATAGGTCCTCACATTCTTGACGGATATTGTCTTTAAGAGCTGCAAGAGTCTGAGGCTTGTTGACATAAACACGCGACTTCAAAAAGCCCCACAAAAAGAATTCTGGAGCGGTCAAATCAGGCGATCTTGCTGGCCAGTGCAAATCGCCAAAACGGGAGATAAGGCGCCCGGGAAATGCATCCTTCAGCATATCGGTTGTGGCACGTGCAGTGTGTGCCGTTGCACCGTCCTGTTGGAACCACATGTTTTCCAATCCCAATTCATCAAGTTGCGGCAAAAAGAACTCGTTGATCATTGCTCTGTAGCGCTCACCATTCACATTAACCGTTTGGCCCGTGACGTCTTCGAAGAAAAAAGGTCCGATGACTCCTCCAGCGAAAACAGAACACCATACAGTGACTTTGAGCGGGTGTAATGGCTCTTCGTGGGTTACACCCCAGAAGCGTAAATTTTGCTTATTTACGTACCCGCTAAGATGGAAATGGTTCCAAAAAATCACTCATGATTATTTTTGATGAAAAATCATCTTCCTCTTGGTGGTGATTAAGGATGGCTTGAGCGTATGTTAGACGCGATTGGCGGTCAGCAGCTAACAGCTGATGCACCGTCTGGACTTTGTACGGAAACATCTTCAAATCTTGTACCAAAATTCGCTATAAAGACCGTCGAACGATACCCATTTGCGTGGCACGTCGTCTGGTCGATGTCGACGGCGCTTCCATGACATCCTCGGCTACAGCAGCAATATTCTCTGCAGAACGGCTACTCCGGGGTCTGCCACGCCTAGCAGCATCTCGTGTTGTGCCAGTCTCTTCGAGGCGAGCGGCTAAACGTCGCAGTGTTTCATCAGTAGGCGTTGGACGGCCAGGAAATCTGCGACGAAGTTCACGTTGTGCCAAAGTCACCGACCAATTATTGGTCAAATAAATAGTCACCAATATTCCGCGTTCTGGAGCAGTGTAGCGTAACATTGTTTTTTAACGTGTATTTCGCATGTGTTTACTACACAAATGTCAAAACAGAACTGACATTAGGGGCCAATCGCAAAATTTATTGCATTTTCTGATAGGAGGATTACTTTTGCGCCACCTTGTATAAAGGACGATATATATAAGATTTGTTTTTTAATTATAAATTTTAATAATTATTGAACTACCTTATTACTTATTTACCCAATTAAAGTACAATGAAAATTTTAGTAACGTATCGCTAGTAACGTAACGCTAGGTCAAAAATACTAATAAAAAAAAAACCAGAAAAGATTTTTAAAGTTGATTGCTTGGAAAATAAATGAATGTTATTTAAAATCCTTCTACAAAAAGTTGCATACAAAAAGTCTTGTCCAATTCAAAGAGTTTTGCAATTTTTGTATTCCAAGTCAAAAATCTCTTCCGTTTTTTGTAACGTAACGCCAGCACATATTTTTGCTTATATATTTAAATCCTTAGGGTCGATTGTTGTCATTTTTTTTACTTAATATAGTGCTACTTAATAACTACGCAATAATAGGAAAAACTTTTTAAATATTAGACTTTTTCATTATTTTTTTTTTAAATATTTTTTTGTACAAATCGTCCGTAACGCCAGTTTGGAAATGCCTATATACAAAGATTATATAGCACAAAACACATTTTTGAGGTCCATCTTAGTGTCAAAATTTTTTTTACAACATCAGATTTGAAATCAGTGATCAGCGCATCTACAAAACATAAACATCAGGTTTTAAATCAGTGATCCTTTAATACTGCTAGCACTTATACAAAGAGTATAAAAAAAGAAAATAAATTTCTAGGGTCCACCCTAGTGCAATTTTTTTTTAATGCTAACATTAAATTTGAAATTAGCGATAAGCATATTTACAAAGATTATAAAACAATAGAACACATATTTATGATCCACCCTTGTGGCAAAAAAACGTTTTGATAATTCAAACATCAGATTCGGAATCAGCGACTCCTTGATACTGACAGCACATTCAAAAAAAGTATTAAATAAAATAACACATTTTTAGGGTCACACTCTAGTGTCAAAAAAAACTTTTTGAAACTCTAACATCAGATTACACTGTATTACATACATTTGCTGAAGTTTTCATTTCTTCAGCAACAACGATTCTCACGTATACAAGGCAAACACACAAATAAAAATAGTAAATCATCGCTGCGCCTATAAAAATGGTTATTTGTTTATAGCAACTTTTCAGAGGAGCAAAGAGAAAAGAGCAAGACCAATTTTTTTCAGAGCAGAACGTGTCATAAACAGACCCAGTGGTTAATGGACACATGATGTAACCAATTATTTCTTAAATACAATGTAGCTGTGGGGCCTCCGAAGTTTGTTTACAATCAGGGTTCGTATTTGCTCACTCATGAAGCTTCATGAATATGAGGAATTTTTTGCTCAAAAAAAACCTACTCATATTCATTTTTGTGAAGAGATGAGCAGATATTTTTTGTTCATGAACTGAAGAAGAGCAAACCAGTTTGTGAACAAGAACATTTTTACTCTTTCGAATAAACTGTTGCTATTCATCTCTTCTTCAATGTTTCACTTCTCGTTCGTTGGCTCTTCATTTGTTCATGAATTTTACACGAAGTGGTGAAGGCAACGGATAATACTCTCGTTCGTTTCGTTTAATTTTGTTTTTTAGATACACACAACGTGTGCACGCTGTTATGTATTGAAGCGAGGCATTGAAATGGCTTGAATGTTTGTGTGTATGTATGTTAAGCAGCGTGGCAACAAGAATGCAATAACAAAGCATTGTGGGATTCTATGAAAAGTTTAATAAACAGCCACAGCTTTGTTTTTGATACGCATGCACAGTGGCTCATATGATGGTTGATAGCAAATAAAATGTACCTTTTCTATTTTGGGGGTTACAAATTCCACCTGTTGGGTAAAACATTTAGAAATATGTAGCCACCTAATAATGTGTATTTTGACGTGTTTTGAACGTCAGTTATCAGTGTTAGGAGGCCGCTGATTTTGAATCTGAAGTCAGAATTTTAAAATTCAAGTTAGTTAATAGGGTTCCCACCTTACTTTTTTTTAATTTTTACGAATTCGGGGCCGGCAAAAAAAAATGGCACACTAAAAATGGGTCGCTGAATCCAAATCCGTGGTCAGAATTTAAAAATTATGTAATTTTGAAATATTAGGGTTGCCACCTAATAATATGTTTTTTAAGAGTTTTAAATTATAATTATAGAGCAATAAACAAAGAGCAAAAAACTAAAATTTTATGTTTATAAAAAAAAAGAATGTTAATCATAATTACCTCTTGCTTAAAAAAAATAAAATGGGCTATGTAAATTTTTTTCTTGTCAAAAAATAAATAACATGAATTAATTTGTTCCATTAAATGTTTTAAGTGTATACATAAATTTTTCCATCGCCTGCTATTTTTGTGAAAAAATATTTTTGTGTTCGGTATACATATTTCTCAATTTTTTAAACTACAGGTGGAATTTGTATCCCCCAAAATAGAAAAAGTAAATTTTATTTGCTAACAACCATCATATGAGCCACTGTGCATGCGTACCAAAAACAAAGCTGTGGCTGTTTATTAAACTTTCCATAGAATCCCACAATGCTCTGTTATTCTTGTTGCCACGCTGCTTAACATACATACACACAAACATTCAAGCCATTTCAATGCCTCGCTTCAATACAACACAGCATGCAAACGTTGTGTGTATCTAAAAAACAAAATTAAACGAAACGAACGAGAGCATCATCCTTCACCACTTCATGAAAATTTCATGAACAAATGAAGAGCCAACGAAAGACAAGTGAAGCATTGAAGAACAGATGAATAGCAACAGTCTCTTCAAAAGAGTAAAAAATGTTCTTGTTCACAAACTAGTTTGCTCTTCTTCAGTTCATGAACAAAAAAAATCTGCTCATCTCTTCACAAAAACGAGCTCCTCACTTTGATTTTTCTTCATATTCTTAAATGAATGAATAGAAGCAGAAATAAGCAGTTCATGAATGAGCAAATGCGAACCCTGTTTACAATTCTCAGTTACATTTGTTCGGACATGGCCGCTAAAACACTGATGACATTTACATTTCGCCGACGGGAGTATACACTAGATAAGAGAGAACAAAAATATGAGGCACAAAATTGGACAGAAAAAAAAAATTTAACGAAAATCCTTTCTACGCCAAATACACAACGAATACGAAAGAAAACTTACCGAAAAGAAACAATCGAAGCAAGTGATCCCACAAATTATTTCGACAATAATTTTTACAATTTAATGAACGTATTAATTACCTTTTATCTAGCACTTCAAAGTAAATGTTTAATAATACTTTGTTATTTTCTACATAAGAATTTGCTCTAGTTTAAACATAAATATTTAAATATTAATAGTTTTCACAAACACAATTTACTGCAAAACTTCATGTTTCAAGACACGATGTTACTACACAGACGAATAAAGTCAAACTGTTTGAAAATACAATGAAAATAAAATAATGTGAGCACAAACAAGAAGTGAGCACAAATAAGACTTTGTTTCCGCTTACAGTTCTGCATTACAATTTCATCACCGACAAATTTTTACAAGCGGGTAGTATTTTTTTTTTTTTGTATTTGAGTTATATATATTGTTGACAAATAAGATTAAATCTTTTAAATGCCACATAGATGATGGAAATAACAACATTTTTAGTAGTTTTGTTATAAATAAAATCAAGTTCTGGTTTAATCAAATTTATTAATAATTTTCATAAATACACTACTTCACCGCAAACTTCCTGTTAGAAAACACGATGTTGCTACGCAGACGAATAAAATCAAACTGCTGTTTGAACAATGAGAAGAAACTGAAATCCTCTATGTATTTAACGTAGACCCCTGTCCCGATGGCTTAATTCTACGGTACTCCAAAGCTTGGGACGAATATAATGCATCGGCCAACGCCCCTTCGGAATTAAAAAGATCCACCAGAAAGGTTCTCCTACACGCAGAGAAAAGACATGGTTGAGACATGATTACTACAATAATATTTTTTTTACTAAAATTATTGTATTATCTCTGCAAACACAAATTTTTGCCTTAATAAAGTCATTATTTACTAATGGTGGTATCAAAAATAACATTATAGTTGAAATCATAACATCATTGAAATCGTCAACATACTATAATTGCCTCAACTATTAGTTGCATCAAAAATTTTGTAGTTCTGTCAATAATGATAAATGTGAATATTATTATAGAGACAAACATGTTAGAATTTTGAATGTTTGTCTGAACTATTCTTTGATTGTTGGCAAACGAAGCAGAACATAACCAAAAATCGAAAGAATTTATTGTGTCTGAACAGTTTGCAGGAAAAGCTTTCACTTCATTCCGACACAATAAGTTTTATCGATTCCTGGCTATGCGTCGTTTCGTTTGCCTACTGTTCAATTATTGTGTTTTGTTTTAAATCGCCTTATCCTAAAAACAGCACGCAGAAAAGTGACATTTTCGACTTTAATTGTAGCAAACATGTTTCTGTTTACCGTAAATATATTTCGCTATTCTGACCATATTTTGCTTATCACAAATATTGCTATTTTTGTGACAATGCACTTAATGTACCATGTTTATGAATGGCATTAGTCAGGCGAGCGGTAGTAGCGGCTGTGGCCTACTGGTAGTATGCGTGGCTCGTAAGCGAAAAAGCCGCGGTTCAAACCCCAGCTCGGACAGAAAATTTTATCAAAAAGATTTTTCAATTGAATTAATATTTCTGTTGAGCCCAGACAATGGCAAACCTCTGGGAATAAAAAAAATATCTTAATTAATAAATAGCTGTGGAAATTAGAGTGCATGAAAAAAAAATAAAATTATTGTTTCAATAATATTCTGGATCCTAAAAATAAATTCTTAATATAGTTGTTGCAATCATTCTATTTTCGGCTCAATAAGAGAATAATGATTGTTTCAATAATATTTTGGTTCCTACAAAAAAGTTCCTTTTCTAAATATAGTTGTTGTAATAATTTTATCATGATCAAAGGAAATATTATATGTTTCCTTTGAAGAACATGTCAACAATCATAATTCGAACATGTCAACAATCATGAACAAGAGCAACAATCATAATTCGAATCATAATATGATCCTCTTAAAACATGGTTGTTGCAACTATGTTTTTTCTCTGCGTGTAATTCCACAGCACAGACCAAACTTTAACCATCAATTGACTATACATGACCGTGACACATTCGGCCACTAAAATTGTACTTGACTTGGTTATAAAATAACCATAGGTCATTATGGATATACTTACCGATAATTTAACCCATTTTTTGGCACGCAACTTCGCTCACACGATCAAATAGGGGAGTCTTGCCCACGGAGGGAGGGGAGGACTTTGCCCACGACAGCCCATACCTGGGCTCAAGGTTCCACCAGACAAGGCTCTTCAACAACCCGTCTACAGATCAAAAGCTCTTAAAACAATTATATTTTACTGTGACACCTTCAGCCACTAGAATTGTAAAGGGTCCGCCAAAAAACTTTTTTTTTTTTTTGAAAAAAACGCATTGGATGGTCAGTTGGCTTCAACTCCTGAACCAATTGGACTTTGTATGGCGTCGTACCAAGGTCTTTATGCAAAATTCGTCTCAATGATGTCTCCGAAATGTTCAATTGTTGAGAACGAAATGTGAATTGATGTTGATGGGGCTTCACGCACACTTTCTGCCACAGCAGCAATATTCTCGGGTGTACGCACTGCTTTTGTCTTTTCACGCTTTGGTTTATCGATGAGGATGCCAGTTTCTTTCACTTTTTTCACAAGATAACGAACATACAGAGCTGACGGTGCTTCTCTTCTTCCAAAATCCGTACGCAATTTTCGCACACATTCTGCAACATAAACGTGATTTTCAAAGTAATGTCGCAATATTTCCCAGCGTTGTATTTATATCAGCGGAAGAATAAAACTAATTATCTGTCAAATCAGACATGAGCTCAGTGTTACCATTCACGAAATAAGCACAAGTTGAAAAAAACGTTATATGGCGGACCCTTTACATGACTAGGTTAAATATAACCATTCGTTTCCCAGTAAAATACCGAGAGAACCACAATCCTACTTACGCAACTTTGTTAGCTTAAATAAGGCTTAATTAAAATCCTCTTTCGGAAAACTAGGAAGCGTGAGCCGTAGAATACCAATTGGCTTGGTATACTATGGCTCGGTAGAAGAATTCAGTGTAGAATTCTCGGTAGAAGAATTCAATGCTTCTTACATTACTTACCCTCATTCTAAAACAAGGTCTGCAGAACAACGATAGATCAGGTCTCCTCATCATTGATGGATGACTGCCCCCGCTCTTCAAGTTATATTGGATTGGTCGTCCATGGAAAGCATATTACAATAACAATGTTGTCTCCTTGTTATGATAACTTAATACCAAAACCATGCTTTCTCCAAGATTGGCGCCAACAACCAAAGCTCAAGATAAACCTTTTTATTTTACAGAAATCAGATGAGCATTCAAGAGCCGTGCCTCAAGAATAAACTCATTTTGAGGTCAATTTATGGGCCATGCCTCATAAATTGTCCACCTAATAAGAAACCATCACCCTTGACCCTGGATTTGGACAGGCAAATACCCCTAAGGGTATTTGGCGGTTTTAATGAGAAGAAACTATCGGCATGAACAACACAAACAAGATTTTGTCACACCCCGCTTACAGTTCTGCATTACAATGTCAATATCGACAACTTTTTACTAGCGGGGAGTTATAATATATAATCGAGGTAATTTAAAAATCTGCAGTTTCAGTTTAAGCCAGACAACCTCCTTAAACAAAGCAAAAATTTTCTTTTAATTCTGCAAATTCACTCAGTTGGCAAAAAATTAATTTATGTTCAAGCCATATCTTTTGTTTTATAACATTTTTTACAAAAATATCTGCATTTTACCTGCAAAGCCTGCCATACTTATTCACACTTTTCGAATACGAGCGAATAATTTTCTGAGTTGTTACAAGCCTTAATGATATTTGTTTTTATATTTGGCACAGCTCAAACTTGGCAACGTGAATTTTGTAGTCAGCATTGTTAATGCGGACAAAAATAGGTAATAATAAAACAAAAAGTAAGAAAAAAAAAATGAAAGAACATGAATACATTGACTCAAGGGCGCCAAGCTGCCTGATGCGGCTGCAGAAGCTAGGAGAGTAGTCAAAAATAAAAAAATATACCGGAAACAGATATAAAAAATCTCGAAAAAATTGTTTACATATAAATTGTGTTGAGCAAAAAACTAAAAATATAAATTTAAATTGCAGTTGTATTAGACCGCTACAGTCAAAAAAACAAAAAGGACACATACGAAGAAATGCATTATTTGACGAGTTGTTTTAGTGTTTTTTAAGGTGGGCCGCTGTTGCGCGATTTCTAAGACAATTATCTATCATATGTGACAGAATTTCTTTTACACATTTTCAAAAAATTTGAAAGGAATTCTTTAAGAATTCTTGGCATGTAAAGAAATCAATCAGCTCTCAATACTTGAAGGACATTCTGCACAAAATTGTTTGAATGCACACATTCGTACTCTAAGTCTAATTGATAACTTAAACCAATTACTTTATTAAGCTTTGCATCGAGAACCATCGATCAATTCAATGGTTCATTAATTTACTGACAGAAGCTTAGGCATCTGGTACACAATTTTAGACATTCATAAGGGCAAAGTAGCAAGGAAACTTGTATTCATTTGAAAGCGAGTCTTTATTGTGAGCATGGCGCACACGCACACTCGCACGCATACACACGCAATGAAACACGTTTGATGCTAAGTGACATCCTGCACACAAACGTTGAACAAAGTTTATTCATCATCACCATCATTATCATCATCTTCATTGTCCTTAGATCAGTATGTTATCCTTTAAGCCTTAAGAGTGCATCTCAGCTATTCATGCAAGGCACAAACACAATGCTCAATGGTAACCCTGGCCACATTCAACCGTCCATTCTGTTCATGCATTCATTTCATTCCAACTGAATCCATTCAGAAGTACGTTTGTTTGAGTTTCTTTTGACCCACTTTTTTCATCAACTGACATGGCATAATTTTTCGCAACGGTTTAAAACCAAGAAATTAGCGATGATGCCATGTGAATGTGGCTTAACGACGCCGACTACAGTGAGAATAAAATCATTGTAAACGTAAGACTTAGCTTAAAAGAGCTGTTGAATACGAGTGTCCTTTGTTGAAAATAGCGAATTAAGATAAGTCACTTTTTTAACTTAGGTGAATAAAAATATCAGTTATACTATAAGCTATAGCGAATTCAGCAGCAAATTGGTGCTAAGGATTTTCGGCTATCTTCAAAGAACTATATTCACAGGATCATGTTAAGTAAATGGAAAAGTTTCGAATTTGTAAACTAAAGCCTAGTATTGTTTGATTGTTTGCTACTTGTATACAGCATTGGCAAAAATCTGTTGCACTCAGATAAGTAACATTTTTGTTGATACAACAGCATTGTTAATTTTTCTATTTTATCGCTGTTGTGTTGTTTTCGCGTAAGCAAAATGCTGTGCTTGCGTATTATTTTTATCACTTTCTCTTTCTCTTTCTTTCTCTTTTATTTTGCATTTAATTTCAGTTTATCCAATATGCACAGCTGCGTTGGCATCCGGTTGCCATATTTAAAATTTACATATTCAATTTATGCCTTCGCACATACCGCTTGCCGTGCCATGTGTGTTTGTGTATGAAAAAAAAACCCATATACATATAGAATTAAATAAATAAATGGGGACAAAAAATACAAGGAAGACTTTTATTTCCTTGCTACATTGCAGTGCGAACGTATTTTTATCACCGACAATTTATATATTTTCGCAGCTCATAAATATGGGGATTTTTTTCACGTTCACAGCCAGTCCGTGTATTTATTTTATTAGTTTAATCCACATTTATTGTTTTTTCGCCTAGTTTTTGGTTGGAATTTCAAGGAGTCTCCTGGTTGTTGGCAACAGATAACATTCGAGCACTGAATGTTTTGATGGCACAACCCATGTGACCAGTGTAGCCAACATTTTCAAACAAAAGAGCACCAATGCACAAAATGAAACGCACACTCTTAAAAATGAATGTACATTTACTATAGCAGTATTCTCGTTATATAGCATTATACTGTTATATAGCATTATAACAGTAATGTGTTGTTTAAAATTCAACTGAAGCAAGCGCGTCGGAAGCTTATTTCATCTGGGGGGCAGTACAAATGGGGGGGAAGTACAAATGCTGGTGCAAAAAAAAGTTCACCAAAATTTCTTCAAAGAAACATGAATGTGAATAAACAAATTTTTTATTTTAGTTTAAAATAAAAAAAAATATAAAAATATATAAAAAATATTAAAATTTCATTACTTTTAAAAATTTTTCCAATTTCAATATTAGAGATCAATGATCTTTCAAATGGTAATATGAAAATATAAGAAATAATGGTTGCTTTTATAAAGCAAGACTAGGTATATCTTTACATGGTTTAAATGCAATAAGGTGCAAAAAGTTATATCAATTTAAATTATTCCAAAATGTTTCGTTCTGTCCTTGCGAGAAACAAACTCTTTCACCACCTCCATCGAATTCAATTCTTCGGTTTTATCTTTGTGAATGTGTATAAGTGCCGCATGAGTGAGTCGTTTCTGTGTCATAGTTGCTCGAAGATACGTTTTAAGTCGTCTTAGTGCACTAAAAGGACGCTCAGATGAAGCTGCTGATGCAGGCACAGTCAAAAGCAAAGCAATAAGTTTTTCAACTTCATTTAATAGTTTTTTTACAGTATCCGAATTTTTCGCAAATTGGGATACAATGCCACTACAATTTCAAGGTGTTTGGCCAGGCAATTGCTTCAGCAATTTCATCTGCAAAAAAGTCATCTGCATAAAGATCTAGTTTTGTTTTTAGATTTTGTTCAGAAGGCACTTTTCCATTGAAGGCACTTCGATTACAATATTTTCCAACGATTCCAGAGTGTCAAGATCTGTTTAAATATACAATAAGATTTACAAAGTGCCAGTTTACACTAGTTTCACTCAACCGACTCACCGAATGTTAAATCAAAGTGAGTCGGTTGAGTTAAGCTGGTGTAAGCTTGCAAAAATAAAAAAAAAGTAAAATATCAACCTCTTTGATTGAATCTAGCCGTTATCTCATTTGAGAGAAGATCTAAAATTTCGAAATAATCTTTTCGTTGCCGATCATATAATGGCAACTGTACTCAAGGAACCGGATTTGATGTTTCTTCAAAGCGTCGAGGTGGATTTTCATCAGCTAATTCACAGTAGGGGCTTTCGCATTTTCCAAAACATTGGACCAACATGGCAGATTGTACAACATGTAGTACCATGCGTAAGCTAAAACGATAGTCGAAATTTTTGGTTTTTTTCTGCCGATTGTACAATATTGTGCAACTATGTAAAATTACTGCTCAAGTGTTAGGGCATCTAAAAGTTGCTTAGCTATTTGCCGGATGTGTTCTGCTTGAGAGCTTGCAATTAATGATGTTGCTTTACAAGTTGGATCGTTCGAACGCTCAATCAAATAGTCCCATTAGTTTTCCATCTAACTTATCGTACAACAGGTCGTCCAATAAGGGCTGTTCACATTTCAAACCGCTCATCAAATCATTTGTCAAATCGTTTGACCACAGAAGTGTTCTGACTCTTCAAATTTTTCGTCAAATTTCATTTTATCTTGAACACCGAAGTAAGCACATCGCGATGACGGAAAAATTTTAATACCTTTTGTTATTAAAATCGTATTGGAAGAAAAATAAATTATTTTATAAATTATTATAAATTGTTTGCAACAGTTATTTATTATTATTTTGTTATTATTTTCTTCCGCTCCTTCTTTTGCCGCGATGTGCACAGGTTGAAAACTTTTTTGAACTGACAAAATCGTACTACACGATTTGACGAGTGTTCACACTGGTCAAATCGTTCGTCAAATCAGCAGAAAAATCAAAAAATTTTGATTTTCATCAAACGATTTGACCAACGATTTGATAAGTGTTCACACTCGTCAAATCGCCATCAAATCCATACAAATTCTGTTGGTCAAATCAATTGTCAAATCATTTGATGATCGATTTGATGAGCGGTTTGAAATGTGAACAGCCCTATATGGAAAGCCCCTAAGAACATGTCAAATTTTTTCTTACCAGAGTTGCAAAATTAACAAGCATTAAGCTACATAATGAAGGGTGCTTTTAAACTGAAGTGGTGGCTTTGCAATAGAAACTCTAGATTTTGTTCTATCTTTTTGCAAACACAGAGAAAGAAAATGGTTATCCGCAAGCATGCTTATGAAGAAGAGAGAAAGAAGAGGAAAATATATAATACAAAAATATTATCGTTGTAAAAAAAAAATTGATATTTTGAATAATTTTTGAAGTTTTCCTTTTAAATTGTTTATCTAGCTAAAAAGTGGGGGGCAACTGCCCCCTTTCCCCCCGCCTCCGACGCCAATGAACTGAAGTGTAGTTTTACGACAAGTTCCATGGAAAATGTTCAACATATAATATATCAATCAGAATAAAGTAGCTACTTATACTAAAAGTAGGTAACTAAACAACATGAATTTAGTTAAATTTTGATGCAATATCAAAGCAAATTTATTTTTAACTGCATATAATTAATGCATAAAAATAAAACACAGGTTTGTTGGATTTTCCATATCTAGTAAATTTGTTATTATATTATCCAAATTAAAATTAAAAGTATTTAGTTAAAGGCGTATTTTTATTCAAAGCAATTATTATAAATTTTATTTATGTTTAAGAATATTGAAAATTTATACACGGTTAGAAATCTTGGAATAAATTTTAATACAAGCAAAGTGTTACAGAGATTTTTAATACAAAAAGTATTAAAATTAATACTTCTCAATTGATTACAAAATTTTTAAATTTATTTGTTTTTACATTTCAATACAGTTCAGTTATTACAACGAGTATTGCATTTAATTTTTAAGACATGCTGTATTATATTTTAACAAAATTTTTTATTAAATTATTAAAAATGCAATTAATATTAAAACGATATTTTATACTCTTTAGAATTAATTTGATACTATGGTTAGTATTATAATTAATTTTTAATACAGAATCAGTATTAAAAATTAATACAAACTGAGCATTCAATTTTAAAACATGTTTTTATTAAAAATAAATTTTAATATTTGGCATATATGTAAGCCAAAAAAGCATTTAATTTTCGAACAATTTTCACAGCTTATATCTATCTTTTCTCTATTTTCTATTCTTTCCTCTATTTAAATACTTAATTCTTGCTTTTTATCTTACGTTTTTTCTTTATTTGGTCAGAAAAAGGATAGAATTTGTTGTCAATTAAATAAATTGTCGGCCTTTGTAGTCCAGAGTGCGCTAGACTATCAATCTAGATATCCCTGGTTCGAATCCGGGCTCGGGCATAGTTCTTTTCACTTTATTTGTTCTTTTCTACATTTAAGAATTATGAAAAACTAAAACTTTACAACTAAATTGTGGAAAATGTGGAATTAAAGGACAAGAACAACTGAGGGCTGGAAATGCTAGTAGAGGTTAAGGCATAACACTAGTCTCGGTTACAAGTAATAATTCACGTATAGTTCCAATCAATTCCTCATAATAAATCTGTCCCTTTCCTTTCAGTTCAAGGACCAAACCTTGTTTGTATAAGGCACACGCCTTGGTTCTGTGATCTTTTTTTAAAAAAAAAGAAATTAATTTAATTTTATATAGATTATATTAAACTTTATTTAAATCATATTAAATCTTTATCTAAATAATATTTAAAATTAATATATTATATTAAATTTGAGTTATTTAATTACTTTATATTCATTGCTCCATGGTATTTTTAATTGTTTTAAATTGTTATTTTAGAGGCAATTTAGTCTTCTAATTGCACTCTAGCAAAAATCAACAAGAATTAACTGCAATAATTTCTGGCAACGGATTGCCTGTATTTACTGTCGTTATATCCCATAGAGCAAAATAATAAATACTTCACGCTAGAAATGCGTGGATCCTCTTACCTACAATTGAAGTACAGCCGCGAAACGTTGCAAAAGGCACTTTTTGCAAAACCGGTTTTATTGCAGATTACCGTTAACATGACTCTCTTACATTGCCTTTAAAGAAAATCATTCAAAAATATGCTCCTTATCACTATCAAAAAGCATTTAGAAAGTGTAAGTCAGTGTTGTAACGACTTCCTGTTTCCCAGGATCTATAGCTGGGATAGATCAGCCTGTGTCCAGGGTCGCACAATTAGTTATATAGATAGAGACACTGACTTTTGGCTAATTTAATTTTACTTTCTTTCTTAAGCGTTAAAAACTTAATTATATAAAAAAAATAATTATATCACCGTGTCCTTTAGTTCTGCACCGTACTTCTAGTAACTTAAAACTGGCGGGTCCCACAGTTATTTCAAAACACAGTGACGTATGGTGTTTTCGTATCTATTTGGGCTTACTAATAATGTTACTATCTATGATGCCTTAGAGGGTAATTAATAGACTAAGGATTGCTCTTAATCAGCCAGGTAGAGACATGAAAACTGATAATCAATCTAAAAACTAAATAACTACAGAGATAACTTAAGGATTTACGTATTTCTATGTAAGACCAAAGTTTCTTCTTTATCAACCCAGTAGAAAATTGATAAACAAGCAAAATCTAAAAAACTGAACATAAAGATAAACTAAAGATTCATGTATGTCTGCGTAAGACCAAGGATTCTTCTTCATCAGTCCAGTAGAGTCTTGAAAACTGATAAACAAGCAAAATCTATAAACTAAATATAAAAGTGTACTAGAGATTCATGCATGCCTGTGTAAGACCAAGGATTCTTCTTTATCAGCCTAGTTGAAACTTGCAAACTGATAAACAAGCGAAATCTATGAACTGAGTATGAAAACAAACTAACTCTCAAAGTAAACTATGAAGGAGGCTTTATTTCTTACCATTCTTCACGTTGCTGTGCTTTATTTGTAGGCGTCTGTGCTGTGAGCTCGGTTAACGTCTCTGCTGACGTCTCTGTTTTTAGCTCTGCTGACGACCCTGTTGCTAGCGTCTCTGCTACTAGTCCTGCTGACATCTCTGTTGCTAGCTCTGCTGACGTCCCTGTTTCTAGCGTCTCTGCTACTAGCCCTGCTAACGTCTCTGCTACTAGCTCGGCTAATATCCCTGTTGCTAGCGTCTCTGCTGCTAGCCCTGCTGACGTCTCTGCTGCTAGCTCTGCTGACCTCTTTGTGGCAGTATCCTGATGGCTTAGCACCGAATGTTCACACCACTGCGGATCTTAAGCAACTCTCCATTTCATGCCTGTACCTTCCTTTTATACTATCGTTTCCAATCAACGCTTAAGGCCCAGTTATAATAGACGTAATGTAAATTAACGTAATGTTGTCAACTGTCATCGTGACGGGGCGTAATGTAAGAAAACGTTGTAGCAATTATAATAGGCAGTGTAGCCAGGCAGTTGTTTGTCGTAAATAATTGCACTTTCCTGTACAAATACAATTAAATCTTCGTCATCTATAGCTGTGGATACATAAAACTATCACATTAATTACGAAAACTCAACAAAAAGCGTAGTTCAACAATATAAAATAGCGCAATAATCGAATCTAACCTCAATGTTTGGTTGTTCTTTGAACAGACGTAATGTAAAGTAACGTAGAAATCGAAATCCAACGGATCTTTACGTCCCGTTACATTACGTTACTTCTTATAATCACTTGTATAAGAAAAGTATTGATTGAAACAGTAAGTGACAGAACACACTGCTGCAGTGACATTTCACTACATTACGTTACGTCTATTATAACTGGGCCTTTATTCTGTCGTTGTCATGGCAATCAACGTATGGCCTACGTGACTATGTGTTAGTTGTTGTTGCTTGTTAACTCTACTTGCATAATCGTTCGATTATTCTGTTATTGTACTAAGTACATACAGGGTGTTTTGTTCTCATAAATGAAACAAAGAAAATTAAAATTTAAAAAATTAAAACTGAATTATTAATAATTGTGTATAAATATCTAAATTAAAATCAAACTGTGTTATTTTACTATGTGAGGGACAAAATTATTCGTAAAAAGTAGAAGAACGTTGTAAGTTACATATAAAACTACTAGATATGAATTATCTAATGTAATTGATAATTGATAAAAAAGGAAGTCCTATGTTAAATATTGGATTGATAATAGATGTAAAAGATTGAGGAATTGTGGTATTGAATTTTTTTCGAGAAAAAAAAACTATACCTTCAAAAAACGCTCCAGAGCAGGTTAAAGTGGAATAACGTTTTAAGTTAAAATTACTTTGTTTTTTAATTAAATTATTCTTATATATATTTGTGATTGTCCATGCTTATTTTTATGCAAAAAATCCTCAAAAAAGCCTCAGAGGCAAAGAAGAGCTAAAGAAGGCATTTTTCATCGCAACGCTACTGTGCATTATTTTTTGCTGATCAAGAACGGTAAAAGAGCAAGAGTGTGCAAGAAAATATTATATAAACAATCTGAAGTTAAATTAAAAAAAGTATAAAGTTTTTGTTCAAAACCAAACATATATATTTTGTTGAAGGTTATACAATATTTTCTCTTAAGTTAATGAAATGAATTTTGGTTTTTTTAAGGGTTTTTTAATAAATACATTTTTTATAGTCTAGTTCGAAAATTTCAATTAAAGAAAAGGATCCAATCAAACAATTCTTTTTATATAGGTATGTTTTGATGGCTCGAATAACGTTTTAAAATCCGTCACGCACATAGATAGAATATGATTTACTAACCAAATATTATTTTTAATACATTTTTTTTTTTACTAAAATAGTTTATTTACCTAAGTATTTAAAAAAGTGTTTAAGAAATGTCTGCTACATTAAAAACGTTTTTTACGTATTGTGAACAATTTGCTTTTTGTATCTTAAAACGTTATTCTCGGCTGTGCTTCAATTATTTCTTTCTCTTAAGTGAAGTCTCTCAAGTAAGTTTTTAACAAGACAGCAACAAAAACAACAACAGCAACAACTCTGTAAAGAGCAGGGGTGCCCAAAAGGACGTCAATGGGCGGAAAGCTTTTTCACGCATTTGTTGACACGAAAATGAAAAAAGATTTTAGTAGCTATCCAGACTTCAAGCAGGCGGGCTGTGGTTGCTCGCTTCTTAATAGATTCTTATTTTTACGCAAATAAGCACTTAAAAAGTATTTATATTAGGGGTATTCACAGGTTTTTGAGCATAGTTGCCACCTGGGTAAAACTTTAAAAAGGTTAAGTTTGTACGTATAATTAACGTGTATAATTAAGTTGCAATATTGATGTTCACGCGTAAGTGCGCAAATTATCTTGCATTTCCACACTCTTGCGATTCGTAAGATTAAACCCATGAATACCCCTATTGTAAGTAAAAGAGGACCTACTTATAATTGAAACATTTGGATCATTTTAAGGATTTAGAGTTGAGGATAATAAATTCAAATTTTTTTTACAAGTTACTGTGGTTGAACAGGCAATGGTCATGTATAATATATTTTTTTTTATCAAAAAAGGAACTTATAACAAAATTTTTTTTAGGAACTTATTAGGAACTTATAACAAAATTTATTTGTTTTTGTTTGGAACAACAATAAGAAATATACAAAAAGACTGTAATATAGCAACTCAATGGATAACAACAATTGGTAAAAAATTACTAAAAACATATATAATAACACTTATCTGTTGAAATGCATTAACAAATTAATTTTACATTAGACACATCACCACAGAAAAACACCACACCTTATCTTATGTATGGTTTGAAGGCAAAATAATATCGAAGGAGAATATTTTCGATTTAGTTGACCTCATATTACAATTGCTATGCTATGCTTATATATTTCACATAGTATATCCCAAAAATGTGTCTCAAACTTACGAATTTTTAAATACTATCCATCTCAACTCAGGGGCCAAAAAAAAAACATTAACAACTTGAGAAAAAGTAATACTTTAATTAAAAAGCTTGATCAAACAGACTAAAACTTGCAAATAAGTCACTCGATCGTTTGCTTTTCTTAAATTTTAACTAATCGGTTAATAATGAAATAAAATTTTAATTTTTGACTAAAAACTGTTTTTACACACATACATATTTTAAAAAAATATGTCGAAAAAAAATGTTCATACCAGTTATTACAACAATGAATTGTATTGCTTGAATAACTTTATTTCTATGCATACTAAAATTTTTTAATTAAAAAATGTTGAAATAGTATATATATAATTGAATAGTCTGGCAACCCGAAACTCTTTTTTGAGCATTCTCATATGCATTTTCTTATATTGTTTAATTTTAGTCGTTGAGCGATCAATAAACTGAATACACACAAAATTGTATTAGCTCTCGCGTTCTTATTCTAGGTTGCGGAAAATATAGTAAGCGATTCCGGTAAACCAACATAGGTTATGAGCCCAGACGGACCAGTAACTAGGAGTAAAAGTCAACAAGATCCAGAGAAGCAGCGTTCTAATAAAAGGGACTCAACAGACGAAGGCGACGAAGTATTTGAAGATTCTGTAGAAAAGCAACGGCAAGCAAATAAAGCTCGAACAACGACAAGTTCCAAAAATTGCGGAAATAACTGTCGCGCAATCAAGTATTTTTATCGAGATGGCAAGTGGTTTGTATGCAATAGAAAAGCTTGATGAGCAAAATTATGACTCATGGTGCATCCAAATGCGTGGAGTTTTAATACATTCAGACCAATGGAAAGTTGTGTCAGGTAGATATGCACGCACTGACGATAATGCTTCAGAGTGGGACTCTTTGGACGAAAAAGCACTAGCGACGATGGTTTTGTCTGTCAAACCAACGCAATTAAATCATATTAAGAATTGCAAAAAGTCGGAAAATGCTTGGCTAAAACTAGAATCGATGTACAAACCAAAAGGGCCTGCGAGAAAAGTCACTCTCCATAAAAGTTTGCTTAATCTCCGTTTGTTGGACTATGGTAATATGCCGCAATTTTTATATTCGTTCACGGACATAGTGGAGAAATTGGTGGAAGTTGGCATTGATAGTAGTAGCGAGATGTTGGTCATTATTCTTTTATCTACATTGCCGAATCAATTTGAAAGTTTTGTCATTGCGATGGAGACGAGGGACGAGCTGCCGGAGTACAGTGCATTAAAGGTAAAACTTCTTGAAGAATATGAACGCAGAAATAGCCGCAATAACAACAACAACAACACTGAAAGCAGTCAGCATGCCTATTCAGTTCAGAGCAACAATAGCGATAAAAGGCACATGCGAAATGACAGAAGCAAAAATTCTAACGAGAATAGTGTAAATCAAAATAGATCGAAAACTAATGTAAAGTGCTATAACTGCCATAAGCGTGGGCATTATCATGGTAGAAGAATACAGGTATATGCACGAGATGAGAGCATACTGCCGGAATTGTCAAAACGAAGCAAAACTTTTTCTTTCTTTTCTTTTGTTTCCATTCGCCTTACAGGTAAATTTGACAGACATGGCAGTATGGAAAGAGAGCACAGTCAGCGCTGCATAAACCTCTATCCTTCTACCATGGGCATTATGCAGCTAATTGGAAGTTTAAAAAACAAAGAGAACAAAAAGAAGCAAAAGAACACTCATATTATGCTGCTTTATTAGCGACAACCAACAACAACACTAATAACAGATTTGTTTGGGTTGTAGATAGTGGCGCGACGTCGGATATATGCAATAACAGAGATCTTTTTACATCAATGCAGAAAGTAGAGGAAAAGGTTTTAATACCAGGAAATCAAATGGCAACAGTAGTTGGAAAGGGCGACGTGAAAATAAATACAGAAAACGGTAGTTTAGTGCTAAAGAACACTTTATTCGCTCCTTCATTCCAACATAATTTTTTCTCTGCTATGAAATGTGTTACCAATGGTTCAAAAGTGACATTTACAGACGACGGAGCTGTTATACAAAACAAAAGTGATAATGAAATCACAATTAAAGCGAGTATTAAAAATAATTTATTTGTGTTTGAAAGCACATTTTCGTCTGCACTTTTGTGTGTTGAAAATAAAAATAAATGGCATTTGAGACTTGAGCACGTGAATAATGCATGTTTGCAGCAGATGACATCGAAAGGAATCGTACGAGGATTAGAGAAAAAACCTCTCTCAGACTCTGAAAACAATTCATGTATTGCATGCTTAAAAAGCAAGATCTGTGCGCTGCCATTCCCACAAAAAGCTGAGACTTTAGCCGATAATATTTTGGATTTAGTGCACTCGGACGTTTGTGGGCCATTCAACGTTCAGTCACTCGCTGGATCCAAATATTTTCTTACCTTTATTGATGACAAGTCGAGAAAAGTGTTCGTGTACTTTATTAATTCCAAAGATCAAGTCAAATCAAAAAACAATTTGCAGTTTTTACTAAAAAAAAACAGCAATCTTAAAAAATCAAACAGATTTGTATCGTAAATAATATTCGTAACTTTCCGGTTAAAATTCTAATCAGTTTTCTGATAAATAAGATAAAATCGTAATTCTTAACTCAAATAATGCTTTTACATGCATCCTTATTTTATAAACAACTTTTAAATAACAAACATGTCGATATGAATTCTTTTAACAATGTATTCTAATGCTTGATTTATGTATATAAATTTTGTTTATACTTATTATTTTTAAAAAAATTTTTAAAGAAAAATTAACTAATAAAAGTCTGAGAAATCATATAAATTCTTGAACTCGATATTTAAAAAAAGTGAAGCTTGAAAATTACTCAAATCAGATGAAAACCACGCCTTCCTTTTAAGCAAAGATACTTATTAGAAAGGTAAAACCTCAAAAAATTAAGCAAATGTCTTGAAACTTTGCACATAAGCTTTGATCCCAAGAATGCGCTTTTCGTTTGAATTTTGCCAATATCAAATTAAAGCAACGCCTACTTCTTATACTAAATACCGTCATCAAAGGTTTAAAAATTTAAAAAAATGAAGTATTGACTGGATATTTAACATATCGCACTTTATTTACAAAAGGCACACAACTCAGAATTTTCGCATTTTGACCACTTTAGGTAAAACTATTCGTACGCATTAACTCCATCAACTATAAATTTTTTTTTCTGTTTAATTTGAAAAAAGTTTTGTCTCTTTGCTTTAAGTGGAGTCCCTTAAATACAAATTGTTTTTCGCTTTTCCTGAAAATGTTGAGTTGTTGCCATTTTGTAGTTAGGGTGAGATATACAGTGTTGCGCAAAATAATAGCAACGAAGTCAGTACGCTGCTACAAAATCGTGTATCTTTTTAAATATTAGGTACACACAAAAATGATTATAGGAACCAAAGCATATATTCATACATCATATTAAAAACAAATCATATTCAAATTTGGTTTTGTTTTCTTTATTAAATTTAAAATTAATGTGATTTCATTAAGTTTGTCTGAGAGCAAAACAAAAGCAAAATAACTAATATTTGGTGTAAGATTCATTATTCTTGATAACCGCTGCACATCTGAGCGACATCGACTCTATTAAATTAGATATGTTGGTATTAGGTATATGTTCCCAATTAACTTTCAGGGCTTCATACAGTGCAGTCTTATTGGAAAAACCTTTGACCAGAAACTTTTACCTTCAAAATCCCAAGAAGATTTTTAATGGGATTCAAGTCACTGTGCCGGCCAATCAAATACTTGAATCCCATTGCCTCTAATGTAATCTATGATGAGCTTTGAAGTGTGCTTCGGGTCGTTGTCGGGCTGAAACGTTCACTGAAGCGACATATTCCACTCTGAATGTGGTCTTAATCTTGCTTTCTAAAATGTCATTATAAACAAATCGATCCATAATTCCATCGATTTTTTGAAACGGTTCAACTTCATTATAGGAAAAGCAAGTGCAGACCATAATGCCACCGCCTCCGTGCTTAAAATTAATTTTGCAGTTTCGGGCTTCAAGTCGTGTACCTGGCTGGCGCCGTACCGTTCACATCCCATCTGAATTAATCAAGTTGAACTTTGATTCTTCGCTAAAAAACGGTTTTCGATTTTTGAACGGTCCAATTTAGGTGCTCATTTGCAAGACTGAGTCCAAAGAACAATAAATTGCAACTTGTTGTCACAATTTCAGACAGAATTGTTTAAATTTTAGCACCTCACCTTGTTTTTTTATGCTTAGCTGCAAGCAAAGGTTTCTCTGCCGGTTTGTAACTTCTTTAATCATTCTCAACGGCTCGTCATCAAACAGTGATGTGATGGATATCTAAATCAAGTGTCCGAACAACCTCTTTGGATGTGGCAAATGCATTTCGTTTGAACACGCCACAAATGTTCCTGTCATCACGCAGCGATGTCTTCCGCGGCCGCACTCTTTAATGTACCGTTGTTACGTCTTTTGTGATGGTATATTTCTATATTAATCTGCAAACTATTGACTGATTAATATCAAACTGTTTCACGTTAGATATTTGTGATTTTCCGTTTTTAAATTCGGAAATACTTTGCAATTTAAGAACTTCACCGTATTTAAAACGTGCCATTATAAATGGAACAGTCAATGTCACAACTAGCGCAAAAACAAAACTTAACTTAAATGTTCATGACTTACAAAAAACACGTGCTTTACAATAATGGAACTTTTACCGGTAATTCTTGGAACTTCTGTTTTCTTTTTACATTTTTCAAGTTTTGTTGCTATTGTTTTGCTCTCAGACAAATTGAATGTAGCCACATTAATTTGAAATTTAATTGAAAAAAACAAAACCAAATTTGAATTTGATTTGTTTTATATATGATGTATGAATATATGCTTTGATTTCTATAATCATTTTTGTGTGTCCCCAATATTAAAAAAGATACACGATTTTGTTGCAGCGCATTTATTTTGTTGCTATTGTTTTGCGCAACACTGTAAATGAAGGTATTCGATATGTGCAATGAACTTAAAATTTGGAAAAATTTAATATAAACTACGTTTATCACCCACATAAAGTGACGTTAGCCTTCATAACTCCATGATTAAATGTCGTTTACCTTCAAAACTTTCATTAAATATACATTAAAACGGCTGTCTGACTTTTAAAATATCGTCGAAATTTTAGGCAATATTTGTTTTTTAACCAATTCTAGTTTAAGTCTGATTAATTCGAGTTTATTTATTTACAAGTACATATTTTGTTTTCTTACAAAAGCAAAAATAATGCTTATAGAAAACGCAGATAAAAAATGTTGAACTTGACTGCACTTTTCATTGCAAGACAAATGTTGAATTTCAAACTGAAGCAGAAGTAATTTTTATATTGTTATAAAAAATAGAGCAAAATTAGTCAACAATTGTTAAAATTAACTCATATGAGACTAGTATATTATAAAATATTACTACACTTGTTGAAAAGAAGTAATACAGTCATGTTCAATTTTACTGTAACATCAATAGTAAATTCAGTGTTGAATTTTATTACAATGTCAAAAGTTAAGCACATGTAAATTTACTGCAGCAACTGCCGTAAAACTGTTGCCTACAAGTATTGTAGTAAATTTCAAATTTCAACAAAATTTTTTTAAAGTGCAGTAGCTTTTCATCTAGTGTTGTTTTTAAATAAAACATTTTTTGCAAAGTTGACTTGGCAACACTGCATGGACCCTGAGTGTGCCATGATATATATATATAGAATTAAGTTATTTATTTAGTGTGCTATTTCCATAAATTCAAGCAATTATTATGGATTTATATACATGAACAGGTTTTTTCCACACATCCACTTGCAGCGGATAGCCCACCAGCACTCAGTCAAAACCAAACTTAATATTTTTCAACGCATTTGCATTTTGTGGTTACTTCCATCTACTCGTTTGCCTCTTTTGTTCCATTCATGATATGTTTAATCATGCGATTGCATTTATTTGCCCACAGAATTATTTTTCATTGTTCAGCATTTATTTGATTGAATTTGAAAATTTAATTGTTCTTAATTTGTTTGCTAACGACACGCTCTCTCTATCATTCAGTTTAACTGCTCATACTTCCGGTTGAGCTGCATGTCATCTACTCGGCTTCCGTTTTGTTTGAGCTTGCTCGTTATTGGAGAAGTCATGCTAGTGAATTTGTAAAACGAAGCTCTGGATTTTACGTAATTGAATGTAATTTAGTTAAATTGGCAAAGATGATGATAATTAAGAAGAAGATGGCGATGGGGTGGGCCAATCCTTTTGAGCCTTTCCACAACTTCTTTAAAATTGATTAATCCGCTCAAGCCATTAGCAGGTTTGGGAAAAAGGAAAAATAGGAAGAAAAATAGCTCAAGTTTGCCTTATGAGAGGGAGATGAACATTTTTTTCAACTCTATTTATGTGCTTATTTCAATTTTATTGAAAATAAAAAAAAATAATAAAAAAATAAACATTTTTAGTCATAAAAACGAATGACTTATGGTGATTACGGTCTATAAAAAAAATTAGTAATATGTTTATTTAAAAAAATATATTTATAAAAGAAAATCTATTTTGAAAAAAAGTCAGTTCAGAGGCATTGAACATAAAGTTTTCGTTTTAATTATAATTTTATTGTTTTCTAATTTCGAATAAATTTAGCTTTGTGAGCCCTAGATATATTACTACTTTGTTTAAATATAATTAAAATAATTTGTTAGCATTGTCATTTCCTTTTTAACATATTATCAATATGCAATAATAAGACAATTTATGATTGAAAAAGATTCATTTCTGAGTGTCTTAAAATGCTTTTTTGCCCAGTGAACCAAAACTATCATTTTCAAATTCATTTATGAACCTTTTCGGGCAGAAATGTTCATTTTCGGCACTCATAAATGTACCCTTTTTGTGTAATGATACAAAAATGATACAAATGCATCTGACTAAAATGCCTCTCAAAAATTAACCTTATTTTGTTCGAAAATGATTTTAAAAAGAACCATAATCAAACATCCCTAAAATCTGACACACTTTTTCATGAATTATACTACTGATAAGCCCCTTAATTATTTCAAAAATGTAAAATTTCTATAACTTCACTTGAATTGCGTCCCGAAAAAGTTAAACCAAAAAAGGCGTGATTGTTTTCCAATTTGACAAACTTGCAAATTATGTGTAAAATATTAAATTAGTGTCGGCCGCGGCGTAGTGGGTAAGTTTGTGACCCATACGCCTAAGAACGCTGGTTCATTTTCCACCTGACACAGAAAGTTTTTTCAATTGAATTAATTTTTATGTTCGGCCATTTCCTCTCTGTAGACAATAGCAAACCTCAGAGAGTAAACTGCATTGAATTGTAGCACAACACAATTCGATCATTATAAGTTCGGTCAAAGTCCTTTCAAGGGCTAAAATGGCCACTTCATTGTATATTTTTACATCAAATTAGTAAAGTTAATTATTGGGGAACTTATTTGATTACTTTTTTGCATGAAATGTTATCGTGGTTTTCTTTCTATCTGGGATTGATCTTAGTTTTCGATAGAAATGTTGAAGTGTTATGACAAACTTGTTGATAGATGAAAAGGAATACAGTTTTTCGAACGTGTTGCAGTACATAAATCTCTCTTCTTATGGCGAGAATCAATTAGCACTGGTGAAGAATTTTATATAACTTTTGTATGAAGGTAAACATTTTAATTTACTATTATGAAAATATCAACAAAGGTTTAAATTATTCCTTTTTTAACTCATTTTCGTATATAAAAAAGGAGTAATTATGGTTCATTTCTAAGCTCATTTATGAACAAAATTGGTTCGTTTATAAGATATTGTTTCTGCTGATATTGGGGGTTGGAATTAATTTTAAAGGTTTTTTTTCGGTTTTTGAGCATTTATTTAGAAACAACGGTACAATGTATATTATTCAAAGTATTGTCCATCGTTAGCTACAACATTTTCCCATCTTTCTAGCAGCATATGGATTCCGCGCCGGAAGAACGATTCGTCTTTTGAGGCAATCCACGAATCGACCCATTTTTTGGTATCCTCGTAAGAAGTGAAGCGCTGCTCAGCCAAGCCATGCGTCATCGATCTGAATAGGTGGTAGTCGGAAGGGACTATGTCTGGGCTATAAGGCGGGTGGGGTAGCACATCCCAATTCAGCGCCTCCAACGTTTCCTTGACGGTTCTTGCAACATGTGGCCGTGCGTTGTCATGTTGAAAAACCACTTTGTCGTGTCTTTTGGCATATTCCGGCCGTTTAACCTTTAATGCTCGGCTCAATTGCATCAATTGTTGTTGGTAGCGTTCCCCAGTGATGGTTTCGTTAGGTTTTAGCAGCTCATAGTACACGACACCCTTCTGATCCCACCAAATACACAGCATAAGCTTGGCGCCATGAATATTCGGCTTGGCCCTCGATGTTGATGCATGGCCGGGTGGTCCCCACGATTTTTTTCGCTTAGGATTATCCACTTAGGATTATCCACAGGATCCACTTTTCATCGCCAGTGACAATACGATGCAAAAAACTCTTCCTTTTATGCCGTTGAAGCAGTTGTTCGCACATGCAAAATCGCCGTTCAACGTCTCTCGGCTTCAACTGGTACGGCACCCAATTTCCTTGCTTTTGAATCATTCCCATGGCCTTCAAGCGTTTGCCGACGGTTGATAAGTCGACTCCCAATGATTCTGACAATTCTTGAAGGGTTTGACTCGGGTCTTCATCGAGCAAAGCCTCCAATTCCTCATCTTCAAACTTTTTCGGCTGGCCCGGATGCTCTTTGTCTTCCGTATCAAAATCACCACTTTTAAACCGACGGAACCAGTAATCACAAGTAGAAATCGATGGAGCATAGTCCCCGTAAGCCTCAGTAAGCGTGCGTTGGGCTTCAACCGCTTTTTTCTTCAAATGGAAGCACAAAAGTAAACCTTCCCGCAAATTGCGTTTTGTTGGAACGAAAGTCGACATGTTCACAGAGAAAAAAATATATGTTGTTTACACTTCAGTGGAATGACACATACTGAAAAATGAAGCTTAGACAATGTGCTTTGAAATGAATATAGTCACAGGTGTGCCCGATGCGATCTATTGATAGTTACGCCATCTCTTAGAAAACCTTTAAAACTAATTCCAACCCCCAATATAATACAAAATTATTATTTTATGAACTCATTTGAGAATGCAAAAAAGAAACATTTATGATTCATTGCTGAACTCATTTATGAACTCGTTTATGAACTCATTTATGAACAAAAATTTTTAATTTACGTGGAATTTTTATCTTCTAGAATGATTCTTTTTGGACTAAAGATATATTTTTTATGAATTTTGCGAAATAAGTAAAGTTTTTATTTATGGGAAAAGTTATTGAAAAGTTAAGTCCGATCGATATGAAGTTTTAGGCGAGAGTGAAAAATAAAATTTTCACTTCATTTTATTTAAAACATAATATGAACAGCATATGTGTTTGAAACAATACAAGTACAAATAACAAAGTTGAAAATACTCGTACAATAAGAATATTATAATTAACAAAAGTTTTAACGAATTTAAACTTCTATAGCAAGCACTTTTAAGCGACAAAATAAAAAATCAAAAATTAAAAAAAACTATCCAAAAACGTTCGCAAAACTCTCATCTTACTCAAAACCTTCGCTTATTGCTCAGTGGGTATTGTTCGTTTCTTAACTCGTTTTTGTGAGTTAATTCAGTCCGGCGAAAGAGTTCAAATTGGTTTAATCCTGAGTGCCGAAAAAGAACTTTTCAATGCTTATTTCTTCAACTCGTTTCCGAACAAAATAAAGTACAATTGATGATTCTTTTTTTAACTCATTTCTGAAGAAAAAAGGTTCGCTTTTTATAAGTGGCTTATTTATAAGTGCCAAAAATGAAATTTTCTACCCGAAAAGGTTCATAAATGAATTCAATAAGGATAGTTTTGTTTCAATAGGATAGGAAAGTTTAAAGGCGTGTATGTTCTTATTCACTTCACTTAAACGTCATGCTAAAAATATTTCAAATCGGATAACTTTTAAATATATCTCCTCTAAAGCAATATTACCAAATTAACGAAATTAAAAACAAAAATTTTTTTCAAAAAATGGTTGCTAATACAAAATAAGTTCACAACTTGTTTTAAATTATTAATTCTATTTTATTTTTCTTTAAATTTAAGAGTACCTACAAATTGTCTTAGAAATCAGTGCATTTTAGGGCAAAAATTGATTTTTAAGACTTTTGTTATAGTATTTTATATTAAATTCAATGGTGATTAAGACATGAAAAAGTCCAAAAAACAAAACCTTGAAATATACTTTGTGCTCGAAGTTATTATTGCTTAAACTTTATTTTGACTTTATTATTTTTTGGGATTTATTGAGCTTATTTTTGTTAAAAAAGTTAGAACTTTGACGAATTGTATGATAAAACCATCAAGTTTTTAATACCACACTTATAATACATGTTTTATAATCTGGCGAATAAAAATATTTTTTTTATAAACTTAAAAAAAAACCCAAATGTCATCCTAAAATTAAAAAAAGCCATCCTTGCGTCGCCTTGTCCAACAGTCATTTTAGTGGCGGCCGAAGCTTACTAAGTAGAGTGCTTAGCCCTTAAGCTAAGTAACCATGATAGACGGAGTTCAATTCCCAACTCAGTCAGTTTGTTTTTCAATTGAATAAACATTTCTCTTCGGCCGCCACCAAGCTATTGTAATGGAGGTTCCACGTCCCTTTTCGAATGCCCAAAATATGTTATCAGTGAAATGGCACGTGTAAATTGTGGTCGAATGCCGAATTTCGAGGCAGTGTGACCTATAACTCCAAAGCTATTCGATATCGCAAATTTTGATTGTATGGAAGGTACCACGCCCCTTTTTTTCCTTCATAGCATCCGTTCTCGAGTTTATGAGTGCACACCAGAGAACAGCTTAAGTGCATTCAAATGGCGTTTCGATTGTCTCGTCAATAAACGAGCACCGAGTGTGCTTCCTGCATTTAAATTAATGCGCAAATGCATGCACCAATCGCTGTTGATACGAATGCTTAGAGTGTGATCGCTAGCGATTACGAACGTCTGCGACACAAGAATGTCAAACAAGGCAAGACATGAGGAACAATCGCCAAAAGCAATGAAAAATCCATGCTTTTATGCTCATTCGCACAAAGGAAAAATATTAGTTGCAGTGTTGCATTTTTTTATTCTGCGAATGTTGTTACCAGACACAAAAAAATTGCAATATTATAAAATAGGATTTTCATTAGAGTTATTATTGCACAAGTTGGCGAAAAAATATGTCAACAATCAACTTCTGTGCTAATTCGACTGCGAGGTGGATAGCAAGAATCGAATACGATTAATATGAAAATTACTTTTATTAATATAGCCAATGGTATAAAAAAATTTGTTTGAAGTCATAACATTTGATTGGAAAAAGATATTTGGTTTATTTTTTATTGTTAATTATTTTGAGACATTAAATATAAAACAACATTTTGGTATAAATAAATTTTGCCCAAAAAAATCATAGGGCAAAAAAAAAGACAAAAACAGTTTAACAATTTTTGCCAAAACTGGACGATTTTTTGCAAAAGAATGCTATGTCATATAAAAAGTAGTCATGAATTTTATATAATAGTACAGATGATTCCCCAAATATTTCGGCTGTAACTATAGCCATCCGTGAGCTGGAATGGTTTAAAATCACCTCTAAAAATAAAGTTTTTTGTAATAATATTGGCTGGTGTGGTAGTTTAAAAATATAAACGGTCAGATATAATAGTTATGAAAAAGTTCTTCCAATCAACATCAACAAACATTCTATTTTTGCATTCAGATTAATGCACATTTTGTTTTCCGTGTATTTATTAATTATTTAATTACTTATTAATTATTTTTAATTACATACAAAAAACATAATTATTTCAAATGCTATTTTCACTTTCAAGATATCGTTGGGAAGGTTTTGAGTGGCTGCAATTGATTGATTGATTCCTGGTCAGAATTCCGTGTATCGATATATATTAAAACTAAAATATTAATTATAAAATAAGCACATACTAAAAATATTGTAAGATATTAAAAAACAAAATACAACTAATGAAGATATTTTAATTTTAAAACTTTTGTATAAATCACATGAATTAAATTGCGAGCTTTAGATCAAGTTTTGCATTAATATTTTGAAATAAAATATATCAAAAATATGTATGAAAAAAAGCATTATCTTTTATCCGATTGCTTATATTTCAATTGTTGATGCAGATAGGAAGAGTTTTTTCCTCCATATTATTTCTGGCAGTTTATTTCTTAAAACTATTACACCAACCAATATTTTGACAAGAAACGTTATTTTTAGAGGCTATTTCAAACCATTCCATCACACGAATGGCTATCACTAGAATCGAAATATTTGAAGAATCTTCATAAATGCTTTTGTAACCAAGGATTATTTTGAGGAACTGACACAAACAACTTAACTTTCAGCCTTTAATATTCATCGCACAAAGATAAAATATATAATAAAATATAATGAGTTATGTGGCGAATGAAACGACTATTTTATTAAATATTCTTATAAAATATTTAATATAATTTTTTTACAAGATATTTATATTGTATCTAAAATGTTGTTTTATAATTTCTTATTATGTATTAAAAAATATTTTTATTATAGAATCAATAAAACAGTTGTATATCATAGAAAAAATATATTAATAACCAAGGCTCGTATTTTGATGACCTAAAAACTGACATAAGTGACATAAAAAACGCACACAATTACATAAAAAAATTAAGAAAAAAACCTTAAAAATAAAACATTACTATACATGTATTGCTGTAAGAAACTTAAGTAAGTTTGCAGAACAAAGTTTCTATTAGTTTTAGGATGGTGATGTGAAAAATCTGACTAAACTAACGTGTACGTGTGATTTCACAAGTAGCGTGGATTACACCTAGTAGCACTACATTCAAAATTATTCTTAGCATAGAATTAGTGAATGAAATTAATAAAAAACTATTTATAACTAAGAAAAAAGGTATAACTAATTTCGAATTTAAAAATTTTTAAGATTAATAATAATTTTTATTCCTTATTAATCAAAGGTTAAGCAAACTCTTTTATATATTAAACTAATTTTTGTTTTCAGTTTTACTGTATCTACTATTAAACATAACCTTTTTTAATTTAAATATAACATAATTTTAAATTGTCCATATTCGCCGCTTTTGATAAATATCACAGACATCTATAATTTTGATCAAATCATATTCTTCGCATTTCTTGGACTTTTCTAAACATATTCTGGCACCAAGTTCTTGAAGAAATTTCCCAGTTCTTACACCCGAAATTAGAGGTATTTAATTAAATGAGTCAAAATTAAAGACTGAAAATTTTAGCCATTCTTTGACAAATTAATAGTTGTATAAAATTTGTTTTGTTAATAAATGCCTGCTCGTTTTAAAAAACTCCATACATTTGGGTTGAATACTCATTTTTCTGGGCTTTTTCTATAAAATTGTTTAATAAAACTTTGCAGCACACGTCGCTTCTTTACAACAGTTGTCAGAAGGATCTCTTTCTAACTTACACAACTTAGCTCAGCTCATGACATTTGCTAAACCTGCACTTTCTCACATTTATAAAAAAAAAAACAAATTAATGACAAGCTTGTGTTGGTTTTCATCAAACATTTTTTAATTGTGTTGGAGCTTTGGTAACGCCTGTCTTGAAGGGATAGTAATGTTCATTGAAAGCAAAACGTTGTTGTTATTTTACCGACAAACTTTCAATAATAGTTTGTTTACTAATTTACTTCGCTTTCAAGATTAACTTTCATGTAAATTTTAGCTCAGCTTACTTTAAAAATTTACTGTCATAAAATTTGCTACTGGCCATACTGATTGCTCCACAGTAGAGAAAATAAAACAATAAACTAAAAGGAACAAGCAGCACAAAGAAGAACGCGCTGCTAGAGAAGGTCAAAGAAGTATGGAAACAACAAAAATTCATGCAGCAGCTGACACTCGAGCTTTAAGCGAAGCATCCGAATGATCTCGTGGTCTGGAGGCTGCCTTTGCATCAATTCGCAATCGTGACAAAGTGTGCTTTGCAGCAATCGTTGTTTACGAACTCGAGCGGTATATATGCATTTTTTTTCTTGTGTGCGATTACGGCTGACGACGATTGTTACTCGAGTGGCAAAAACTGACGAATGGTCTCATGCAAATCTCTGGTGCACAAACGGACGGCAGTCTTTTTTATATGTATATAGATTCAATGAAAGATCTTGTAACCAAGAGGGTGTTTGAGAAAGACCCCCAACTCCATAACAATTTTTTTGGGAATAAGGAATCAGCGGGCGGATTCTGAAAAACGCTAAAGCTTAATCTCCACCGCAAAAGCTAAATTTATAGTTTTTAGCGATATTGCAATTCTGAAAAACTCCATCGCTTATTTTCATGCTAAAAATTTAGAGACTGAACGAGCTTTTAACGAAGAATAAAATTAAAGCTGTCATTGCTAAATTTTTAGCGATTGATGCAATTCTAAACTTTTTTTAGCGATTTACAGAAACTCTAATTTTATTTTTCGCTATAATTTTGGAGTCCAATATTTTGTTGCTGCTAAGTTTAAAATTAAAAGATTTTTCAATTAAAATCGTAATTTTTGATATATTTATTAAGAAAAATTAATGCTTTGTCTCTTTTGAATGTTTTCAAAGAAAAATATACCAATTTAAAACACTTTTCCGAAAACTTGCTGTTTGTATTTATCAGTTGTATTAATATAAGGGGTATTCACATTTCAGTACACTTGCCTGTGCAGTTGAAGACTCTGCACAAGACTCTGACAGCTTTGAAAAAGTGGTAGTGGTTTGTTCACGAAAACCTAACTGTACAACTGCACATTGTGCAGTTAGGTTTTCGTGAACAACCACTACCACTTTTTCCAAGCTGTAAAATTTTTCAATGCACACAAGTGCACAACTGCTCAAATCTTCAAGTTTTAGGCTACAGTAGAAAAGCACTTGTGCAGATTTTTGACGCACGTGTATTTTGGCAAGTACACCGAATCGTGAATACCCCTATTGTTATCATATAACATGCTTTTAGAAAAAGGTTTCATCTTTTAAAACTTTAAAAAATTTATTAAATGAATTGGTAGTTTACAAATAAGCTTTAATTATATGATAATTCTGTATTACGAAGAAGCACACCAACGATAAGAAAGACACTTGAAGCAAAACAATTCTATATGGAAGAAAGTATTGCTTCTTGTGTCTTACTTATAATTGGTGTGCTTCTACGTTATACGGAATAATGCAGTTAGTTTGCAATTAAGTCATTAATTGACAAGAGATTTTGCACCTAATTTTTAATATGTAAAATGTACTCTGAGTGCAAAATTTTGAAGAATTGAATGAAACCTAAGCCTCCAATAAGCCACGACTGTTTTGGTATTTAAAGTTGAACCAGTCTAAATAAACCCTTACTAGTTTTTACATAGTTTTATTCTATGACAACACGAGAATATTTAATGAAAAATCATAAAGTACTCGTGTAAATATACTTAAAAAATTAACCACAAATTTTTAACTATGTTAACTAAAGTTTATTTAAATTTTTTTCAAATAACTGAAAGTTTTTATTTCGCACTTTTTATTTAGATATTGGTGCAGTTAGTAATTTTCAAATTAAGAAACAAGCTTATTTTAATTATTATATTAATTTAATTAAGGTTCCAAAGAAACGTTAAGAAGTTTTCGAAAACTTTTCACTCGGATTATGAATTTTTGACAGTCGGAAAGAGAATTTTTGATATCAGTGAGGTGAGTTTTATTGTTAAAAATTCATGCATCCCCGGGGACCAGTAGAAATTCTAACAACCGGCACAAGAATTTTTGAGTGAAGCAAAAGGGTTGTGCTTTACAAAATTGTTAGTATCAGTGTTTTGCTGTGTATTTTTTCTGAAAAAAGTAGTTTTATTTATGTTTTCGTATAAAAAAAAAGGATTGTGATTAGCTTTAAATATTTAGAAAAATTTTTTATTAGACTAAAAATACAGGCTTGAGGAGCAATTAAAAAGCATGGAGTCACTTCAGTCGTCTTTAATTTATTTTAGTGTCAATAAAAATTACTACAATTCTTTTTGAACATTTTTAAAAACTAGGCTAGTCTTAGGAGCTAAAGGGTTTAAAATAAATATTTATGTTAAATTTGGAAGTTCATTACTTCTGACATACGCAATGTATTAAGTTTTTCTTTACTGCATTCAACTTGCAAAACTAATGCATTGACTATACTTTTTGAATATTTATAAATATGGCCGATAAAAAGTAAATACGTGTTCAAGGATGTTTTATGGTTAACTGATTGATCGACTGGGTATAAGTCAATATTTTCTTACGTATTACAATCGATTGAGCTCAAAATTTGGCAGAAAGTGTATTTCGGGTATGGCAACCTTTAGGTATGGTGCAATTTTTATCCTCGCGCATAGTTTAGGTTAAGGATTTTTAGGTCCAGTTGACAGGAAACCTTTAACAGTGATACTCTTTTTACTTTAGTAAATTTTATAAGTGGAATAAAATCTAAACATATAATTTAAAAACATGTTTTCAATTTATTCCATCACTAAGCTAATTAGATAAAATACATACAACAAAATAATAATGCATAAAAATTGTTATTTTTTTACAAATTTTTAATGTTTACACAAGTTTTGGTTTTATAAGTTATTTTACTTAAAACAGTTACATTCCTTGCAGCTCATAATATCATTTTGAATAAAAAAATAAGTTGTAGAAAACGTGGCAGTCAAATGCGTCTTAAAAAACTCGTTCATTCGCTGAGAAGACGTCAAAATTTCTGGATAACATTTTCGTGTTTCATTTGGCACAGCAAAAAATGACAATTTAAATACAACAGATACAAATTTTTTTCAACTCAACATTTTCATTCCTATAGAACCAATAGTAAAAAGTTTCCAAATGGCACACAGCCATAACCAAATAAATTTTTTGACATAAGAATCGCTAAAACAGCGCTTTCTGTGGCGAGTAGTAAAATCAACATTCTTAGCTAGGCGATTTGAAACTCAGAATCGCATTTTAGCGAAATCGCTAAGGAATTGAACGAAGCATTTTTTTAGCATTTTAGCGATATAGATTTAGCTTTAGCTAGGCGATTTTCAGAATCCGGCCTCAGATCACAAAAAATCTATAATTTTGTCCTGCTAGATTGAACAAATCGCACACTGTGCGTGGTCTAACAATATACCCTATTTTGGCCGCGAAAAATGATTCTAAAAACTTATAACTTCGAATTTGGTTTTCCAAACAATTAACAAATCCAAGAAAACAATTTCAGCCAAATCAGAGATGGTAATTGCAACATATATTATATTTCAGTGTGAAATGATCGATATATCTTATAACGCTATAAAAAACAAATAGTTTTTCTACGATTTTTCTTTAAATTTACTTCTCAGTTGATTTATCTTGCGCTTTTTTCTTGTCCATCAGCTTGCATAGAACTTATTTATGGCCTTTATTTTATCTTAATTTTGCATGCAATATTTGGTTTAAGTTTTCAAGATGTAATTTTTTTTCGTTTTTCTTCTGTTATTTTCTTTTTTGTGAGCATTTAGCAAAAGTTGGTTACCACACAACAAACTGTTATCTTCCTTTTAAATCAATTAAAACTTTTATTCAAACTATGACACACACATACATACAAACAAAAATTCTTCTATAACTTCATTAATGACAGGCTTTGGTTGTGACTTGGTATCTGTGGGTGCTGTGGAGTGGTTGTTGGTTGATTTTAATGCGTGTTTAACTTTATTTGTGTGTGTGTGTGTGTGTGTGTGTGTGTGTGTGTGTGTGTGTGTGTGTGTGTGTGTCAATTGTTGACTTGGGTTTTTTCTGTTAATTCTTGTTGCGGGCTTGTCATTACTTTTTGCTTTGGAAAATTCACTTTTACATCTTGTCGAAAAGTTTTTAATTTATTTTAAGGAAAGAATCTTTAAAGAATTAATCCTATTTCGATAACAAACTTTAGCATAGCATAGTTTTGTTTCGAGTGTTTTGGAAACTTTAAGGCAGAGGCAAAAAGTTTAATTTTTCTCTAAATTTTTCTAAGAAGTATATCTGTGTCGATACACAGTAATAGAATGCAATCTAATTTTTGGGTTTCGAAAAGTTTTTAATTGCGAAATGATTTCTGTTAAAGATTTTGTTTTTTATTATACGAGTATCATTGCTTTAGCCAGGATAAGTAAGACTCGAGGATTTTGTAAGCATATCAAAACATAGCGATAATTGCTATTCACTAAACTTTTTTATTTTACGCAACAAATAATTTAAATATTTTACACTAAAAGTGAGCCTAATATATAAAAGTTACTAAAAATAAGCTGAAAAGGCAAGAAAAACAAAAATGAATTAAAATAAACTAAAATTTTATCTTCTCCGAATTTAAGTCATTAATTTATGCCTTGTTTTTTGTTCACCGTCATTTTCAAAGCTGTTATAAACGAGCAAATTTATTCATCTTGGTGGCGACAGAAAGCACTTCAGGGCATTATTTTTCTGTTTGTCTGTTTTTTTTTATTCTAAATTTTTTTCTTCTACTTGAATGTCCTTTACTTGGAAATCATCCGCACACTTCAGCGCTTGAATGAAGTTGAAAGATCGCATTGAATTTTCCAGTTCCCTTTGCTTCTGCTTCAGCTTCTTCTTCATCTCCTTCTGCGTCATCTTCATCACCAGCTTCATCTCTGTGTTGATTTACTTAAGAATGCAGTATCTTTGTTTTCAATAGCTGTGATAGGGAAAATATTTTCACCACTACTTTTTCACTGCCACCAGCAACACTTCCACTTCTTTTTCTACTACTACAACTACTGGTGCTACCATTACAACGTCTACAACAGCGGCTGCTATTATTTGCTTTAATTATTTTAATAAATTCAGCAGCCAGACAGAGTAATTCGGACAGACAGTCTGAAGAGACAAGTTAAATATTGTCTCTCGCCATTGAAGTAAGAGCGATGGACAGTGTAGAAAAGTGATGAAAATCTGCCTAAAATGTAGCTGTTGGCATTAAAAGTTTGCCATTTTCGACTCATGTTAGCCGTAAGAGAAAAAAAACTTTCAACTAATTCTTTCCACTGTCATTAAAGGTTCCTTCTAGTCCTCAACTGTCTGTTTTGATTGTGGATTCAATTTCTGGTTTAACAAAATCATTATTATAATAATTGTTGCATAATGATGAGTGCGGAATTAAGCAAAAACTTTCATAGCTGCAACTTCTAGTTGGTTGCTGTTTGTAGTCATAATTGCTGTTGTTTTTGGCAGTAGTTGTTGTTGTTGATTTTATCAGCAATGTTGTTGAGTTAGTGCTATAATTATTAAAATTTGTGAAGATAAATAAGGTCGTTATATCGTAACGCAAGGCGTGGTTGACCTCATGCCCTTTGATTAGCTTGAAACTTTGGATTTAGGTTTCAATTTAAATTATAGGAATATGAATTCGTTAAATATTTTTATCGCCATTTGTTGCTTAGTTTTAGAGATGCCAATAGACATTGACGAAGGAGCGGACAAGCAGGTGGCAACACAAACCCATACAACAAGAAGTGGAAAGTTAGTTTATTCGTGTTTGTTCCACTTCCGAAAAGTAAGAAGAAAAGTTCTCTGTGAAAATAAATTGAAATAAAATGTAATGTTAAATAAAAACCAAGTTAAATAGTAAACTGTTTTGAATAAATTAACTGAAACTATTCAGTTTCTAATCTCTAATCAGAAAAAATAACCTTTTTAAAAAAATTTTTTAAGTGTTTTCGCATTCTAAATTTTTGCTAACATTCAATAGAGTTTTCCCTTTAGAACTCTCAAACCATTTGAGATATTCAAACAAAATCAATAACAAAAATGTTGGTCTAATTAGGACCAATAACACTGTGCGACACATCTTTACACACATGAGCAAGACCTATATATTCTGAAAGTAGGACTAAAAAAAAACATATGCGTCGTTGGACACACGAGTGAACCGAAGCTATTTCGTATTTTAATAAATTTCATAATTTAATGGTTTTTTAATAATATATTTTTTAAATTCAAAAACTTTATACATATCAAAAAGTTAACTAAAAAAATACACGCTACTATTCACACCAGTACATTTTATTGCATTACATTATTTTCTTATTTCATTACATTTTACATAATCTTGAATTATTTTTGTAAATGTTTTGAATTTATATTATGGAAAATTATCAATGGAATTGTTGGTTTTGATATCTAAAATTGCAAACGTATATTACATATCATCGATATATCTAGCAAATACTGCATCAATAGCTGTCGTTAATTCGTATTGTACAAATATTTGGATCGCTTATCATTCGTAAATTATATTTATCAAAAAAGCATTGTTTAAGTGCCTGTGAACATTCAAACAATTAGAACCTTGTGATAAGTTTCGCCCAATTCAATGGAGCCTGCTCGTGTATAGCCAGTGATGCCAAATTGAGGGTAATTTCCCTTTTTGAGGAATTTTTCAATCGTATTGTGAGCTAAAAGGGAAAATGGGCATTTTGCCTGGTCGTACAAATAAAAGGGAATTTTCTAATGGAGAATAAAAGCCGTTATTCTGGTGATTTGCAATTGTAAATTAACACACAAGGCAGTTTTTATAATACTTTTTTAACATGAAGTTGGAAAGTTCAAAAACATCATATAAATATTTCTTGTTCAGACCTTTTTGTGTGTTGACAGTTTTGTCAAGTAGCTGTCGATATCATTTTATACTGAGAAATCCTTATAATTGCAATTGTCAATTTCTAGAATTAGTTGATATATATAAGTATGTAGTACATACATTGCTATGTAAATTGTTTTGCTTTTTGTATTGTTTCGTTACTTTTAACAAAATGTTTAATAAATCGCCCATTTCAGATTGAGGTGACTTATCAGTCGCACTGACCATCTCCGATTTGGCTCAAATTTTGTTCCTAGATTGGTTTATTGCTTAGAAAACTAAATCCGAAGTTATAAATTTTTAGAACCATTTTTCAAGGTCAAAATAGGTTTTGTTTTGCAACGACGTAGCTCAGTCAATTTAAATCCGATTTTCGTAAATAAGATACCATTGAACAGGTTATTTTGTCTATTTTAAGGAAAAAATATAAAAATTTTGGAAAAATTGCATTAAGTTGGCCCATTATTCATTTTAAAGTTTAATGCCATGCCAACAACAGACGCTAAAATTTTTTTCAGTTTATTAAATTTGTTTTTTTGTACGTTTCAATACCTTTCCAACGATATAAAATTAAGGTGTGCTCTTAGGGCCATTTTGTTCACAGAGAGATAAATTTATCCCCGAGTTAATTCCATGATTTTTCCAGTTTTTCATTTGTTCACAGTGAGTTAAGCATTTAACTCTTCAAGCTGGAGATAAAAATGGTGGCGAGATAGCTTAACCCCAGAAATATTTAACTCGTGAAAATTGGTGAGTTAAGATTTTTAATTCGCTCTCATCACTCTCATTTTAATATTTTTTATTTACTTGGTGTCAAAATATTGAAAATACAGATTTTTAAACATAGGGAAACAGTATTGGGGGTTACTGATTTCGAATCTGGTGTCAGAATTTTAAAATTTGGATTAATTTTTTATTTTTACGAATTCGGGGCTGGCGCGAACTAAAGGGTAAAAATGGGTCGCTGAATCCGAATCCGTTGTCAGAATTTCAAAATTCGAAAATTTTTCTACACATAGGGCTGCCACCTAAAAATGTTTTATTTTAAGAATTTTAAACATGAGGGAACAGTATTGGGAGGTTACTGATTTCAAATCTGAACTCAAAATTTTTAAATTCAAGATGGTGGATAGGGTTGCCACCTTAATATTCTACATTTTTACGAATTCGGGGCTGCCAAAAAAAAAAATGGTACGCCAAAAATGGGTCGCTGAATCCGAATCCGTGGCCAGAATTTCAAAATTATAAAGTTTTTAAATAGTAGGGTTGCTTTAACTTTTGAAAATACATATTATTAGGTGGCAGCCCCATTATTATAAAATTTTATCATTTTTAAATTCTGACCACGGATTCGGACTCAGCGACCCATTTTTGGCATACCATTTTTTTGACAGCCCCGAATTCATAAAAATACAAAAAATTAAGGTGGCAACCCTATCCACCATTTAAAATTTTAAAATTCTGACTTCAGATTCGAAATCAGTGACTCCTTAACACCGTTAAATAATGTTTAAAATTCTTAAAAATACTTATTATTAGGTGGTAACCCTATTATTTCAAAACTTTATAATTTTTAAATTCTGACCATGGATTCATATTCAGCGACCCATTTTTGGTGTACCATTTTTTTTTTGCCAGCCCCGAATTCATAAAAATACAAAAATTTAAGGTGGCAACCCTATCCACCATCTTGAATTTTAAATTTTTGACTTCAGATTCGAACTTAGCGACCCCAATACTCTTTCCTCATGTTTAAAATTCTTAAAATAAAACATTTTTAGGTGGCACCCCTACGTGTAGAAAAATTTTCGAGTTTTGAAATTCTGACAACAGATTCGGAATCAGCGACCCAATTTTACATAGTGTTTCTCCCAGAGTTGAATTCGCATAAATAAACAAGAAATTAGGTGGCAACTTTATCCGCCATCTTGAATTTTAAAATTCTGACACCAGATTCGGAAGAAGTAATCCCCAATACTGTTTCTTCATGTTTAAAATTCTTAAAAAAATGTTTAGTTGGCAGCCCTGTGTAGAAAAATGTTAGAATTTTGAAATTCTGACATCAGATGCAAAATCGGCGATCCATTTTTACCTAGTGTTCACTCTAACCCTCAAATTCGCAAAAATAAACCAAAAATCCCCACACATTTTTTAATTAATGAGCAACACTCTAACACTCCAATGGAAATCGATATAAACTGAGAGCGAATTTATGCTCTAAGCATAAAGCTGGGATAAAATGTGAACAAAACCACGTTTTTATCTCCTGATTTATACGCTTGGTATAAAATTAACCTAGAGATAGTTATCCCCGAATTAAATCATATTTATGCCCTTTGTGAACAAAATGGCCCTTAAAGGGTTCAGAAGTTATAGCGTAAAACGTGCAGTGTTAAACAATTTTCAATACAAATTCAACTAGCTATCAAAGCTTTACAGCATACATGCTCAGCAAGTAATCTATTTCCCTCGCTTTTCCTGACATACAATTTGTTTTCTATTGCAAACTTGTGTTTTGCAAAAACTAAAACACGTACACACAAAAACACAAGCTGCTGTAAGCGATCGCCTAATTTTGAACAAATTCAAATTTTTTTTCAAATTCAACACAAGGGAAAAAAATGTATGCTGTGAAGCTTTAATAGCTAGTTAAATTTGTATTGAAAATTGTTTAACACTGCACGTTATACGCCATAACTTCAGAACCCTTCAAGAGCACACCTTAATTTTATATCGTTGGAAAGGTATTGAAACGTACAAAAAACCAAAATTAATAAACAGAAAAAAAATTATAGCGTCTGTTGTTGGCATGGCATTAAACTTTAAAACGAAGAATGGGCCAACTTACTGCAATTTTTCCAAAAATTTTATATTTTTTCCTTAAAATAGACATAATAACCTTTCCAATGATACCTTATTTACGAAAATCGGATTTAAATTGACTAAGCTACGTTGTCTAAAAATAGGCCCTATTTTGGCATTCGAATGGCTGTGGCTCCGCAAAAAATTTTTTTTTAACTTTAAACTCCGGAATTGGTTTTATTAACAAAAAACCAACCTAAAAACAAATTTTGAGCCAAATCGGAGATGGTCAGTGCGACTGATAGGTCACCTCAATCTGAAATAGGCGAAATATAAAAAATACTAGATATTTTTAATGTATCCACTTACAGCCCTATTCTGGCAAATTAACAAATTGTTTACCAGTATTTTGAATATTTCTATTTGTTTGCTGTAATTTTTTTATTTCGAAATATAGTTTGAAGCTCAAAAATAAAAAATTTTGATAAAAATTGTCAACTACTTTTCAGTTATTGACAATTTCATGAAAAAAAATTTGTTTTTTGAGCTTTAAATTTTGTATTGAAAACAACAAACACATAGAAATATTCAAAATACTGGTTAAAAATTTGTTAATTTTCCAGAATAGGGCTGTTAGTTTCAAATATGTCCCAGTGGAGAACGAATGTATCCGTCTTCGAAGACGTCTTTCAAGACAGCACTCAGTCTTGGAGGACAGATCGCTCCAATCCTATAGCTGTGCTCGAAGACTGTTTTAAACAAATTAGCCAAACGACTTGCAAGACTATTCTTCGCCATGTCTTCGACGACGGATGGGATCCACGTACTGCCCAATGTAAGTGTTCGCTTAAAATCAGTACACCTCTGCTTGTGCTTGCCCCATCGCGCTCTCCTGCTTAATGCTTTCCACTTTCCTTCATTCCTTTTATGGATCGATTCGTCTTTGAAGCCAGATTTTCTGCTTTTTATACACTCTAAAAAGTTTTTATTGAATTTTACTACAACTCTTGTAGGCAACAGTTTTGCGGCTGTTTCTGTAGTAAATTTACACACCCTTATTTAATTAAACATATTGTTTACTATTGACTTATAGTGAAATTCAACAAAACATGTTTATGTTTGAGTTAAATATGTGGCAATATTAATGAAAAAATATTGATATTGCAGTAATATTAAACATCAATTGCTATCATCTGTGTAGTACCATAACAAAATTACTACTTCCATGTTAGCAAAATTCAACAACTAGAATTTGTTTTTACTACAATTGATGTAATCAATTAATTTTCTGTTGATATTCTAGTTAAGGCAACATTCTTAGCTTTGACATTCGTTTATTTAGTTTAAAACACAATTTAATAAATCTTAAAACTTTACACTCTTGACGACACGTGCAGAAATAAAATTGACTTATATTTTCTGCTTATCCTTCATTAAATTAACACTATAAACACCAAAATGAGACAAACACTCTTGCATAAAGAAATTCCTGCCGATGAGTACCCGAAAGAAAAAAACAAATGAAACACAGATATTTTCTATAGATTTTTATTTAATTATTAGCATATTGCTCTTATTGACCCATTTTGTTGTTTTGTACAACATAAGATACTACAACATAATAAAACTTTTACTAAAAATCGAATAATTACTAAACTTTTTTCAATTTAAAACCATATAACTCTTATATAATGATCCATACACGTTGACAAGCAAAGACGACTAAATATCTGTTGAAAATATTGTACATGTTGAATATTCAACATCTGCTTCATTAGTTCAATTTTGGTAGTAATATAAAGCATTGTAGTTGATATTGCAGCAAAATTAAAAATTTATTGCTTAATTTTGCTAAGAATAGTGTTTAATGGTAAATACTCAAAGATCAATATAAGATTTATAGTAAAATTACACATCAGTTTGAATTTCAACAAAAAATTACTATAATAATTATAGTAAATTTATATTTATTTTTTAGAGTGTATATATATTTTAAAAATAAAAAAAAATTTTTTACAAACATTTCATACGATTTATTTTGCTCCTGAATTTATGAATACAGGTCAGCGAAAAACCCGTATGTTACTCCGTTGTTTTCAACGACGGTTTCAAAGACAACGTCTTCGAAGTCTACTTTCACCACTGGGTTTGCATGGAAAAGATTTATTTTTTTATAACAAATACTTATGTATTATTCAGAGCAAATAGTTTTTAAAACAGATTCTATACTATAATTAATTCAGTTTTTAAAATTTTTGTATGCTTATGTTTACGAACATTAGCTATGTTATTTAATACATTAATAAACATTTTTTTGCATAAAATTTTATACCTATATAAAATTATGTTTGAAAGATATTTTACAGATTTTACAAAATTGTAAAAGGAGAAAAAAGGGAATTTTTTCATGTATTTGTGGGAAATTATACATAAATATATTGGCTGTAAGTATATGCATAACTTCAGGCTGAACATGGACATATTGTAAAAGCACTGTATCAATGGCAAGGACTTTTATGTATTAACATGTGCATACTTTCAGGCTGTACATTTTTCAGGACAGTTTGAGCGATACAGGTGCAGAGCAGTATGCCTGTCTTTTATGTATTAAGATTGTAGTCTGGTGCAACATATCTTCAGTTAATACCTTATATTGAATAAACCAACCAAGGCAACAAAGAATATTCGATCCGTTGGTAGTGTATAGGACTATCAATCGAAGGGTTACGAATTCGATTGTCATGTCATACAAAGAAATATTTTAATTTTATATTCTCTTGGTGTAACAGACACAAGCAAAAAGCAACAAGAATTCTAAGAAAAAGGTGTATGGAAAAAAGTGTCGTTTTTGAGATTTCTCTCCAGCAAATCACAAAACGAGGCGTAAAAAGCTTTGCTTCACAAAAGATTCCCATGTCTGGCCGTTTTTCGAAATCAATTTTTCTACGATTTCAACACGCAAAATTGTTTTTAATACATCCAAAAATTTTTTGTAATAAAAATAAATCGATCATAGATTTTTTTTTAAAGTTGTGCATGTTCTTATTGAGTCAACAACACTTGTTTTCATAAAATTGTGTTTAAGTTTGTCGTTATTTGCAGGGCGAAAACATTTATGGAATTCACTAACGTTGCTATTTTCCATGCCTCGTTATAAGCTCTGTTCACATTATTTTAATTCACATTATTGTTCACATTGCTGTTCACTTTGTGAATTGTTTTAATGTGAACAGCACGTATAACGAATAGCATGAAAAATATACACGTTTGCGAATTCCTTAATTGATTTCAGTTTGTTGACAGCCGGTAATTAGAAAACAGTAGTATTGATAAAAAAAAAACAACTAATCTATACTTATAATTTAACTGTAAAAAAATCTGGACATTGAATATTTTTTCGAAATTCTTTTTGCACTGAACATTTTGTAGTTGTAAATTCCAAAAATGTAATTTTTAAAAATGTAGCTGTCAGAAATGAATGTTTACGCAGTTTTACAAAATTTTGTAAATAATTTTTACTTTGCCCTGTACTACAACTTCCCGTAAACGTTCTTTTTGCATATTAAAGTGTTTGAAAATTTTACTTCGAAACTGACGCTACTGAAACGGAACGCCTTACTATTAAATAATCATAAGGCTATTTCTGTGTACGAGGAAACTGTTATCAACAAAGTAACTTTGCTCTCTGCACAATTGACTTCATTTCTACAACTACACTGAGAGTAAAAACATACTTTAAAACTAAACAAAAATTTTAAAATACATACAAATTTAAAGCATTTGCGCTTCTATAAAACAAAATTTAAAACAAGCGTGTTTAATTTTCAACTATAAACTCATTTGTTTTTTTTCTGTATAATTTTCTTATATTATTTTTTTGCAATAATAAAAAATAAGTCACTATCTGAGATTGAATTAAAAAATTATGAGCAGTAGATTCATTGACTATTGCCATAAAATTAGAAAAACTCCGATTTTACATATGATGATTTAAAAATATTTTTAAATTAGTTTTATTATAAATATAACACATTTGATACAATAACATCCAATTAATTTAATATTTAAAACATTTCAATATTTTAAGCCGTAATAAAACGCAAACTTTATCGAATGGTGTTAAAATTTGGTATTCTATTGGTCCCTGAACTAATCACTAATCTGACGTCGAAAATTAGAAAAAATTAATAGTGGTTTCATTATTTTTAGTTTAAGAAAATAATTTTAAAATTATGTTTTAAAATATTTTTTTCAATATAACTTTCAATATAATTTTAAATGTTATATATAACGTTATGTTGACTTTATATGATTTAAATACAAATTCTAAATGTTTGATAGTTTAAATCATACTTGATGACGCGTTTAGCAGCGCTGAAATTGTACAATAAAATCAAATGCTAGTGATTTTTTTCCTTTCATATTGAAAAACTTTGTTAATGTTGTTGTTTCTTTGGAAAAATTCGTTAGAACAATTAATTGTTCTAACTTTGACCTTAAGCTCAATAAACGATTTTAAACTATCAAACAACTAGAATTTGTATTTAAAATCAAGTATGATTTAAACTATCAAACATTTAGAATTTGTATTTAAATCATATAAAGTCAACATAATAAATATAGAGGTCATTTAGAAAACACTTTAATGTTATATATAACTTTAAATGTGAAAATGTTTTTTTCAATATAACTTTAAATGTTAACATATAACAGTGTATGGGTCATTCTTTTACAAACCGAACACCTTTTTGACCGCTCTATTTTTGATTTCCATGAAATTTTTTTTACGGATTCTATATTTCACGGGTACACGTGTTCGAGGATTTGTTTTTTTTTTTTTTTTTTTTTTTTGGAAATAGAGGGCGTTAAAAGTTTGAGATTTTCGTGATTTTTGCCTTGGAGTCTAATTTTCAAAAATTCATAACATCGGTTCTGTTTATGCTAGACAATTTTTTTGTTTCATTTTATTTCAAATAAATTTTGACCAATCTTACCCACCACTTAGCGTCTTTTAAACATAACCATCGTAGTCTATGTCAAATTTTACATAAAAAACGATTTTTAATCGATGGAGAAATGATTATTTCTATTGCAAGAAAATTAAATAAACTCGCGTGGTACCTGACGTCGGCGCGCAAGTTGCAATTTACACCTCATATTCTCGCCTCATACCGTTGTTCTCTGTATTATATGACCAATATAGTATATAAATAGTATGTTTTATAGTTTTAATTGAACAATATTATTTATTAATAGATGAGGCTTTATAGAAAATTGGGTCAGCCTTTCATAAACAATAACATTATTTCAGAAAATAAAGTGATATATTACGATTTCAATTCAGTTGTATTCCACACGTACATTTTTTTTTTGTCTCAATATAACGTCAGTCTTTACTGACTAATTTTTATAATATTTTTTTTCATACAAAGAGAATTGCTTTGTTTCCAACTCTTGAAGTGAGATTAGAATCATTCAATGATACTTTGAAGTATCTTTAATCATTATAGCTTTTTAGCGGCAGGAATCACAGATTTTTTTTCAATAACTCATTAACTACCGGTATTTTCATTGCATGTAATTGACTTGCATTAACTTTTTGCAATTTTAGGGCCATTTTGTTCACAAAGGGCATAAATATGATTTAATTCGGGGATAACTATCTCTAGGTTAATTTTATACCAAGCGTATAAATCAGGAGATAAAAAAGTGGTTTTGTTCACATTTTATCCCAGCTTTATGCTTAGAGCATAAATTCGCTCTTAGTTTATATCGATTTCCATTGGAATGTTAGAGTGTTGCTCATTAATTAAAAAATGTGTGGAGATTTTTAATTTATTTTTGCGAATTTGGGGGTTGGAGTGAACACTATGTAAAAATGGATCGCTGATTTTGCATCTGATGTCAGAATTTTAAAATTCTGAAATTTTTCTACACAGGGCTGCCAACTAAACATTTTTTTAAGAATTTTAAACATAAAGAAACAGTATTGGGGGTTACTTCTTTCAAATCTGGTGTCAGAATTTTAAAATTCAAGATGGCGGATAAAGTTGGCACCTAATTTCTTGTTTATTTATGCGAATTCAACTCTGGGAGAAACACTAGGTAAAATTGGGTCGCTGATTCCAAATACGTCGTCAGAATTTCAAAACTCGAAAATTTTTCTACACGTAGGGGTGCCACCTAAAAATGTTTTATTTTAAGAATTTTAAACATGAAGAAAGAGTATTGGAGGTCACTGAGTTCGAATCTGAAGTCAGAAATTTAATCCGCTGAATCCGAATCCGTGGCCAGAATTTCAAAATGATAAAGTTTTGAAATAATAGGGTTGCCACCTAATAATATGTATTTTTTAGAATTTTAAACATCATTTAACAGTATTAGGGAGTCACTGATTTCGAATCTGAAGTGAGAATTTTATAATTCAAAATGATGGATAGGGTTGCCACCTTAATTTTTTGTATTTGTATGAATTCGGGGCTGGCAAAAACATGGTACACCATAAATGGGTCGCTGAATACGAATCCATGATCAGAATTTCAAAATTAGAAAGTTTTGTAATAATAGGGTTGCCACCTAATAATAAGTATTTTTAAGAATTTTAAACATTATTTAACAGTGTTAACAGTGTAACATTATTTAACAGTGTTAATAAACATTATTTAACAGGAGTCACTGATTTCGAATCTGAAGGCAGAATTTTAAAATTCAAAATGGTAGATAGGGTTGCCACCTTAATTTTTTGTATTTTTATGAATTCTGTTAAATACTGTTAAATGATGTTTAAAATTCTAAAAAATACATATTATTAGGTGGCAGCCCTATTGTTTCAAAACTTTATTATTTTGAAATTCTGACCACGGATTCGGATTCAGCGACCCATTTTTGGTGTACCATTTTTTTTGGCAGCCCCGAATTCGTAAAAATTAAAAATATTAAGGTGGCAACCCTATCCACCATCTTGAATTTAAAAATTTTGAGTTCAGATTCGAAATCAGTAACCTCCCAATACTGTTCCCTCATGTTTTAAATTCTAAAAATAAAACATTTTTCGATGGCAGCCCTATGTGTAGAAAAATTTTCGAATTTTGAAATTCTGACAAGGGATTTGGATTCAGCGACCAATTTTTACCCTTTAGTTCGCGGCAGCCCCGAATTCGTAAAAATAAAAAATTAAGGTGGCAACCTTATCCAAATTTTAAAATTCTGACACCAGATTCGAAAGAAGTAACCCCCAATACTGTTTCCCTATGTTTAAAAATCTGTACTTTCAATATTTTGACACCAAGTAAATAAAAAATATTAAAATGAGAGTGACGAGAGCGAATTAAAAATCTTAACTCACCCATTTTCACGAGTTAAATATTTCTGGGTTAAGCTATCTCGCCACAATTTTTATCTCCAGCTTGAAGAGTTAATGCTTAACTCACTGTGAACAAATGAAAAACTGGAAAAATCATGGAATTAACTCGGGGATAAATTTATCTCTCTGTGAACAAAATGGCCCTTAGTGTTTTTTCTTGAATGTTTTATTAAATTGAAAGGATTGAAACAAGCATCATTACGAATACTTTTGCCTTGTGATCATTTAGACTAATTTGTAGGCATGGTTTTATCTTTTTTGTCGGCGTCTTATTGATGGTGAGATTGGTGGCATGGATTGGTGAGAGACAGGGCGCAACTGCTGCAACAGCTGTAGTAAGGATAGATGAGTTTTTTAATAAACAATTTTATCTAATTAAATAATAATTAAATAATAATTAAATTAAACCTTCATTATACATCATTTTTACACACTAATAAGGTTTCCAATTCGGGATCTCGGACTTTTTCCAGTCCCAACAATCCTAGGATTATAAGGCCTAAAATCCTGGAATTTTCGGAATCCCGAGATTGCCTTCAAATTGCAAAAATGCAACACTTTAATTTGACATTCGAGTAAAAACTTTTAAAAAAATTTAAATTTACATCAAATGTTCAAAAATGAAATAAAAAGATATTTAAATGGTGGCACTCGCAGTAATCTGCTTCAAAAAGCATTTGATGTGATTATTAAAAATTCCACCAACTAGTGTTGAGTTCGAAGATGTTTCTCTTTGACTGGAAATTTCGCTACCAAAGAATTCACCTTTCAAAGACTTCAGTGATCTCAAAAAATGTACCTTTTCTTATGTTTGTATAATTATGCCAGAAAATATGAATTTTATAAATTACACAATAGACAGAAAGAAAAAAAAAATAAACTTTTTATAAAAAATTTAAGTAAACTGTTTTTTTTTTAATTCCTTTGTACAACTTTTTATTACAAATATGTCCTAACTTTCATACCTTGCACACGATTTCTTTTTTTGTTAAATAAATTACTTTTTATCTGTTTTTCAAATCCCGGTACTAATTCCGGGATCCCTTGGGTTCTTAATTAGTAATTTCGAAATTGCTTTTGAGTCCCAAAATTGGAAGCCCTAGACACTACATAATTTATGTTATATTATAATACAGAGAACAATGATATGAGGCGAGAATATGAGGTTTACTTTGCAACTGGCGCGCTGATGTCAGGTACCGCGCGAGTTTGTTTAATTTTTTTGCAATAATAATAATCATTTCTCCATCGATAAAAAAATCGTTTTCTATGTAAAATTTGACGTAGAATACGATAGTTATGTTTAAAACACGCTAAGTGGTGGGTAAGATTGGTTAAAATTTATTTAAAAATTTAAATTGCGTATAAGAATATGAAATTTTTCTTAAAAATCACTTTTTTATCTTCAAAATGAAACAAAAAAGTTGTCTCTAGCTTAAACATAACCGAAGTTATGCATTTTTTAAAATTAGTCTCCAAGGCGAAAATCTCGAATCACGAAAATCTCAAACTTTTAACGCCCTCTATTCTCGAACACGTGTCTCTTTTTTTTGATATAGTGCCCGTAAAAAAATTTTATGTAAATCAAAAATGAGTTGGTCATTTTTTGTTCAAGTCTGTATGGTTTGTAAAAGAATGACCCATTTTTAAAAACATTGTTTAAAACTTGTGTTTTAAATTTAAATTTAAAAAATATATGAAATTAAATTGTTTTAATCCCCACTTCGAAAACAATTTCGTTTAATATGTAAACAATTTAATTAAATTGAAACACATATTTTCCTCAGTGCATGTACAAATATGTTTATCTTTTAAAAAGATCTATTTTCGTTGCTTTGCTTAAATAAATACTTCTCGTCCTGCTCAAAACCGAGCAATTGAATCAATTTTGTGTGTTTCAATTAAAATAAAAAAAATTTCATTAACTCTTTTCACTTCGACTGTTGAAATCGGTTAAGAAATTTGGATTCAGAAATGCAGAAATTGGATTCTAAGGCCTTCAGAAAATAAAAAAAAAAATTTTTTTGCTTTAGTAAGCCCCCCCTTATGAAATACCTATCTACGGCGTTGTTTGCAATGACAAATGGCTTGTCGTTTTTATTAGTTTTTCCAACACAGCAAAAATATGAATAAATTGACAATTTTATTGTATTTTTTTAAAACTAGCCGTCCCAAGCAAATTGAGCATTTTTACTCAAATGTTTTCAATGTAAAGTTATTTCAACTCACATTACCTTTCCTTCAAATGCAATAAAGTTTCTTGTGTAACTAGCAAAAACTAGTTTAAAATTTAATCTAACATGTAATATGAAATATCGCGATGTACTATTTAAATTTGGCCAACTTTGTATACATCATTTGACGCACAAGAGTGATAATGCAGCAAATATTTACTACGATAAATATTTCGCAGTGAAATGAAAAGTTTATTAAAAAAAAAAAAATCTCAACAAACTTTATTCATTAACATATTTCAGTGAAATACAACAAATTAAAATGGGCCCCCAACTGTTATTCTGTTGCGCGAAAAAAAAACAAGAAGTTGAGAAACTTTAAAATTAAATTTCACACCAAAAGTGGGCAAATAATGAAAAGTGGGGCAACATTGACACAGCACGCTGTAGCTGGTGGAGTGGGTCAAGGCAAAGGAAAGATTTATGTCGATGGTCTTCGCAAAAATGTAAACAACAATAAGATTGCAAAAAAAAAACAAAACGCTAAGAACACCAAAAACTTAATGCATATTAAAAAAGTGCGATACTAATTAACAAGTTTTAAATTAAAACTTTCTTCGAGATGTTTAGTTTTTCATTTTGATTGTGTTGTTTGGTTTTCTTGCTTGTTTTAATAAACTTTTTTATTTGCACCAAACAGCTTGCTAATTGTACTGAAAGTGAAATAAATGAAGCACAAAATTAGTTGTCGTGGTAGTTGTTGAATTGACTCAATTGACAATAATGCTAAAATATTTTGAACTTGTCTGAAATAAAAACGAAATTAGATTTTTTTCTACATCAAAATGGAAGTGAGCTTATAATTGTAAAGAAAGTCAAGAGCTATTGAAAGCAACACTCAATTAATTTTACTATTTAAAAATATATTAGCCGATATTTCTATTTAAAAGACATTTCAAGACAAATTTAAGAGGCAGCTAGAACAGACAATATCCCTAGTAGAGTTTTAGGGTTTGATCTAATAAAAAATTCTGCCTTAACGTCGTATGATTTCAAAGAATTTATTTGAATAAATGTCACATCATATAAAACTTAAGGCAATAAGTTGGTCATCGCCTATCAACTCAAGACTATGAAGATAAGTATGGTAGCGCCTTCAGAAACAATCTATCTAGTTTGCTGTGTGATTGATTCCATGAAGAGTCGTTGTCTTCTTCAGAACTTACTTGGTCTAAATAGCTCATTATAAAAAAAATCATGTAAATACATTGTTTGTTTAAATACTTAAAAATTTTTAATTAAAAATACCTGTAAATGATTCGAGTTATTGTGTGCAGGCATTTGCACTAAATTACAAAGTAAACTGTAGTAAAACTATTTGCTAATTATGCTAACATAGAAAATAAACCAACTATTAAAAAAAATCACCCACTTTCACCCACAATCATGCACTTAAAAAAAACAAAAAGATACAGAGCCATTTTTTTTTTTTGGAGATTGTTTAAACCAACATTACATTGGCCGCATTCAGCGCAGACAACTGTTGTGAACTGTAATGGTAGCGCTACCTTAGTTCACGATGTTTTTCTCTGAATGTGTTGCTACTCAACACGTCAGAAGCTAGATCCAATTTAATTTTTATGTGAATGTAATTCAATTGCAAGGGTTTCTCACTTAAATTTGCTGCGTTCTTTCTGCGTTTATTAATTTAACAGTGTCAGTAACAGCATCTGACAGTTAAGCAAACAGTTGTGTTCATGTAGCATAGAATTTGTTCGCTCGATTAAAAGGTGTTCGCTACTTTATCTGTTTTAGTTAGCGCTACCAAATTTGTACCATTCAGCGAGTTTTTACACAATAGTTGCCAACTGTTGTCTGCGCTGAATGCGGCCATTGAAAGAAAAATTAACATATGGCACAAAATTTTTAAGCTGGCAAAGTTTAATTAAAACAGCTCTTTTCTTTGAAATGTCGCAATACGTAACATTTCCATGTTAAGTTCAGCAGACTTTTATAAGACGTCACGGTTTGAGTACAGAAGATTCTCATTCAGTCTATTTTTGTGTAACAATCGAACATGCTGTGTTGCGTTTAGCAAAGTTTGCATAATAAAACCATTACTTCCTCCGTAGTGGAGCAAAGATATTTCTTACTTTAGGAAAAGTGTAGATAGAATTTTCAACTCGTGGCATAAACAGAGTTATTGGCAACTGGATAAAGACATCCTCAAAGAAAGCAATTCAAGACTCGAAAAAGCATTCTTGGCATGAATACACTCAATCAATCGACAACATCAAAGAATCGGCCAAACTAGGCAGAATTCTATCCAAAGAAAATACCAGCCCTTCTTTAATTAGGAAAGAAGATAGTACGTGGACAGAATCTACCAAAGAATCTTTGGAATATATACTTAAATAACACGCACTTTCCCGACTGCAAGAACAGCTTCAATGAGACCTTAGGCTTAGAATCACCCGAGTCTATATCTAAGGTTCCAACTGGCTCTTTTATTTTACAGGATGTGATAACTTTGGCCATAAACAGCTTCTCTCCATACAAATCTCCAGACCCCAATGGAATTCTGGTGCAAAAACTACAAGATGTAGTTATGCCTATCCTACTCTCTATCTTCAAAAATTTCCTTCGCCTTTACTACACTCCTAACTAGGAACTGGATAAGAGTAAAGGTAATATTTATACACCGAGGGAAAAAAGTCGTAAAACCAAAGAAAATAAACTTTGCCACAAAGAGTTTTATTGGTAAGATTGTGCCCAAAGGTAAATCGTTACGGCAAAGGCACAAAGATTATAAGACTATCATGAAAAATATACTGTCAGCTCTATTCTGGCAAATTAACAATTGTAAACCATTCCATTGTCGCAGCTACGATGCACAAAGGTGCAAAAAGTGCAAATAAAAATGTTTTAAGCAGTTGTTGGCATATAAAAGAAAAAAACTTAGTTCTTTAATATAAAGTATCAAAATAGTTCCTAAAATTTTGTTTGCTATTTTTTTTTTTGAAAGGAAGTTGATTTTTGGAAAATGTTTATATATTTTATGCCGTGCAACACATTGTAGGCGGGGTTTATATCCAATTAAAAAAATTTTTAAATATGTTCTTTATTTTGTAGAGAAAAAGGTGTGTGCCAAGTTTCAGGGCAATACCTCAAAAACTATGGCATTTATGAAGCTTTTACCATATAAAGTGTCCGCCAAATAACTTTTTTTTTTTTGAAAATTCTATAAAAAAAAAACTACTGAATATGTTCTCAAATTTCTTTTTTTATTTGAAAGTACAATCCTTCCGGTTAATAATGAAAAATAATTTCATTCAAATGGCTGCCTCGGCTGGCCATGCAGTAGCCTACACGATCAGTCCAATTTTTAAGCACATTATCGATTATGTGCAGCTGTATTTCACCAATGGCTTCACGAATATTATCCTTTAAAGCGTCAATTGTCTCTGGCTTGTCGGCGCAACACTTATCTTTGAGGGCACCCCACAAATAATAGTCCAACGGTGTCAAATTACAGCTTCGAGGTGGCCAAACGACATCAGCTCTGCGGATGATAATGCGATCTTCAAAAACAGGGCGCAAAACATCGAGTGTAGCTTCGGCTGTGTGGCACGTAGCGCCGTCCTGTTGAAACCAAATTTTGCCAATATCCTCCTCTTCCATTTTTGTGAACAAAAATTCATTCAACATGGCCCGATAACGATCGCCATTCACTGTAACGGCCCACTCCTTGCTCATTTTCGAAGAAAAATGGCCCAATTATGCCTCTGGACCAAAATCCGCACCAAACAGTGACTCGTTTTGGGTGCAGCGGCTTTTCAATGTATGCGTGCGGGTTTTTTGTGCCCCAAATGCGACAATTTTGCTTGTTTACATACCCGCCAAGATCAAAATGAGCTTCATCTGAAAAGACGATTTTTTTGGCAAAATCGGCATCTTCTGTAAGTCTATTGCAGGCCCACTTAGCCTGGTCTAAGCCATACCAAGGTCTTTATGCAAAATTCGTCTCAATGATGTCTCCGAAATGTTCAATTGTTGAGAACGACGGTGAATTGATGTTGATGGCGCTTCACGCACACTTTCTGCCACAGCAGCAATATTCTCGGGTGTACGCACTGCTTTTGGCTTTTCACGCTTTGGTTTATTGATGAGGATGCCAGTTTCTTTCACTTTTTTCACAAGATAACGAACATACGGAGTTGACTGTGCTTCACTTCTTCCAAAATCCGTACGCAATTTTCGCACACATTCTGCAACATTACCATGATTTTCAAAGTAATGTCGCAATATTTCCCAGCGTTGTTCAAGCGTATACACAACCATATTCGTTCAGCGGAAGGATAAAACTAATTATCTGTCACCATCAGACATGAGCTAAGTGTTACCATTCACGAAATAAGCACTAGTTGAAAAAAAAAAAACGTTAGATCGCGGATCCTGTAGATGACGCCACTTTGTATGGGAGGTAGACTGGCATTTTTTTTTTGTGTTTTGCAACTTAACGATAAAATATATACTTGCCTTTTGTATGAGAACTTAATATAATTTCTGCGATTTTCACTTCTCAATTTTTTAATCCGGTTTTTTAAATTTTCAAAAGTAAAAAAATTTTACATATGAAGGTTTAACTTTTGTATAGAATGTTTTTTTTAATTGTTTTAACATTGTTTATATATTAATAAAAAGTATAATTTATCTAAGTATTTATAAATTGATTTTTGATATCAATTTTCTTCAAAAACTTCATCAGTTGGTTGAACAATTAAAGCTCTTGCTTCTTTACTTAAAGGACTATGTGCAATTTTCTTTGAATTTCTGAAACTAGATATAAATGGATCAGATGATATCATAAGCATTTGAAATAGGTCCTCATTGATGAGCCATCGCAGCCCCATTTAGAGATCAGCTGTAAATTTCCGCTGCAGAGCTTGATGACCTCTTCTGGCATAGTTTGCAGTATTCGCTAAGCAGTATGATTCAACAAAGATTGCAATTTAACCTCAGCTGATGTTTCTGTTATATTTCCTTCTTCCATTTGAAGCATGCAGCGGTCTTTTGCATTTACGATGGTTCTGTAATTTGGGTAGCAGTGTACACCGATGGCCATTGTGGAACTTCTCACCTCGTCATATTGCTGTTTTGTCATTTTTGTATTTATGAAGAGTGCCAATGCTGAATCAGGAGATAAGCACTTGTTTGCGTTGCCGTTCTCCTGTGTTTGCTGACGTGTTGGAAGGGCGGTTAATACCCTTCTTAGGCGATTTGCACTAGCTTTGGATGCATGTTCAACAATCTCAGATTGCAAGTGCCTTCGTGCGGATTTCAATTGTTGCAGATAGGATTTTTCGACAAACTCTTTACCACAAGTTTCCGAAATCTTCTGAAGTTTTCTTCTTTGAGAGCGGACAGAACTCTTAGTGTAAGGTTTTGTAGGTCTTCCTTTCTTAGTACTCTGTTCATCTCCATCTTCAGGATCGATATCAGAATCACTTTCCTCGTCTAATTGACAAACGTATTCAAGAGTTTTTTTAACCAAGTTTCGTTTGCCAGCTTAAATTTCGGCGCTTTTTTACGCTGTCTACAATATTTGTAACGTTTATTGATACAACTTCCATAGTATTGTGACTGACAATATTTTTGCCAATGAAAGCCACTACGATAACATCATTTTTAAATTTGTTTACCAAATACAAATTAGCCACAAAATCGTGAGTTACACTTTCTATAGCTATTATGATTACGCGCAAGAGTTTTTGTGGAAAATATATTTGCTAAGTAGATGCGCGGCTTTATATTTCAAAAAATAGGAGCAAAAAGGATTCTACCTGTTAACCTATTAAGATTTCTACCTATGGCGTTACCTGCGGTTGCATTCATTAACTGTATGATTATGCAATAAAAACGCATGATTAATACGTTTTCGTGCAAATGTGAGCACTTCAGCAAACGAAATGAACAGGTTATGCCTGTGTCGTATAAAAATAGTTCAGTTCATATAAGGTGCCTACCTTATTTTGTAAAAAAGTGCTCTCCGTTGGCGAATGGCGGTTTTAGTAAATTCGGGAAAAAGTTTTAACCAAGCTCTGCCGTCGCACGACGGTGTATGAGTTTTATCAAAATTTGTTTAAAAAATAGACTTTTAAAAAATATCTAAAAAAATACTATAAAACATAAATTGAATTAAAATTTTAATTTTTTTATAAGGCATTTTACTGACCTTAACTAAAAAAAAATTGTTCAAAAATGTTGCACCGTTAAAAAGTTACAAGTCTTCAAACTTCAACAAAATATGTAATAAATTCAAATTCACAAAAAAATGAGAATGGACCTTTTTGTTTTTACGCTGTTCAATATGTTCCCGTTGACCTATGAACCTAAAAATGTGCATGTTTTTTAACTAAAGTATGCTTCATAAAACTGCATCATTAGATTTTTGAAACAGTGAAATGCGAAAAACGATTTTTTGCCAACGAATTTTGCCCGTGCACCTCTGTGAGACGACCCAAATGTACAGGAAATACTGACACGCTTCCTGTGCACCTGCCCGGATTACATCATTGAAAAGGGTCTATTCTTTTTATACAATTTAGTGTTAATTCGAATATCCAAGTTTGCAGTTATCCTACCTGCCATAACTACGATGTCACATAGGTCTCATCAATAGTTTGACTCAGGTAAGCATAGAATGCGCAAATTTATTTCTTGCTTTAAAGTGTTTCAAATAAAGACGATTATTGATAAAACATTTGCGAAATATTTGTTCAAGTCTTCAAGTAAATTCTTGCCAGCATGCATAAAAGCCAAGCTTTACTGAACCCATGGTGAGAGTGTATGTGTGTGTATGTTCCTAACACCTCCCAGTAGTTCGCAATATCATTGACAAACTTTTCGTGATGATTTCTTAAAGGAAGTTTCCGCATGAGCATCTGGACTTAAAAAAAATTCATACAAAATATAATGCAAAATAGCGGTTGTCAGCGCCTAACTTTCTCCACTCCTTTACGACAACTTTAAGATATTCATGATGGTTTTAATTCGTAGAATCGTTCAGAGGCTAAACTGTAGAGCTCGCAAACTATAGATGAAACTATCGATACTATCGATAATTTCACATTATCGTGACTATCGATAGTTTTGGACTAACTATCGATTGTTTTCGATAGTATTTAAATATTCATTGAAACCACTGTTTAGGTATCATTACCATTGCTGTCGAATTCGATTTTGGCAATTTGGTATCATTTTTCTCTGTTTTGTAGAGTGAAAGCTTAGGTGATGTGTTTTATAAATGCATGAGCATTGTGTTGATTTGGAAGATGGGTGATAGTTAATTAGAGGTTGAAAAGATGGAGTAGTTTCGGTGAAGATTTGTTTTAAATTTGCACAGCTCAAAACTGACGGGAAACACACTCACAGGGAGACTATTACCGTACGACTAAAGAACTAATTATCACTACAACGTGAGGTTCTGTGTGGCATCATGGCAATAGTAAAGGAATGGGCTTGATAGCTGCCCGAGTGGACCGAGTGGCGTCTGGCCATTACAAAACCAACATTACGTCGATTTCCAATAGAGTTGAGAGAGAATAAAATATTTTTATCCCCTATGAAATATATCGCATGACGTTGAATTTGGTCTAGAAGCACGTTTCGATTTTAATTCCTTGACGAATTTTCTTTATATATCTGTCTACTTTTCGTTAACGAAACTTCCTCAATATTTCGATATTGGGTTCGTGCATGATAAATCCCGACATTTCTGCATTGCGTCTTGCACGAATTTGGAACATTTATATGAAATTTTCGTCAATGAAATGTATGGCCAAATCAACATGTTTCATCAAGGATCAAGAAAAATCGTACATGATTCATTTGAGATTTATTCAAGACTGGAACTACTGGGCCAGTATGAGTTAAAATGAGCATACACGTGGTGGCACCACTAGCGTATTTTATCAACAACAACTTTATCTAGATGTGTAACAAATATGGCTGCTTTACATTTTTTTTCACTGCTTTAATATGGACCTTTTTTTCTCTCTCTTTAAGAGTATATTTTTGATTATTAACGAGGAAGGACTTGCTAAAAGCTTTTAGCATAAATGCTGTTGGCTAGAAAAACTATTACAGACACAGAAACACGGGAAAGTAATTCTTGCAAAGAGGTCACGTGTGCAAATGGAATGAAAAACATTGTTTATGCGGCACACGAGGGCGAATCTCGTAGTCAGGAAACATGTTGCGGGCAACACTTTGTGTTTTACCGCAACGGCAAACATTAATGTTGTTAGCTTTCTTCGCAATGTTGTTGTTGCTGTTGCTGATGTTGTGGTTGTTGCCCAAATAAATGCTTCTGCTAAATTCCCTGCGGACGCGCCAAGCTGCCAGTAGATAGAAGTTATGCTGCAAGCTATGGCTTGGATATTTGTGCAATGTGGGCTAATTGAGGGCGTGCAGCTCACTTATACACACAAACACAATCACAAACACGTGCTGTGCAAGATACATAAACACATTTACCCACTGATTGTGCAAACTATTGAACTGCATTGATTATAGAAATTAATAAAGTTATACTTTCAAAGACGTTAAGCAAGGTTAACAAGGAGAGAGGATATCGAAAAATGTAGCAACAATTTGATGAACGCGGATTAGAATGTATCCAAAATTAATTTTGTAGAATCAAATAAATGGCAAAGCCAGTGGCAAAAGTCAATGAATTCTCTTTTTGACGTGCATGAATTTGTAAATGACAATGGCCGCATTCAGCGCAGACAACAGTTGGACCCTGTTGTGTGAAAATTCGCTCAATGGTCGAATTTTGGGAGCGCTAACTAAAACTGATCAGGCAGCGAACGCCATTTAATCGAGCGAACAAATTCTATGCTACATGAACACAACTTTATGGTTTAATGTCAGATGCTGCTACTGACGCTGTTAAATTAATAAAAACAGAAAGAATGCACCAAATTTAAGTGAGAAACCTTTGAAATTGAATTAAATTTACATAAAAATTAAATATAATTAAATTGAATCTAACTTCTGACGTGTAGAGTAGCAACACATTCAGAGAAAAACATCGTGAACTAAGGTAGCGCTCCCATTACAGTTCACAACAGTTGTCTGCGCTGAATGCGGCCAATGAAATACATTTGGTGGAAAAGTATTGAAAGCGACACCTATTAACCAGTAGAAGAGTCAACATTTATGCACCACTTTAATATTTTATTTGAAAACGTAAATCATTTTATTTCGATCTTTCCATTAATTTTTTGCTTACAAGCCCTTTAAAGTAAAGGTGTCAGTATATATTTTTGTAATGAAAAAAACTGAATATCGTGCTGTGATAACATTTTTTGGTTTTGGAAGGTTTACCAGCAACAGAAATTCATAAAAAAGTGTTGAAAGTGTTAAAGGAATCCTCTCCTTCATTTTCAACTGTACATTCATGGGTTTTTGGGTTATAACGTGGTCTTACAAGTTTTGCAGATGAACCACGTACTGGACTTCAGCACTGGCAACAGCACCAGAAATCATTGAGCAAGAAAATGATTTTGTTTGTGAAAATCGAAATTGCTGATACCATAAGAATTAGACCAGCTTTAAGAAACAAAAATCGGATTTTAATCGAACACGTTAGCTTAAAAGTTTCTATTTGCTCTAAAAATTTAATTAAGGAAGTATTGTGGAATTTGAAAAATCTTAAGTGCTGGCGCAATGCGATTGAAAATGGCGATTGGCCATATATGGGAAAAAGTAATCTTTTTTGAAAAAAATCCCAATAACTTTGTATGCCATCTTGTTCTTAATTTAATTTTTCATCAAAATGAGTTATCAAACATTAAAATTGTACGAAAACTACTGGAGTTTTGATGTGTTACTTTCCGAAAAAAATTAATTTTTTTTTTGTACTAAAATAAATTTGCAAAAATCCAAATTGTAAAAAATTTAATGAAATGTTGTGAAAGTATTTTTTTGTAACTATACCTAATTAAATAAAAAAATTTGCGCTTACGTTCAACAACCTGGTCGTTATGGAATTTTCGCTAGAAAGATACCTTTTTAGAAATTTAGACTTTGAGTTATTTTACAAAAAAAAAAATCCCTGAAATTCGAAAATACAATTTTTGCAAAATTTTTCCGGGCATAGTTTAAGCATAATCGTAAACTATTTTATGCAAAACATTAAAAAAACCAAAATTTGGATTCTAAAGTTACAGCTGTTGAAACTTGACTTTTTTTTTAAAATCCTTAAAGTGCCCTTAAATAGCACTTCGACCACAAAAAAATAAATCATAAAAAATCCAAAAACATATTTTTCTCAATTGAAATGAAAAATATTTTTGAATTTTGGTCCACCATATTTATGAAAAAACCTTACGAAGCTTGTCAATTTAGCACCTGCGACATTGAGCACGACTGACTAAATTAATCAAATATCAGTCAGTTCATCGGTATTGCTAAAAGTGCGTCTCACCTTTTCAGTCACTAATTTTCCCGAAATAGAAGTGTTTTAAGTTGTTTCTTACAAAAATATGACAATTCAGTCTGTAGGCCTGAACACAAAGACTGCAACAACTGTGAATTGAATAGTAAACGTCAAAAAATTAAATTAAGTTTGCCTGCATTAATTACAGTTTTAAATAAAAAATACCAATTTTTTAGGGTTTTTTATTATTGTTTACCCTAAAAGCAGGGAAAAACATCTCGGCAGCCCTGTAATTTCAAAATTTTTTCGCACGAAATTCATAGATATTTTTTTGAAATTATTGCATTCTTGTTAAATAAGAAATATATGTTTTTGGATTGCTTATGATTTTTCTTTTGTTCGAAATGCCAGAAAAGGGCACATAAAGGATTTTTTAAAAATAAGTAAGCTTTAACAGCTATAACTTTGGTATCCAAATTTTTGTTTTTTTTTAATTTTGTGTACAAAATAGCTTAAGATTGATTATGCTGGAACTATTTCTCTAAAATATTTTTCAATAGTTCTGTTTTTGCGTTTTTGGGATTTTTTTTCTTCAAATTAATCAAAGTCTAAATTTCCAAAATGGTATCCTTCTAGCAAAAAATTCCAAAACGACTAGGTTATTCAACGTAATCGTACAATTTCTTGTATCTGTAAAATATTTTCAGAACATTTCATTGAAATTTTTTCAAATGTGGTTTTTGCGATATTTTTTAATATCTACAACAAGAAAATTATGAGATTTTTTTTTTGGAAAGTAAAAAATTCGCAACTCCGGCAGTTTTCGTTAAATTTTCATGTTTGATAGCTCATTTTGAAAAAAAAAAATAAATAAAAAAACGAAATTCAATCGAAATTTTTATATAAATTACACCTAAAAAAAGTAATTGGGATTTTTTTATTTGAAAAATGACCAATCGCCATTTGAAATTGCTACTTCGTGAATTACTAATGTGCACTGTGGCGTATGAGTATCATTTAATTAAATTTTGTTAAATTTTAATAAAATTCTTTAAACGAAATTTTATTGAAAATCAATTTAGCAGACCGAGGAGGGAGTTTTTTCCCATCCAAGAAATTAGATTAAGTTACAATGAAAAACAAAATATATGAATAGCAAAGAGTGAAAATTAATAATAGGGAAGAAAATGGATGACATAAGTCACTTTGAAAAATATTTATTTCTTTCGTACTATTATGTAGAAAAATGTCAGTTTTTAATTATTTTATATAAAAAGGCAATCATCGGAAGAAATTCTCTGCAAGCATTATCTGAAAAAATTTGAAAACAATTTTTGTTGTTATTGTTTCACGTATAAAATGAAGAAATGAACTTTTTCTCATATTCATTTTCTCGCTCTAGGACCGAACATTTTGATTGCTGATTGAAACGCCAAACATGCCGAACTTTCCAGTGTTGGCTATAGTAATTTTTTATAATAGCATCAAAAAAGTAGGTAAAAGTATTAAAAAGTGAAGTTGATTGTGTCTTCAAGTAACCCTTAACATAAACAGCTAGCTAGCATGTCAGATATATGCAAACCATTTTGTTTAAGATATTATAATAAAAATTCAGAGTAAGTAATATCAGTTCGTATATTTTAATTCGTTAATTTTAAGTACAAAAATGCAAATTAGGGTTGTGCTTTTTTGTGTTTTGACATACTATTACACATAATGCAATTGTGCCACCAATCATAGCATAACCACTAAACAAACATTTCAGCGAAGAGAACAAAATAACAAAAATGAACACCGAACATGTTTGGCTAGCATAACCACGGCATAAGACATATCCTTAGTTGTACAAAATTATTTGTATGTTTGCTTTTAATTATTTTTTTTTACTAAAACGTATAAAATTTACTAAAACGTATAAAACGTACTAAAAATATAAGTTAAATTTTTTGCATACTTTTATTACTAAAATTTACGTCTTATTAAAAAATATACAGTGTCAAACTGTAAAAACAAAAAATGTATCATATTTTCAATTAAACTTTGGAAGAGTGCCATTCCCGTAACTGAAAAGATAAAGCAAAGTCCTTTTACACTCGAAATATTAATACTCTAAACTATGATTCTGCATATTTAGATTTATAAAATAATAGGGGTATTCACGATTCAGTGCACTTGCCTGTGCAGTTGAGGACTTGAGGACTTGTGCACTTTACAAGAACAAATTGTACGTACGTCAAAAATCTGCACAAGTGCTTTTCTACTATTACCTTCAACTTGAGGACTTGAGCAGTTGTGCACTTGTGTGCATTGAAAAATGTTGACAGCTTTGAAATGGTGATGGTGATGGTGGTGAGTTCACGAAAACCTAACTGCACAACTGCACAAGTCCTCAAGTCCTCAACTGCACAGGCAAGTACACTGAATCGTGAATACCCCTAATGACTTTTTTTCTTAAGTAATTTTTGGCCGCTAATTTTTTTCTTTTAAGTAATTTTTAAGTAATCGTTACACTGTGCGTCGCCCCGTGGCCTGCTGTATTATATTAATAAAATAGTTTTTGTTTACAATCAAAAAATGTTATACAATCTTGTTCAAAGTACTGCAAATATACCTAAAAAGTTTAGAGTACCTATAATATTTACTTTTTCCAAAAAAAATTAATGAAAATTGCATAATCTTCGGCCTGTTTAACCAGACTGGACCTTTAATGATTGCCTTTTTTGTACTGGAATTAATAAATAACGAAAGCAAGGTCTAAATTTAATTATTTTTTTACATGAAAAAAAATGTTGTTTGTATTCAGCTTCGGCCAAAAATCCACATTCGATCGGACACTAATAGGGGCCTTTAGTGAAATTTTCCTAGGATCGCTTAGATAAAATTTTGTAACTCTCTACGACTCTCTACGATTGAGACACAAAAAACCCCGATTGACGCGTTTTTTTGTTGTGGTTTTTTTAAGCTCTACCTCCAGAATCCTTTGCTTGAAGTTCGTAACTATTTTGGTTATTGGACTATGTAATATTTTTGTCAAGAAAATAATTTTCAGAAAACTGTCTCAATTCACATTTCTTATCAATTTTCGTATCTGAACTTTCAAGGAAAGCCATACTTTCTTCCACAACTTTTCTGAGAATTTTGTATTTCTTACATTATTTTTTTTTAAGTCAGTTTGTTAACTTGTTTTTTATTGATTGCACCAGCAGCTTGAATTTTCTTTCGTTCACTTTCAAACGCATTGACTTGTCAAGCAGAGCAACACTGCTTAACCTCAATTCAGAGAAAAGATTTTTCACAACTTAAAACAATTTTCAGGAATATGCATTAAGCTTATAGATTTTTTTTTATTTTGCGCTAGGTTAAGCCATTCTCTGCATCATCACATTCCACACAGTCTATGTTTTCAACATGCAAAAATGAACTTTTCGCTATACTTTTCAGTTTAAGTCGCATGTTTTTACAGTAGCAAAAAATAGTTTGCTGGGGTAAAAAATCCATTATTGCAAAATGAAAATATTGTCTATGAATATAAAAATTTTCTGCAACAACAAAGTTTCTTTATAGCTTAAAAAAAATACTAAAATTGACGAGTAAGAAGAAAAAAGACGGTTTTAAGAAATTATATAGTTTGAGTAAAAAATTTTTGTATATATATTTTTTGCGCCTTTATTTGCTTATGGAAATAAATCATCATCTTATTTTTTTCTCTATATTGTTGGTGAAATAAATATATTTTTTTTTATTTTAAAAACTGAATTGAAGTTTTAATATACTTAAATTCACTTCGCAAACATAAAAAATTTAATCAAATTTTATATTTTCCAAAATGCTTTGTTTTTTGCACATTAAACAACTGTCATATTTTATTCACTTTTAACAAAAAAAAAAGCGAACAAAATTCGCTTATACTACAAGAGAAGTCGTAACTTTATTGTGCTGCTTGTGTTGCAGCAGCAACAGAAATGGCCCTATAGCAAAAAAAAAGAGGAACTTAGTTAGTTAATTTAACTTGCATTCTGAACAATTTGTCAAGTTATGAAAACTGTTGTTCTTCTTGTTCTTTAGAGCTGTTGGTAGTTGCGCGTTTGTTTCTCAGCAGTTAACTGAGTAATTATTTTGACGTCAACAATACTACTCTGGGAACATTTTGATTAAGTGAACAAAGACGCAAAAGCTATGAATGGCACAGAACGAAGTGACAATAAAGAGTTTGTGGGTTTTTGTACGAGAAATAAGCTAGTTTAGTTTAAAAATTTTATCTAACTTGGATAATGCAAGTTTTACAAAGCGTGCATTCAAAAGGTTGCCAACCGTCAAAAATTCTGAATTAAATTTTAGTTATTTCTATTCTTTATATTTTGACTGAAATTGTATTTGCACTTCAACCAACGCCAAATATTTAATCTAAGTTTTATTCTCACAAGAAATTAATTATTAATGATTGCACAAAAAATTATTAATTTATTTACTTAGTAAAATAAATAAAAATTGTATTCAATACATCGAACTATGTGTTGAATACATTGCAGACTTCAACAAATGCAAGCAACGCGTACTTATTCAATATTTCTTGCAGTGTTTTTCAAGAAATGCACTCAATACATTAACTATAGACTGAGTACATAAAATATAGCGAAATTAAAAACATGTTAGTTTTAATGTTATAATTTAATTGAAGTCAGGTGAAAGAAACGAAACTAATCAGCAAGCCCAATTACGAATTGTAAATGTATCAAGGTAATTCCTAGTAAATTAGGTTCAGGTTTTTTCCAGCTCATGTTTGTTCATGTTCCTAAATATTTAAAATTTTCCACGTATCTCTTTTGTGCGCTCAGCCATCGATATATATACGTGTCCATAAGTAATAATCGCTTAAAGTCGGCTTAAGACAAAAATCAGTTATTGGTGTATTAGTGTTGCACGCATTTAGCACCATAAACACACACAATCTGCAGATTCGTGCAATTTTCTAGCCAAATTTATGACATAAGAAACAAATAACCTTTCATAGTATGTATATGGCGATTAAAAACTTTAAAGCTTTCTCCAAACATTGAAATCAGACTTAAGCTGTTATTGCTTACCGACACAGATATATAATTTAAAGTAACAACTTTAATAGATATTATCCATCAATGATATGTGCTTCAAAGAGCCCTTGATATGTGCCCTTGATATGTGCTTCAAAGAGTTCCATGTGCTAAATATAAAATATCCAGACGACTGTCGCAACATCTGCACCTTCATTGAGATTTGGTTTTGCAAGCCACTCTTTGTTGCCACCAATAATGGACGAAACAAAGAGGTCAATTTCGCTATTGACAATTTTATTGCAACTCTGCTGAAAATGATTTCAAAATCAAGATAGCATGTCTTTTATATTTTTATTCACGCATATATTTTATAGCATCCGGAAAATATATATTTATGCTTTTTATATATCTGCTTTTTGAGTCTATCTTTTTCTCTGGCATTTTTCGTTTTTAGAAGAAACGATATTTTTAAATTAGAAGAACGTCTCGATCAGACTATTGGATCAACCCATTTTTAATGCTACCGCATTGTATATGTGACTGTTACAGGCAAATGAAAAAGTAAAGCATTACACTCTCAAACAAAGGCAACGAATGGATTGGAGAGCAATGGCTGGGTTTGCATAAGTAATGATCAGTTATTATATTATAAACAGACATGAGCAGAACATGTACTCATTACATTAAATTATGTACTAAAATGATGTAATGAGCAAATTATGTATTTACGTACGTACGCACATTAAATTATGTTCTACAAATATGTAATGAGTAAATTGTGTATGTCCTGAGCACATGAAAATATTTCTCAGAAAAAAGACACGTTGAACATTGATCTCTCAAAGACTGCTGCTGAAACCTTTTTCGAGTACCGCGACTACAGGTCGATTGATTACTTATCATTGCTTAACAGCTTATCTCAAATAAACTAGTCGGACTGTTGGTTTTTTTCTTCAGTCGATGAAAAGCTAAATTATTTCATAATCTATATAAGCTATCTGTTCGATATGCATGTTCCCTTGCGCACGCGTCGCATTACCAATAAAAACTGTCCCTGGTTTTCTCATTCTGTCAAATTGGCACCTAAAAAGCGGAACAGATTATATAGCAGGTGGAAGCGCAATCCAAATTAATTTAACTGGGAAGCGTATAGACAAGCTAGAAATTTAGCCACCAATTCTATTAAGTTCTCCAAAAAGATGTTCTTTATGTCAAAACTAGATTTTATCTTATCATCAAAACAGTTCTGGAACAACCTCAGGACACTCAATGTATGTAACAAAGAAACTGAATCGTGTCAAATTGACGCCAACTTCTTAAATGATTATTTTGTAACTAATTCCACATCTACTACCACGACCACCTTTATATCTGAGTTTGCTGATGAACTTGTAAGTACGACTCATCACATTCATGAGTTTCAATTTAACGCAGTGAGTGAAATGGACGTACCACGATGCATTAATAAGATTAAATCTAATGCTTCTGGAGTGGATGGTGTCTCCATAAAGTTTATTAAATGTATTGAAGTGCTGAGCCCACTAGTTCATATCATAAACTATTGTTTTACAACGTCTAGTTATCCTGAGATATGGAAAGTGGCAACTGTCATTCCCATAGCAAAAAAGTCAAATGCCTGTGTGCCATCCGATTTCCGGCTAATAAGCTTATTAGCATTGTTATCCAAAGTATGCGAGCACCTCATGGCTGAACAAATTTTCAACCACTTAAACACTTTCGGTCTTATGCATAACCCACCAGGAAATGTGAGCATTCCCGGATGTTACCCGGAAACATTCTATGGAATGTAGGAAGCATCCCCTTTTGTTGCACACTCCATTGCTTTTTTAACATATCATGTCATTAGAGGAAAACATTCCTCCCCGCTGTGTTAAAAAGTCATGTCGAAACATTCCTCTCCCTTGTTATGAAAATAGATTCGGCCAGGATTCGAACCCGGGACCCCTGAGCGACAGTCGAGCGCGCTACCACTAGACTATCGAATTCTACAATAAGCGTCTAGAAAACAATGATATTAATATTTTCTATTGTCATTGCTTGACAATAAATAAAAGTTTCCACATGTATTCTTAAAGAAGCGGTTTGGAAACAATATAAATACAAAACTACCCTTAAGCTTCCAAAAGATGCGGTGGGGATACAATATAAATACAAAACTACCCTTAAGCTTTCAAAAGATACGGTGGGAAATGTTTCTTTATCACTTTTAGATGGAAGCCTTCCGATTTTTCCTGGAGGGAGTCTACAGTCAGGTTTCCGACCTGTACATAGTTGTTCCTCTGCTCTGGTCAAAATTTTAGATGACATTTAGTCCCATATGATTTGGGCCTTTTGAACTTACTCTGCCTGTTGACTTCTCTAAGGCGTTTGACACTGTGGATCACTCTCTAATCTGAAAAAAGCTCATGTCTAACTTTAGTTTTTCCCATACTTCGGTTCGTTTTATGTTCAACTACTTGAATGGCAGATCTCAAAGAGTAAGAATAAAAAACAACTTCTCATCTTATAAACGTAGAACAAGTAAAGTTCCGCAAGGCTCTGTTTTAGGCCCGATTCTGTTAACTATATTTATAAATGACATATTTAGTAAATTTCATCATGTTACCATGCATGCTTATGCCGATGACTTGCAACTGTATATGTCCAGAGCCATTGGTCTCTCTGAAGATTAATGCGCAAGAGTAAATGAATATTTAAATTAGGCCAGAACTAATATGCTTAAACTGAAACATCTTAAATCTTATGTATTGACGATCTCTAAAACTCTATATCAAAATCTTGATGTCCCCCCAATTTTCCTTAATGGCGTTGTGCTAAAATCTGTAAGTACGGCCACTTATTTAGGTTTCAAAATAAACTTATCTTTGTCCTGTGAAGATCACGTAAACTCTAGCGTGAGTACAATCTACTATGTGCTTAGAAATCTCCGAATGACTGCAGCGTTCGTACCTGTCGAAACTAAGAAAAAGCTTGTTCTACAAATGCATATGCCAATATATTCTTATACAGAAGTCGTTTACAGCAAACTCGACTCGAGAGCTACACATGCAAGTGGCTTTCAATAATTGTACTCGTTATGTTTACCAACCAGTTATTAGGTCGTAGCTTATTCAGATATCTTGAAGCAAGAAATTGCATTTTCTTACATAAGTTTATCCACTCACGCTGTCTAGGTTATCTTTTTGAAAAGTTAAAGTTTTGTAGGTCGAGCAGAAGCATGAATCTTGTTATTCCGAAGTACAACTTTCAAAACTCAAGCCGATTGTTTTTCGTTAGCGCTATAAGACTTTATAACTCGCTTCCAAACTACATAAAAAGTATCTCCAACACTTAGTAATTTAAGCATTTAATTTTCGAATACTTCTCCTAACTCTTTTACTCCTTTTTTTTTATCTATCTTTAACTACTTAATAAACTTCTCTTTTCAAATTTTTTGATACGTATATTATATTTGAATTGTGTTCTTATTCATTAATGCTCATTTTTAAGTTCTAAATATGCGGCATGTAAAAGACTTAAGTCTTAAATGTCAACGTAATAAATAAACGCAAATAAATTTAAATAATTGAAATAATAATACTGTGCTCATCACAAATATGCTGTACATACATTTTTTTTATGGGTCAATAATCTATGTATTTGGTACATTGGGGTTGCACTCATTACACAAAATTATTTATTATTTTATGTAATTGGTCAATTATCTATGTACTACGTACATCGGAACTGTACTCAATACATACAATTATTTATAGTTTTATGTTATGGGTCAATAATCTGTGTACTTACTACACACAGTTGTTTAATATTTTATGTAATGGGTCATTATTCTATGTGCTCATTGCATATAGTTATTTTATATTTTATGTAATGGGTCAATAATATATGTACTACACACAACGGAACTGTAATTATTACATACAAATATTTAAAATAATTTTGTTATGAGTATAGTGTGTATGCATCCACCACATACATCTATGCATTCACGAAACATAAATATGTGATGAATACATAACTTTCTTTGTTGACTATGTGCAGCACCGCTTAAAAGCCTTGTGTAGTCAATACAGATTTCAGCATGTACTCAGTACAAGAAAATCACCAAATTTATGTGTGCAGAAATTTTTGCCATGAGTACATAAAATTATGTAGCGAGTCCATAGATTTTTCGCTCTGTCTAAGAACCAAACTAAGCCAAACGCTTTATTCTTAGAGTATTTCAACATGTATGAAATTTGCTTTGCACTTTATTAATGAAACTTATGATATTTTTAAAATTAAAATTCTAATGAAAAAAGTATTAAAACTGCATGAATTCAGCGATTGGATTAAATATTATATTACCGAAAAGATAAAAACTACAGAAACAAAAAGCCTTTTCTATCGTGATATAAAAGGAGCTATTCGAAATTTTTAGTTTGTAACAGTAAAATTGCTTAAAATCCAAACCAAAGTGCCTAAGACGTTATCTATAAAGTGTTTGATAGATTCCAAAAGACCAACAAAATAATAATAATAAATTCATTAACACACCCAATTTTAAAAATTGGATAACTTTATTTGCAAAAAAAAATACAGTTCGATTCAGCAAAGCTGTAACAAATCTCATCAAGTCAGAAAATCAATAGCTTTTTAAACTCAATGTACTCGATTGCAATACAACTTTTTAAAACATCTAAAAGAGATGTCTTGTCGTGGAATTACTTGTTAAATTCTATTTAATATCTGTTACAAAAGCTAATAAACTTTCGGTGCACCGATCCGCCCGGCAATTCTGACCAAATACCCAAACCAGAACTTCTTAGAATTTGCTGACAATCTTCCAAATGGTCTGTAATGATGTGATTCTGATCAAATACCCAAACCAGAACTTTCTAGAATTTTCCGATAATCTTACAGATAGATGGTCGTTGATAACGTGAATTCTTAAAATCTTAGAAACATTTATCGATTGAAGATTTATTTTCGGCTCTTTTAGCAGCTTTCAAGTTGGATTCAACTTTGCTCGTAGAGAAAGAACTATGAACAATTTTGTTCATAGATTGAAAGGGATCTACAAATGAATATTAAGAAGTAGAAGACATTTTTGTGTTTTTTGGAAACAACCAACGAATCAACTTGTTGCAGTAACTTGCGACAGGCTATCTTCGAGCAATTCCCCGTGATATTGCTTGGAAATAAGTTTAAGCTTTTTTAGCCACAAAAGCGCAGTTTCTTAACCTCATAGTTTAACGACTTCATTGAAAAAAAGAAGATTAACAAAGCCCTGGAGTGATTGATACATTTTTCCATAATTTTCAAGTCATCCCTTTCTTCGAAAATGGGATTGTTAAGTGCACTATTGCACTCTTTTGCGCGTTGTTTTTTTATATTGGCCCATCAGCATGAAAGAAGCATAGCTTTTTCTCATATCCTTAAATGATTCAAGCTGATGAAACTCAGTTGAACATACTTCGTCTGCAGAAACATTCTCGCTTTGCATGAACGCGCATTCTTCATCTCACAATTCATTCAGAACAATGAAAAAATAATAGCAACCGTTTGTAGGCCATTTATCAATAGTATTAGTTTGAAATCTTGAAATCTATTAAAAATTTAAATCGAATATCATTTAAACGTATTAAGTTGAACAAAAACTAAGATAAGGGTGAAACTAGAAGAAGAAATATCAGTAGAGAGCAAACGCTAATGTAGCAACACAAAACGCAACAAAAAAGCAAAGAAACAAAAACCTTGAAATACTATTTTGCCTTAAAATGCACTGATTGTCAAAACAATTTGTACGTACTCTTAAAATTAGAGACAAATATAATAAAATTCATAACTTCAAACAAGTTGTGACCTAATTCTTTTTTCAACAACTCATTTTTTGTAAAAAAATATTGTCCTAAACTTCCTTAATTTAGCTATCTATTTGTATGGGATTATTTTTGGCATGACGTTTAGATGTGGTTAAATAAACAATATTTATTCTGTTATTGCTTATTTCTTAAAATTAGCAATTTTATGCGGTTTTTTTTATTGAAAAAAATTTGGTTTGTATGGGAGGTAGACGTTGCAGTTGACTTCTAATTTTTCTTTTGTTTTGTTACTTAATTTCTTACAAAAATCATTGGTCCCAAATTTAATGATCCTAGCTATTATAGTTTCTGAGACAATGTCAAATGCCATCTCAAAATTGAAACCGTGCGTGGGTGCAAGTGTCTTTCTCTTTTCCTCCTCTCTTGTAGACACCCATGCAATTATGTTTTTTGACTTAGAGAAAATATAATTTCGGCTTCTATCATAAAGTTTATACATACCTGTATTCCAATTGGATTTGAAACTTGTTGTACTCTTAAAGTGAAAAGCGTCCCACAAAGTTACCTGTAAATACATGAACACGAATATTAATGTTTATGATTTCAGCATCACTTTGCTTCTTACAAAGATGTCCTCCTCTTCCTTTATATCACCCAAAGTTGCTGTCATTCTGGCAATTTTTCTTATGTCATTGTTTTTATCGGGACAAACGTTAGCAGTTTGTGTTAATAACCATAGAATTTGCGTTTTGCGTGTTTGGAAATAAGCTCATTTGCATTCATTTGCATTAATATGCATTGTTTAAAAAGTCATCGTTGGTAACTTCATGAAATTTTCATTTAATTTTCATTTTCACATAATTTCCCATCAGCACACGACGACGATAACGATGGATCAGTCAGCCAGCAAGCCAGCCAGCCAGCGTACGCGGTAGCAGCAATGGGAAATGCGTTGAAATGTGAATGTGATATTCATTCACTCCTGTGGCTTTTGCGTAAACCTTTGCTTTCCGGTGCAAACACAGCTGGCGGAGTTTGCTGTAGTTTTTAGGGCAAAATTTTAAGTTATATTTTTAATTTTTTACTTTTTCAAAGCCATCAGAGTCGGCCACACCAACATCAGACGAACAGACAGCAACGTCATCATCAAAGTCAAATTATGTATGTGATGATATTCATTAAAATAACATACAATTATTGCTGGATATGTCATGTAAGGGACAAATCGTCTGCATGTGAGCGATTTGGGATGCAGATGTTTGTGGATGTGGCTTTTGTGAGGCACTCAGTAAATATTCGCAGAGATAATCAGGTTGATTGTTATGTGTTGTTGCTAGGCACATATAATATGCAAATGAATGTGTGTGTGCGTGTGTGAATTTTGATTAAAAGTGCAAGTGTAGCATTATCGGTAGAGGATGATTAACCGGTTATTTGGCCTATTTTTAAACTATGTTGAAGTAAAAGTGATTTTTTCGAAAAAGTTTACTTTTTTAAATGTTTATTCTTTTTTTCACTAGTAAATAAAAATCCATACGAAAGTTAAATCAATAACTAACTCCTTTTTGTTCGTTAACGAGTAATAAATGGGGGTTTTATGAATATTGTTTTAAAATGTGAATTTTTATTAAAAATGTTGCCTATTTTATTCACTTTGTAGGTAAAAAAAACTACAAAAACAAATCTGGTTTTACCTGACTGCGGCGAAGAAAAAGGAGCGGTATATGTGTTTACCGGTATGTAGCTTTCGACTATACTTACGTATAATAAAAATTACGTATATATTATATTAAAATATAATAAAATTACGTTTTATAAAAATACGTATTAATAAATTTCAAATTTTTAAATTACAACTAAAAAGCAAATTTAACAAAATAAATAAAGACCCGATCTGCGAATACTTTATCACGAAATTATATCCCCAAAATAATTTAAATAAAAAATAAGTTCAAAAAACTAAAACCTGGCTGCTAAAAATTACGCTCTTAAAAGTGTAAAACAAGAAAATATTCTCATCTGAAATTGTTATGCACAAACAATTCAATATTTTTTGTCTATAAAATAAGCAACTTACACATAATATTTTTTATAGTACATATATTCATAGTGATATTCAGGAGATATCAGGAGTTGTATGCCACTTTCTATTACAAAACAATAAATTCTTATAGCAGTAAGCTATCATAAGCTTTAGGGCAAAGTACATTACTCTAAACATCTAGAGAGATTCATATGATCACGTATATCTTCTGAATATCAACATGAATATGTATTAAATCTGAATGTATTTTCTTATTCAATTGCATACGAAAGGCAACAATTTTGAGAATATTTCCATTAGTTTTTGTAACATTTTTATTACAAATAGTCAGACATCGGAATTCAAAATGACTAAAATCGTTCGAGTTACCGCAGCTCCTTTTTTATATTAATTGCCTCAATAATCGGTATTCGGTTTAGTAATCGCTTGGTAATCTCTTCAGTAATCGGCATTCAGTTAGGAAATCGCTTCAGTAATTGGTATTCAGTTAACTAATAGCTTGGTTATTCCTTCGGTAATCGGTATTCGGTTAAGTAATCGCTTGGTAATCGGTAGTCGGTAATCGAAGCGGTAACCGGTTTCTTTGGGAAGGATTATAAAAAGGAACGCAAAAAAGGAACGCAAAAAAGGAAAAGGAAGGAAGAGCGCGCAAGGGGCGCAGCAGAGGCGTAGCAGTCATAATCTTCTGAGCAGAGATTATCTGAGATAATCTTCTGAGCAGAGGCATACGATAGAATCTGCAGTAGGGTGATTGAAAAAAATCAAGTTTTCGCAAATTCGCTGAGCCCGACCGGAAATGGGATGGTTATATCAATATATGAGACTTAAACTAGTACAGAAATATCTTCGACTGGACTGAAGTTAAGGTACCCCACGGCCATATTTTACTTATTCGAAGTCTTGAATGTTTTCTTATTTTGGTGACGTCACTTTTTTTGGACATGGTTTTTATCCACATATTTCACCTTTAAAACTCCGAGTCTTTTCTATTTTTTAAAGCTTATACTGTGAGCTATCAAACATTAATTTTTTTGGAATTTATAATGGTTTCACTATTATAATGACGTCTCTTTGCATGCGAGGTGCGCGAAATTTTCAGTATTTTTTGACAAAGTTTCAAACATCTAGTGCTAGCTAAGATTTAAACTAATTTAGGAATTTAAAGCTATTAAAATAATTTTTGTTGAAGTTATGGAGATTTTACTGATTTCATAGTATAGCAAAATAGTATATAGTATATGATTACTTTGTATAGCAAATTTCATACTCTAAGTGCATATTAAAGGCAAAAGCTTATTTGCAAGAGTAAGAGTCATGAGATTAATTTTTGTGGAATTAAAGAAATTTTACCGTTTTGGTAAAGTCACTTTGTATGGGAGGTAAGCGTGGTTTTCATCCAATTTCATTCATTTTCAAACTTGACCTTAATTTTTAAATAAAAAACTTTTATATTGATAGCTTTAAAATTACGGCTGTTATCGTGAAGACGGACATGACAAAATCGAATTATCTCTACCTGCCACTCCTGTTTCTGTACGTTACGAACGGAATGACAAAATTAATATACCCCTTACGCATTTTTATATGAGTGAAGATATAAAAATTTTTTTAATTTTTAATTAGTGCTACCAGCGGTTTTCTGTTTTAGTTGTAGAAAATTGACGCAAAAGCTCAAAAGTTAAAAAATTCATATCTTACTCATTTTTAAATATAAAATCATGATTTTTGGACAGAATATAAAGATTTTGGATACTAGATTTATTTTGTTTTAGCCAATAGTGTTACAAAAAAATCGGTGGTAACTTTGGGTCTCATTAGAAAAAAAATTTTTTGAAGTGGGAACATATTTTTAGACGACCATTTATTTTTTTTTAAGTTATTTCACAGACGTCAAATAAACTTGGATAGTACAGCTTTGCCTGTAGCCCTAAAAGAGGCAGCGTCGCGGCAGAAAAAAATAGTGATAAATTACCTTGCCTCGCAAAATGACCTATTGATCCAACATAGGCAGCGGCGCCGCAGATTAAAATTAATCCGCGCCACACATGAATTAATAGAATTTGAGCAGAGGTAGACCAAATATTATGGAACCGTGTGCAATTACTGTCTGACCCAAGGTAGAAATATAGAGGTATATGCAGCGCTGACCGTGCTCTCTTTCCATACTGCCATGTCTGTCAAATTTAGCTGTGTGGCGAATGGAAACAAAAGAAAATAAAAAAAAAGATTTGCTTCGTTTTGACAATTCCGGCAGTATGCTCTCATCTGGTGCATATACCTGTATTCTTCTACCATGGTCTGACCAGAATCATGTCGTTGTCGTGTCGGCAGGCAGAGCGCTGACAGAGACAATGCAAACCTTATGGGAGAAAATTGCGGCAGAATACGACAGCGAAAACGCCAAGATAGAAATGTTTCTATTTCTATTTTGACTTTGTCGTTTATTTGATAGCTCTCTCAGCTTCTCTCTAAAAATATTGCCATATTTTAACAAAATTTGAAGAATCTGTCAACCAATGTAGCGAGTAAACAGTGTTCCTATTTGCTCTAATAATGATAGGAGTAGTCTTCAGTTGAAAATGCAGTAAATTTATATGAAGAGTATTGCAACAAGTAGTGAAATAAATGGAAGTGGAGTAATTATTAGTTCAATCGGAGTACGATGAGAATACTGAAGCAAGTTCAAGAAAATCAACAATGGCAGATTGAATTAAAGCAAAACGACAAAGCCCACGCTACAATTCTGATTCTGGTCAGACAGTCAGACAGAATGAAAGCAATTGCGACTGACGATGCAGGGTTGCTTTAATATAGCATAGTTTTGTTAGCAGCTATGTTTTTGTTGTTGTGTAAGTGCAACAGAAACAAAAAAGAAACGGGAGAACATAGAAAAAACTATGAAACTTTCTTTAAACATGCCCAATTGTTAGCAAAATATGGCAGCACTAATTGTACTCAGAGAGGAAACCGTCGGTCGCAAGAGAAAAAATAGAAAATTATCCCAAGTCTGTGATTACAGCCCGAACAGAATCAAAAGTCGTTACGACCGGCGATCCTCTCTGGTCGCCAGACACACAGAACCCGTCCAGAATGAAAGCGATTGCGACTGACGATGCAGGGTTGCTTTTATACATGGCACAATTACTGACAAGGTAGTAGCGTAGACTGGCTTTTTTCTCACGAGCGGCGATGGGTAGTTGTCAAAATTAGTTGTTTATGCAATTAATCAAAGAAATTTGAAAGAATAAGCAACGAATTAAACATAGCTAGTCAATCACAGCAAACTAAAAATATTACAATAAACTTCGCGAACAAATTTAATGAATTAAAGAAAAGTTAAAAATAAGCACATAGCTAGTCAACAGCAGCAAACTACAACTTCTTTAGCTATTTTTGACAACTACCAATCGCCAAAAAACTGTCACGGCTACCTTGTCAAATAATTAGACCATGCTTTTATATAGCATAGTTTTGTTAGCAGCCATATTTTTTTTTGTTGTGTAAGTGAAACAGAAACAAAAAAGAAACGTGAGAACATAGCAAGAACTATGAAACTGTCTTTGAGCATACCCAATTGTTTGCAAAATATGGCAGCGCTAATTGTACTCAGAGAGGAAATCGTCGGACGTTAGAGAAAAAATAGAATAGATTCTATTAAATTTTACTCTAGCGATAAGTCGCTACGACTCTTGCTTGATTTCATTTTGGACAGCTTCGTTAACTTGCGTGTGTTTTGTTGTGTGTTCTACAACGCCGATCGTTACGACTTTTGATTCTGTTCGGGCTCTTAATCTTTGCGGCTGATAACATGCGATTTCCTTCTGGACGGGTTCATATATTTTCATGTATTCTATTGGATTGCGATATCGTGAAACGCAACGATTTTTGATTCTGTTCTGGCTCTAAAAGCGATTGCGACTGACGATGCAGGGTTGCTTTTAGGTAGCATAATTTTGTTAGCAGCTATGTTTTTGTTGTTGTGTACAAGAAACAAAAAAAAATCGTGAGTACATAGAAAATACTATGAAACTGGCTTTGAACATACCCAATTGTTAGAAAAATATTGCAGCTCTAATTGCTCTCAGAGAGGAAATCGTCGCTGGTAAGAGAAAAAATAGAATAGATTCTATTCAATTTTATTCTAGCGATTAACGCTAGCGACAGAACCAAAGCGGTTGTCGGTTAGCGGTCTACTCTCGGAGAAATACGCTGAGAAACCGTCCAGAATTGGAACGGTGGCGGTTGTCGGATCACGGTTGCATTTTATTTTGGTATTGATACAAATTATTTTATATTTTGCTTTGAATTCACATGAATGCAACACAGACACAAAAACATAATGTCAGATCATAGTAAAAACTAAGCAAATAACTCTGAACATACTCAATCTTTAGCAAAAATATGGCAACATTTAGTCACTCAGAGAGAGATCCGCCACCCGTCAGAGAAAAATTTGAATAGATTATATTCTGGCGTTTTCCCGTCGCGCATTTCTACGGCGATTCAATTTTTGACGGCTGCATATATTTTTATGTATTTTGTTGCAGGCGAATCCGACAACCGACATCCGCTTTGGTTCTGTTTGTGCTCTAGGCCGCCGCGACTATTGCTTAACGATTTAATTTTGGACGGCTTCGTTAACTTGCAAGTGTTCTGTTCAGGCATGCCAACTGGTGGGTAATTCCCCGATTTGTGGGGAGTTTCACGTCGATCGGGGAATGGGCTCAAAATGTGGGGAATTTAATAATTCATCTAAGTTTTAATGATTTTTGCGGGGAATTGAACATTTTATCTAATATCTGCGAGAAATTTGATTTTATTTTAAATTTTCTGATACAATGTTCTTCTTACAACATTAGCAAAATTTAATTGACATTAGCAAAAAAATCTTTGTTGCCAAATTAATTTTTTAATAATACATTTTTGTTTAATTTTTAATGCATTTTTGCTTCTAACAGTGGAAGAAATTTAAAAAAATTTACACTTTGATTTGCTTTTCAATAACATCATAAATGTGCGAAGTTGACTTAAGAGAGATTGTAGACAAAAGCGGTTAAAAATAAGGCATGTTTTTGGAGAAGTTTTCTAAAAAAGTATATTATAAATATAAAAAATTTCATTTCCATGTTCATTTAGCATCATCAGTATAAGTAAAAAAATGTTTAAGTTATATCAGTTTAATCATAAGGATTGCCCCGAAGTAAGTGTGCTGATAAATAAGTGAAAATTGGGACATCCCATAGCTTGGCTCCAGATCGTCTCAAATAAAAAGATGAACTAAAAAACAGACCCTTAAATGCACATCTTTTATAAAAATGGAATAAAAACATTTAAAATAAAGAAAATGTTTTACTCTGGTATTGCTCTGGTTAGTTGAAGGTACTCTGGCGCTCCGGGTCTTAGACGCTAGAGAATCTGTATTACAAGCAGGATTGATTAACAAATTTGCGACATATTTGCAAATAGTTTTACAAAAATAGTCCAAAGTAAAAAAATTAGATTTTCAAAAAATTGTTTGACTAAAACCATGCTTTACATACTTTGGAATCGGGCCACATTTTCATTTTTTAAAGTTTTTTTTAATTTTATAGTGTTATTTTTTTATCAAAATTAATTGTTATCATAAAGTTTATAAAATCCTTACATTAGTTATTGTAATATTCAATTAAAAAAGTCTATAAGTAAATTCATTACAATTTTTTTTTTTTTTTTTTTGAGAAGAATTTGATGAAAAATCGGGGAATTTAAACAGAACCACTGAGGGAAAACCATAAAATGAGTAGGCAACCCTGGTTCTGTTGTGTGTTCTACATCGCCAGTCGTTAGGACTTTTAATTCTTTTCGGGCGCTATGAGTTCGGTTCTATGGTCGTTACGACCGGCGATCCCCTCTGGTCGCCAGACACACAGTACCCGTCCAGAATGAAGGCGATTGCGACTGACGATACAGGGTTGCTTTTATATAGCATAGTTTTGTAAGCAGAAATGTTTTTGTTGTTGTGTAAGTGAAACAGAAACAAAAATAAAGGTGAGAACATAGCAAAAACTATGAAGTTGTCTTTGAATATACCCAATTGTTTGCAAAATATGGCAGCACTAATTGCACTCAGAGAGGAAATCGTCGGTTGTTAGTAAAAAAATAGAATAGATTCTATTAAATTTTACTCTAGCGATAAGTCCCCGCGACTCTTGATCAGTGTGACCAGAAGATTTTTTAAAAAATATGCTTTTTGTTAAAAAAAAATATGCTTAATATTCCACTTTCAATTTTTATATTCCACAAAAATATTCCACTTTCAATTTCAAAGATATATATCTAAATAACACTAAATATACATATATAAGAAACACAGAAGCAAGTTTAAAAACATTTATTTTATTACTATCACACTTAAATTTATAAAACATAAGTTAATATTAAATAAATTATATTAATAAGACGTAAACAAAGCATATATCAGGTGATTTGTACTTTACAAAAGTCTTTTCAAAAATTATATTCTCTTAAAAATAGTCAATAGTCACAGAGAAAACTTCATTTTTAAGTCAGAAACATATAGAATATAAGAACCCCAACAACATTTTTAATTTTTTGAAGGAGAAGCCAAAAACGTTGTTGAATGGGACATATTTTAGATTTAAAAGCCGTTTTTTGGACAAATACCTAAAAATAACTACTTAATAAACAAAATTATGAAGAAATTATCACTTTACAATCTACTATATGTGCTATTTTAAAACGTTTTTGGCTTCTCCTATAAAAAGTTATGAACGATATACAATATACAACGATATACAATATACAAAATTAAAATTCAGGCACATCTTCGAGATCAATACTTAAATTGTTGCTTGTATTATTATCATAGAAGTTCGCATTTCTAAATTTTTTTATTAAGCTATCTGGTATTTAATAGGTATTACAACACTTTTTTTAAACATGTAGCCATGTTTTTACATTCAACAAATTATTTAAGAGTTTTTCTTGCATTCTATTTCAAATTTTCGTTTTAATAAGATTCATATAACTAAAAATTTTCTCAACATCAGCATTGTTAAATGGTAAACTATGCGAGGAAAGTACAAATTTTGATAAATCTTCTTCAGATTCCCAACTTTTTTTCTGCTTTGTTGCTTTGAATCCACTTTTAAAAATAGTTAAAAGAAATAAATATTGTTTGCAATAATAGGGATATTCACGATGTGGTGCATTTGTGATAAATTTTTGCAAAATTTACAATACTTACAACTTTGTGAACGAACCTTCAGTAAAGTACATATTGTATTTTTAAAATCAGCTGATTTTGGTATGGACTTCTGTTTGGAAATATTAATTTAAATCATCATTTATCTAAAGAAAATTATACAAAAATTGAAATGAAAGAATAAATTATATTAATTTTTATTAAATAAACTCACAGCGTAGCCGGTAGCTTGCTATATGCTGAGTAGAAATGCTTGTACAATCATCTGATCTAATACGCAACGATATTTACACAGAATACAATAGTGTTCCATCGTTGCATTTTTTCCACAGGGTTGTATTTTGAAAACTGTACATTTTGTTTTTGTTATATTACAAGATTTACTACAAATATCAAATTTATCAAAAATACACAATACAAGGGGAAATACAACACATCGTGAACACCCCTTATGTTGTCTTAAGTATATTGCTTACTCCTGTATCATAATCCATAAAAAATCCAACCAATCAAACATATAAGCAAATTTACTTCACTTTTTAAGCTGCGTGAAGTTATTAAATAAATTGCAATAAAATTGACAACGAAGAAGTTAAACACAAAACGAATTCCTTATATTGCGTTTCAAAAGGTGGTTCCGAGATGAAAAAATATAAAATGTCGATAGCCAAAAATAACCACTTAGTATTCAAATAGACATTTTTTATTGGAATTTTTGTTAATTTTAAAAAATATAGGAATACGCAAAATATTCCACTTTTTATGCTGCATATTTTTATAAAACAAAATATGCTTCCCGAAGGTAAAATATGCCGAAGTGGAATATAATATTCCACTCTGGTCACACTGCTTTTGCTCAAAGATTTAATTTTTGACGGCTTCGTTAACTTGCGTGTTTTCTATTGTGTGTTCTACATCGCCGGTCGTTACGACTTTTCATTCTGTTCGGGCTCATAGCCTGAACATATTGACGACGACAAGTGACGAGCGCAAAATTTCACTTCTAACTTACTAATTTAATTTTCTAATTTCTTAAGCAGTGAATACATAGCTCGCGACAGGCGATGAGCGCCAAATGTCCCTTTTAATTTACATGTTATTCTTATGGGAAGAATACTTGAAGAGTTTTACGACGACATTGTCGCGTGGCATCGAATGCCGTTGTCGCAAGCTTCAATTTAATTCTAATTTAAGGCAAAAGGAAATTTCTTCCATTGTATACATTTGTCATTGTTTCGTGCTACAAATATTACAAATTAAATTTATAGAATTACGTACATATATTATATAAGCACAAATCCACAAAAATAATTGATTGTAAATGTCAAATGTTAAAGACATTTGCTGCTGAAGTTTGTTGCCGTCGCGTTTATTAAAATCAAGTCGCTCAACATATCTCAACAACGACAGAATAGAGACATGTCGCTCGTCGCGTGTTTTGCTGAATGTGTTCAGGACTTTATGGGAAGAATTCTTAGAGACTTTTGCGACGACATTGCCGCTCGGCATCGAATGTCGCTGTTGTCGGCTTCAATTTAATTCCAATTTGACACGCGACAAAGGGAAATATTTTCCAATGCTTACACTTGTCATTGTTTATTGCTGCAAATGTTACAAATTAAATTTATAGAATTACGTACTTATATTAAATGAGCACAAATCCACAAAAATAATTGATTGTTAATATCAAATGTTAAAAACATTTGCTGAAGTTTGCTGCTGTCGCGTTTATTAAAATCTAGACACTCAACATATCTCTGCAACGACAGAATGGAGACATGTCGTTCGTCGCTTGTCGTCGACAATGTGTTCAGGCTATCATACGACTCCGATCACCCGAGCTTACCTAAAAAGGAACGCTAGCTAGAGTGGTTTTATGGCCTCTATTTACAGCGTGAATCAAAGTAACTATCGCACCTATATTAATACCAATTACACAAAAAGCAGCAACACTGGAAAACATATGTTGTTTTTTTACGACTCTGTCATTAACTGTACACTTATTGCATGAACCGTTTCAAAAGTTTTGTCAATAATGATAATAATAATAATATTGCGAAAGGAAAGAAGTGCAGAGATTTTTTGCCAGCACGCAGGTTGCAGTATCATATTTTACGACGAAAATCTCTTATTTTAGCAAACAAGCCACAACTCGCAAAATGATAGAGTGCACGCAGCTTGCATGACTGATATTTCTACAGAAAAAAAAAACATGGAAAGATTTCAAAATGTTTCGTCAATCATGGTTTGTGGCGCTTTCTCCGAAAGAGGCAAATTGCACCTTCTTCTTATCGAAAAAGGCGTAAAAATAATTCAGAATATTACTTAGAACATGTTTTAAAAAACTATCTTATGCCGCATGCCAAGCAAATTTACGAAGAGGGTCACTTTTGTTTTCAGCAAGATTCTATTCAAGCACACAAGCCAAAAATCGCTCAAAGCTGGTGCAGAGCAATTTTGCCATGTTTTATTTCTGTTGACCAATGGCCTCCATCATCGCCTGACCTAAGCCCCTTGGACTTTTCTATTTGGGGTATAGTGCTGAGCAAATTAACGAACATAAACACATGACGGTAGGTAAATTTAAGCGACGAGTAATGAAAATATCAGATGATATACTTAAAAAGCAGATGCGTGCCGCATGCTCGTCTTTCACAAATTGTTTTAAATTTTTAAAAATAATTAATGCTGAAAGATTCGAATTTAATGATGTAGAGTTATAAAGATTGCTTAAAATAAAAAAATAAATGTTCGTTTAATAAAATTTAAACAGTGCTTTTGATTTATGGCATAAAACAAGTACAACAGTAATTTTGATTCACGCTGTATACGATCTCGAGGAGAACCACATGTGAATTATAGCATTGGCTGGTGGTTACTTGCAGGTAAGTCTTGTTGTTGTTGTTGTTGTTGGGTCATGTCTTTTTAATGCTTGTGGTGTCTGTTACTGTTGTTGTTGCTAAATTTGGTCTGTTTTATTTGTTGTTATGGTTGTTGTTATTTATAAGAGTCATGCTTATTGTCGATGTGCTTCAGTTCGTTACGGTGCAACACCACGGTTGTTGTTGTTGTTCTCTTTTTTATTTTAAGCCGCATGTATACATTAATTTGGCTTATGATTAGCTTATTTATTTAGAATTACATAGAATTTATGTATACATTATTAATAGCTTATAATACAATATAAGGTTAGACTAATAAGAAGTTATTATTTTTGATTTTTTAACATTATAGAATTTATTTAATAGTATAAATAAAATACAGTTAATATATTTAAGTACAAAATTGTAACGTCACGTTACAGCTTTCTTCTTCACTACTGAAGAAAAATTCACTCAAACACAAAATTTTGATAATTGATTTTAAATCATTTTCATTTATTGAGAAGACCCTCAACTACTTAAATCGCCTACCAACTCACAAACCACATCCAAAACACTATACTACAAAATATATTTCGTAAATCAATTTGACCCATATAACCTCTGCTCATCAAATATCATTTCAGCAATGGACATTTAACTTTCACTGCCCCTTTTTTTTCTGCCCATAACCCCTACCATGTCCTTTCTTGTTTCTTCTCTCCCTAAAACAATACTTAAGTTGAAGACCGAGTAACAAGGTTTTCTTTACAGACAGAATTTATTGCTTTCGGAAAGCAAACACGCAAAGAACAATTGATTTGCTAATGAAGCCCCGGATTGTTTTTCCTCTCTAAAGCAAATGCAACAATAAAATCATTTTTACAGCATCATTTTTCAAAATGGCCGCCACCTACTATTTTACCATTTATTTTTTTACAAAATATATTGCTTGTACTTACGTATGTGCGTCACGTATTCGATTGTCAAAGGAATGTGTTCGGAATGAATTTAGTGCGTGAGAAAAATATTAAGAGGCTATTCGGTTTTTTTTTTGTTTTTTGTGTTAGTTGTGTTTGTTCTTTTTATATCCCACTCAATGTCCTGTCATCGAGTGTTCGTTACCCCATTTATGTCACCCAATTTCAATGCTTTATGCTGTTGATGCTGTTGCTGTTGCTACTGCTATTTAAATAAATTGTTCATTAGATTCAAATTATTTTTTTTCCTACTCTGACTCAATTGGTTTATCGATAGCAATTTGCGTGCACAAGTCTAGGAAACAGCCTAATTATATTATTATAATTAAGTTAATGCTATTAAGCCGATATGTCTCGATGGGTATGTTTCGACACTGTTGCATACAATTTGCAACTGATGCTGCCCAAAGCAATTACTTGTCGCCCAAGCAAAATTTCAGCAGTTGCAGTAAGTTTACATATAATAAGTGTAGTAGCTTTTGGCTGCAGCAGCATGCTTTGACAATTTCAGCAATTTGGTTTTCCATATTTTTTTATTCCTTTTTTGGTTTTTATTTTCTGTAAATTTTTGGAAATTGTTGCTGATTTTAACCATGAAATTTGTGGCTTATAGCAATAGCAAATGGTGATAAATTTCCGTTTCTTAGCAAAAAGTTGGTTATTAACAAATGAAACAATTTGAATATGTTCGGGAGGTATATCAAAAAAATTACCTTCAATTGTGTTTCAAACAATTCAGGACTTTGAAACTGAAACTCCGAAATTTGATAACTCGGAGTATATTTAAAATTATATAAATATCCAACATGGATTCCTTTCTGGAAAATCTACTGTTACTAACCTTCTCGAATTTACATCAAAAACTATAGAAAACTTTGGAAAGACATGCAGACTGATGTTATTTACACGGATGTTAGCAAAGCTTTTGACGTTGTAAATCATAAACTATTGATCTTAAAATTACATCTTGTTGGATTTCCTATACCGTTGGTAAAGTGGATTGAATCTTAGTTAAGCAATAGAACACAATCTGTTATTTTTAAGCTCAAGAAATCACATGAGTTTCCTGTTACATCAGGAGTACCTCAAGGAAGTCATCTTGGGCCCCTTCTGTTTCTACTTTTTATAAACGATTTGCCATCTGTCATAATGCATTCTAGCATCTTAATGTTTGCTGACGACGTCAAACTCTTCCTTTTTTTTAAAAATGATAATGACGCTGTATTTTTGCAAGCCGACATTGATCATCTTCATAACTGGTGCAAAACGAACCGTATGAACCCCAACATGAAGAAATGCAAGCATATGTCTTTCTCGCGCAACCACCAATTAAATGTACCTTCAAAATTTGTGGTTATCCATTGGAGTCCTTAGATATTTTCAATGATCTTGGAGTTACAATGGATCCTAAACTACGCTTTAATATTCATGTAAATGAAATAATAAACAGAGCAAATAGTACTTTAGGATTTATTAAACGTTGAGCAAAAGAGAATGATCCATTCATAACGAAAACCTTATTCACTTCTCTAGTGCGGCCTATCTTAGAAAACGCTTCAGTTGTTTGGTGCCCACGATACGGTTGTTACATAGACGACATTGAATCAGTGCAGAAACAATTTCTTTTGTTTTGCTTAACCTATCTTTATTGTAATACTGATTTTCACTTACCATCTTATGAATATCGGTTACAACTCTTAAATCTTCCTTCTTTAAAAAATCGGAGAATTATGATAAATGCTTGTTGGATTAAAAAATTTTACATGGATATGTCAACAGTCCATATTTATTGAGTAAAGTATATTTTAATATTCCTCTTCGTCCTAGAAGATCTTTTGAGTTACTCCACATGAACTTTTGTAGAACTAATTATTTGCAAAATGAACCTCTTAGAAGCGCTTGCGGTGATTTTAATTTTGTATCTGATGTTATATCCTTAAGTGAATCCATGGACTCAATCAAACATAAAATTATAGATTACCTGCAGTACCGACGTTGATTATGTAAAGTTCTTTCAAACATATATCTGATGCATCTGGTGATTTGTTAACACATTATCATCAATATAACAATCTAAATGGATAAATGGACCTAAGCGTAAAATGGAAAATTTTGGTGTATAAACATCTAAATAATCTGAATGGACCTAAACCTGGGATCTTCAATTGCCTCCCTCATATCTTCATGATGATTGTGACTACATTTGTCGACGGTACCGTGGTGTCTTGGTGTCTTTTTACCTCTTGAAACACTACGTTAGATCGATTTGTAATATATTAATATGAGTGGCCGATAAGACCTAGTTTGTCTTGGTGCCTGCGTTCGCAAATGGTTTTCTTTATTTTAAGAAAATTGGTTTGGTGAACTTGACCTAGTTTGTCGAGTAACCACCCTGTCAAGCCAGGATCTCACCGGCTTCAGGAAGACAGAAAGATATATATTATATTTATACCTATTGGAGTGGTGTTTTATTGGGTATGAGACCTTGTTTGTCACACGACTCTGCCGTATACAAAAATTGTTGCTAACTTGACCTTGTTTGTCTTGAAAACGCAACCCTGCTTTGCTGTCTGATATTATCGATTTTGACTTAACTTTTTTTTTGTTATTTTTTATACTTTAATAAAATTATATACTTAAGCAATTTATTAAAACTTTTTAGTTTGTTAATAATACATGATTTCAATCAAAATCATACTTTATATTTTTGAATTGTATTCAATATCTTATTTTATAATTTTAAATTTGCTATAAAACCTGTTAAGGTTTAGCAATCAAGTAAATAATTAAATAAATATATATGTTCTTTCTCAAGTAACACCGGTTATATCAGCTTGTACTTAATAAAGTCGACATTTCAGCTTAGATTTTTTTGTAAAGAATGCTCTATTGACATAGGAATATTAAGCAGAAAATCAAATTCCCTTTTATTTGCTGTCAGCCGGAGATGTTTTCAGTACAAATTTTATTTACTTGCACACATAGCATGACTCCACAAGCTTCACAAGCTTTACTCAAGAGATCCTGAAACGAAATTCATTCTTTTGTTTAATGGTGTCATTAGTTGGTTTCTTAGTTGTTGAGCTCTTGCACAATTCACCTAGGTTGAGGTTATTACGTTGATGATAGTTTCGTTACAGTCATCTTTTTGCACAGACGTCTAAGTTAATCCTGTTCATTACAAAATCCTTACAAAAAACGCACTTTCTATGCTAACGACCAAGTTGAAAAGATAAATAAAACCTAAACAGGACAGTCATGCTTACTACAAAAACAAACAAAAACTGAGGTAAGTAAAAAAAAAAACAGTGCATACTTTTAGTCTGCAAACATAGCTTATGATGACTGCAATGAATAAATGAATGAATGAGAATAAGTGAGTGAGTGAATGAGTGAAGTAATGAATGAGCAGCAAAACAAAGGAAATTCTATTCATGCCAAAACTTTACAAGAAAGTTCATCAATTTGTTCCAGCTTATTTAACACTGAGCGCAATTTACACACCTGAGTAGTTCGGGCATAAAAAATTTTTGATCAAAATTTTATATTTTTTTATTTTTTTTTTCTGTTGAATGGAATGAAAAAGTCTTACTTGAAGGCAAGATACAAGCAATTCGAGTTTCTTTACTCACCGGAAATTTATGTTCAGCACCAAAGAAAAACAAACAACTGCAACAACAAGAGCAAATTTGCAGTTATTGCACATGGTAACAAAAACTTTTTCCAAACTCAATGCAGCTAAACCTTCCACCGACCCATCCTCCAACTTTCATACAACTTTCCATCATTACGTTTATAAACGTTTCAACAGATTTTTTTTTCTTTTCTTTTCTTCTTAAGCTATAGAACAATTTTCATATTTCATCTTAATCAGTGCAATTCTAGAACATAGCATCGAAGAGCAGCCAAGAAACCAAACAAAAGTTATGCTTAAGTTTCCGCTCAGCTCCCGCATATGAAGTTGTATTCAAAAGTTTCACCTTTTAATAACACAGAGAGCACAAGTCAGACGGTACAACAACTGCTGCAAATAATCCAGCCACACAAAGTTTATCTCGACAACTTAAATGGTAATAATTGAAATATAACGCTGTGCAAAACAAAAAATCCCGGTTGAAAGATTATGCAGGGCTATCTTAGGACAGCTTTGAACTTAGAGTAGAAAACCATAATATTGCCTCAGTGATAGAGACTATCTTATAACATATTTTACTAAATTGAAAATAAAAAGGTGCTACGTAATTATTTGTCGCCAGAGAAACCATGGGAAAAGTAAGTAGAAGCAGTTGTTGGAAATCGCTTAAATTTAGGTTTTATTAATAAGTCTGGCATTTATCAAGAATACTAATAACCCAGTATGAATTATTTTTAACTGAAAAATTGAGTAATAAAAAGAAAAGCTATACCAAATGTTTAAAAACTATTTTAAGTTAATATTTTTAATTTGTTTTCCCTAATAAAGACTTTTATAACGAATAAGAATCTATATATTAATACGCAAAAGCATACCTTTCATTAGATAAGGAAAATGCTAGTGAGGTAAAGTAGAATAACGTTGATTTGATAATTTAAGATGCAGAAAAAGAAAAAGTAGCAAGTTACAAGAAGGTATTACGCCAGATACATTTGGTCCAAGGGTTAAATCTATAATTGCAGCACTCAGCGGATTTTACAAAAACTCAAAGCGTGAAGTGGCTAGTATCATAAATGACATTTTTAATTTGAACATAAGTGTTGGCAGCATATCAAATAGTGAGCACAGTTGAAGGTATTACTGAGGAAATTACTAAAGAAGTTGACTTTTTTCGACTTTAAGACTACTTATTTGAATGAATCGGGACTTTAAAAACATTGATTTCAATTCTCTTCAGTCAGAGCTGAACCTTGTGGACTGGAGTTCAATTTTCTTTATGCTATCAATAGACGATCAGCTGCAGTTTTACAGCAGAATGTCAATGCTTTGTTTGATAAATACGTCCCACTCAAAACTAAGAATATTAAACATAATCAACCGCCCTGGTTCTCAGGTACCATAAAAGCGTTGATTGACAAACGTAATAAAATTTATAAGAATTGAAAACGTTTCAGAACACCGGAAATCTACAATCTTTTGAGAACATGTAGGAAAGATGTAGTAAGGGCTATAAAGGTTGCTAAGTTGCAATACTATGAATACAAATTCAGCTCAGCTATTGACTGTTAGCAGAAGTGGAATATAATTCGGCAAATTGGGATAGGAAGAAACATTTCTAACGCAACTAATGTAAACGTTGAACATCTAAACCGGAAATTTATAGATATTCCCATGCCTGTGGCAAACTGCAATAACTATAGTCATTATCGAAATAGCATTAACTCCAACACTGCTTTTAGTTTTCAAGGCGTTGAATCCGCTGATGTACTGCGGAGTTGCTAAGCAATAAAATCAAATGCCGTCGGTTTCGATGGAGTACATCCCAAATTTCTCAAAGCTCTTCTTCCTGCACTGCTTGCTTTCATAAAGCATATTTTCAACACAATTATAATCAAATCCTATTTCCCCGATATCTGGAAAAAAGCAAAAATAATTCCAATACCCAAAACTGGAAATGACTATCGTCCTATTGCTATTCTACCATTTCATTCGAAAGTTTTTGAATCGCTAATGCAGAAACAAATAAATAATTTTTTTCTCGAGAATTCACTTCCAACCAACAGACAGGCAGGCTGTATTCCGGTCAAAGCGCAGTTGTGTGACAGCTTTACTAGACGTCACTGATGAAATTCGTACCCAGCAGCGGATTTGCCAGTGGCTACCATAGAACTAATACAGAATTAATTACCAGGTAAGGAAGCATTACTTTTTTCAAAAAGTAATGCGTCTGCATATAGCAGAAGTAATTAACTCATACCTCATTACCTGTAATGTAGCATACAAGGAAAAGTAATGCAGTGATTTTGCAAATATCCGAATAACTTAATACAAGTAGTATGTTACTCCATGACTTCTAGGTAATGCTGAAGGGAGGTGATCACTTACCTCCTGTCTCATTCAATGTTAAATGTAAGGCCTTTTATGCATAGTAAGGTAATATAGTCGGAAGTAGTGGTCATTACAAGGTAATTGATGCTTCATATATTCGGAATATATTCCATCCGCTACTGGGTAATAACATCGATCGGAATTAAATTACTTTTTTGGTACTGCTTGACTACTCGAAAGCCTTCGACACGGTTGACAATGAAATTTTATGCGCAAAACTATTTAATTTATTTAATTTTTCCACAGCTGCGACACGTTTCACGAGCTCGTACCTCACCCAAAGATCCCAAGCAGTAAATATTGTGCGACTTCAAACTTTTTTTCAGTACTACGTTGTGTGCCCCAGGGCTCCACAGGTGTTAGGTTAGGTTAGGTTAGGTAATGGTGGCTGAGCCGATAGACGACTCGTACACTTAGGCCAGTGCAGGCCCGTTATGATACCACATGATCTCTTTAAAAACCTAGTAGAGATTTCCCTCCTCAAACCAGTTCGAGCGGATAATAAATTTAAGGATATGCTTGATTTCTAGGCATGAGACTTCGGCAAATCCATTTAAAAAGGGAAGGCCCAAAGTTGCCATTCCTCTTTTAGCTAGAGCCGAACATTCGCAGAGGAGGTGTTGAACGTTTTCTACCTCCTCCTCACATCTGCAGCTTCTGCAGAAATCGTTTGATGCAACTCCCAACCGAAGGGCATGCGCTCCGATCAGGCAGTGACCCGTTAGGATTCCTACTATTTTTGACAGGTTTACCCTGCTTAACTTAAGCAGTGAGTTGGTGCGTTTTAAGTCGTAGGTAGGCCATGTTAGCTTAGTTATCCTACATGTATCAAGGCGTTCCCAGCGTTCTTGTGCAAGACGTAGGGATCTGTTCTTGCACTGGAGTTTATAGGAGGAAATTGGTATACCAATAAAGTCCTCATTTAAGAGGGTGTTAGAGGTCGTACCCTTCCTTGCCAATTCGTCGGCCAAATTGTTGCCCTCAATATCCCTGTGTCCGGGTACCCATATGAGGTGAATCCTGAGTAGCCTTGCCATCTCGTTAAGAGATTTGCGGCACTCAGTGAGAGTTTTAAAGTTGTCAATATTTGAGTTCAGTGCTTTCAGTGCAGCTTGGCTATCTGAAAAGATGGAAATACTTTTTCCTTCAAGGTCTTTTTGACCTAAAATCCTAGTGGTTTCGTGAAAAGCCATCATTTCCGCTTGGTAGACACTACAATAGTTAGGAAGTCTAAAGGACGCTTTGATTTCGAGATCCAGGGAGTAGATACCTCCCCCTACTTGTTCTCGAAATTTGGATCCATCTGTGAAGATTCTTGTGGTGAAGGTTTTAAGGAAGATTTGCTCAGTTTAGCCGTGAAGGGATGAAAACTGCATAGTTCTTTTCAAGATTTAAGCACGGCACACAGTAGTCTGTTTTGTCGGGTGCAGACGAGTTCAGAACAATTGTGTGGCCGCAGTTGTTACCTATCCAATTACCAGATTCTCTAAGTCTCAGGGCTGCTGAGTTGGCACATTCCCTGGCAAAGATATCGAGAGGAGGAAGGTGAAGCCTGACATTGAGGGCGCTAGTTGGTGTTGAGAACAGTGCCCCCGTGATACAAAGATCTGCACTTCTTTGCACCTTTGCAAACTTCTGAAGTGCGGTTGCCTTATCAAGGGCCCTCCACCATACCAGTGAGCTATACATTAGTATGGGGCGGACAATTGCTGTATAAATCCAGCGTACTATTTTGGGGGAGAAACCCCATTTTTTACCTATAGCTTTTTTACAGGCAAATAGTGCTATGTTTGCCTTTTTAACACGTTCCTTAATGTTAACATTCCAGATAAGCTTCTTATCCAGAATAACTCCTAGGTATTTCGTGCTGTCGCTAAAGAGCAACCTCGTGCTGTTCAGACGCGGAGGTTCTAAGTTGGGGGTTTTATATTTCCTAGTGAAAAGAATGAGATCTGTTTTCTCGGGGTTTACACTTAAACCACACGTGGATGCCCAGCTCGAGAGAATTAAGAGTGCTCTATCCATGAGTTGACAGAGAGTCTGGGGAAACTTTCTGTTAAAAATGATTGCAATATCGTCTGCATAAGCAACAACCTTGTAGCCTTCCCCCTCCATGATACGCAACAGCTGGTCAACCGTCACGGACCACAGAAGTGGAGACAAAACTCCTCCCTGCGGAGTGCCTCTGCTTACAAACCTACGAGTGGAGGATCCCCCAGTTCTGAGTTCACCACCCTACCCAAGAGCATCTGGTGTATGAAACTCACGAGAAAATCCTCCAACCCCAGTTCCGACAAGGCCGATATGACTGCACATGGAAGGACGTTATTGAATGCCCCTGCTATATCTTGAAAAGCAGCAAGTGCGTATTCTTTGTTCTCAAGTGATTTTTCGATGGTAGACACAAGAGAGTGCAGAGCTGTCTCTATAGATTTGCCTTTAATGTAGGCATCTGGGGATTTTAGAAGCCTGTCAAGTTGCAGCTTAAAAAGAAGCCCAATAAGTCTCTCTAGAATTTTAACCAGAAAGGAAGAGAGGCTTATAGGTCTGAAGTCATTCGATTTAGTGTGAGAGGACATACCCGCTTTCGGTATAAAGATAACTTTTGTCTCTCTCCAAGCTGTTGGAATATAGTTAAGGCATAGGCAACCATAGTAGATTGTCTGAAGCCAGGGTACTATTGCATTGAAGCTATAGTGGAGTTGAGCTGGTATAATGCCATCGGGACCTGGAGATTTATAAGGTTGGAATGAATAGATCGCCCATCTTAACTTTTCCTTGCTGGTCAGTTGCTCAATCTATTGAGGCGTAAGGTCGCAGGGGAGTGTTTGAAAGCTGGAAATGTCAGAGTAAACACTACTAGGAAAATGCGCATCCATGAGTATATCTAGGGTTTCGATGCATGAATCCGTCCAGGTGCCATCTTCCTTTTGAAGAAAGCTTGGTACTGTCGGGGATTTCGATAGTATTTTCCTGAGCCTTGAAGCCTCGGAAGTACCCTCTATTTCTGTGCAGAAGGAGGACCAAGAGGCCCTCTTTGCTTTCCTGATTGCAGTTTTGTAAATGCCTAGTTTAGACTTATAGCTATTCCATGAGTCCTCACTATTGCTACGCCTTGCGTAGTTTAAGTCTCTACGACAGTCCTTTCTGAGAATTTAAATCTCCCGAGACCACCATACGGGTTTATGGGATTTTTTGAAAACTTTTTTCGGACATGCTCTGTTTAGTGCATCCGAGCATTTTTTAGTGAAGTCTAGAACCAGAAGTTCCAACTCTTCTTTGTTAGCAACGGGGGAAGAAGTGACTGAATTCAGTGATGTTTTAATTAGTTTATTATACCATCTCCAATTTGTCTTACGGAGATTTCTTATTTTTATAGGCATGGAAGTGGCATGGAAAGTGGCCCCAGGGCTCCATATTGGGGCCACTTTTGTTTTCGCTCTATATCAATGATTTTACAAATATTCTGAAACACTGTAGCATTCAGATGTACGCAGATGACATACAACTTTATATTAATTGTCGAAAGTATGATCTCGATACTTGTGTTGCCCATTTGAACGAAGATTTAAGTAACATTAATGATTGGGCATCTGCTAATGGTTCATGCCTCAATCCAAATAAATCAAAATGCTTAATCATTTCCAAAAAACACAGTTATATATCCCCATTATCGGAAGTCATCCTCAGTGGTTCTCGTATTGAAGTCGTTAACACGGCAAAAAACCTTGGCGTTACATTTAACAGCACCTTGGATTGGGCGAATCATGTCAACATCACCGTTGGAAAAATTTATGGCATGCTCCACAATCTGTTGGCTACGCACCACTTTATCCCCTTCAATATCAGAATGCTACTGGCCAAAACGTATCTCGTTCCAACTTTATTGTACGGGTGTGAAGTTTTTGCATACTATGATGGCGCAAGTAAACGAAAACTGAATGTTGCATATAACAGTATAGCACGTTATGTTTTTAGTTTAAAACGAACAGATCATGTATCACAGCATGTAAAACAGATCTTCGGCTTGACTTTTGACAGTCTCTTGAACTTGAGTGCGCTGATTGCTTTGCATAAAATTATTTTTACAAAAGAACCACCGTATTTGTATCAGAAAGTGAAATTTTTAAGATCGCAACGTGGAAATAACTTAGTTATACCTACGCATTTCTGCTTATCGTCTGAACGTCAGTTTTTTGTCTATACGTCTTTGGAACTCGTTACCAGCCCACATTCAGCGTATTTGCAATGCAACTTTGTTTAAATCCATCCTGTCAAATCATCTGTCTTCCATGTAATTTATTGTGTTCTTCACTTACTCTTCACAAATTTTGTCTTTTTTTTTTCTTTACTCCAACACTTTTATTAATAAACAGTTATAAATTATTTAATTAACTAATCATTTTAATTTATTACGTTTAACTATGTTTGAAATTTTATCAAGTTGTATATTAAATACTTTATGTATTCGGTGCTTAACTATAAGTTAATTCTTGTAAGCGTCTAAATTGAACTAAAATAAATAAATAACAAATTTATTTATTTATCAAAGCAAGTGCACAATTTAATTTTTATTCAAATATTTTGTCATTAATATAGTTAAAAATTAGAAATTAAAAACCCTTTTTTCCCATATATAAAAAACAGCATTAAGAAACCAACCCAACAACCACAAGAAAAATAATTCTCTAACGTTTGAAAAAACTATAATTCTCAAGTTGAGTTTCAGCATTCCTTATCACTTGGGATTAAGCATTTTCTCAAACACTATTCCCTACTTGAGGTGAAGTTGAGGGTGATTTGAGAAAATATTTGAAACTCTTTGGCAATACTTATTTGGATTTACAAAAATGTAAGTCTGGCAACTACAGTGAATCATATGTTTTATTGTTTGCAAAAACATAGTGTCAAATTGTGAAAAATATTTAAAATTGATCGTGCCATTTGCTGAGAAAAACGTAAGAAAAAGTTTATTGTGCCATTTTTGTTAAAAAATAATTGCAAAGAAAAAAAAACAGAAGTGAAGCAGATGATAAAACTACTAGCGGAGCGTGAGTTGGATAGCCTTTCACATCCGGAGCACCAGAGCGCAGAGGAAACACTGGCATTGGAGGCGGGTCCATTTCGAATATTTTATCTGAAAATAATTTAAGTGGGACCGAAAGTGATGATGACTCGGATACAGAATTAGAAGAAGAAGTTCCATCAAAATCGACAAAATCAGGAGATCTCAAGGAAGAGTTAGCAGCATGGGCTGTTAAGTTTAATATTCCAACTGCGGCTACGAACAAGTTATTGGTATTATTGCGTATACATGTAGATGGTATTCCAAAAGATTCAAGGATATTAAAATCCACTCCTAGGATATCTGTAGTGGAAATAATGGGACTAGGAGAATATTTTAATTACGGAGTTGCGGACTCGCTAATAGATTTTTTTAATGAAGAACTTCTTTAAGATGATGGAAATCTATCTCAACATAAATGTTGACGGCCTCCCACTCGCAAAATTTAATTGAAACAAAATTAATTATTTTTTTTATATTAAAAGAGTATAAAAATGTCTAACAGATAAAAAATTGTGATCTCTTTAAAAATACTTTTCATAAAAATATAAGAAAATTAACTGTTCACCTTTACGAACATTTTTTATTTTAGTTAAAAAAATGTTGATATATTTTTAAATTAATCAAAGTAGGTCAAATAATTATTTACTTTAATTAAAATAAAAGATATCAAAACAATATATTAATATTTATTTCTTAATTTAATATAAATCACAATTTCTTTGCACATGACACTTTCATAAATATATTCCATTTGAGACCAGTTGGAGAAATGCCTCTGATATCAAGTTGAGAATTACAAATTTCTCAAGTGGATAAATGCACTTGAGATCAACTTGAGATTAACTAATTTCTCAACTTGATAACTAAGAAAAATCACAATATAAAAAAGTGCCTTTTAAGTTGAGAACACTATAATCCGCGTGTTGAGAGTTAACGTTGGAGATTTGAGAAAGCTATTTGATCTCAAATGCACATCAAGTTGATAACTAACATAAGGGTTTATTGGGAAGCCAATGTGTTAGTCTACTAACACATTCACACTACTGAGAGTCGCGAGAGTGAAAAAAAGAGCTGTGTGGTTTTTGTTTCCTTTTCTTCCCTCTCTTTTCGGACACATTCATTCAAGCGATGCTGAGACAACATAAAATTAAGGGGTTGTAAACAGTGTTGCCACTTTTTTATACCCATATTCCTCAAAAATTCCTCAAATTTTAATGAAGTTCCTCAAAAAATTTTTTTAACGATATTTTATTTATCAAGTTAACATAAACATATGGGTATTTCCAGAAAAAAGTTTACCGTGACCAAAAAATTAAAACTTATTATTTTATTATATCATTTAAGAGAAACATTTTAATTTTATTGGTTTCAGCAAATTTCTGCATAAATTCATTACGTCTGCACTGTTTCACAAATGCAGTTGTGCTTTTTTGTAAATGGTTCGTAAATGTTTTGTAAGCTTTTTTGTTTAAGTAAAAATGGAAGGCATTGGCTAGAGATAATGAAAAAATGGTTGATGCAAGAAAAGGACAATATATTAGATTACATAGTTACTAATTTTATAATTACTTAACTACCCAATTAAACTGCAATGGAAATTTTAGTAATGTAACGCCAGATCAAAAATCCTGTTAAAAAAAAACGAGAAAAGGTTTTTAAATTTAATCACTTGGAAAATAAACTTATGTTATTTAAAAATGTTCTAAAAAAAGTTTTATACAAAAAGGCTTACCCAATTCAGAAAGTTTTTCAAGTTTTGTAATTCAAGTCAGAAATCACTTCCGTTTTTTGTAACGTAACGCCAGCACATATTTTTGCTTATATCTTTAGATCCTTAGGGTTAATTGTTGTCATTGTTTTTTTACTTAATATAGTGTTACTTAGTTAATACGCAAAAATAAAAAAAACTTTTTAGGAATTAACTTTTCCATTAAATTTTTTTAATATTTATTCGTACAAATCGTCCGTAACGCTTATCTTATTGGATACCGAATACCTTATTGGATACCTTATTGGTTAATATAGATATCCAATATCTTATTGGATATCTATATTAACTCTTAGAGGACGACAAGCAAACCGCTGTAAATTTAAAATATTTTTTTTTTTAGAATTGTCATCACCGATGGCATATTTTTATACAAAAGTGTATTTGAAATTGTCTAATTTTTTTACTTTAAGTAATGAAAAAAATCCGAAAAAAACCAATCCGGAAAATTGGTTTTTTACTTTGTTGGGTGGCTTCATAAAGGTTTTGACATAATTTGGATGAGAAAATATATCCACTCGTATTTAAAAATCGTTTGTGGTTTCCATACCTATAGAAAAAAATATATTTTGACTGTCAAGTTTTTTCTTTTTCTTAAAATTACAATAAGTTCGAAAAATAGCACACTTCGAAAGCCACATTGATTTCTCATCCTTTTAGCCTAACTTTATGAAAATATCTCGAAAATTGTGCTCAGACGACTTAAAAATGTAAATAGGTTATTTTTCACCCACTCGTCGTCAAAGGGTTAAGACATTTTATGCTTTCCTTAAAAAAATTTTAAGACTTTTTAGTTTTAACGTATGTTTTTGTTAAAAAATTTTAGTTATAAACATAAAACATATATATGGAACTTTATTTTTCCAGTTCAATTCCAAACATGACTTTATTTGATTCAAATAGGTCATCACTATTGTTATTAATTCCTTCTTTAGTAAAAATTAAAGCTTATAATAAATGATAAAACTGCTTTTGTATCGAGTCGGTTTCTCAAACTAGTGTTATTATTTACTAAATATTCGCTAAACTTATGCATTAGAAAAAAAAAGAATAGTAATGATATTCCTTTTTCTTAATTAGAAAAAATATATCTACTAAATTTTTTCGTTTTTAATACGACTCTGGATCTAAAAAATTATCGAGGTAAAAATAATCTCCACTCATTATCGAGATCTTAAACAGTCAAATTTGGTTGAATTTATATGCAGGTTTTTGTTGGCTTTTACTTCAAGGAGTGCTCAATGATGAAATATGGCATCACCAAATCGGATTTCGCAAAAATAAGGGTATCATATAAAAATTAGTCAAAATAAGGATATAGTCAAAATTAGCCAATGTGTAAAAATTTTATTTTTTGATTTTTTAAAGAGCTAACCGATAATTGCTACAATAGAAATAATAGTCAATGAATACCTTTGGTTCCGATGCAGACCGCAACCTTGTATACTTTTTCATGTATTTATTTTATGTTTAAACTGATTTTAGCTAAAACTATACGCCAAATTGATTGTATGAGCTTTAACACGAATAAAAGAAAAATGAATTCCATACACTGAAAAAAAAAGATATTTCAGTTTCCTAATGTAGCAATATTCATCAGCCACCCTGTATATAAATGTTGCCACGCTCACTTTTACCGCCTACAAATCAATGGAACTTATATATATAAGACGGTTTTGATCAAATAAAAAAAAAGATTTGGTAGTTTAGCTTATATGTTTACTATGGTCGCAATATATCTACGCCCACTTTTTCGAAATCATGCTAATTCATGAGATGCTCACGTTTTGACTGTGAAAATTGGTATGTAGGTGTAGTGGGACAGAGTGGCGGTTCCTATATATATATATACATATAAATGTTGCCATGCTTACTTTTTCCGATCATCTATCTTTATAAAAAAAATTAATAAATGTATGTGTAAGGACTCAGAAACCGCTGAACCAATTTGTATGAAATTTTCAATGAAACGGTAGCAGAGTTTATTTATTTATTTATTTAAAAATATTGTTGGCATTTAAGACTTGAGTCTTTTGCACGCCGCATTCTTAGAATAAATAACAACAATATAATACTTATATACTAAACTATTCGAAATTTTATAACTAAGATTATTATCATTAATGACAGAAATTCTCAACTCATAAAATGATACCAATAATTTCTTTTTTATTAGAGAAAATGTTAACATTCAAGAATTAATTATTATGTGCATGTCACAGTGAAAAAGATATTTAAAACTATTGAAAATATTTTTAAAAGATGTGACATTAATATAAATTGACTAATCAAATGAACGACCTGCGGTGAAAAAATGCTAGAGGTAGAATAAGAGGTTGTGTTAGAGCTCAGACTAAAAATTAAGTTATGTGAAGTTAAGAAAAATATTTGAGTATCAATTGCTTAAAGGCTAATCTATTGGAGACTAATTTTATATGGTTGGGCAGTGAGTTCCACAGCCTTATTGCGCTAACGAAAAATAGTCTACTTGATGCTGTATAATTAAAACGCGGTATTAAGAGATTCAGATTTCTACTTGATCTGCAGAACTGAAGTCTTGCAAAGAGATATCGTGGACATTGCGAGTATATTATTTTATGCAAGAAAATGCAGTTCCTTGCTTCGAAAAGATTGTTCAGACTACGGCCAAGTAATCGAATGGAAAATGAGGAGACATGGTCATGCATCTGCAGACCATAGACATAGCGAGCAGCATTATTCAAGGCAACTAACAGTTTATGTGAGGATTTTGAGTCCAGCTTGCTATACACGACTTCTGAGTATGTAATTATTGGCACTAAAATCTGCAGGACAAGTTTACGTTTTGTTTCGGTGGGAACAAACGGTGCAGTCATTCTTAAGTTTCTTAATACATAATAGACCTTACTTACACACATATTAATATGATCCTCGCAGGAAATAGATGAATTCAGGATAAAACCTAGGTTTTTTACCTTTATTACAACTTTTAACTCAGTGTTATTTAGAATAATCGGAGGAAACTCAAGATTGAAGAAAGGTGTTTTGGTTATTGGCAAGACACATGATTTTGAGGGGTTTAGTGGAAGCAAATCCTCCCTAGCCCATTCCACTACTAATTTTAAATCATCATTAACTCTTGCGCACAAATCCTCAACAAGCCCTGTGGGTCTTGACATATATAACTGTAAGTCATCAGCATAAGCATGCATGGATACATTCTCACATTTCACAAAAATGTTATTGATGAACATGGCAAACAAGAGTGGTCCCAAGACTGACCCTTGAGGGACACCGCAAGAGATTTGATTATACGCAGATAAGTTGTTGCCTAGGCTGACTCTTTGGGACCTTCCATTTAAGTAACTACTTAAAAGGCGAACTGATGGCTCAGAAAATCCGAACTGCAATTCAAGTTTTTTGCATAAGATACGGTTTACAGTGTCAAGGCAAGGTTAGATCACCATTATCGAAGGGAGCTCTGATGTCATCCAAGATATTAACTATAGCTGTTGAACAACTATGACTTTTACGGAAGCCTGACTGAAAATCAGACATAAGGCCCAGAGATAGAATATGTTCACTTATTTGCTCCGCCATAAGAGCCTAACATGCTTTCGAAATCGATGACAACAAGCTGATTGGTCTGAAATCACCAGGCTCGCGTGCATTTGCAATTTTCGCAATCGGAACAATTGTAGCCACTTTCCAGCTGGCAGGAAAGCATGAGGTAGTGATGCAATGGTTGATGATATGAGCAAGTGGACTGACCACATGGGGCAAAATAAGCTTAATGAACTTGATCGGCACACCGTCTTCACCAATGGAATTCGAACTGATTTTTTTAATGCAGCGGGCAACATCTAGCTCATTTATAGCTCTAAAACTGAAATCATGCTGTAACTCAACAGGCACTATGCTATTAATGTATTCGGCATTATCATCTCTCAACGAGCCCGCAGTGAAATAATCATTCAGTAGATTTGGATCAGTACGGCAGACTTCAGAGCCTTTATTGCAGATACCAATACTTTTTAGATTTTTCCATAACTGTTTAGAAGATAGATTTGGGCTTAGTTTAGATATATAATATTGTTTTTTGGACAGTCTAACTGCCAAGGTAGCTTCATTTCTTGCTTGCCTAAATCTTTCCCAATTGGCCTCAATTGGATATCGTTTCCACTTGTTAAAGGCTTTGTAACGTTTTCTTATGATCAACTTAACACGCGTGGTTAGCCAGGGGCAGGTTGTGTTGGTGACCTGTCGTGTACACAGGGGAACATTGGATTCAAAAAGATTTAAGATATTATCAACAAAAAATTTTAACTTGTCATCAACTGAGCTAAAGAACCAACAATCAGTCCAGTTTATTTCAGATAAATCCCCATAAAGTTTGCCAATATCAACAGATTTAAAGTTGCGATATGTGAAGCAAGTTTCAGAAGCAATAGGTGCAAGATTAATGTTAAATGTGCAGAAAATTAGGTCATGATCTGAAACAAATGATATCTGGTTAAAAAGGAGTACAGACGATACATCAGATGTTACGAAGACATCACGTTGTGTTTACTAAACTTAGTCCAACTTCGGCTAGGCAATCCAAAAAATCAGTGCTAAGATTATCATTAGCCAGAATATTTATGTTGAAATCACCACAAAGGATAAAATGATCAAAATCAATAGCACATCTAGATATATCATCAAACAGTGGTTTAAGGCTACAGCTGTGGTTCGGGTTGTACACACAAGAGAGAAACACTTGGGTCCTATTGTCGAATATTTTAATATTTAAGTATTCAACATCGGTGCCACAGGATTTCCCTAGCACTGAAACATTTAAATTTTCCCTGCAGAAAATTGCTACTCCTCCACATTTTTTATGAGACCTATCATTACGGTATAATTTAAAATGATGCATGTTCATAAACGAGTTATCAACATCCTCATGAAACCAGGTTTCTGAAACACATATGACGTCAACGGGAGAATTTTTAAAAATATACTTCACGTAATCCATTTTATCGTCATTTAGACTTCTTGCGTTGAAGTGAACAACCTTGAGTCCAGATTTCTGCTTGCACAGAACCTCAATCATAGTTTTACTATTTTATAATTCTAAACCTAGTTTCCAAAATATTCTTGTGAAGTCTGGTGCTGATTGCAAAAAGGGGCGTGACACCTCAAATATACCCCAAAGTTTCGATATCGAATAGCTTTGGAATAAAAGGTCACACAGCATCGAAATTAGGTTTCTTGAAACTTTAGCAAGTTATAAAATGCATACCAAGAAGGGTCTTTGCATTAAAAAAGGGGTGTGGCACCTCCTAAGTAACCCAAATTTGCTATATCGAATAGCTTTGCAATTATAGAGCGAACAGCCTCGGAATTCGGTATTCGACCGCAATTTACAAATTTCGTTCCACTCATAACATTTTATGGGCGCGTAGGACGTAACGCACCTGGTTTCAGCTAGTTAAAAATTAATTAAAAATTGGGAAAATATCTAAACAAAAATGAACAACAAAGCAGAAGAACAGTGACATAGGCTCGCCAAGATTATGGTGTGCAAACCTATAAGGAAAATTTTTTCTGTAGGGTAGCAGTGGCACCTAGCGTGAAAAAAAGTTGAAAACATAAATTTTGCATACGAGCCAAAATCCTAGTTCTTACATTTTATGATTTTATGAACTTACATTAAAGAAAATCAGCTTGAAGTTGAAAAATGTGTTAAATTTGCACAAAGAACCGATGAAGGTTAAGGCAGTATTATAGAGTAGAATTAAAATTAAAAATTACTTGTGAATAGTTTTACTTTTAATTAACTTTTTAATTTTAAAAAGAACAACTTCACATTTTTTGAGTGCTTTTTCAATTGAATACACAATTTTTTATTTACATTTTGCTGCGTATGAAAGATGCTACCGAAATTAAATGCCTAAATTCGAAATATGTATTTTACACGTTCTCAATATTTTTCAAATTTACAAAAAAGTCCGCAAACAACTCTAGTACATTAAAATAAAATTTACTATTGCGCCTTGCACAGTCTGCACATGCGGTTGGACAGGCGCTGAATAAAAGTAACAAAGTTTTATCTTATTTTAGGTTAAAATTAGTATGACTTTGTAATAATGCAATAATATATATTTTTCCATACAATCCAATTAAGTTAAGATATCTTCAACATTGTAATGTCTCTTCTTTGTATCTTTCTTCTTTTGCAGATTTTTTTTATTTTAAAATTTTTCATTTTATCTTTAAGATATTTAGAGCGTGTATTTATTTTGTGCACAATTTGTGTGCTGGTACACAATTCATGTTCCACTTACAACTCCCATTTTTGCTGAAATAAATGGTTTGGGCCATATGGCGAAACAAACCAAAAATAAATAGAACAGGCTAAGAAGCACTCAAAAAGCTTCTGCGATAACACTGAAAAAAAATATTATTTTCCCTTTCTATAGTTTTGTTCGAAAATATGTAAAATAATTAAATAACAATCTATTCATAGCTCTTACACAAACTTTGAATGCTCAAAAAATTAAATCGTTTACTATAATTAATTGAAGGGAATTAGTCTTTATCGCAATTTATTATCAAGTACTACGAGAAATTACAAAAACTTGTAAGATTTTTGTATTATTTTGCTTTTAGTGCTTAAGATGGCAGTTTGCTTCTAACTTTATAGAAGGTTATTAAAATTCTTTGCAGTGTGAAATTTTACTGCAGTCACAATAAACCATGGTATAAACCACTATTTCTTAACAAATGTTGCCATTTCGAAATTACTTCAACGTGACAAAGTGGCCTGACAAAATATGGGGCTGGTCTTAAATAAAACAGTTTTGCTGACAGAATGCGGCTGTACAATATTTACGACACTGATAAAATGAGATTTTCACCCAGACTCTTGGTTGTTGTTGTAGTCGTGATAATAAAAACTTGTGCTCATTTATTTGTTTATGATTATCTATGTTTTAAATGTTCCCTAACTTGACAAAGTTATGTTAAGCCTCATCACTGAGCGGGCGAGTTCAAATGCTAAGAAAATTAGTAGAGACAATTTAACTTTAGCCACAAAAGTCACAAAAACAGCATTTCAGTTTTTGGAATCATTTGTGAAATTATTTTTACAATTTATGTTGGCACCAAAAACTTGTGGAAAAGTTATTTAGTAAAACACACAACACTCATATACATACAAACATGCAAACACGTATTCGTCTAAAACAACACACAAACACACACATTTATGTCTTAAAACTTGTCACAACACTGTCAAGTAATTTTGAGCTAAACTCATCACGAGCTCATGTCAAATGTCGAGGAATGCTAGTTTGATGAAAGTGAAAAGAGGCAGCCTTAAAGGACGACAAAAACAAGAAAAACTTTATTAAATCTTACTCAAGGATATTTCATGAGCCATCACGACAATGCCGACGGCAACAATAACAACAACAACAGCAAAAACACTCATATCAAACAGTCCAAATAAAGCCAACAACAAAGCCTTCAAACTGATAAGTTAATTAATTTAATGCATACTTTTAGGCATAAAAGCCTTTTAACTGAGTTATCGACTACGAAAAACGTAACGCCTACGTCTGTCTTCTACAGATGTTTTAAGCAGATAATGAAATTTGTGTGAATGTGAACGTGGAGCACAAATTTTGGGCTCTTTTAAGTTAACCTAGTTAGAGATCCTGGCAAGCGAGTAAGTGAACTAAGTTAACCATCAACAACACATGCACAGATATACTACGAATTGCTCCTGTTTAAGTTATTTCGAAAATACTGTCTCCTACCTAATTTTACTTAACCCTGCTTTCACATGATAGATATTCCTTATTGATTTGATATATTTTGGCAAGCTATTTAATAAGTTAAAGCCAATAAAATTGATATCATTAGACAGTGGCGTTTATACCCAGTTAAACGCGTTTTATTCGGGTCAGTAGTGTTTGTGTCAAGTTGAAATCTCATTAGAGTTGCTTTGCAAAATAAAGGTTTGATTAGAAACTGCTTTAAGGGGGCAGTCTGGTTCTTTTAGGCATATTTTTAATATGCTTTTCTTTTCATCGAAAACTATATTTCGAATAGTCGGAAAAAAATTAAAAATTCTCATTAAAAAATAAGTTACTCGCTATGTCTAGTAGTAAAATTTTGGGCAAAAAAAAAATAAATGTCGGTGTTCTGAATTTTTTAAACTTTTTTTTTTATTTAAGGTCGCACCAACATTTTTTAATTTATATAATTACGAACACGTACAATAAATTCATAATTTATAATTTATATTTTTATAAATTATAAATTATAAATTATAAATTATAAATTATAAATTATAAATTATAAATTATAAATTATAAATTATAAATTATAAATTATAAATTATAAATTATATATTATAAATTATAAATTATAAATTATAAATTATAAATTATAAATTATAAATTATAAATTATAAATTATAAATTATAAATTATAAATTATAAATTATAAATTATAAATTATAAATTATAAATTATAAATTATAAATTATAAATTATAAATTATAAATTATAAATTATAAATTATAAATTATAAATTATAAATTATAAATTATAAATTATAAATTATAAATTATAAATTATAAATTATAAATTATAAATTATAAATTATAAATTATAAATTATAAATTATAAATTATAAATTATAAATTATAAATTATAAATTATAAATTATAAATTATAAATTATAAATTATAAATTATAAATTATAAATTATAAATTATAAATTATAAATTATAAATTATAAATTATAAATTATAAATTATAAATTATAAATTATAAATTATAAATTATAAATTATAAATTATAAATTATAAATTATAAATTATAAATTATAAATTATAAATTATAAATTATAAATTATAAATTATAAATTATAAATTATAAATTATAAATTATAAATTATAAATTATAAATTATAAATTATAAATTATAAATTATAAATTATAAATTATAAATTATAAATTATAAATTATAAATTATAAATTATAAATTATAAATTATAAATTATAAATTATAAATTATAAATTATAAATTATAAATTATAAATTATAAATTATAAATTATAAATTATAAATTATAAATTATAAATTATAAATTATAAATTATAAATTATAAATTATAAATTATAAATTATAAATTATAAATTATAAATTATAAATTATAAATTATAAATTATAAATTATAAATTATAAATTATAAATTATAAATTATAAATTATAAATTATAAATAATAAATTATAAATTATAAATTATAAATTATAAATTATAAATAATAAATTATAAATTATAAATAATAAATTATAAATTATAAATTATAAATTATAAATTATAAATTATAAATTATAAATAATAAATAATAAATTATAAATTATAAATTATAAATAATAAATTATAAATTATAAATTATAAATTATAAATTATAAATTATAAATTATAAATAATAAATTATAAATTATAAATTATAAATTATAAATTATAAATTATAAATTATAAATTATAAATTATAAATTATAAATTATAAATTATAAATTATAAATTATAAATTATAAATTATAAATTATAAATTATAAATTATAAATTATAAATTATAAATTATAAATTATAAATTATAAATTATAAATTATAAATTATAAATTATAAATTATAAATTATAAATTATAAATTATAAATTATAAATTATAAATTATAAATTATAAATTATAAATTATAAATTATAAATTATAAATTATAAATTATAAATTATAAATTATAAATTATAAATTATAAATTATAAATTATAAATTATAAATTATAAATTATAAATTATAAATTATAAATTATAAATTATAAATTATAAATTATAAATTATAAATTATAAATTATAAATTATAAATTATAAATTATAAATTATAAATTATAAATTATAAATTATAAATTATAAATTATAATTTATAATTTATAATTTATAATTTATAATTTATAATTTATAATTTATAAATTATAAATTATAAATTATAAATTATAAATTATAAATTATAAATTATAAATTATAAATTATAAATTATAAATTATAAATTATAAATTATAAATTATAAATTAAAAATTATAAATTATAAATTATAAATTATAAATTATAAATTATAAATTATAAATTATAAATTATAAATTATAAATTATAAATTATAAATTATAAATTATAAATTATAAATTATAAATTATAAATTATAAATTATAAATTATAAATTATAAATTATAAATTATAAATTATAAATTATAAATTATAAATTATAAATTATAAATTATAAATTATAAATTATAAATTATAAATTATAAATTATAAATTATAAATTATAAATTATAAATTATAAATTATAAATTATAAATTATAAATTATAAATTATAAATTATAAATTATAAATTATAAATTATAAATTATAAATTATAAATTATAAATTATAAATTATAAATTATAAATTATAAATTATAAATTATAAATTATAAATTATAAATTATAAATTATAAATTATAAATTATAAATTATAAATTATAAATTATAAATTATAAATTATAAATTATAAATTATAAATTATAAATTATAAATTATAAATTATAAATTATAAATTATAAATTATAAATTATAAATTATAAATTATAAATTATAAATTATAAATTATAAATTATAAATTATAAATTATAAATTATAAATTATAAATTATAAATTATAAATTATAAATTATAAATTATAAATTATAAATTATAAATTATAAATTATAAATTATAAATTATAAATTATAAATTATAAATTATAAATTATAAATTATAAATTATAAATTATAAATTATAAATTATAAATTATAAATTATAAATTATAAATTATAAATTATAAATTATAAATTATAAATTATAAATTATAAATTATAAATTATAAATTATAAATTATAAATTATAAATTATAAATTATAAATTATAAATTATAAATTATAAATTATAAATTATAAATTATAAATTATAAATTATAAATTATAAATTATAAATTATAAATTATAAATTATAAATTATAAATTATAAATTATAAATTATAAATTATAAATTATAAATTATAAATTATAAATTATAAATTATAAATTATAAATTATAAATTATAAATTATAAATTATAAATTATAAATTATAAATTATAAATTATAAATTATAAATTATAAATTATAAATTATAAATTATAAATTATAAATTATAAATTATAAATTATAAATTATAAATTATAAATTATAAATTATATATTATAAATTATAAATTATAAATTATAAATTATAAATTATAAATTATAAATTATAAATTATAAATTATAAATTATAAATTATAAATTATAAATTATAAATTATAAATTATAAATTATAAATTATAAATTATAAATTATAAATTATAAATTATAAATTATAAATTATAAATTATAAATTATAAATTATAAATTATAAATTATAAATTATAAATTATAAATTATAAATTATAAATTATAAATTATAAATTATAAATTATAAATTATAAATTATAAATTATAAATTATAAATTATAAATTATAAATTATAAATTATAAATTATAAATTATAAATTATAAATTATAAATTATAAATTATAAATTATAAATTATAAATTATGAACAAAAATATGAACCAAAATTAATATTTTGATTCAGCATTGCCAGGCTAACTTTTTACAGGTCCAAATTCAAATTTATTAGCCAAATGTACTATATCAATTTAGTCTAAATTGCATTAAAAACAAAAAATAGTACAGAACTGTTTATTTCTCAAATAAACCAAATTTAAACCAAAAATCTGAAAATAATGCTGTTATATTTTTTTTTTTTTTACTTAAATTAAAACAAAAAAGCTTTAAAGGCAGCTATAATATATAATAAGGATATAATTTTTCTATGCTTTTAATTTCAGTACAGAAGAGTTGCAAAAATGAATTAATATGTTAAAATTTTAAATTTTTAACCGCAATGTTTAAAAATTTAAGATTTTAAATTCTTAAGAAATCGCTTTAAGATTATTGCTGGACTAAAATTTAGTCAAGGATTTTGAACTGTGTATATGATAATGATAGACACCTCGATATTCTAGTGGTAGATTGCTTGACTGTTACTCAGGGGTCCCGGGTTCGAATCCTAGCCGGGCTATGGTCCTACGCTATAACCTTTCTTTCATTATTTCGAATCGAAAGAACTTTAAAACACATAAATTTACAACGAAAAGTTGCAGTTGGTTGTTTGGCATATTGTGGAGAGGCACGCTTATTAAATTCAAGTCATACATAACACTTGCTTCCGATAATAATATCACATCTTTCTACAGCTTATGCCACATTAAATTCATCCTACATAATAGTTTCACTTGATTATCGCCTTCTTCCATTCTGTGATATCAGATGGGACCAATAATTTGGTTTATATGAGCTGGTCTAAATACCTGCCGCCGCCACCTTATCCTTACCTAACCTATATAATAATGATAATTAACTTTCAATTTCAAATTGTGTGTTTTAAATAATAAATGCTAAAATTTTTTACTGTGCTTTAACTTTTGATTTGTTAATTTTTTGACTGTCCATCTATTTAGAGTTTTCAAACTTTTTTAAATTTGTAAAAAACAACTGAAATTGAAAGCATTGTGTATGATATTTTTTCTTTATTTAAAGCTTAAACTTGCAATTTTCTATATGTTTAAATTTTGGTGCGTTATGTTAACATATATATAATATGCATTGTAAATAAGCAAACATTTATTAAATTTTTATCATATGATGTTCGAATATCTCTATACGTATGTATCTCAACAGTTTCCACCTGGCTAAATGTAAATCAAATTTACGTTCCTTCAGATAGTATCAAGTTTTGAGATTCTTTTTAAGGCAAACGCTCATAACAGCAACGCAAAGGCCGGAAATGTGGCTCCTTGCCGCTCAGAGAGAAACACATGCGAACACAGACACTATCACAAAAATACATGTGTACATTAAATAAAGATGTCATGAATAATTCATAAATATATTTGACATGGTTCCAATTTGTTTTATGTGTGTTGGTACATGATGGTTGTGTGGCTGTCTGGCTAGAGTGTTATGAGTGTGTGTTTGTTTTCGTATTATTTCCCAGTGTGCCATACGGATCTGTTTCGAATTCGAGACGGACTCTCCAGGAAATATGGGAAGGTTTCCATCTAACAGTGATAAAGAAACATTACCCAACTTTTTTTTAAGCTAAAGGGTAGGTTTGTATTTATGTTGTTTCCAAACCGCTTTTCTCTTGTAAAAATTGGAAGACTTACATATGGAAGTGATGAATAAATATTCCTGATCATATCTTTTGAAATTTTATTGGTAGTTTTAAATTTACTATTGTCAAGCAATGACAACAGAAAATACTAATATCATTGTTTCGTAGCCGCTTATTATAGAACGCATGTTTACTGTTTTAACAAAAATATGTTTTCTGGGCGGCCTCGATAGTCTAGTGGTAGCGCGCTTAACTGTCGCTCAGAGGTGCGGGGTTTGAATCCTGGTCGGGCATTCTCATAAAAAGGGAGACGAATGTTTCCACATGAATTTTTAGAACAGGGGAGAGGACTGCTTCCAACATTCGGGAATGCTCACATTTCCTGGAGGGGACTTACTTCTTCGTATTTTTATATAATAAAATATATTGAAAAATATATATAAAATATATTTTCATTGCGTTTTATATTCATATTATATGATTGTGTTTCATATAAAAATACGAAATAGCATTTTCACTTTTGCGAATTCGTGTCGGATTCGGAAAGGTCTTCATATACGTAACTGTTTCGGAATCTTTTTTTCGATTCGAAACGGACTCTGTTTTTAAAATAATGCTTATTCGTGACGGACTCCATTTTTTTAAATAATTTGGACTCAAATCGGAATAATAGATTTATGATAGTTTTATAGTTTTTTTTTTTAAATTTTTTTGTTATTATTTTAGTTTTCATGAATAAAATGAAAATTAAATTTCATTATTTTTTTATTCATGATTTTTCGCTTTCCTGGCTATGCGAGCATGCGCTTAGTGAAAAAACTTCTACGCCACGTCCTCCAGTGTCAATCGAAGCTCGTTTGGGTATTTTCTTTGAAATGCACCGAAGAAAAAAATTAGAAAATACTTGTGTACAGGAACATGTAACTTTTTAAATCGTCATAATTATTTAAGAATTCTGGCAAGTAGTTCTATTCGTATGTGTGTCGTATGCCTCATTTTCATTTAAAATAAACTAAAAAATTTCATAAAAACTTGAAGACTGCGCTTTATGTCAACGTTCTGACCATTGTTTTGAAGGCTTTGTAACGGGTTCAAAACGAGTCCGTCGAAACATAAAAGTGCAAATTCCGCGTTGAAGGATTCGAGATGGACCCACATCCACATTGCGCACATTGGGTTTGTATAGGGTTTATAAAGTCAGCTCTTTTTTTGTTTAGTTTTTTCTTAATCCTGCCAATTTCCGGATAATATTGAACTTCATTGTTTCATTGGTCTATGAAATTCTCTGGCAGCTTATAAAAAAATTTTAGATTAAAGTTTTTTCTAAATGACCTTGTTATTTATTATGTTGATTTTTTTAAAAAGATTTAAATACAAATTCTAAATTAATTGTTCTAACTTTGATCTAAAGCGCAATAAACGATTTTAAACTAACTAACAACTAGAATTTGTATTTAAATCATATAAAAAAATCAACATAAGAAATTTTAGATTTTTAACTGTTTCAGTAGAAATTATTCAATTATATGAGTCCCAGAACTTCATTTTATGTCTTATTCTGATTTTGAATTTTGTAGCTTAAACACCAATTTCCATGATTTGGACTAATTTTGAAGTTCGACAAAGTCCGACCTTTGTGTTTGCGATTTTTTTGAAACTTTGTAAATGCTGCAAAAAACCATCAAAAGAGCCATTCAAAGTCTTTAAAATATATCAAAAATTTTTTTTTACTACTTACGATACGGTTTCAAAGTGACAGCTATTTTAAGACATGTATTTTTTAAGATTTTTTGATATTTTTCACAATTTATATCTTTAAAAAATTTGTAAATCCAAACAAAAAGTACGCATATATAATACTTTTTATGAGAACTATCTACCTAGGAGTTTCAAAATTTTCAAAAATAGTGATGCCACAGATGTGGACGCTTTGACATGGAATCACCGATTTGCAATAAAAAATTATTTTCATATGAGTAGTGCGTCATCAAAAACAAAAATTGATGAAATCATTCAATGTATCTTCAATTCATGTAAATAAATTTTCACCCAAATCAATACACAAAAAAAAACGCACACTCACATACACGTGTGCAGCAATACCCAGTTGGCAATTCAGTCAGGCCTCTTGAAAAAAGGGCATGTATAAACTGCTTCTTTTGGCGTCAACACACCTTACAACATCACTGCATTGATGAGGGCTTCTCTAAGGCCTACCTGTTAAGAGGAAGGCAAGAAGTTTTCGTTATTTCTCTGTGACGTGTATGTGAGATGAATGTGCTGTGTTTTTGTTTATTGATCTTACGATTTAAATGTTATTAAAGAACAAAAAAAATTAAATCTATACTTAAATCTAGGAAAGTTTTTATATTCAATATGCTTAAAAGGTTTATTGATTACTTGCATACTGCAAACTTTAAAAAAATGTCAATGCTTAAAAGGAACTCTGCTTTTATTAAATAATGGAGTTAAACTAGCTTTTCCAGAAAAAATAATTAATAAAGCGTCCTTAAAGAGGTGCAATGCGGTATATAATAACTTATAACTTTTGATAATTCCATGGGTTTTTTCGCTAATAACTACCTTCGAAAATATTTTATGCAAAAAAAAAAGTTAATCCCCTATAAAAAATATTTAAAGACACATTGTATGGCAGAATCAAAATATTGCGAGATTTTAGTAATAAATCTTTACATCAATCAACTCAAAGCGGAAAAATAACATTTCCCATAATTGTTCTCATGTGAAAATAAAAATAATGTTATCTATGATTTTATAAATAATGTACTCCTTAATCTCATAAACACCTATACTTATAATAATACATATTGGGTTTTATGTTTATCTATTTACCCCTATGCAGTTTTCTTTTAATTAAACTCCTCAAAGTATTCCCCTTTAAGTGAATAGTCACTAATTATTGGATTCCAGAAATTATCTTTAAGGAATATTTTTTAGATTTAATATTTTGCATGAATAATTTATTTAAAAAAATTATTGAAAACCAGCCCTTTTAAAATTAAATGAATGTATTATCACAAGTAAATGTATTATGCCATTATTATAACTTTCGAAATATTGCTTCTATATAATCCAAAGGGGAGAGTTTTAAGAAGTTGAATTTAATATTTAAAATAAATGAATTTACCCCTAATAAATATTTTTACATAAAAAAAACTATTAATAAGCCCTATTGAAGCGCTTTTAAACATTTCTGGCATTTCTGCTCTTAACGGCTACGTTCTTTGGACAGACACAATGCCAAATTGAAATACCTTAAAGACATTGAAACGCAGACTAAAGAGCTTGGATGTGATCTTGTTTAGGAATTAATTCGACGTAGAGAAAGAATGACAAGAACTCAGTCATCTGTAGATGTTGTCCGAAAAAAAGAAGTCTAGCAACTCTACACTTCTGCATATCCTATACAAAAAAAAAAGAAGCTAACTAACGAGCTATATGTACCATCTGTCAATCATCGATTTGTCTCAAAACATACTTTTTGAGAGATACGTCCACAATATCATACGACAAGCACAATGTCGACAACTTATTATCATGAGCACACAAAAATATACGCAAATGATCTTACAAAATTAACTAAGTAGTGAATTTGCATTGAAACATATATCAGGTCATTTCATTACCTTGGCATCGCAAAATGCTTATGTTAAAAATATATACACTAGGGCGGGTCGATTTATTTTTCGACAATTTCAATATGATTTCCGTATTCTATGGGTTATTCCATGAAAATTTGCCAAAGGAACCATACCTCTATCGTTAAAATCGAGTCCCCTTCTTTTTGTTGGTAGATTTTTTCCCAAATTGACGTTCGTATGAAATATTACCGTATGAAATAATATTACACGTTCACATCCATAACTCAAAAACTATCGATCGGGTTTAATCGCCAGTAGGAGCTGGCGTTGGAAAGGTGAGCTCATTTTGATCAATTTACAAAAAAAAAAACTCCAACATTGGTCCAACGGTTCAAAAGTTATGGGCATTTTTGTCCAAATTTTGGAGCATTCTTCCATTTTCTTCCATGATTTTGTCCAAAAATATTACATTCATGGCCATTTTTTTGGCTCAATTTTTTTGACTTACGAAGCTTACGAACCTTACGTTACGACTGGACTGATTTGCGCTTTACATTATTGGCATATTTTTTCACAGGGTGCACACCCTGTGTTATGTTTGTTTATTTCTTTTTGTTTTCAGTTTCTTTATAGACTTCTTTATTGAATATTCACTCAAACTGAATATTTTTTTTGATAATAGGTTGATAGATACTTTATTATCTCTCAATTTGAATTTTTGTAGAAAAAAAAAATAAAAAGGGGAAAAAAATCAAAAAGTTGGTTTTATGTGTTATTTTGTTTTAGCAATATCGCATGAATTAATCAACCGAATTCGATAAATTTAGGCTTAAACTCTTCGTTTTGAATTGTAAATTGAATTAAATAATGGATTGAGCCAAAAAAATGGCCATTAAAGTAATATTCTTGGACAAAATCATGAAAAAAATGGAAAAATGGTCCAAAATTTGAACAAAAATGCCCGTAACTTTTGAACTTTTTACCAACAAAAAGTAGGGGACTCGATTTTTAACGATAGATGTATGGTTCCTTCGGCAAATTTTCATGGAATAACCCACAAAATACGGAAATCATAGGGAAATTGGTGAATTTTTTCACTCCCTACAAATTGACCCGCCCTAATATACACCCTCTTCAAAAGTGACGCAACTCAAAATTTTCATTTTTTTTTTTTTTGTGTTAAACTGTTCGTAGTGACCATTTACATCGGTTGCCTTAATTTTGTATACATATTCTTAGGTTTTTATTAAAAAATCGTTTTTTCTCTCTATTTTTTATGGATTATCTTGAAGAAAAAAAAATGTTTTTTTGCTCCTCCTGAAAATGTATAAATTTTGAGTTGTGTCACTTCTGAAGTATATCAAATGATCTCAAATTAAAAATTATCTCAATCTTTTATTAAAACACGTTATTTTATGACTATTTCATGATTTTTCATTTAAATGTAAATTAAATATTTAACAATGTCAAATTGCTTTTAATGTTATTGCCTTAATAATCATATACTAAATATTATCTACACTAAATAATATACGTATAAATAAAATCTAAATGAAATGTGAAAAAAAAATTGTAAATGAAATGTTTTACAATGCCAAATTACCTTTAATAAAATTGCCTTAAATGATCAAATGATATCAAATGAAAAAATTGTCTTAATTTTTTTATGATTATATACCTATTATTTAATGACTAATGATTTTTTATTTAATGATGTTAAAATGCAATAGCAAACATAATAAACAAGGTAGTATAACCAGGGCTTTTAAGAAAGTACTAAAAGAATGTATTTTTAAAAAAGCACTTTTAGCAGGGCTTTTTAGCAAAGTGAGTGCGGAAGTACTGACAAATTTTCCCATTCCATACAAACAATAAAACGGTGTCTGTAAGGATCGTGAAAGGTCTATTAAATTTTAACAAAGGCCTGCTCGAAGGCCTGCGGAGAGTACACCTAATTCAGGAATAGTGAATGAAATGCAATAATCAGGACTTATAAAGAAAGTGCTTAAGGAATGCATTTTCAATTTTTTTATTTTCATTTAAAATAAGCTTTTAGAAGGGCTTTTTAGCAAAGCGAGTGCGGAAGTACTGACAAAATTTTCCCATTTCATACAAGCAATACAACAACGCAAGCCTGCTAGAAGGCCTTCGGATTCCTGCAATTGCCCACTGGGTACCAACAAAGCGACATAACACAAAACAGTCAGAACACACCGACCAAAGGAACGACAGGCTGACATGACAGCCAAGCCAAACAAATACTCAGAAAACGTGAATTCGGTAGCATTGGCAAAAGAACGTGATATGAAAAAATCTTATAGATTGACAAGCTATTCTCACTCTTATATAGTCAGGATTTTTTATTTTTTTATTTGGCAACTTTTGGACAAACATGGAATTTGCTGAAAACAACATGAATGTCAATATTTGCCACACTCAATATTTGACATTTTTTCATTGAACTTATTAATATTTTTATTTTGTTAGCAAACAATAACATTTGGCGACTACTACTTTAAGAATTTACTTCAATTTCTAATATTGGTTTATGATTTATCAAAATATAAAAGAAAATTTGTCATTATATTGTTTATTTTTTTTTTTTTGTATGGTCAAAGTTTGTATTGAAAATTTGTAATGATGGTGTTTTTGGCAAGACATTCTTGTTAAAAGGATAAATTGCTACAAAAATCTGATTTTTTATTACATCTTGAGTAGCAATATGTTTCAAAAATAAATTTATATAGGTTTCGAAGGTGAACAAATTCGATAAAAGGCTAAGAACAGTGAAGAACAAAGGCAGTCTCAAGTTCGCTGTAAAACAACTTAAAACGCGTTTTTCTTGCCTTACGTTAATAAGATTTTGAAATATACTGGTCCATTTGCTTTGAAATTTTTTATTTTTTATATGTTTAACTATATACTTTCTGACAGTCAAGCCGCTTTGAAAGCCCTAGGAATTGTTGAAGTAACATCTGAAACAGTTCTCAACTACCGCAGATCTCTAAACGAGATGGCAGAGCAGCTTAAAATCCTTCTATGCTGGATTCCTGGACATAAGGATTTTCTAGGCAACTGCAAAGCAGATCAACTCGCTCGTACTACCAAACAACTATCTTTAGACAAGGCAAGCCTTGGTATTCCTCTCACCACATGTAAACTCCTTACACATGAGTTATCCTGCATCAAAACCAACAACAGATGGTTGTAGGAAACATGTGTAATATAACATGGCAAATCTGGCCTAAGCTCAATCTTAAGCGTTCAAAAGAACTCAATTCTATCATAAGAGACCATATTAGCACCATGGAAGCTTACAGGGCACTGCTTTATTGGCAGACACGCTCAAAGATTAAACATACCCCACAACGACTTTTGTAGCAGCTATAGAGATGAGGAGGAGGAAGAATCTACTGTACATTTCCTCTGCACTTGCCCAGCGCTGGCTCAAAAACGCTTCCTCCACTTAGGTAATTGGTTCTTCAATGAACTCGACGAATTCTCGGAATCTTCGATTTACGAGTCCTAGGCTTAGTAAACAGTTCAAACTGGTTTAAATAGAGATAGTAAGAACTAACTCTTGGTATCACAATGGGCCTCATTGGCCTAAGTGTGTCTCGTTTGAGATAGCCACACTAACCTAACGCAACTTATATTTTTAACTATCGAACGAAAACTACAAAAATCATTATTGTTTTACAGAACTATGAATAATTTAAGATAAAAAACTCAGGTTAAAGATTTCAAAAGTATGAAAATTTGTCCTAAAGAAAACCTTTTTATTCCTGTTCTAGAGATAACAAAACGTAAGGTTTATCAAAAGCCCTTGGAATTTTGGATATGAGATTATTTTTCGCCAAGTTACCGTCAACGGAAGCAAAAACCTCTTTGTAATGACCACAATTTTGCAATGGCCAAACAGGACAAATATTTTTTAAGTACATAACATTTTAGTTTTTTTTTTTGTGTAAAATACATTTGAATTCATAATTTTTTTATTTTAATCTATAGTAATTAAACTTATTTTCTGTTTGTTTGTTTGTTTGTTTGGCCTTTATACAAATCTAAACGAATCCAAATATTCACTTGTCCAAATATTGACGGGTCCAAAATTTTGACTTTTTACCCAAAAAATAATCAATAATTGTTTTTGTTGTAAAAATAAAATCAAGTAAAAATTGCACACCGGACTACCTTTCTTATGACATAGCATTTATTTGCAAAAATTCTTCCATTTAAATGCAAAAATTATTTTACTGTATTTGTCATCAAAACAACAAGGGTACCACCTTTGATGGCGAACTTTATTTTTCCAAAAATGTTGTTTTTGTATATTTTACAAAAAAGTCAAGTCTCAAAAATAATTTATGTGGAAAAAATTACCCCAATATCTCTTTCCAATCAAAATTTATGGCTCAAAATCTATTTTTGACACCATTTCAAAACGAATTTCGACAAAGGCGTACCCTCGTCTTACGATTATTTTGAAAAGTTTTCCAAGGATGCAAAATGTTTGTAATTACTCTAGACAAAATAAGAGTAGTTACAAACATTTTGGTGTATTAAATTGTTCTTGTAATCAATTCTAATAGTAAATTCTGTCTATATTTTGCCTCCTCACTTTACTCCTCTCCTATTTATTTGTTCTGATAGATCCATTTCTTCTCAATAGTTTGTCAGCGCTGAACTCAATTGTTTATCAACGGATACTTTGGTTTTTGTATTTGCATCACATTTCATTGAAAAGATAACCGTGAATAAAATGGTGTCTAAAGAAAATATTCATTTATTCAGTTTCAGCTAGATGGGGTTAGAATAACCAGTGCCGGACTGGGACCTTAAATTTGATCTTGAAAGTAGTGACTTGACCGGCCCTCTTACATAGGAAACAACAACAAAATTTTTTTGTTCATATATGCAGAATTGGCCGTATCACCAAACTTTACCTATTTTTGACACAATCTCAATCGATAGACACTTGAATGAAATGTGTGAAAAAAGTTCCGATCCTCAAGTATTATATACTTGTGTGTTTGTTGGTTTTTTCCTGATTTTTTCGGCTAACTTTTTACCCATTTTATTTCAGTTTCTACAGTATAAAAAAATTTAAAAAATGCCAAAAAATTAAAGCCCATGAACAATCAAACAGACCACTAACAATATGAGTTTGATGACACGTGACAGGAATCACAGACATCTAGTATTTTATCTCTTTATTCTAAAACTGATGCAGTATCTATTTTATCAGTTCCTACTTCTTTAAATACTCAATTCTCGTTTGTACTACGTTGAACTAAAAAGCTATACAACTGTAAATTTCTTTTGGCTGCTTTTTTAAGTTCATTTTGCTATTTTATCCGTATTTTCTCGGCACCACTTTTATTTTTTTCTTTAAGGAGACATTTCAACTGAATAAACAATTCATTATTTCTAACATAATGAAACATATGTCTCTCTCATTATTACTTAAATTTTAAATAAATAAACTGTGAATTGACTTTAGTTTCATTTATTCTAATCTAAAATTTGCGTTTTTATTCACTTGAACTATTTATCAGCTGTTACTTCTGCCAAATGCACCTTGTTTCTAAAAGGCTTGTAGTATTGCGTTCATTAAAATTTGAAATCAGTTTACTTGTACAATTGTTGTCATTAGATGTAAACGTATGGATTAAATGTGAACGTATTATAATATACTAGTATCGCCTGTGGCCGAAATTCGACCAACTTTCTGAAATTTCAATCGGTTTTTTTCTCATTCTGAGGCGATGACCTTGCTTTAAGGAAATGTGTTGTACTAAGAATATCTTAAGTTTCAAATCATCGCAATAATTTTAATATTAAAATAGCCGACATTTTTTTTTTTAATTTTAGCTGTAAAAACATTAACCCAAAAAAAAAACTTTCGTACAACGTTATTTTTCACAACCAGGGCTTTTAATACAAAAATACGTTGTACTGAGAAAAGCTAAAGTTTTTGAGATATTGTCATAACTTTGATGTCAAAATAACGGGAATTTTTCAGAATTTACTTTATGTAAGAAACTTCAAAATCACAATATATATTCACACATGTTACATTAAAACTAGGCTTATTGTAGGGTATCCGTAAGAGATAGCTGAAAATGTTTTTTGTACATTTTATGAATGTCTAAAAATCCCTCTTACAACATGTTCTTCCATCTCTTACAGTTTAGCTTTTATTTAATAAATGCTCTTTTTCCACTCATATTTCAGGTCGAACGTCACCGATAAAAAATGTAAATTTACTGTGCAGCCAGACCTCTCATCTGATACCTCATTTACTATTCTACCTCTTCCTAGCCCTAGTTTCCTTACAAATCTAAATATAAATTTCAACGTTAATATTTCGGGTCAGAGGTCATAAATTAAAAATCTAAAATAATTCTGCACATATAGGGCGCAGTACCTTTCGAATTATATACGTTTTTTTTGCCCTTATTCTAAAATAAATATAAAAAAAGTGTACTACAATATTTGATGTTTGCGTATTAATATATAAGATAATAATATATATGTAGCTAATGAAATTGCTTAAAACATATTTTGTGTTTATAACTTTGCAGTGGTTTGAAATATTTGAAAATTTTTTTCACTGAAATTATTTCTTGAGCTGTAGAACTTTGTAAAAAATTTAAAAACAATATTTTGAAAAATTAAATTTTCATCAAAAAAATCATAGAAGGTAGCTCATGAATTTCGATGATAGAAACTGTTTATTGGATTATGTTTCAAAATGAGACAATTTTTGCAAATAAATGATGTGTCATATGAAAGAGTGTGAAAAAAGAAAATGTAATAAGAAAAAAAAAAATTACAACAAAAAAAACGTTTGTTTTATTTTTTGAGCAAAACCTAAATATTTTAGAGGTTTTTTTAAAACAATATAAGACATTGAATTGATGGGATAGCGGTCAATTCTTTCTAATTTCTCCAAAGTCATTTAATTGATCTTTCAGACAAAGAAAATTTGTTGAAAATCGATTGAAAACTGGCTGAGATATTTGCTTGCAAAGTCAAAACTTGAAATTTCAATACTTTTTTCTCATTCTGAGGTGATGGCCTTGCTTCAAGGAAATAGGTTGTACTGCGAAGATATAAATTTTTCGAGATATCTAAATAATTTTAATGCCAATTCAAGGGGATTTTTTTAACATACTATCCGTGGAAAATATTACCAAGAAAGCTTTCGTATACCGTTATATTCCTCAACCAACGACTTTTCATACAAAAGTACGTTGTACTGAGATAATTTTCGCTATAATTTTTATGTCAAAATAAAGGAAATTTTTCAGACTTTACTACTTTTAAGAAATTTCACCATCGCAATATATATTCACTCTTGTTGTATAAAAAAATGCTTATTGTAGCGCATCCGTAAGAGATGGCGCAAAGTGTCGGAAGTATTTTTTGCACACCTTATCAATGTCTAAAATTCTCTCTTACATTATATTCTGCACAGTTTAGCTTCTATTTTTAATAAATGCTCTTTTTACGCTCATTTTTCAGGTCGATGGTTAGTTATCAAAAATGTAATCATACTGTGCAGCCAGATCTTTCATGTGATTCACCATTCTATCTATTCCTAGCCCTGAGATTCCTTACTAAAAATAATACGAACTTTCAACGTTAATATTTCGGGTCAGAGGTCATTTATTTAAAAACTAAAATGATTCTGCGCATATACGGTGTAGTACATTTCGAATGATATATGCCCTTATTCTAAAATTAATATCGAAAAAGTGTACGACAACATTTGATGTTTGCCTATTAATATATAAGATTGCAAGCTATGTGAAGGATTTATGCATTAAAAATTTATGCTGTTTCTAATTCAAACTTTTTTTATGTACTATGAAGCAACCGGCACCAAGTTGCCACCGGCCCTTCTGGATTTGTCCAGATCGTCCAGTCCGCCACTGAGAATAACATATGCATATGTCGATCAATTGGTTATGTCGATAATATAAGGGCAGTTCACGATCTTGTTGCATCGTTGCAAATGCAAAATAAACAGCTTTTACAAAAACAAAAAGCATATGTTGCAAAAGCTTTTCAATGCTTTTTGTTTTTGCAAAACCTGTTTATTTTGCATTTGCAACGATGCAACAAGATCGTGAACTGCCCTATTGTTTCACAGGTTGCTGTATACAATAACTGGAAAATAAGAGGTCAACCGTTTTTTAACCCAATGTGCACAAAAACAATTGCGAAACGCTACCCGTTCCGGATAAAATATACGAAGAAGTCAGTCCATCTCGAATTCGAAACGAATCCGTATGGATTCAAATATCCTTCTCACAGGACACTGTTTTTAAAATCGAAAATGACATCGTGTTTGGCAAGATATTGTTAGTTTTAATCTGTATTTTTTTTTTGCTTTAAAACATATTCAGTTTTTCTTACAAAAATCAAAGCTATTTCATTCAGATCGTTGTTTTTTACTGTTTTTATAAAAAAACAACTTTGTGCTTGCAGGAGAGGAAGAGATACTTTTTTTTCCTAAAAATTTTTTTGTGTTGTCTTGACAACCCCATTCAACTTTTTCCGGGTCAGATAGTTTTAAGAAAAAAGATTGCCTTATAGTAATATTATTTAAATGTTCTTGAACTGAAAATTGTAATTTTTCAATAAAACTGCATCGAATTTTACTTAGTTTTTAAACTGTTTTATTAACTTATTATTAACTGTAATGGTATTAAAACAAGCTAATGTAAAATCATAGAAATGTTTTAATTGATCCCCTGAATTGATCCGCAAAAATGGATCTTCTGCCTTCACTGTGCAACGATTAGGAATAAAATTGGGCAAGGATAAGGATAGGATTTGTGGAAAGATTAGGACAAGAACTAGGACAAGAATCAGAAAAGGATTAGAACAAAAGTTCACGGAGGGAAATAATATTCTTATATTAAGCAAATATTTTGCTTGACATAAGAAAATTTAAAATTAAGTCTCATTTGCCTGAAGCAAGCATTAAAAACTAAAATGAAGAAAAAAAAATTATAATGAACATTTATTGCCAAAGTTGAGCAAAATAAACAACAGCTTGAAACAAGCATAAAGTACTTAATTCTAGAACCTGGAACAAAACTTGAATCAAGAAAATATTTTCTTAAAGTACGCAAACGCAGAGTTGTCGCCTTAGAACAATTCAGCGAATTACAACAATCATGAGAACCTTGAAGTTGTTGTAAAAGAGTCGCTAGACAACAAAATCTACGTTCAAGATCACTGTCGCCAATGTGTGCCAACAAAGCATGCGGAAGTGTTGTTGCTTTGTGCAAATCAAGCAAATTATTCTAGTTTTCAGGAGATTATTTACTTGATTCAAGCAAAATGTTCTCAGCTGAAGTAAAATAAATTTTTCAAATTAAGTAAATTATTTTAGCTTTTAGTAAATTGTTTACTTGAATCAAGCAAATTGTTCTCAATTCAAGGAAAATTTATTTTTCAAATCAAGCAAATTACTCTAGTTTTCAGCCAATTGTTTACTTGAATCAAGCACATTTTTCTCATTTCAAGTAAATATAAGATTCAAATGTGGAAAAAGTATTCTTGAGTTTTAAGCAAATGTTGCTTGAATTGAATATTTTTGTTCTCTATATCATGTGTTTTAAATTTGCTTAATTCTAGCAGAGTAATGCTTGAATTGAGAAATTTACGCTTGAGTATAAACTGATAGCCTATATTCTTGATTCAAGCACAGAATGCTTGATTTTTTCTTTCCGTGTTAGAACAAAGATTGTGACAAAGACGATGTCAATGATTAAGATAAGAATAAGGACAAAAAATATAACAGAATTAATATCAAAATCAGGACAAAGACAAGAACGAGGACAAGTATTTGAACAAGAATTAAGGCAACGTATAGTACATGGATTTGAACAAGACTTGAACATGACTTGAACAAGAACTAGAACAAGTATTTGGGTTATGACGTCATCAGAAAGTGGAAAGGAATGCTTAAGCAACAAAATTATAAATTTCTTAAAAGAATTTAAGAATTATACTATAATATTATGTTGATATTGGCACAGTGACTACGAACAAGTGTTAAGTTACGTTGTCACTTTTAAATAGTTACGGGTTTTATTGTGAATATTTTGTTCCTTTTTTTTAATAATTTTATCAAGACAAAATTTTTTCCAGTTTCTGAAGTTTGGTGGAACACAAATACTAATGCTAAATAGATCTAAGATTCCAACAATAAAAATTTTAAAATGAAGTTTTTTATCAAGCATTTTAAAAAATTTGCTTTGAATAGCTGTGAATATTTGTTCGAAAAAAAAAAATAGAAGAAAGCCATTATCGCTCAAAATAAGGTAATAATAAGAAAAAATAGATTTTTTTTTTCATTTTTTAAATCAGTGATACTAAGATTGTACGTATACAAAAAAAAAACTCTGCGACGACTTCTTCTACTTTACTTTGATTTTATAGGGCTTTTTTCATTAAAGGTTAAATTTTTAATTACATTTTTGAATTGATTGTTTACGTACCTACTTGTTTGCATATAGTTTCAATACCTAAAAAATATTTTTTTTAGATAGGAGTTAGGTGTGGTTAAGAGCAGATATATAATTATTTTTCTCTGTGGCCTAAAATAATCCATTCTTATATACCAACTATAATATTGTATCAGATGTGTTCTTTTAAAACTTATATGCCAAATTTTATTGGTCTATGGCTTCTGTGTGTGAAAAAAACCACTGTCTGATACGCAGAACATTTTTAATTAATTTAATGCTAATGGCAAAAAAACAAGTATAAAATTAAAATTTATAAGAAAAAAATAAATGCAGACCACGTACCTAAACTTGCCCATTTTATATCGACCCAGTAGGTACATTTATTTAAACATTATTTTTTTATTTTTTTTACAAACTATCTTCTGGCCTCTGGTTTATTTTGCCTTAATACTTTGTGTTTATTTACACTATTTAAGTGTGAGTGAGTGTGTGTGTGTATGTGAGTATGTGTGTGCATTTTGTGTGTCTTTTCGTGTCTTTCTTTTAATATTTTTGTTCTATTTGAACGCTTTTTGGAACAAATCCTTGGATTTTTGCCAGCAGAAGGCCTTCCTTGGTATTAAGACCGACGATGTTCTAGCGTAAATGATATAAAATACTGACAACACTACAGCCTGAGGCTGAATTATTTTGCTAGTACGTGACGTCTTACGCTCAAGTTAACCAACAAAATACAGAAAAAAAACAAAGAAAAATAAAAATTTCGGTAACCAAAATACAGAAGAGACTGCACTATATTGACGCAGAGCGATGCCACACATCGGGGGCTAGGAGCCTAGGCAGAAGCAACAGCAGCAGGAAGAAGTAAAAATAAATAGCAGTAAAAGTGGCACACAACACACACACACACACACACACACACAACAAATGCAAACTTGAACAACTTGGAGAAAAAAGCCGAAACAAATTGAATAAAGTAAATATCCTGCAGATCCTTGCGCACTTTTTGCATGCTTATAAATAGAAAGAACGATGGCAGTACTGGCAGTCAAACAAGCTCTCAAAGCTTGCTGCAGCAGAGTGTATCTTGTCTTCAACGGAACGTGATCAGCCATAAGACAGTTAAGAAAGCTTTCAAGATGGCGCACAGTGCAAACTTAGTGGCTAAAACTAAAAAACAAATTTCTAAAAATTCGCCATGTGAGTTTCACGCTATTTAACTTTTGTAATTTAATCTGTTATATCTTCAAAACATTTGAGCCAATTTATAAAAATATGCACACTTTTGGTAAAATATTGATGAAAGATGAGATATTTAAATGAGTTTAAATGTTGATTCTTCTACTGGTTAAAAGGTTTCGCTTTCAATACTTTTCTACCAACCTTTTATTTGCATTGAATATTTAAAGAACACTTGAGAATTTCAAATGCTATTGATGTTGTTGAAACTGTTCATTTTTTCGAACTTCAGATTGAATAGCTAAAAAACGAAGTCTCCGATTTGTTTAAAATTTCATACGTGGCTTATTGATATATGCTAAGGTAATGTTGAACAGAAAAACTTGCTCTTTTGCTGTTTTTTCTTTAAAGCAAATTTTTGCTAAAAGTAAAAAAATACAAGCATCAATACTTTCATTTCAAAAAGAATAAATTTTACAATTAATTTTTAGAAATATCAAAAGATTGCGAGTGAGTTTTTTCAAAAGTTTTTCAACCTGTTATAAAATTTATTTCATCATTTCAGTGCCAAATCGAAATATTTCAGAAATGGTTGACAAAAAATTCTGAAAAAAAGTCATACGCAATCTTTGTATTTCTAAAAATTATAGTAGGATCAACTTTACAACAAAATCCCTGTAAAACAAAAATGTCTAAAATCAGCGTGAGCATATATATGACTTTTTTAGAATTTTTGGGTTTTAATAAAAAATGGCAACTAAAAAACCAAAAGTTGGACAAAAAAAATCTGCAAAAAATTACACATATTCGATGGGCAATGCTTACACGGAAATAATTATTTTGCTTAAAAGCAAATCAGCAAAAATTTGCTCGATCGCGGTGTGATTTTAGAAAAAGATTGCTTAATTGTAATCACTCCTCATGTATTTAGGAAAAAGCAAAATAATGATTAAATTCAAGCAAAATTATGCTATGTTATTATAAACTGCAAAAGCAAATTTCTACTTAATTCAAGCAAATATTTGCCTTGTTATTATTAGCTCATACAACTTATTCTTACTAAACTTATGCAAATATTTGCTAAGTTATTAAAAACTTAAATAGCAAGTTTTTACTTAATTCAAGCAAATTTCTTCTAAACACACGAGCATACGTTTATTCATAATGAACAAAATAAGGCGACGATTGGTTAACAACTGTAATGGTCGAATGGATAAACCCATGCACATGCCGAGGTTCGAATCTCCAGATGGTGGTAGTTTTCCAATTTAATTTATTGTTAGTAATTATTTCACTTCAAAAATATGCTAGATTTCTGAAAAAACTTCTCAAAATTTGCTATTCCAATTAATAATAACTTAGCAAATATTTGCTTGAACTAAGTAAAAATTTGCTTTTGCAGTTTATAAAGCTTAGAAAAAAATTGTGCTTGAATTTAATCAAAAATTTGCTTAGTAATAATAAACTTAATTGTAATCAAAAATTTGCTCAATTATTGTAAATTGAAATAGCAAATTTTGATAAGTTTTTGCTAAAATCTAGCATAATTTTGAAGTGACTAAAAATCAAGCCAAAGTTTTTCTTAACCACAATACCAATTTAGCAAACCTTTTTCTCTATGTAGAATAAAAGTTTCATAAAATTTGCTTCAATTGAAGGGCTTATTGCAAGATCATGATATGCCACAAAAATATATATTTTGAAATATCGAATTTAAAGTTTTGAAAATATGTATATTAGTATGAAATTTAGAAGAGAGTAGTCGAAATCTTTTCAATAGGTATTGGCAGTTCATTGAAAATTATTTATCAAGCTCAAAAATATCGGTTTTTTTAGAATAAATCTAGTCACGTTATTGCTGTAATTCCTTCAAACAATGCTTTTTGAATGAAATCTATAGTTGGTTGCATTTTTTTCGTTTTGTTCATTAATGAACTGAGCCGCTATATTGAAATTGCCATCTTGAATTGAAAAAGGGTATGCACGGCATTCAAAAGTGGACACTTAACAAACAAACACGTTAAGCCAGCGATGCCCACGAAAGTTATTTGAAGAGTGCAAAAGCAATAACAACAAATAGCAACAACATCAAAACAATTCTTAAATCTGGATGCAATGACGAATTACCAATAACACGAGTGCTGGCAGAATCCGCGACAGCGAACTTATGTATATATACACTGTAAAAATAATGAAACAAGTATTTCCAAATGCTTCAGTTTTGTGCTAGTCAGAATACATTCTGATTTACACAGCTTTAACCGCGTAAATGTTTTCAGATATCGTTTTTTAATTTTTTGTTTTATAGTTTTTAATTTTTTTTTTAATCCCTTTTTATGTTTTCTTATGAACTTTTTATTATTACACATTTTTTTCATTTTTTAATCTTATATTAATTTTCATTTGCTTTTAGCTTCACTTTTTGTATTTTTATTATCTTACTGTTTTATTTTTAATCATAATATATAAATAATAATACATAAAATCTTTTTAATCTTTTATTATTTATGAAAAATAGCCAAATCCCAGTTTTCCGCAAATTCTTTTCTTGCCGTTTTTCAAGGCTAAAATAACCTCTATAGAAATAATTTATTCTGATTCAATATAAAAAGCAAACCTGCAAATACTCAATAACTTTTTTTTTAATGTGTATTCGCACAACGAAAAATATAAAGAATACGACGAATGCTGTTAACGTCTACAATGCGAATGCCAAAATCAGTGCAAAACAGCAGAACAGCTATCGATGATTGGAAAGAACAAAAACAATAACATTAAGAAGCGAGGTTGAAATTGCAAACTGAATTCGGTAAATTTATGAAATCATCAATCATGAAAATATTAAAGTTGTTGTAAAAGAGTGGAAAGAGTTAGGCGCTGGGCATCGCCATTATAAGTATTTTTTCACACGAACAACTCATTTTACTAACCATTAAACTTTTGGTAAGGGTATTTTTCAGTAAAAAAAGCTTGCTTTTGATATGAAGGCTTGTTTAGTTATAATTCAATTCAGTCGGTTTTTCAAAATTTCTTAATATTTACTAAAAAATTTGTCTATACCAAATGTTGTTGCTCAACGACAACTTCTTATAGTTTTGGTCACAGCTTATTTGAAAGTATTACACTGTGCGACGTCAATAAGAAAGCGTTTTCGCATTTTATTGATGAGAAAAAAAAACTAAACAAAGCAGCGGCACTGTTTGCCAAACAGTTTCTGCTAACATAAACAAATAGCACACAACTGACAACTACAATAAACACAATAACTTGTCTGTCACACATGTATGTGGATGCAAACATCTATGTGTGTGTGCGTCTTGCCAACCCCAGATGAAAAACTAGCCGGGCCTGCCGATGGAAGGAATGTGGCCGGTTATAATTTTAATGCTAAGGGCGCGTTTATAGTGCCAGCTGGTTGCTGGGCCGGACCGAGCTGGAAACGCGTCCTTCCTGCTAAAAACAGCTGGAAGTGCGTATAGTGCACGCTTGTCGCTGGTAACTTGTTTCAGCTGGTTTTTGACTATTTTGGTTTTGTTTGTATATATTATTTATTTTTGTTTATTTTTGTAACCGAAGCATAAAAAAAACCACATAATTGCATTCACTCGTTTTGCTTTCCTCAAACCAGCGTACAACAGGTGCAGAGACGAAAATGCAAAAAACACTGCTGAAACGCACTTCCTGCAACTGCAAGTCGTTTCAAGTCACTTAAGGTACCAGCTTGTTTCGACTTTTTAGCGAGTGGTTTCTGCTGGTTTTTGTTGCCTTCTTGTTGTGTTTTTATTTCAAATTTTTTTTTAGACAAAAAAGAAGATCGTAGAAAGAACTCACATTAAAAAAACGTACATCAGCTGCTGGCCCAAGATTCTTTGATGATTCTCTTATTTGTTTCAATTGTTTATATATTTTAAGTAGAGTTCTCATGGAATATGAAGTGTGGCATACGTAAGCGATTGATTGAACTAAACTGGATTTTGCAAACGGTTAGTGTGTTTTAGAACATATTGTTTGCAGTAGTTATTTAATTTGTAGCCGATGTAAAAGAAAATTAGGATTACTGCAAGTGTTATCAAAGCTGTTGTGCTTATGGTAGAAAATTCTTTCTTTGATATAGAAGAACCTAAACTGTTTTCTATATTTTCATTTATCGTTATGTAATCTTTGTTTTTGTTGTCAAGCATTGTGACGTTGTAAACTAGTTGACTGAAATTTGGGATCATAGAAATAGTAAAAAAAGAATATATCAGACAATATGTAACGTTTTGGTTTTTTTTTTTTTTATATGTTGTCAGTAGTGTCTTAAATATATATGTTTTTTAAAAAAAACAAAATTTTATTAGTATTTTGAAAATAGCAGGTGCTTCAGTTTTGGGTTGTCTGTATTTTTCCTGTCTTTTGTGTATGTTGGATTCTTGTAGATGAAATTGTGGAGTGTTTCTGCTTTTTGTAACCTGTCGTTGGCGTCGTCTATTATATTTTGGTGTGAGTTAAGGTGTTCTTCTATGTGTTGTACTGATGCTTCACAAGCGAAACAGATTGTTGTAGTTGAGTTTGTTGTTGAAGGTTGCATTCTAATTAATTTTGTTTTTGATTTTGTATTTCAGATCTTTTATTTTGCTAGCAATGTCCCTTTTTTGTTGTCCTTTCACGATTGCTATGAGTCTGTATAGTTCGTGGAGCTCTGCTTTCTGGCGGACGTACCTGCCCTTTCTAGTGTGTTTCCTTTTTCCCTGTTGGGGTTTAGGTTTTGGTTGTTGCTGTTTTGATTGTTGACGTTGCTTATATTCTTCTATTGTGAGCTTCTTTGGTCCAAGTATGGGTGTCGGAATATATAATGGAGCCTCGTCTGTGTTTGGCAAAGTTGCCGCTGTTCCTGAATTTTTGACTTCTGTTTGAAACTGTTGTATTTTTTTTTAGTAGATCATCGAATTTTTTATGAAATTCCTCGTTCATCGCTCATGAAAAGAAAATGTATTGATTGCTTAGTATTCAGAAAATTCGTCCTAGTTATTGAAGGTCCAGGGAAGCGGCAGGATCGCCATGTGTTGGTATATATCTGAGTTGTGATACTTTATATTTTGGGGACGCACCACGGAGTTACGTATATAGCTCGTCAGCTTTAGTATATTTTGGGCCTAGCCGACACTTCAAGGGAAATTCATTAGAAAAGTAAAATTGAATGACTTCTCTTGTCTTAGACTTTAAATTAAATTCTGCTTTATTTGGTTCTTCTTTTTTTCTTATACACAAAAAAAAAAACAGTATTTTTCTTAAAGTTATTCATGCCAGTATTTTAGACTCCGCCCTTATTTTCACGATGGGTTACCAATCGATCCCGTTAGTCGATCGGTTCCCAGCCACATTCCAATAGCCAACAACAACAATGTTGGCGTTGATAGCCTTGAAAATTCGGCAGGTCAGTTGCATTGGAGTAACATAATATATTCGCTGTATTTACTCCAGTGCACTGCTCATATTGTAATTGCATTGCACTAACAACAGCGTTGTTGTTGTTGTGCTTGAGGAGAGAATTAAGTATCCAAACGATACAAGCAGCAAGAAGGGATGAAAACAATTCAGCACTTTAGAAGTGTGAATGACATTTGTTACGACATTTTTGATTCTTAGTGCCCGTCATAATTTTGGGTTTTAAGTTGCATCAAAAATGTTGTTGGATTTTAATTTAATGTTGCACTGTTTTTGTATCGTTTGGTACGGTAATAGTGACTGTGTAAGTACACTACACTCAGCTAAAACGCACTTCAAGCTGCATGAAGCCACTTGATCATCCAACGGGCTTAAACTTTTTAAACTATTGCAAAAAGCAATACAAAACTAATCTAAACAAAGTTGTTATCTAGGTAAGGAAAGGAAGAGCGCACATAAGAAAATTTTGAAATCTTCGATTATCTATTTTAGATGAAACGCACTTGCAGCCGCTTACCGACGAATTGCTTCACCGGCTGGTTTAGCCTTTTCACTATTTCTCTTTTTGTTTCTGTTTGCAACAGTTGATAGAAATTTATCTTCGTTGCTTCTTTATAATACTGTTTCTGTGCGTATTTTTTGCGAGCAAGAAAATACAGCATAACAACTGAGCGCAATTTCGTGTTCTTGTGTGCTTATTACTTTTTTGTTGGTCTGCTTTGTTGCTATCGTGTGTTCTTTGTTTGCTTGAATGAATTCAAGGAAATACAGAATCGATTGCGACGCTGGCAGTCAAGTGTGCTCACGGTTGCAAATTTTTTTCCTTTTTTCTTTTTCCATTTCATGTTATTTAACAAAAATAATAAGCAAGCAACGTGTAAAATGAATCAAAACACATGCAAACCGTGCGAGTGAGCGAGAAAGCAACATTCGGGAAGATGGAAACCAGCGCACAAGTCACTTGAAGTTGCCAGCTCGGCTGTCACTATACGCACTTTGAGCTTGTTTCATATGATTGTATGTGCAGCGTTTTCCAGCTTTCCTTCTCGGTTCGGTTCGGTCCAGCAACAAGTCGCCACTATAAACGCGCCCTAAGAGGTATTTTTTTTAATTTTAAAAACTTTCGGTTAATTTTAAGGGACAACAACTTTAATATTTTCATGATTGTTGTAATTATCCGACACTTTGTGTTTTCGTCGAAGTACTTTTGATAGCAACCATATTGTTATGTATATTATTTCAACAAAATTACAATAGTGCGAATAGCTAAGTTGGCTAGGGCTTTAGTTTTTATTCATGTATTTTGGAATCTTGAGTAGTGGGTTCAAATCCCATCAGACATTTTTTTTCTTAATGTCTTTAAGTTTTGTTTTGGTTTTTCTTTAGTTTGTTCTGTTTTTTTTTGTGATTTCGTTCTGTAAAGCGACGATTAGCTAACAGCTGCAATGGTCGAATGGATAAGCGTATGCACTTGCACTCACGCTGCCGAGGTTCAAGTCTCTGGCAACATTACTTAGAATATCAGCAGACATGCTCGCTTCCATATCTGCTTTTATCTTTTTTCTTTAGGAATGTCCTAGAACGGCATGTCTGTCAAATGAACTGCCGTAGCAGCAATGCAGCATGCATCTCATGGTACGAATGCAGCATTGCTGCTAGGGCAGTTCATTTGGCAGACATGTATACCTTCTGAATTCACACTATAAGATGCATGCTGCATTACTGCTACGGCAGTGCATTTGGCAGACATGCTGGGCTAGGACATGCCTATACAACAAAGATATAAGCTGGTATGGAGGCGAGCATGTCTCCTGTGCTTTCAAGGCATGTTGCCAGCAGACATACGCAGGGCTCATTTTCCCACTGGGACTCTATGCGTATGTGTGTGTTTGTATGTCTGTTGAAAAGTATGGCCAAAACTATGCTGCCAATGCCTGCAGTTCGTATCACTCTCTTTTTCCACTTTAATCACACTTCGTAAGGAAGCTTCTGCTGCCAACTTCGCTCAATTCAATTTCACACGAAAGAAAAAAAAGGGCATCCTCAAAATATTGTTGAAATTTTCAGCAAATTGCTTGGAGTTTTGGTAAAGCTCAAATGCAAAGCTGCACTCTAAAAAATTAACAACGTTAGTAGAAGTGTTGCAAAGGGCAAAAAAAAACCTAGAACTTATTTTATGTTAACACATGAAAGCAGATATTTATTGGTAATATGTCCATGCAGTAATGTTGCATGTGTTGTACATCAAATTGTTATATTGATTAAATCAGATTCAGATAAACCGCTTTGCTGATAATATTTTAAGGCTTTCTTATAAGATACACTTTTTATATTTATTGCAATATAATTTTCTGAAAAAAAAGGATACGCTATGATTATTGCACTCTTAAAAGATATATGGGGCGTTCCAGGCCACGATGCGGACTTGAGGTCTCCACTTTTTTTTAAATTTTTCGGGTCTGTAGAGGAACTAAGAATAGACATAACTTTTCGATTTTAGCTCAATGCGAGCATCTTTGTAACTTTAACGGCATAAATAAACAAATGGAACACGTTTCGTTATTTCTGCATATTTCTTTACTGAGACGATATAAAATAATGGAAATTTGAAGACATACGTGTTATAATACTGTCTTTCCAAAAATATTGAAAAATATTTTATACAGTGAGAGTCAAAAATTAGTATACAGATTCATCTACAAATTCATTTGGACGTTGTCCATTTATTTTAAGTATTAAAAAAAAAATAAATAAACTGGCCATTTAAGCCCTTGGAAGGACTTTGACCTAGCTTCTATTGATCAATTATGTTGTGCGTGTTATTAAATGTTTGATCACAAATGACCGAGAACTGGATCTACGTGTTTTATGCCGACTCCGAACGGCTTATGTTCTCAAAAAGCTTTACATAGCAATTTTTACTCTCTGAGGTTTGCCATGGTCTGCAGAGAGGTGACGACCGAACAGAAAAATTAATTCAAAAACTTTCTGTCTGAGCTGGAATTGAACCCGGGCTACCGCGGTTCTTTAGCTTAGGGGCCACACACTCTACACACTAGGCTACGGTCCCCACAGTATTACAAAACATACAAAAGTATATAATGTATTACAAAAAGTATTACAAAAACAAATTTGTGAGTCTCAGCTGCCACCTCAACCTAACCTAACCCTATGAAAAGTGACGTAATAAGAATAATATAACATTAAAAATTAATATTGCAATTATGTTCTTAACTAAATTAAAGCTATTTAGAGCATTATAAAAACTTAATTAATTAAAATAAAACTTTGTATATCTCGACCGAAAAGGTAAAAGGGCTTAAGTCATTAAAGCCTTTTTTCGAGCTATTCCAATTACATGAAATATTTGTCTTAGCTCTATAAAATGGATTTGTCCCCACCCTAAAAATGCATTTCCTGTTCACGTGATGATAATTTTTCTGAAAATTCTTATAGCTTAAAACAAAATAAAATTTTAAATTATTATGTTGATTTTATATGATTTAAATACAAATTCTAAATGTTTGAGAAATTGACACATAAAATCTCATCGCCTCTGTGGTGCAGTGCGCTAGTGCACGCTTGCAAGGCGTATCGCAAAGATTTCTGATGAAGCCTTCAGCAGGGCCGAAATTGCAATAAAATCAGCTAGTGATTTTTTCCTTTTCATATTGAAAAAACGTTGTTGCTGTTCTTGTTTCCTTGGAAAGATTCGTTAGAACAATTAATTGTTCTAACTTTGACCTAAAGCTCAATAAACGATTTTAAACTATCAAGAAATAACAAGAATTTATATTTAAAATCAAGTATGATTTTAACTATCAAACGTTTAGAATTTTTAACTAAATCATATAAAATCAACATAATAAAAAAACAAGGTCATTTAGAAAAAACTTTAATTTTAAATTATTTTTATCATTCCCAAATTTTTCTGTAATTAATATATTTTTATTTTTTTACCAGATATGTATATGTTTTGTAAACATAATAAAGTAACAAGGAAAAAACATGTTTTTTACCAAATGTACCTATAGGAGTATTAAAAATGCTTGTGAAGTAAAAGATTTCAAATCCAAAAAGATTTCAGCCTACAAAAGAAGACTATGATAATCTGCCAATTTTGGACGTTGACTGGGTGTCGATCCGAAGTTAAGACACCAACCAGAAAAACAAATGACCAAGGTTTTTTAGTAAAAGACACCTTAAGCATCATCCTTAATATTTTTCAAATCAAAATCAGAAACTATTCCGCTTATATTTTAACTCAAATGGAACGATTTCATTTGCAATGACCTTTAGGTGACCCCTGCTAAATTTTGATTATGAAGAAATTATCCTTCATTTCGTTATTCTTATTAAATCTCTAAAACCCAAAGCTGTCGAAGCCATTTTCGAACGAAGTAACACCCTTTTTATGAAATTAATATATATTATTTGGCCATTTTGTCCAAAATAATATTTTAGTATTAAGTCATAACCACTGTTTAATTTACTTTGTAGAGCTTAGTGCCATACATTTGAAATTATCTCATAAATATTTCGAAAGGTTTCATTACAAACTGACATTTGTGGAAATTTCTGGCATGCCATTTCTTCGAATTATGTTCAACCCTAAAATCAGGAAAAAAATCTATTCCTTGCAAAAAAAAATTGTATTCATTTTGACAGACATTGTGTTATTAGAACGATAAATTTTATATGTGTGTGACTGAAATTAAACCATTACTCGTCATTCTGTCGTTCTTCATATGAAATGTTCGAAAATGTTTGCTGTCAAAATGTTTCTCGATGTTGCAATAAAAGTTTTTATGTAGCAATTTTTCAATAATTTCGATATATGATACATAAAGATTTGACAACCAAATGGCAAAATTTTATGCCTGCAGTAAAAATGAAAAATGTTATTTACTGCAGCGTTGCGAGGTATTAATATTTGCCTGTGAGTGACACAGACATATACATACATATATCGAGGTTATAAAGTTTGTACAACGTTGAAACAAATTGGACAGTTTAAGAGCGATAAAGCTCTACTTTGACTACTACGTGTCAACGACAATATTGAAATGATTTTTGATTTTCCATTAGTAATTTTATTTAAAGCTTAAACATTTTTTACGGAAAAACACCATAAAACTTTTTCTTAAAAAAGTGTTTCATTTCTGTATTTTTTGTCCACGTTTTTACCTTGCATTCTTTGCTTATATTTGAAAATCATTCATTCATTGTCCTCTTTTACTGTTATTTTGTACATGTTTTCAACATCAGAGTACAAAATAATTGCTACAAGCTTGTAAAGGAATTTCAATAGCATTTTAGTCTGAGAGGTTGCATTTTTTTTTAGAATCACTCCGTTCTTGTTTTAATTTTTGTTTTCTTCACTTTACTTTCTTTGTGCTGCCGCTAGAATATCATCTTTTATGCAATTCCGCAACGAAACTCGTTTTGTGTGGCAACTCGTGCAGTGCACATAAATTTTTTTTATATTTTGTGTTTTGTATTTTTTACTACTTTTAAGCACTTTCCTAACTTTAACAATTGTTATTCTTCAACACTTTTTTGTTATCCACTGAAGTGAAAAAACAATTCCATTACGGAAAATGTTTATGTTATTTCTTGCAATTTTTGGCATTTAAAGGCGATGTTGTAAATAAAGAACAGATTTGTATATTCTGCAGTAAACGTGATGACTCATTGTCGGAAATTAATTATATATTTATTATTAAGAAACAGTTTCCTAAAATAATACTGAAAACGGAAACATGTTCTGTGATAATATTTGATAAGATAACAACGCAAGTTAGCTTAAATGATTTCCTACCGAAACTCAGCTTCTTTATTTCAATTACTATTTCAAGTTTTCAGCCCGGATCTCTTAAGAGACAATTTCGTCATGGTAACTATTTTCTTTACATTTTAAGTTTTGACTTACTTTACTTTCAGCGAACTGAAAATTGCTACTTTTTCTTGCCATAAAAAAGTGTACTATAAAGCATATTTAAGCAGCACGTTGAATACAGGTCTTAGATTTTCATTCGTCTTTTGTATGTTTCTTCACAAAAATACTCAAAAATTGAATTAGTTTATTTATTTTCATATTTTATGATAAGCATTTTGAAATTCAATTGTTGGCAAATGTAAACTTAAGCTCATACTTTGAGTGTTTCATTTTTGAGTAAATAGCCTAAACTGTTTTTTCAACCTTCGGAAAAAGAGAGAAAAATGAAAGAATTCTAAGAAGAATGTTTTAAATGCCACAGCACAAGAATGATAGCAAAGAATAAACATTTTTTTGTGCTTAAGCCAATTTCGTGGACAAAATGAAAAATTAAAAAAGCATAAAAAGCTTGCCAAACACAAGAATTAAATTAAATTGTGTAGTTCATATTATTCTTAAAAGGAACTCTACAAAATTTTTTACAATTTTTGCAAAAGGACAGATTTAAAAACAATTAAAGTCAGCATATTAGCAAATCTTACACAGTGCTACAATAGCTTCAATACGTGATAAATTGATTTGCACGCAAAATATTGGTAGCATTCTCTAGAACGGAAAACAGGAATACTTGACAGATTTTTGCATTCAAAATTATTTTTTTGGCAAATAGTTTCTATTATAGTCCATTATAAGATTTTTTTGTATCATAAAGGCTAATTTTTCAGTGCGATCTTAAGCTATAGTTAAATTAAACTGAGGTTAACTCACCAAAATTGGACATTTAAACTTGGTTTAGGCAAAAAAGAAACACATTATATGAAAATTTAAGTCAATTTAACTTCAAAGAACGCTAAAATATCTTGGTGAAAAATTTTGTTGAGTTAACCTCAGTTTAATTTGACTAGAGTTTAGGCTCGCACAGAAAAATTGGACCTTAATCCTGTATAAACATCATGGCCCATTATGACCCAGTCAGATGGAGAGGAAAATATTATTGCTAAGTAAGTTCTTACCGGGCATTCCATACAAAATGGTACTATTTTTGACAAATACAAAGTACACACTTAAGAATTTGAATTACGAGACAGTGAAGCTATATGAGTTCAATACCTAAAAATACAGTTTTGTTTTCTGGCTCATCACTGCTATGATAAAAATATTTATAATGTTATGATAACGAAAAAGAATAACACTGTGCACTTTTTTGTATCTTTTTTCTCTGCATTTGATAATTTAAACGTTTTTTACTTTGTTTCGGTGTAAAGAATCTCGTGGTGACATGTGTTTTACCACTTTACCGAAAATTTGAGAGCAAAATTTTCTTTTTTAAGATATATCAAAAATTACTCAAGATATGCACTCATTTTCATGTTCTTAACACTTGAGCCATTAGGATTTTCATTTTACCGCTTCCAGTGGGTCTTATCAAATAATTCTTACAAAAAGTCAAACGAAAAAAATTCGAACAACATGGCGTATGAGTAACATTTTTTGTTTTGAAGCTTTGTAAGCAGGCAAGACATATGTCGCTTATTAAAGGTTTAAATATAATTTCAAATGATAGTTATACATTTGTTCAACAAAGTTGTTGGCAAGAATAATAGAAATAACTTTTCTGAAGAAACCAAAATAAAAATCCCAATGGTTTAAGAGTTCTCAACATGCAAATGAGTGCATATCTGGACTAATTAAAAAAAATGTGCACTAAAGTATTCGGTAAAGTGGAAAAACGGATGTTACCACGAGATTCCTCATATTAAAGTTAAGTGAAAAACGTTGAAATTATGAAATACAGATTTTCAATACAGTGTAATCAATGCTTAAATTTTGCCCAGTTTTTTTAAAAATTTTCTGTTATGTACATATACAATTATTATGTAACTGGTATTTTTCATAACCTCATATCTCGTTATTATTACCACCACGTTAATTTCTCCACTGAGTAGTGACATATATAAAAAATCTTTATAATTGTACTTAAGTGCTGTCACCACTTAAGACTTGTAATAGTCTGTCACCACTAGTTAGAGAGTGAAGGAGGAATTATTTCGCATTACTTTTAAACAGGCAAAGTCTTAACTACTCTTAAACTGCTTAACTTTAAAACTTTTGAGTCTTTATTATTTAACAGTTTACTAGTGAATTTTTTGTCGCGTACGTCACAGAATTAGTGGGAAATTTTGTGTAAAAATAATTGATAGGCTTTTATGGTTCGTACCAGAGAACTGCATGAGTGGCTTCACTCGTTGAAAATGAGAGTAGCTATCAAAGATCTGCATGAATGTTGTGCTTTTGTGTCAATTGAGTATGATTCGAGAAGAGAACTCTAATTGAGAGTAAATTAAAGGAACGAAACGAATATTCATTCCATTCGTTATTCAGGCAACGAAACGAAACTAAACGAACAGCCTCAATAAACGAATAAAATAGAATAGAATACAATAAATCGAAATTTACTCTCATAATTCTCAAATATTATGGAGACATTCCAATTATGGAATGTCTTGAATTTCGTTTGTGAATGAAAGTATGTATTGAAGTAAATGCGATAGTTTCCAGTACAAACAACCAAATAAAAACAAACAAATTTAAATCTAGCAAGAAGAATAGTCTGTGTATAGTAAAGCATTTAAAGGAAAAAAAAACAATTACTTTATGAATATGTAATTTATTTATATTTTTTTTTTAAGTTTTTGTAAATATGTATGTATTTTTAAAAATGAAGCCAAAAACCAGTGCAAGAAATTCTTCTCTATCATATTACAAACAAGACATTCCATTCACTCCATTCATTCTATTCCATCTCTCATGTTTCATTTCTCTCATGTCTCCATACTCTCTTGTCGCCATTAGGGCTGTTCACATTTCAAATCGTTCATCAAATCGTTTGTCAAATACAATAGAACAACGTGAAATTTTCATGGAACTCCCACGTTGTTCTATTGGATTTGACAAACGATTTGATGAGCGGTTTGAAATGTGAACACCCCTATTCTCTCATTATTAACATTCTAACGACAACAACCAGTGTGACCAGAAGATTTTTATGCTTTGTGTTAAAAAAGATATGCTAAATATTGCACTTTGAATTTTTGTATTCCACAAAAATATTCCACTTTCAATTTCAAAGATATATATCTAAATATGCATATATAGATGAAACACAGAAGCAAGCTTAAATGCATTAACTTGATTACTATCACACTTAAATTTATAAAACATAAGTTAATATTAAATAAATTATATTAATAAGACGTAAATAAAGCATATATCAGTTGATTTGTACTTTACAAAAGTCTTTTCAAGAATTATATTCTCTTAAAAATAGTCAAATATTTTTCTCACAGAGAAAACTTCATTTTTAAGTCAGAAACATATAGGTATATTACATATTGTCACCTAAAATATAAAAACCCTAACAACATTTTTAATTTTTTGAAGGAGAAGCCAAAAACGTTTTTAAATGGGACATATTTTAGATTTAAAAGCCGTTTTTTGGACAAATACCTAAAAAAAATAACTACTTAATAAACGAAATTATGAAAAAATTATCACTTTACAATCTACTATATGTGCTATTTTAAAACGTTTTTGGCTTCTCCTATAAAAAATTATGAACGTTTATGGTTTTTTGAATATTAAGTAACGATATATAATATACAAAATTAAAATTCAGGCACATCTTCGAGATCAATACTTAAATTGTTGCTTGTATTATTATCATAGAAGTTCGTATATCTACATTTTTTTTATTAAGCTATCTGGTATTTAAAAGGTATTACAACACTTTTTTTAAACATGTGGCCATGTTTTTACATTCAACAAATTATTTAAGAGTTTTTCTTGCATTCTATTTCGATTTTTCGTTTTAATAAGATTCATACAACTAAAAATTTTCTCAACATCAGCATTGTTAAATGGTAAACTATGCGAGGAAAGCACAAATTTTGATAAATCTTCTTCAGATTCCCAACTTTGATCAATAACTTTTTTCTGCTTTGTTGCTTTGAATACAGTTGTAAAAATAGTTAAAAGAAATAAATATAGTTTGCAATAATAGAAATATTCACGATGTGGTGCAATTGTGATAAATTTTTGCAAAATTTACAATACTTACAACTTTGTGAACGAACCTTCAGTAAAGTACATATTGCATTTTTAAAATCAGCTGATTTTGGTATGAACTTCTGTTTGGAAATATTAATTAAAATCATCATTTAACTTAAGGAAATCTTACAAAAATTGAAATGAAAGAATAAATTATATTAATTTTTATTAAATAAACTCACAGCGTAGCCGGTAGCTTGCTATATGCTGAGTAGAAATGCTTGTACAATCATCTGATCTAATACGCAACGAAATTTACACAGAATACAATAGTGTTCCATTGCACAGTGGCCGGAATACCCCATCTAGCGGCGCTTCAGCGAAATGTTAAAAGTCATAATATAGCAAACTTTATTATTTTTTTTGAAAACTTAAACCACAGCGGATTTTTTTGTGTTTTCTTTTTTGTTTTGTTCCCAATATTCGTACAGCTGTGAGCATTCAAACTTGACACATTTTTCAGCAAAGTTAACACATGTTTTAGAGCTTGTTTCAAGTGCAATTTTGTTGAGAGGAAAAAATTAAATATTTTATTTGTTAATAAGATTTGCGATTTTACTTTAATTAAAAGGTATGTATTAAATAAAAAAAAAATCTGTTTGTGATCTGTGATTGTATGTTTTAGTGCTTAACAGTTGAAAAATAAAATGTCCTTTGTGAAAGTGTTTTTAGATATGAAATCCAATTTTGTGTGGAATAAAAGTAAGGTGGATTGGACTGGATTGGGTTAACTGTTTGCTTAATTTGTTTAAATTGGTTGTTATCTATGTCAACTTTATATATAGGCTGCTAGTTTTTGCAAACTTTTTATTTTTTTCGGTTTTTAGTTACAATGGCAGAATCTAAACGCACTCTTTTTTTAATATGGCATAGTGAACCAGTGCCAACAAACAAATTTTTAATGGTTGAAAATCATGTATTCGCTAATATCATTGATCGCTCGAAATATAGCGAAGAGCAATACCGACAAATTCAAAAACAATTAAGAAATTTTATGAGCCAACTTGTACAAAAGTGGAAAGAAAGTCATAGAGTTTTGGCAGTGTTCGAAAAGCGAAATAAGATCTGGTTGGATGAAGACATTATTTTCCCTAATCCAGCCGTTGCCCAACGTAATGAGAAATCTTTTTCAGAGTGCACAAGGCAGACTCAAATAAAAAAAATTTCATCAATTGTCAATGAAACACCGAACGAAGAGTTAATGGTAGCAACGAGCGTGAGTCTTTACAAGGCTGGAAAAAGAAGCGCTTCACAGGTTGTTTCAAAGTTACGTTCAGAATCTGGAATAGCTCCAAAAATGCTTAAATCTGTAGACTCTGAAGCAAAAACCAATATTCCGTATACACCTGAGGAAGCTTTAGCTCTTTATATTGATGGTGGATACTCAAAAATGTCATACAGAGATATGCAATCTGGTGCCAAAAAGCGAAACGCCAATATTTATCCAAGCTACGATATTTTGGCTAAAACTAAAAGGGAGTGTTACCCCAGTGACATACACGTAACTGAACGTTCAGCTGAAGTTGGCTTGCAAAGTCTCGTAGACCATACTATTGCACGTATAATGCAAGGCTTTTCAACAGCTTTTGAGGATCTCATGACTGTAGGCAATAATAACGATTGCATAAAAGCAATATTTAAATGGGGCTGTGACGGTAGCAGTGGGCACTCTACTTACCGTCAACGTTTCAGTGTTTCTGATACTGGAACAATTGATGAGCATTTATTTGCTGTATGTATTGTTCCTTTACAAATTAAAAAAGGACCCGCAATACTATGGCAAAATAACAGGCCTTCTTCAACTCGGTTCTGCAGACCCATTAAAATAATTTTTGAAAAAGAGTCAGCGGATTTAGTAAGGGCTGAGATAGAAAATGTAAAAAGACAAATTGCACAAATTCTGCCGACAAAATTAAGTTCTTTTGATCGATGGAAAAGTGTTTAATACCATAGCGGAGTCATCATCACTGGCTTGTGGAATTTGTGGTGCGACACCAAAATTGATGAACAATCTAAATTTGGTTCAACTGAGGCAGCCACAAAACCACTTGTACGAATATGGATTGTCGACACTTCATGCTTGGATACGGTGCTTCGAGTGTATAATTCATATCGCCTACAGAATACCTATAAAAACTTGGCAAATACGTGGAGAAAATAAAGAAATTGCTGAACAAACGAAAAGAAAAATTCAACTTGAACTAAGAAAAGAATTGGGTATTTTGGTGGATATTCCAACGGCGGGTTCGGGGAATACAAACACTGGGAATACAGCCAGAATGTTTTTCGAGCAGCCAACCATGGCCTCTATAGTAACTGGAGTAAAAATGGAACTTATAAAAAGGTTTGGTATAATATTGCGTACAATGGCATGTGGGTATGCAGTTAACGTAGAGGCTTTTCGCATATATGCCTGGGAAACAGCAAAAATATTTGTTTCCGAATACCCTTGGTTTTATATGCCTCAATCTGTTCATAAAATATTAATACATGGAGCAGATATTATTGACAAAGTTTCGCTACCAATAGGAATGATGTCAGAAGAGGCACTTCAGGCAAAAAATAAAGATTTTCGCACTTATAGGCTGAACCACACGCGAAAAGACACGAGATTGCACACAATGGAAGACTTACTGCACGCTCTATTGGTTTCGTCGGATCCTTTTATTACATCTAAATCTAAAAGCACCTCGAAATACTCGAAAAAACACATCGAAATAGATGCTGGGGTCAAGCAGCTTCTTTTAAATATGAATGATATAACTGGCGACCTTTATTCTGAAAGCTCCGACTCTGAATAGTTTTTTTCATTTGCACCTTAGATTCATCTAGCAGTTCCGAAACGGAATAAAACACTTTTATTACTATTATTATTACTACATTTGTTTTTTTTTTTTAATTATAATAAAATTTTTGTTATGAAAACAACTTAAATATATGAAGACTGTATATGGCCAAAAATAGTTATTTCAACAGAAAAAAAACAAAAACAAAATAAATAAATAAAAAAAAAATGTTTTTAATATTAAAGTTTAATATATTTTCAGCCCAAAGGAATGTGAAACAATAAATATTTTAACTTTACGATGTTTTCCTGAATAAAATAAAAAAAGTATAATATATGAAAAAAAGTTGCAACTTTCACAAAAAAAAAAAATATAAATATATTTTTAAAAAAATTTTTTTTTTTGCTTAGCATTGTAGCTTAATCTGTTTTCAACTAAAAAAAAAACATTACACAAACAAACAAAATTTTTCCCTAAGCGCTATTAAATAAACGCCGCTAAATGAGCCTTTTCGGCCACTGTGCATCGTTGACTTTTTCCCACAGATGGTTTCACTAGGTGGTTCAGAGATGAAAAAATATAAAATGTCGATAGCTAAAAATAACCATTTAGTATTCAAATAGACATTTTTTATTGCAATTTTTGTTAATTTTAAAAAATATAGGAATACGCAAAATATTCCACTTTTTATGCTGCATATTTTTTTTATAAAAATATTTTCCCGAAGGTAAAATATGCCAAAGTGGAATATAATATTCCACTCTGGTCACACTAACAATAACCACTTTTTGTGTTTTTTTTTATTCGTTTCGCTTTCACAAATGAGAGTTTTAATCGTGTTTGAAAATTTGAGAATGTGTTGAAGATCGTTTCAAACATACACGTGCAGACCTTTAGTAGCTATCGTGCATTGCACTCTCTTTCAACGTATAAACAAAATGTGGTCTCGCTCCAAAAGTAAACTTCGCTAAGCTTGCTATTCACAACTGTATTGCTTAAGAAACTCGTTGTAACGAATAGATAAAGCTACAAACACCCAGCCTCACAAAACTCCTCACTCGCCCTATTCACAGAAAGTTGATAAACTATTCGCATGACTCTCAATGCTTCAGCGAATCACAGCGAGTCATCTCGCAGTTAGCTACTGCGCTGATTTCAACTACGCTGTTGTTTATCGTGCACAAGAAATAAAAAAGGAATGATTGCAAGATGAATGTCGCAGGAATAAATTACGAAGATCATGAACACCAGCTAGGATAGATTTACCTGCATATAATAGGTTTTTCCAAATTTTTTTAAAATAAGACATGCGGCGACAATGAAATACAGAGCACCATGCAAATTTTTTTTCTTACAAGGCATATTTCTTAAACTCAGAGCATTTGGCGGTCCCATTTACAACGTAGCTTTATCTCGAAGCAGACAGACTTTTCACTATGTTTGTTCGTTTATTCGCCAAACTCTCAACGTGAGGATCGAAGCAAGCACATATTGTAGAGCAGAGAGTGTGAGCATAATTCGCACTCAACATTAAAAAAGAGAGTGAGTTAATGCGAAGCAAACAAAATTGTTTGAGGAATGCGAATGCCTGAGAAAACAGAAAATGTAGTGAAAAAGGAGAGTGTGTTATGAAGCGAAGCGCTTATTGCAGATCTTTGGTTCGTACTACTTAGTTTTATATTTTGAATTTTCGTAATCGTAATTGAGAAGCGTAATAAAAGTTCAGATGCAGAGAGGGCAAAGAAATATCGTATGAAAAAAGCAAACCTATGCTGAGATTAGAAAAATGAAAGGGCAAAGGTAAGCAGAACAAGAATAAGGGAAGGCATATCCAGAATAGACGCAGAAGAATTACGAAAGCAAAAAAGGGATTTCAAACGACTTTCACTGTTCGGCAAATACTTTTCAACTTAAAGCAAGAACAATCATAAAAGCAAGAACAACCTAGCTATCCCTTTCTTTTTTTAATAACAGACTCTGAACCCCTTTACTTCTACTTAAAATATAACAATAGGTAGTAGGGTAACCCAATACATTTTTAAACTAGTTTGGTTTTACCTGCTTGGGGTCGCCAGTGATACAGTGTGAGGAAGAAATAGATACATACCTGACATAAAAAAATACATTGTTGTGGGTCTAAACTTAAAGGGTATACCATAGCAATCCTAAAATCTGACAGAAAGAAACATTTTAGGAGAAATTCTGACATTTTTTTTACCTTATGAGATAAAACCACCCTACTGTAGCATACACGAGAGAGAAGAGAGTGTGGCATTGTTCAACCGAGCTGTGTGGCATTGTTGCTGTTGCTGTTTCTTCATTACTCTCTCGAACTGGTAACCTGAAAAGAATGAAGTAGTTTCATTCAATGAACCCAGTGGTAAATAGTCACATGACGTAACCAATTATTTATTTTGTACCTGTAGAGCTAATAATTGAGTATTTGAAGTAAAAACTTCTTCAGGCGCGTTGAGTAATTTTGTGTAGAGGAAAATCTTTACTTTAACGAAACCCTTACTCGTGACACGTTAAAAACATATTAATATAATGTCATATTTCATATGAAAGTGCTATTTAAAAAAAGTTTCCATGACTACTTTCAACGGCTGTTAAACGACAACATTGTTTGTTCGTCCTTTATTCCTTGTAGACCTGACGCTAAGCCACTAAGAATTTTTTATAATTTTGAAGTAAGTGGACTTTATATGATCTAAAAATATATTCAAAGCCAAAAATTTGATATTTTCATGTCCTTCAAGAATTTTCAAGAACCAAAAGTTTGTACTGAAATAATTTTTTTTACACCAAATGACCTCAAATCAATTAAGATTTTAAAATATATTATTTTATTTGTTAATTATATTTGATATGTATTTATATATAGCCAAAAGTATTTATCAATATTATGTTTTTTAACTTTGTTAAACGTTTTTCAATAAAAATTAAAAAAGAAAAATTTATTTTGAAATGATCGAACTTCGACCACATGCGATTATAGTTGTTATAAATATGAAAACTACAAAATTTAGTTTCGATCTGATTGTGTGAATTTTTGAGTTTTTTGAATTTTTAAGAAGTGGTTCGGTGAGTATAAACATGGAATTGAGCTACACAAAATTTTGTCCTTTTCTGATCACATCTTTCTGCTCTAAGATATCTTAAAAAATTAGATAAAATAAAAAAAAATATTATGGCAAAAATTTTTAGATGAAGTTATAGGTATTAACCCGTATATTAATTATATGATTTTTTTTCCAATATAACGTCATCTTCTCATTCCAGAATGTCCTTGAAAATTGCATTTTTTAAAATAATAAAAATCGTCAAAAGTAAGGGCCAAATCAGCTGATAATAGGATAAACTAAACACATAGAAAATTTCATTACGATATGACTAATATCAAAGGACTATAGAGTCAAGGGACTTGAAAATAACATTTATTTATTTATTTTATTTATTTATTTATTTATTTATAAAAAATAATTGAGTACAAATAAGAAACTAAGTCCTTTTACAGTACATTGAAAAATAAATTCTAACAATATTGAATTAATTAGAGATAACAACAAATATTAGAAAACAACATATTTCTAAAAAATTTTTATATCGCAGAAAACATGATAAGGATCAATAACTATAAGATAGAAAAGTGCAAATTCAAAATTTTATCTTGATATAATAATATCTTCCCATATCAAAATATCCTTAAAAATCTTTATGAGATCTTAGGATATATACTGTTGAATGAATGAAATACGAGTTTTAAAGGCATTCTTTAGTCATGGTTAAAAAAGATTGTAGGATTGTAGTAAAAGATTGCAGTAAAAACTTCAAAACAGGCTTAAAAAATAGAGTAGATTATATGTGTTAATCTTACAATGTATGAAAGCAAAAAATTTTTAATTCAATTTGTGCGAGTCTAGCTTTTACGAAAACACATACGAAATGCTAATCCTTGCTAATTTAAAAAAATTAAAAGTTGTCTGTTTGTTTGTTTGCTTATCCGTCTTTCACGTTTCAACAGAATTCAATGAATTTTGGAATGTAGATTGAATAGATTGTATGCTATTTAAAAATCTTCAAATCTTGAGATTGTAATTAACGAAACTGGAATTATGAGAAAATTTACAGGTAACGCAATTTTTTTTGAGCCAGGTAACGCAATTTTTATGGTATGAAAAATTAAATTGAATTTTTGTGTGTGGTGCATGCAAACTATATATTTTTAATCAACATTTTTAATAAAAGCTAGACTCTCAATATTTGTTTTAAACTTTTTGAGAATTCCAACGAACATACTATTTCAACAATGTTAAGTTATAGATAAGGGCTTACTTTATCATTCAAACTTAATTGAAAGATTTTACTATGATCCATACTTTTTTAATAATTACTCAAATATGCCTTTATACGCATATTTGTTTTATTCAACACTACATATCTTAAGATAGAACAAAGAAAAAAAATTATGTTGCCAGATTCGGAATTACCGTTTGTGAATCTACTAAAATCGACTACAATAATGACAAAAAATTAAATTTTTTCACACCGTGATATTTAAGTATATTTTGAAATTGAAAGATGTTGTCATATCGTAATAAACTTATGTGTAGACGATTTTCTATCTGTTTATTCATTCTGCTCCATAAAAATAATTTTTGAAATGTATTATTTGCGGCTCGAGAATTGGATCATATCGTGATGAAAGTTTATATCTATAATCATCACTACAATATTTATTAATTCCATTCATTAGAAGTTTTTGAAAAAACCATTTAAAAAATGTCTTTGTTTTTGGCTCAAAAGCGGAGCAGGAATATAAAGTGCTATATTTTCAAAAATTTTGTAATATAAAGTGCTTTCTTTATAATTTTAATAATATCTTATAATATAATTTAAATAATCTTTTGTAATATAAAGTGCTATAAAGCGGAGCAGGAATATAAAGTGCTATTTTTACAAAATTTAGAATCGTTAATGTATGATACCATATCTATCCATACCCTCCTGATCCAGTTCGATACAAAGGTACTTTTTTCATATATAAGCGCTCCACCTTAATGTACTTTGTTTGTTTAACTTGTACCGAAATTGACTTCGATTAAATGACCAATTCTTGCACATATCCTTGGATAAATACTATTTTTAATTGAAAACCATATTCTTATACAAAAAAGTCATATCATAAATATTTAAACACTGAAAAAATGATTAAAAATTTACCGACATTATTATTATTATGTTAAGAGTAAAAAAACAACAAATTTTGTGAAAATAAAAAGGAATATTTTTAAAGAAAGTGAACACATTCGCAGTCAACTCTAAGTTATTTTTTTTTTTTTGTGTAGAACGAAAGACTGTCACTCAAGAAAATGTATTTCAATTATGCAATTTCGTAAAACGACTTTTTTATTATAACCTTATCTAGAGAAATTTTGTACAGCATGCTTATGCAGAATTGACACTCTTCTCAGTCATGACCCTAAAATGTAAATTGGAAAATAATAATACTCTTTTGTGGTAGCATCAATAATATATCAATGTTCAAGAATATATGTTTATATTTTATCTGTTTCTTGCAAAATGTGAATAAACCAAACAATAAAAATGACTTGGAAAAAAAAATAATAAACATCAACCATAATTTGCTTCTTTAAAAATGACAAACATACAAAGAGCAATTCAATGCACTCAAACACACATACCCACACACACACACCCTCAGAAAGCATTCTCCGCTGTGAACAAGCGAGCATCAGGATCCTATAATCCTTTGTGAAAACTTGCGACCACGATAAATCGCTGGGTTTTTCAGTTTTCATCTTCATGTAGCTGTTGTAGTTCATTGATGTGGTGTAACCATTGAGAGCGAAGCAAAAATGGGCGAAATGGTTGTTGCAACATGCTAAAATGGTCTTTTGTACACCACACGAGCTGACACTGGGGCTGCCATTTTAAATTTTTCAATAGTAGTTAAATTTTATTTTTGAGTTTTAAGTAGTAATTCAATAAAGCAAACAGATATTTTTCCATTTTATATATCGGCTGTATTTCTTTATTCATTCCAGACGTTCGGAATGACAGTTTTTGTTTCTTTATTCAGTTTTGATTATCCGGAATATTCTTTTTGTATTTCTTTATTCTTACGGAATATTCCAAACACGTTCTTTTTATACTATCAGCTAAGGTAGAATAAAAAGAATATTTCTTGTGTGTGAGGTTATATTCGATTGTTTGAAGTAAAATGTCGCTAAATGAAAATAGAAATTTTTTTTAGTTTAAATGTTTTAGATTGCTTTGTTGCATTTCTATTCTTTAAATTTAATCTGGTGTATATGTTGTCTTTAATTGAAAACGAAAAATATGTTTCTGGTTTTAACAAATAAAAAATGTTCTTTCTTTTCCAATACTGTTTCTGTATTCATTCTCTTCTGGATAAACAACAATCTATTCTATTCGTTCTCTGCTTTATCGGAATGAATAAAGAAATACACCCATCATAAATTTTTTAATTTTTTATACAAATTCGTTTCTGATCTGACAACAAAGTGACACAACTATAAAATCAATGAAAGTCTACAAAAATTACAACAAAGTGGTATTTTAAGTTGCTGAAAACGAATATGCAGCTAAGAATGATTACTTTTGAAATCATAGATGATGCATCAGTTATTCTATTTTTTTAAATTATTAAATAATCTAATAATTGATCGATTTCGGTGCAATTGAACATTTGGTTGCGAAAATAGCCACCTTTCAGTTAGAACACTAGCTTCTGGCGAAGCAAAAAACTCGTTTCATTTCTATGGTGCATTTCGACAAACTATCGAACACCAATGAATATTGAAATAAATAAAGAAGCAACTAGAACAGATGGCAACCTTGGTAGAGGTTGATGGCGGTGATCTATAAATAGCCTACTGCTTTGAAATGTCATATGATTAGCAGCCATAGAATTCAAAAGAATGAATTCGAAAATCTGCGCACTCATATACTAATTTAAACAGTGAGTTGATCACAGCTTAAACACTCAAAGACTACTGAAGAGAAAAATGTAGCGATTCCCGAAACAGAGTGTCTAGTCAGCTATGTGATTGACTCTATACAGATTTGTTGTTGTTGTTGTTGTTGTTGTTGTTGTTGCCTTCTTAAAAACTTACTTGTTTTAAAGCTCACAATTTAATTCATTCTTTTTTTAGCTTAACTCAGAAATTTCTATGAGCCATTTTGGATCGGCCAGTTTGGAATCCAGATCAGTACGGAATTATCGCTTAGGGATAGATCGTTAGCAGCGACCGCGAACACCAGTGAGCAACGACTTTCAAGAGATTTCATCTGAAAAAATAATACCACTCAAAGAAATACATATATTGAAAGTGCCAGTGGATCGACCATCTTGGATTCTGAATACAGCGACTTGATATTTAGAAAAAGCATTTGAAAAAAGCTTGCCTTTGAAAGTATAGCAAAATTTAATGTGATGATGAAGCTAACGAACATGATTTGAAAATTTCGTTTTAGAGAAACCCACTGAAATCACGTTTTCTACTCTCACAATCTTTTCGGAGATCCATTTAAATATTTCCAATATCGAATTTAACATACCTAAAAATATGAAGCAATATATTTGCTTTGTATATGCAAAGAATAGTAAAGATTGTGATAGTAGCTTTGTGATATTAGTTTTTTTTTTAAAACACTTTGTTAAACTCCAGCTGTTTTTTCGAAAAAAAAATCTTCCTATAAATACTACTAATTCATATAAATAGTTAGTGTACTCATTCTTTATTCAAGATAAAGTTTTGCAGTAATGGACCAAAACTCAAAAGAAGAGTAGGAAATAAAGGGAAACAAAATTTGATAAAATTAGCAGAAGAAATCAAGAATTTAGCAAGTAAGCTTAAATAAAAAAAAACATGTCAAAAAATATTTTCTTTTGACATTGGAATGAGACTTTAAGTGAATTTAGGTGATTTTTTGTAATAAAAGAATGCAATGCTATTCAAATTTGAGGAGTAAAGTGTTAAGCACAACCCAAAAGGAGTAAAATACTAGGAATGTAGTACTAAAGACAGCGCTGGCTGGCACACAATGCAAAATAAAACCATCTAGCGAATGCGAAGAAGGGTTTTACTAAGTGCAGTGACGTAGATAGCTTTCGTTTGTGGGGGGGACCGTAAGAAATATAATAATTTTGTTAAAGTATACTTTTGAATGCCCTTTTAAAGCCTGTATTGCACTTAATTTTTTTGCTCAATTTAAAAATCTGAAAACAAGTGGCACGTAGGCTAGACAGATATATATTGTAGGAAAAGGATGAAATCATACATCCTGCAAATTTCTTACATTTCCGCAACGTTACTATCTTATCTCTCTTTTCTTATTGACTGCAGAAGAAAGAGCTCAAGCTTGTTTTAGACACTTAATATTTTACCGAAACTTAACGAGTGACAAATTAAGAGAAACGTCAAGAACGATGCATTAAAAACGTTGTCTGCCGTACATTTTTTCTCCAATACTTATAATATGCGTATACACTCACACTTCTTCAATTGGCTTTAGCACTATTTTAACTGCTCTTGTTTCATTGTTAATGAATAAAAATTGGATAAAACAATGAAGTATCATACGGGCTAAAGTAACAATTTTGTGAAGCCGAATGTCATGCTTCACAGTCTTACTTTGCTGAAACGTCAAAAAACGGTAGGCAGGTAAAAAAATTTTGGGCGTGTTGAATTGAATCTAAACAACACCGGATTTCTGGTATCTCCACATGTCACTATATCTATCGTAGCTGTTGACCGATTTAGAATAATCAAACACTACGCTTAATCAAATTTTAATTACTTTCTTGAGAAAAAGAAGAATTTTTGGCAATACATATAAATTTGGACTCGAGATTAGAATCAATTCACAATAACGTGAATGTTTCCATGTCTCTGTGGGGAGTCCAGACCCGTGGAATTCCCCTACATCTACGCCACTGACTCAGTGCAGCTTAACATTTTTCGTCTCTACCACTAGCAAAGCCAATTGTTTGGCTTCGACAACATTAACTATGTTTTTGTTGTTGTTATCGCAGTTGGTAATACTATGGTTGTTGTTATTGTTTCTGCTCTTGTTGTTGTCATCTATGTTGCTTTACTGCTAAAAATGTTTGTTTGTAAATATAGCTAACTTTATTTCAAATTCGTCTTCGTTGAGTTGAGGGTTTTTTCTAGCTCCTTTTCGCTTGTAGATGCCCTCATCTTTTCAGTATAAACAACAAGAACAGCAACAACATGAAAATGCTTTGCCCGTTTTGAACAGAAAAAAGACGCCCGCATTTACACAAAGCGCCTTCGTTACTCATTTCTCATCCTTTCCTATTGAGTAGTACACTTTATACGTTAATGTATTTCGACGCCTTATGGGCGGTAGTTTTTTTCTTTTTCTTACATTTGACATTGCTTCCATCTGATAGTTTATAACATTGGTGCTTAAAAATGATAAATGGTTTCTTATTTTTTTTTTTAAGGCTGAAGCAAGTTGATTTTCAACTGACAGATTGTTAGATAGATTTTCAAATAGGTATTGAGATGCTTTGAAGCTGAATAATAAATAGTTCGATGGTTTAGTTAAGAATTTGCAAAATAAGAAGAAAGTTATTGCAGGTTGCAGAGGACGAATAGTTTTTCAACTCATAGGACTTTTTTAGGAAGGGAATGATAAAAATTACAGAGAGCTTAAGCAAATGAAAACGTTACAGAATATTCTGTACGCACATTGTCTCCAAATCCAAAAAATAATATAGGTTCTCTGCATAAAAATATAAATATTTAGTTTTTTGGAGTTACTCATTACGTATCTGAAGTCAAAAATTCGACTTCAATGCGGCCATGAACCTACTGTACTATACTATACTATACTATACTATACTATACTATACTAAACTATACTATACTATACTATACTATACTATACTATACTATACTATACTATACTATACTATACTATACTATACTATACTATACTATACTATACTATACTATACTATACTATACTATACTATACTATACTATACTATGCTATACTATACTATACTATACTATACTATACTATACTATACTATACTATACTATACTATACTATACTATACTATACTATACTATACTATACTATACTATACTATACTATACTATACTATACTATACTATACTATACTATACTATACTATACTATACTATACTATACTATACTATACTATACTATACTATACTATACTATACTATACTATACTATACTATACTATACTATACTATACTATACTATACTATACTATACTATACTATACTATACTATACTATACTATACTATACTATACTTTTTTTTTTTTTTGTTGGACGTAGTGATAGCGCGCTATCATCTAGTGGCCCCACGATACTCCACCAGCTCCACCCCGGAACCGCGTCAGCATTTCATCAGGACGGGGGTTTGATTTCGTAAGATTCCTACGTCCTCCTTAAGCAAGGAGGTTCGGAACTACTGAAGTTTCTCTCCTTTAATATTTTATTTATGTGTCTTTCACACAAAGTCCATGCATGTTCAGATTTTAGCATTTCGTTCAACAGATTCTCTTCAGTTAATGTAACACCTAGCATATCATTTAAAGCTCGTCTCTCCTCCAACCACTTTTCACATTCGAAAAGTATGTGTTTTGCATCTTCTTCTAGCGCTGCGCATGAATCACAGCTGCTTATTTCTTTAAGTTTAAATCTATGCAGGTATTTGTTAAAACTACCATGGTTTGTCATAGCCTGAGTCAGAAAATATCCCATGTTTCCATGTCGTCTTTCCAGCCAGACTTTTATATTGGGGATAAGGCTATATGTCCAGCTCCCGTTCATGTTTTGATTCCAACGTTCTTGCCATTTAGTCACTACATTGTCCCTGGCATTAATTTTTATTTCTGAAATTTTTTTCTTTCGCTCTTGTGTATTAGTGTTCGCCCAACTTATAAGTTTAGTTTGGGTATATATTTCTTCTCTTTCCAGTATTAATAAGTCTATTGGTGGCAGACCTGCAAGCACTAAAGCCGCACTTGTGGACACTGTACGGTACGCTGATATAATACGGAGAGCACTAACTCTCTGTGCTTTCTGTAGTTCCCTCGTATTATTCTTCAGATTCAGTGCCCTGAAAAAGGTTGGAGCAGCATAAAGAAGCTGGGAGTGTACTACGCTGTTTATTAATTTTCTCATCTGCGGCCTTGGGCCACCACAGTTTGGCATTATTCTGGCCAATGATGCTGCCGTTCGCAAAGCTTTGTCACGAATATTTACTACGTGCTGTCCAAAGCTAAGTTTGTCATCTAATTGCACACCCAAATAGCATAAGCTTCGTTTAAAGGGTATCTCTCTATCTTGTAGACGTATTTTCGGTATTTTGAAGACCCTACGATCTGTCACTAGAATTGCTTCCGTTTTTGGAACTGCAAGTTTCAAACCGTTTCTTCGCAGCCATCTGTTACAACGACATAAGCTATCGTTTACCACTATCTCGATTAATTCGGCAGTTCGCTGGATTACTACCAGAGCAATATCATCAGCGTAACCTATTAGTTTTGCACCTTCTTGTAATTCCAAATTCAGTAGACCATCGTACATTACATTCCACAGGAATGGTCCTAATACTGAGCCCTGAGGTACACCTGCTGTTATTTGGTGCTCTTTTATACCATTTTCCGTCTCATAGATTAAAATTCTGTTATCCAGATAGTCTGATACTATGTTAAAGAGATAGTTATCTAAACGTCGGTTTCTGAAAGCTTGTAGTACTACTTTCCACTTTACTGTGTTAAAAGCATTTTTAACATCTAGTGTTATTATTGAGCAGTATTCTCCTGTTGTTTTGGCCTGTATAGCTTTATTGCATACTGCGCTAATGGCATCAACTGTACTCTTCCCTTTGCGGAAGCCATGTTGCATAGGGGATAGTCCGCCAAGGTCATCTATGCGCTCTTCCAAACGTTTTAGCATTACGTACTCTAATAATTTTCCTAGTGAATCCAACATACAGAGTGGTCTATAGGAACTAGGCTCATTTAATGGTTTATTTCCCTTTCGTAACAAAACTAACTTTTGTATTTTCCATTTAGCCGGAAAGATTCCGTTTATTAGACATGAATTGAAGACTTCAAGTAAAAGATCTGGCCATATCTCACATACTACTTTTATGACCTCATTTGGTATACCATCTGGTCCTGGGCTCTTACCTATTTTTAGTTAACTACATGCATGTGTAATGTCATCTACGTTCAGAGGGATGAAACCTTCGACTTGATAATTTGGTTCTCTTTTTAGCCCATCTTCATCGAATGGAAATAGTGTTTCTACTATTGTTGTTGCCCACACTGGTTCTTTAATGCCGGGTATAGGTTTAATGCTACCAAGCTTTTTCATCACAATTTTGTACGGTTTGCCCCATGGGTCGGAATCTATTTCGTTACATAGCTCTGTCCAGCATCTTTTCTTACTCTCTTTTATGGCTGTTCTTAAGGTTTTACGTGCTGTTTTATACTCAACCGTTAAGAGCTGGTTATCATAGTTTCGTGTTGACGCTCGACGTGCTGCAAGGCATTTCGCCCTCAACTCACGTATTTTAGCATTCCACCAGTATTCTGGGCGCTTGTTATTGTATTTTTGAGCTCTTGGCATTGCGACATTACACGCTTTTGTGAGTATCTTCGTCAGCGACTCTGCGGCATTTTCTACATTTATATTTTCGGATTGGTTTTCCATATTTCTATCCTTAGCCCGAGTAATATAATCGGACAATTTTTTGCCATCAAGTTTTCTGACGTTCCATCTTGGGAAATTTGCATCTTCTACACTCATATTTGGACGTTCATCTATATTAAATGAGATATACTGGTGGTCACTTAAGGTGAGATCTTCCAGCACTATCCAATTCATGTTTTCATTGTAGAGGTTTGTCGTTCCAAAGGTGATGTCGATAATACTACCACCTGCACCTCTCCGAAAGGTAAGTTTGTCTCCGATATTAAATATCGTAAGACCAAGACTAGCAACCATTTCACACACAGTAGTACCCTTTTTATCCATTTTTTTGGAGTTCCATTCTGTAGATTTACTATTGAAGTCTCCTCCAATGATCACTTTATATTTTGAGGACCTGATAGAAACATCAAGTATGTTAAGGGCTTCTGCAAACAAATTAAAGTCTATATTTGGTGAAAAGTAGCAACTATATACCCTAATTTTTCCCACTGTGACATATACGAAGCCAGCGTTGCTTTCATCAACTTCGCTTATTATTAATCTTCTGTTTCTTACCATGATGGCTGCGCAATGGTTTTTGTCTTCGTACCAAACTTGAGATGGTGGGTTTCTGTACGGTTCGCTTATTAAAAGTATGTCTGCATTAATCTCTGTCGCCTTCTGTATCATCAGGTCTTGCGCTTCTCTACCCCGTCCTAGATTGATCTGTAGAAATTTCGTGATCATTTTCTTGCTTTATTTCTTATGTTGATTGCACACGCTGTACTACCAATATAATGCTGAGAATTTATTGAGCCACTTTCATGGCATAGTATGCATCTCGTTTCCGCTTTGCATTCTTTAGCTTTGTGTCCCGGATTACAGCATTTTCTGCATAGATTGCTTCTATCTGTCCCTTTACACTGGCTCGAAATATGACCCTGTTCTAGGCACCTGAAGCATTTCTGAACTCTAATCTTACTCCTCAGCCTACACATAACCCATCCTACTCTGACTTGCCTCGTACGGAGTAGTGGAGCTGCTAAGTGCTCAGGTAGTTGAACGAGCGCTTGTTTGGTTCCTCCAAACGATGTTCTAAAATTTAATAGTGTATACTATACTATACTATACTATACTATACTATACTATACTATACTATACTATACTATACTATACTATACTATACTATACTATACTATACTATACTATACTATACTATACTATACTATACTATACTATACTATACTATACTATACTATACTATACTATACTATACTATACTATACTATACTATACTATACTATACTATACTATACTATACTATACTATACTATACTATACTATACTATACTATACTATACTATACTATACTATACTATACTATACTATACTATACTATACTATACTATACTATACTATACTATACTATACTATACTATACTATACTATACTATACTATACTATACTATACTATACTATACTATACTATACTATACTATACTATACTATACTATACTATACTATACTATACTATACTATACTATACTATACTATACTATACTATACTATACTATACTATACTATACTATACTATACTATACTATACTATACTATACTATACTATACTATACTATACTATACTATACTATACTATACTATACTATACTACTTATTTATAGTAAAAATTTTGTCAATATGATTTCAATTTATCACCTTAAATTTAATTGACAAAAGCTTTTGTTGACTGTAAATTGGCAAAAAATGTATCAACTTAACCTAGGAATAAGTTGATATGAACAAATATTTCATCGTGTTTACACATACTGCTTGCATCCTAGATTAGATATAGGCATACTTGGTTTTGACTACGCCTCTTTCGCTCCTTTTCAACTAACGTCAATTTTGTTATTGAACTACTTTTTGCCATTGGAATTTTTCCAATTTAATTTTAAACACTAAAAACATTTACATACAGTGATGTGCGATGAAATAGAGCCAGTGCTTTAAAATTATTTAAATCGTTAAATCTTAGGAAACTTTGCATATTTAATTTTTTCTTTTAGTAGGTAAAAAAAAGTTATTCATTTAATTCATATTAGTAAATTAACTAATTAACCAAGTATGAAACATGAACGAAAAAATTCAAAATTCAATGATATGTCCTCTTTTGGCTGTGAATTGAAATAGAGCCAGAAGTAGTTACTTAATTTTAGCCATATCCTGTGATTAGAAAATTTGAAATTTCATGATATAATTAATAGAAAAGATTGAAATATAATTATTTCCTCCTCTATATTTCGTGGAGTATCCATAATTTTTGATAACTGCTGAGCAACACCTAGGCATCGAATCCACTAGTTTTTGGCACTTAGTAGCTGCAATTTTCTCCCATGAATCCTTGATTAACCTCCAACGATCATCTTTTTTGGTTAGATGCTTTTCTTTAAGAGCAACTTTAATATCTCAAAATAAATTTTTGATAGGATTAAGGTCTGGTGACTGTGGCGCACAGCTTAAAGCTTCGATTTTTTTTTGTCTGGACTATTCTTTTACCCGCTTTGATGTGTGTTTCGGGTCGTTATCCGGCTGAAACATCCATCGAAGCGGCATATTAAACTCTTACGGCAACATGGTTTCACTCAATATCCTGGTGTATTGCAAAGCATCCATCTTTCCCTCGATGCGAAATAAGGGACCTATGTCATTATATGAGAAACACCCCCAAACCATTATACTCCCACAGTCATGTTTAACAGTTTTTATAGTGTGTTGAGGGAGGAATTCGGTATTGGAGGGTCTTCTCACAGAAAGGCTGTCTCGGTCTGAGTTAAATAAATTAACTTTGGCTTCATCTGTCCAAAGAGTATTTCGCCATTTGCTCGTTGGCCAATCAGCATGATCCTTTGCGAATTGTAATCGCTTGCGGACATTAACTTTGGTCAGAAACGGTACCTTCCGAGCAGCTTTAGCTTTCAATCCGTTTTTAATTAAAAGTTTTCGAATCGTTGAAGTTACCACATCTAAGGAATATTGTTTTTGAGAGCGGAAGAGGTCACAAACGGATCTTTTTTACGTGACGTAGGATTCGTCTTTGCAAACTGGTACTTATTTTGGGTTGTTTCCCTTTGGTTTCAGTTTTTTGTGTAAACTTTAATGGGTTCTCAACCATTTTTTTTTTTGAGCAGTCAACTATACTGGCTATTTCCTTTTGACTTTTAACTTGTTTACGCAAATTTTTAATAATTTTCTTCTGGCTCTTCCAATTTTTAGACCAAATTGTTCGAAACACTAAAATGTATTTTAAAAACTTAAAACTGAGAACTCTTACTCACATTTTGTAGTAAAATTTTATTAAAAAAGATCTTTTAAAATTAAAATTTTTTTAATTGTATTGGTTGGCTCTATTTTAACGCATACTTTTAACGCTAAGATATCACAGTTTCACAGATTTGCGAAAAATGAACGTGCAATTGTACTCAAAAACAACTGAACAATATTCATGGGAGAACTGGCTTTTAAGCTACAGTTGGTTCACAGCATGCTATTTTGTTACAAAAAATTTTAATTAAGAAATATCATCAGCAAGTACGTGCCTCTATTTCGTCGCACATCACTTTAGTATGCCTTTTTCAGAAAACATCGTTACCTAAGTATGAGAAAAAAAAATAATTGCAAAACAAAGTTTTTTATTATTTTACTTTCGTTTTAAAATATATCTAATTTTATAAGCTTTATATTTTTAAAATGTTGTTCTTATTTTTTTGAAAAGCACGAAAAGGATACACGCTGAGTGCGTTTAAAACAGTGATGCGCATTCTACAACAAAGACAAGTTTTGCGTCTGTGTTAGAGAGCTTAAAGCATGGTATAATTATTTGACAAAGTATTAGCGTAGACTGGCTTTTTTCTCACGAGTGGCGATGGGTGGTTGTCAAAATTAGCTGTTCATGCAATTAATCAAAGAAATGTGAAAAAATAAGCAACGACTTAAACATAGCTAGTCAATCGCACCAAACTAAAAACATTCCAATAAACTTCGGGAACAAATTTAATGACTCAAAGAAAAGTTAAAAATAAGCACATAGGTAGTCAGCAGAAGCAAACTAAAACTCCTTTAGCTGTTTTTGACAACTACCAATCGCCAAAAAACTGTCACGGCTGCCTTGTCAAATAATTATACCATGGCTTAAAGCTTATTCACTGAGAGAAATCAGTTGTTTCAGCTTTCTGTAGCACAGTTCTTTGATGTTTAAATTTCTTATTAAATAAATACAAGTGAAACTTTAAAAATGATTTAGTCTTAAATTGATCAAAACTACAAAAAATTTTCACGCTTACTGTTAATTGGGCTCTTATATTTACTATCTGCTATTTTCTTACTACTTATGATATGATATTTTGTTTTCACTACTGCCTCATTTCTTCAAAAAAAATCGTTTTTTAACTTATGGAACAATTTTATTCTCTCTTTACCTCAAAAGAAATCATACACTTCATGTTATTTTCAAAAAATCATTGTAATCACAAATAATTTTAATAAAAATTACCTGCACGAAAAATATTTTTTGTTGTCCTAATTAAGAACATATTTTATATTATAGTTCATGCATTATTGTTGTTTGAAATGCCAGAGTGAAAAGGAGTGATTTTTTGTATGCGTGAGCCTTATATACGTGTGAAAGCACATAGGCTTATCTGCACATATGTGCGCGTTTGAATATCAATGGCTTGAAATGTCTTTGAAATCGCCCTGCAAACCAAAGTTTCCGAATTTGTCTGAATTCCGATTAGTTCGTAACTATTTCGAGAATTCTTAACGAATTCGTAACTATTTCGCAACACTTATTTCGAAACATTTCCGAATAATTCGAAAAAGTTCCGAAATAAAATTTTCAAATTTAAATTGTGAGGTGTTTTAAATATTTCGAGTTGAAAAAATTGGTAGGCCATGAGCCTAGCGGCATTTTAAATAATTTTCCATTTGTAAAATAATTTAATTTTAAACAATTTTTTCTTTAAAACAAATGATACAAGATATGGTTCTAATTTTAATTTTTACAGATGCAAATACAAACGACATGTCAGATTCACATTTACATATGTTCCTGGGGCATCTTAAGCCCTAACTAAACTTTGATTCGAAATTGTTATTTAATTTTGTATTACATACGGTACAAAAATCAGTAAGAGTCATTGCAAATTTGATGCTTCATTTCGTTACGAATTCGGTGCTAGAATTCGTTAAGAAATTGTAATGAATTTTTTAAGAATTCGTTACGAAAACGATAATTCAGTTGTTTCCGAATTCGTTGCGAAATCGGTACGTCAATTCTTTACGAATTTGTTACGAATTCGTTACTAATACGATACTCCAATTCTTTACGAATTTGTTACGAATTCGTTACTTAAATTCCTTCCGAATTCGTGTCAACTCCTCCATACGATTGTCGCTATGAACTCGGAACGAATTCGGATGCCGAACTCGGAAAAATTTAGAAAAATTCGTAACGAATTCGTTACGAATTCGGATACTTTGGTTTGCTGGGTGGTTTGTGTACATATTAAGCGGTGGTTTGTTTGTATATGATTGTTTTTTAATGTCATTTTTCGTTTTATCGAATTTTAAATCACAACGGTGCTAAAGAAGTTTCACTCAAAAAATTGACATCGCTGTTTTCTTTATTTATCTATCTAAATTTGGTATCTGAAGTAAAATTTTTTTTTTAAAATTAGTTTTCGGCCTCATGTTTGGAATCAATGTGTGATGTACTTTGGTAGAAAATGAGGTAAAGTACGCGCATAGTAATAGTCAATCAATTTTTTTTTAATTATTTTTTTCGATGGGTTAAAGCTTTTTAATAAGAATTTTTTCGCACATGGGCATTGCTGCCAAAAGGTCTACCACAACTGAAAAATTAAATGTTACTTTAAATTCTTTTAAGCCTCTATATACTCAAAATATTTATTAATAAAATTTCTACGAATGATAATCGTAAGCAAAATATTTGAACATTCTACAAATATTTTTACAATATAAAAAGTATTTATATTGTAATATCTTTACCCATTCATTCGAAAAAGGTTACTTATACCAGATGTATCTACGAATACATTTGTTTAGATACTAATGATATTTGCACACAAAAATAAAATAATTCGCATTAGTGCATTGTACAAACGATTGTGTACATAAAAAACAATATTCGTAAATTTCTCGTACGAATAACTTCGTAATTTTTTTCATTAAATTTATAGTATTTACTTTACTTACTAGTACATTTTACGATCAAAAAATAATATAAGTAGAAAAAATTCATTTGTAGGTTGACCGTACGAATTATTCGTACAGTGTACGAACCCCAGCTCAGACAGATTTTTTTTGCTAGCTTGTCGAACAGCTACAGTATAAAAGGAACTGTATGATTGTAAAGTGGCTGTAGCCTACTGGTAGATTGCGTGGCCAGCAAACTAAATAGCCGAGGTTCAAACCCCAGCAAAGGCATGATTTTTTTTTATGGCTTGTCGAACAACTACAGAATTTAAGGAACTGTATGATTGTAAAGTGACTAACGCCTACTGGTGGAGTGCGTGGCCTGTAAGCTAAAAGCCGAGGTTCAAACCCCAGCGAAGACATGATTGTTTTTTGTTGGCTTGTCGAACCACTACAGAATGTAAGGAACTGTATGATTGTAAAGTGACTAACGCCTACTGGTGGAGTGCGTGGCCTGTAAGCTAAAGAGCCGAGGTTCAAACCCCAGCTCAGACAGAATTCTTTTCTTTATTGCTATTAGATATTATGATCATTCGTAAATGTAAAAAATCTGTTCGTACAACGCACATTTGTTTTTGTACGAATACGAATAAAATATTCGTAATATATACTGATTCACGTCGATTCTACGTAGTTGAAAACAATGAATAAAACTCGTAGAATTTACGCAGTTATTGGTAATATTAACACACAAATATTTTTGTGTGTAGTTGAGAAAACATATTTAAATAATCTTGAGAGAGTACTGAGTATCAAACATGATGAATGGCAGCAAATGTTGAAATATGGTGACAAAATTTGAAAAATTTTAACGAAAAGTGGAATTTTTTAAATATAAAATTACAGAGTTTAATTCAATTTTTTTCAGTTTTCTATTTTTATGGTCCTGAATTACACTTGATATGTTTTTCTAGTTCAATTAAATAAATAAAACTATGAAATATTTTTAAGTCTTTGAACGAGAAAATCTTTGAACGAGAGTTAACGTATCATATTATGGTTTGTATAAAAATAGTAAATATTTTTTTTTCCACGAAATAATAATGAATATGTAGGTAGCAACATTATTCCAGATTATATTAAAAAAATTTCATTAAAAAAATCGTGCACACTTCGCAAATTTTTTTCGTTTATATTGATCCAGACAAAAACCACTTTCTATTTGTTGTCACGTAACGTATCATTTTTGGTAAACTTCTAGCTTAGAGCCAAATTGTTGACAACTTTTAGCTTTTACACCTTGTATAGTGCGCTTAATAAACTATTGAAAAATCAAAATAGAAAACTGTAAGTTTAATTTTTCTTTATTTTTTCACTCATTAATGTCTTACCACTGGCACGTGCGTAGCCACGGAAATGACCACATCCAAAAAAAAAAAACGAGGTATATATATAACCAATTAGCTTCTCCACATTATTTACCATCACAGACTATAAAACGATTGAAAATAAGCAATATTACTATAAGATAAAACAAAGTAATGTTAAAGATGGGTAAATAATATAGAATATGGTTATGTCTAAAATCGCTGGTAAATTCCTTTAAATATTTCTATATCCAAGGCCTTGTTATTCACTTATTCAATTATATTCAATTATATATAGTACCTCAAAACTTGTCTTATAAGTATATCGGTCATTCCATGCCAATTTGGACGCTTTTGTCCAAAAACTAATTTTGATGATTCCGATTTTTTTAAATTTTGCACGTCGATATAACTTTAAAAACAAAAAATATTTGCATACTATTTATAATTTTTTATTTTTTTTTTTTTTTTGCAATCATACACAGTGAAAAATTATAAAGAAAAACAAAAATTGTCATTTGGAAATGTACTCAAACACCTACATCTTCTAAACCGTTAGTCCTACAAGAAAAAAATTCAGGACATATTTTAAAGATCTTGAATTACTTTTTATTGTGGTGTCCTTTTTTATGAACACTTTCCAGAAAAATTTTAAATTTTTTGACCACTAAAAATTTCATTCCCATTTTTCAAGGTCAGCACCACTATTTTTTTGTCACTTTGAAAACATTATCGTATTGAGGCATTATTCTTAATGCATTTTCAAAATTTGATGTTAGAGAATCAATGTTTACTATTTTTAACGAAATTTTCAAAAACTGACTACACAATTTTTTAGTACAAACTACTTGAATTTTTAATTAAAAATTGAATTTTTAGTATTTTTTTTTACTAAACTAAGTACATATCGTTGCTGCGCCAGCAAAAGCAGTTATATGTTTTTCAGTAACTTTTCAGGAGTGAAAATTATAAAAAAATATGCAAATATTTTTCTTTTTTAAAGTACTATCCACGTGCAAAGTACCAAATTTTTACAGAAATGTGAGTTTCGAAAAGCGTCCGATTTGACATGGAATGACCGATATGTATATTGATTCAACAAATACAAGCACAAAAATACGACACGAAGATTTCTACGTAAATTTATCACTAATTTGCTCAATCAGCAGTCTTGACACCAATATAATTATTGTTTGTCACTGTTTGCCAACGTGGACAATTGTTTAAAATAGACTTTTTGTTTGTCCCAAAAAAAAAACTTCAAAATCACATAAATGCCAGTTTATAAAAGCGGCCATCAGAAAAACGATAAGCCCAGCAGTACTAAAGCACAAGCGAGTAGACACCATGGTTACGCATAACAATTCCTGCGAGGCAGTCAATTCGAACTGAAGCAGTTTGCAACAAATGCTTCATTGGACACTTTATATTTGCTACAGAGTAGAACTCTGAGTGATACTTGAGTGATACGTTAATCCTACTCACGCAAAGCAATTTAGTAAGCTTTGCATAAGTAGCCTGAATTGCGACGAATGCTCTGATGGCAATCGGTGATTGAATAAAGTCGTATCGGACTCAAGCAAAAACTTCTCAATGGCCGCATTCAGCGCAAACAACTGTTGTGAACTGTAATGGTAGCGCTATCTTAGTTCACGTTGTTTTTCTCTGAATGTGTTGCTACTCTACACGTCAGAAGTTAGATTCAATTTAATTTTTATGTAAATTTAATTCAATTGCAAAGGTTTTTCACTTTAATTTGCTGCGTTCTTTCTGCGTTTATTAATTTAACAGCGTCAGTAACAGCATCTGACAGCTAAGCAAACAGCTGTGTTCATGTAGCATAGAATTTGTTCGCTCGATTAAAAAGCGTTCGCTACTTTATCAGTTTTAGTTAGCGCTACCAAATTTGTACCATTCAGCGAATTTTTACACAACAGTTGCCAACTGTTGTCTGCGCTGAATGCTGCCAATATCTTTCAAAATGGGCATCAATCAGAATTTGACACAAGAATTTGTCTGCTTCACATCGATGTATTATGTTTCATGATACACAAAAGTTGCCATTACCAATTGGCAATTATTTCTCGTATGAAGTATTCCAATCTACACGTCAACTACTTTTGAAAGCAATTTACTACTCAGCTACTGATGAAAGTGAAAAGTCAAAGGAAAGTATCCGATTGATAAGGAAATTTGCTTTACTTCACTAAAAGGTAATTTTACGAAAAAGAAATTGGGGACAGGTCTAAGTTCAATCTTTGCCCTTCAACTCCTTTTTGAGTAAGAAAACTAAGAGTACATTTAGTTTTTATTACATGCTGTTACTTTGAAAATATAGCATTCTTTAATAATAAGTTTTATGTGCTTTTTTCTTAAATTAAAGTTGAATTCAATTTACGAATTTCCAATAACTTCCTTGTCGATTGGTTAAAGTAGAGTCTTGCACAAATGCACAAGCCTACCAACATGAAGTAATACAACATCAAGTCAGATTAGTCTTAACACTGCTTTATACAGAGAACCCTTCCTTAAAATGGTTTGTGGTCAAAATCCCTCCTGACAAAATTATTTATACAAAATTTATTTTATTTTTATTTATTTTATTTATTGTATATAAAGATACGACACATTAAGATAATATAATCTTATAAGACTGCCCTAACGACAAGATGTTCATGTGCAAATCAATCTGATTTTGAATTAAAATTCTAAAACTTAAGACTATGAATAAATAAATTGGATAAAAATTAACAAATACAAATTTTGGAATTGATCAGAAAAGTCGCGTTATAGTTTCATTACAACTTAACAGTTTTTGACTGAATTCATAATTTAAAGCTCATTAGAGAAAAAGATAAAAAAACAAAAAGAAAATTTAGGTTGTGATAGAATGTTGGACAAGAGAGGAGGGAAGGTGAAAAAACGAGAAAAGTAAAAATGAAGATAATTTATTGCCTTTGATAATATAGTGAAAGATCTTCTTGAAAATATTGAAATTACTATTATTTATAATGCAAGTAAGAAGCAAATTCTATAGTTTAATAGCAAATATAAATAATTGACGGTCACATGTTAGACACGTATCTAGACGGTGCAAGTTTCTTAAAACGGCTGGAGTAAGTAAATCTTAATCGTTTGTAAGAGTATGATGGTTCCTTATTATATATAATTTTATGAAGCAAAAGAAGCGTTTTCAGATCAAGTTGTTGATCTAAAGTCTTATTGAAGATTTGTATGGCTGAGTGAGATACCTGATCTCATCTCTTTAGCTTATAAATATATCTGGTTATATTATTAAATAATACTTGAAGCTTTTGTTTGCTCTCGAAGTTACAATTTGCAAAAAGTTCACTGCCATAGAGCAGTGCGGGAATGAGATACGCTTTCGTAAGTAACATTCTGATTTTAAGCGGTGTAAATTGCCCACAAAGATCGTAGCATACCATAAACTTTACCAAAAGCAGTTTTAATGTGTAGTTTCCATGAAAAAGTTGCATCAAAAATTATTCCTAAGTTCTTAGGACTATGTACGTAACCAATTTCAGTTGATCCCATTAATATATTTGGAAAATTTGCTCACTTCAGGTGTTTTTTATAAATAACTAAGCATTTAGATTTTAGAAGGTTTATGCAGATACCATCTTTAATTGTCTATTCATATACATCATTTAGATTTTTATTAAGGCTTGTAATACAGCTTAAAATTTGGTTACTACTTCAGTTGGAGTAAAGTTGCATATCATCGGCATACGTGTGTATTTGACAGTTTCGGAGAACAGATGGAACCCTCCAAGTCATTCAGATAAAAAATGAATAAAAATGGGCCCAGAATAGAACACTTAGGTACGCCTATAGTCTGAAATATGGTAACTTATTAAGGTAACTAGACTGAGTCTTGAAGTTTTTAAATAAATTGTTTTGCTGAGTATTGAAATATGGTAAATTATTAAGCAAGCTAGACTAAGTTTTGAGGCAAAACATAATTTAGGGGCTCCAGCTTTTTTGTTCATTTTATTTAAAAATATTTCGAAAATAAAAATAATAACATTTTTCCGTTAAATACTTATTTTATCTTATATTTAACACTTTACGGCAATGCGTTGCATATCTGCAGCAAATTGATTTAGTTTCCAAACAAGAACTTCATGGTTCAACAACATTAAATAAATAATTAAAAAACATGTACAACACAAATGCATTCACATTAACAAAAAAAAAACACCTACTTAACGATGCTGATGACAACGCGTAGTAATCGGAAACAACACTATTGTTATTTCTTGCTACTTTTGTTGTTCGGAAAGCTGCTATATATGAAGGATACGTAGGATAGCCAATACACAATCCTTTTAATAGATTATTGTGATCTGCTGCAATATAGCTTCAATTATTACTTAACATTGAATGAACCAACTGGCTTAACAAATGTTTTTGGATTGATGGGAAGCGCGTAGAGCTATTCCAATGATTCGATTGAAAAAAATCAGCAAAGAGATTTGCAATACCCAAGGCATTGTTAGATGTTATATCATTAAAAAACATGGTAGATGGAATACTAGACGAAGCCTTTTTAGATTAAATAAAATTACAAAAGGCTTTAGGGTAAGATTTAAAATTTGTTTCGAATTTAGCAATATATTGTCTATATAAGAATTTGTCTAAAAATTAAACTCCCTCATATAATGCCTATACTTTAGAAAAAATGGATTTACGTTAGTTAATAAAAATTTTTTATAAAATTTATTACTTACTTACTTACTTAGTTGGCGCTACAATCGTATGTCGGTCTTTGCCTCATCTAAGAATTTGCGCCAGCCATTTCTGTCTTTCGCTTGCTGGCGCCAGTTGGAAATTCCAAGCTTCGTCAGGTTGTCCTCTACTTGGTCTTTCCAACGAAGATGCGGTCGTCCTCTTCTGCGTTGACCGCCACTGGGTACCGAATCGAATGTTTTCTTCACTGGAGCATCGTCTTTCAAACCAGCGAAGCTGCTCGATTTTAATGCGCTTGACTATGTCAATGTCAGCGTACAGCTCATACAGTTCATCATTCCACCGTATTCGGTACTCGCCATTGACGCAGATTGGTCCGTAGATCTTACGAAGAATCTTTCTCTAGAATGCTCCTAAAGTCTTTTCATCTAAACTGAGTTCTTCACAACCTCGAAGGAGGCATTGTCAACGGTAACGTGGGTTCCAAGACGCTGGGACTGTTTGTTTGTTGACACTAAGTATTTGGTCTTATCTGTATTCACTGCCAGACCCATTCGGCTTGACTCTCTTTCTAATCTGGATAATGCTGCACTGACTTCGCGCATATTATGGCCAATGATATCGATGTCATCAGCATACGCAAGCAGCATAACACTCTTGTAGAATACTGTGCCACTACGTCTCAGATCAGCAGCTCGGATGATCTTTTCCATCATTAGGTTGAAAAAGTCGCACGATAAGGAATCACCTTGTCTGAAACCTCGTTTGGTAATAAATGGTGGGGAGAGGTCCTTCCCGATTTTAACTGCACTGCTGGTGTTGCTCAGTGTCATCCTGCAAAGTCGTATTAATTTTGCAGGAATACCAAATTCAGACATGGTGGAGTACAGGTGCTTCCTTATTGGGCTGTCGAAGGCGGCTTTGTAGTCGACAAAAAGATAGTGGGTGTTGACTTGTTTTTCTTGAGTCTTCTCCAAGATTTGTCGTAGCGTGAAAATCTGGTCGATGGTGGACTTTCCAGGTCTGAAGCCACACTGATAAGGTTCGATCAGTTCATTTACAATGGGCTTCAATCTTTCACATAAAACGCTCGACAGGACCTTATATGTGATATTAAGAAGGCTTATCCCACGGTAATCGGCACAGATAGTGGGATCGCCTTTCTTGTGGATTGGGCAAAGCACACTGAGATTCCAATCGTTCGGAATGCATTCTTCCGACCATATTCTGCATAGAAGCTCGTGAATGCATTTAAGTAGAGAGCTTCGCCTCCGTTCTTAAACAGCTCAGCAGGTAAGCTATCAGCTCCCGCGGCTTTGTTATTTTTAAGCCGAGCTATAGCTGTCACAACTTCATCATAGTCGGGCAGCGGAACCTCAACGCTGTCATCCAATATTCAAAATTGGGGTTTCCGGGATATCATCTCTATTGGCGGGATTGTTGTCAGCGTCGCCATTTAGAAGTTTAGAGAAGTGTTCCCTCCATAACGTCAGTGTACTCTGGACATCTGTCACTAGATTCCCGTTTTCATCCTTGCAGGAAGAGGCCCCGGTTTTAAAACCATCGGCAAGGCGTCTTATTTTTTCGAAAAATTTTCGGGCCTCATTCCTGTCACCATACATCTCAATCTTCTCCTGCTCGCGCTTTTCTGCCTCTCTTTTTTTCCGCCTGAAAATATGTCTCTCTTCCCTCCTCTTTTCTTTGTATCGCTCCTTAGCAGCGCGCGTTACAACCGACTGCAGGGTGGCTTTGTAGGTGGCGTCTTTCTCTGCAGTGGCGTCGCGACACTCCTGGTCGTACCACTGGTTTCGGCGAGGGCGGTGGTAGCCAATCACCTCTTCAGCAGCCGCACGCATGGAGTTGGAAATGTGTGTCCACTGCGCGCATATATTATCGATTGGAGGAGTGCTTTGAAGCAGGAGTGAGAGTCGAGTGGTGAAAGCTTCGGCTGTTTGTTTCGATTGCAGCTTGTCGACGTTTAGCTTTCTCTGTGTAGGGTTGCGTGTATTTTTAGCTGCGCATAGACGTGTACGGATCTTGGCTGCAACAAGATAGCGATCCGAGTTAATGTTTGCACCACGGATCGTGTGTACATCCAATACACTGGAAGAGTGCCTTCCGTCGATCAACACGTGATCAATTTGATTCTTGGTTTTTTGATCAGGGGACATCCAGGTGGCTTTATGAATATTGAGATGCTTGAATCTAGTGCTACTTACGACTATGTTTCGTGGTGCGGCGAAGTCAATCAGCCTCATTCCGTTATCGGAGGTGTTGTCGTGGAGGCTGAAATTTCCGACTGTTGGACCAAAAATATTTTCCTTGCCCACCTTAGCGTTTAAGTCACCAAGCACGATTTTTACGTCTTGACGGGGGCAGCGCTCGTAAGCATTTTCAAGGCGCTCGTAGAAAATTTCCTTGATCTCATCGTCCTTGTCTTCTGTCGGACTGTGCGCACATATTAGGCTTATGTTGAAAAATTTAACCTTGATTCGGATTATGGCAAGTCGTTCGTTCACAGGTGTGAATCGCAGGACGTGGGGCCGTAGTCTCTTGCCAACTACAAATCCGCATCCAAACTCGTGCTTCTCCGCATGGCTGCTGTATTAGATATCACAGGGTGCATGCCAAATGCAACCCTGTCCCTTCCATCGCATTTCTTGGATAGCATTGATATCAGCTTTGTATCTTTCCAAGAAATCAGTCAGTTGGATAGAGGCACCTTCCCAATTAAGGGTTCGGACATTCCAGGTGCATATCCGTAAATCATTATCAGTTTTTCGTTTGCGTAAGTCGTCATCAGATTTGGGGATCAGTTTTCTTCTGATTACAGACCGAGGAGATAAGAAACTTAAAAATATCAAAACACGCTGATGTTTTAAAATGATTAAATTCACGAATCCAGTCAATGCGACTTAGAGCATTATTTATAATATCAAAATTATACGCATTGAAATTAAAGTTAGCAGAAGTTTCATTATTAACCACACAACTCAGGTATTTGTAAATAGTAACTTGAATATGAAGAGGTATATGATAAGCACTAACAGCAGATATTGGAAATTTGGATTCAAGAACATTTTAGTTTATGTCATTTGAAATAAAAACTAAATCTAATAAACGATTTAAAAGATTAAAACAATTATTTATCTGAATGAGACCAATACTTAAGAAGTTATCAATAATATACAACTCAAAAATACTCGTAACATTCGACGGCGTTAGGTAGTTATCCTTTGGCTGAAGATTCCATGAAATTGTAGGCAAATTAAAATCACCAAGCACAAGCAACTGATCACCATCACTTCGAAGATTTACATCCAATGACAAAATGTTATCAACATGCTGGCGATAAAGTTCAAAAGGACTTCAAGGAGGAATGTATGAGACACACACGTAGAGCGAATCAAACGAGCCTTTAACTGATATGCATATTTGATCAAGAAGAAGATCAGAATTTAATAGTGCAACACTAGAAGATATTAGGTTCGAAGATATTAGGTTGGAATTAATTTTAAGCCAAGCATTGGAATCAGGCATTTTTTAATATAATTTTGGTATTACGTACAAGTTATAATACAAATTGTCTTAAAATATAATACAAATATCTATCAAGCATCTGTCAAATTGTCATTCTGATTCTGAAATCTGACATTGTCAAAATAAAACCTAAAGAAATAGTTTTTGTTAACGAAAAACCGTATGTTATAAAAGAAACTTTAAATGAATAAATATTTTGTTATCGGTTGACCAAATATTTTCTTTTTATTTCACTTGGAATTTTAAAAGTAAGTAAACATATAAGAGATTTATAGCTTTATTCCATAAAGGTTCCATAAATTAATTCCATAAATGTTGATTTTTCCTTTCACCTTTTCAGGACAATATGTATTAAATGTTATACATCTTGTATTACTATTTAATACAATCTGTAGTACTTTTTAATACAATTTGATACAATTTGTATAACTATTTAATACAATTTGTATTAATATTTAATAAAATTTTTTTATTCGTATTACTTTTTAATAACTGAAGTATTACACTTGATTACAAATTTATTAAAATATAAACCAGAATAGTATTGTTCTAAACATAGTTTCTATTCCAATTCTGTATTAGAATTTAGTATTATGGGATTAGAATTCAATTTTAATATATGACATATATTAGATTCTAATGCAATTCTGGTGTGGTCATATATACAATACAGTTTTTATTAGAATTTAATCCAAGATTTCTGAGCGTGCAAGTACAATCAGGTCGTAGTCAAATTGAGAAGTGGCAGTAAAGATAGAATTAGACTTTGTTCTAAGTCCAGAAACATTTTGGTAATAAATTTTTAAATCATGCGTATCAAGAACAGAACTCGCTCTAACTATTGTGGATTTCATTGGATTCATGGTTTTGAAAAAAACTGAAAGTTTTAGGTAAGTTATGGCTGCATTCTGTGTGACTAGAAAGATGTTTTTACTGAATTTGCGGTATCTGGATTCCTTGTGTTAACATTGTTTAAGAAGCAAATAAACATAAAATTTTCCCAAAATTCTTATGAAATTTCTTGATTTTGAAGCAATTTGTGTTACCTTAATATAGTGCATTAAGACACAGAGTGTAATTTTTGCACACATTAGAAAAATTCTAGCGAAATAGCTGTCTTTATCGTTCTCGCACTGGTTAAAACGTAGCAATTAACAGTGAATACTTGCAAAATCATGAATAAGCAAACATCTGACGATGATGATGGCGCAGATTTTTTTGCATAAATATTTGTGGACTTAATCGAGCCATTTAGCTAATCCTTTTGAATAGCTCCTGCAGCAATTACATTGTAACATCTTTGGTTTTGTGTGCGAATTCAACAGCTATTACTGCCAGCCGAAATTTGGTGAACTTTTGGTACTTTGTTTTTTATTTTATCATCAGAGGCTGTCTTTAATGGTCGTGCTTTGTGTGTTACTTGTGCTACTAGTGTGTTGCAAGCGCCCGCCAACGAAGGAATTAAATTCAAGGAATCGCGCTGGCAAGCAACACTAATACATAGTAATAATCGCTGTGAAATGTTAGAAAAAAGGGTAGCTAGGATGTTTGCTAGGATGCCAAAAATATAAAAAGCACACGCTCGCTCAAATGAAAGAGGCACGACCGAGAGACATAAAAGCACCAAAACAGGATGCTGAAAATTGCGAAAAGTTTTCGCTAGCGCAACACTGTAGCGTTGATGTTGCCAAAATGTCACTTTTATGAGCAGCTTCCGAACGCGATGGTGGTGTTGGTGATAGTGGTGGTATTTGGGAGCATTATGGTAGAATGGGCTTAACAGTGGGTGCGGTTAGTTAACTAAAATGAAAGGCATCAAGTTTATTTCAGAAGCTAGAGTTGTTGTTGGCACTGCTGCTGCTGTTTCAGCAAATTTATATTCTTGCGAAATTTAAGCGGAGCACGACAGACTAGATAGCAGTCAAAAGTAGGTACACCAACACACATTCACACACACACACACATACAAACATTGGCACACATACGCCTAGTTACTACAAAATGTGTGCGCCTAGAGCGTAACGATGTCATATTTTTGCTTAAAACGTGAAGCATCTGCATAAAAAGTTCATTATTTCATGGCTGCAGCCTGTATAAAAGTTCATAAAATATGAAATTAAAAGACTTCCAAACAGGAAAAAAAACATAGAAAAAATATTATGGGGAAAAAAATAAACAAAATTGGTATCATAAAAAATTTTAAAGCTCTACAACATGTCATTCCATCAGTTGAGGATGTTGTAACTCGAAACAGGTTTGCATCATAGTCAGTTGATGGTTGTTGGTAGCGGCTTGTTTGTGACATAGTGGCACGGATGGGCGACAGGCAGAGCCCATCAGCTACCACCATCAACATATATAAATTAGCTCACGTGATGTGCATATAAGTGATGCCTAATTTTGTATACTACTTGTATGTATATGTTTTTACATCAAATTTATACTTGAACGCTTATTTACGATTTTATTTTTTTCTACATTTAAGAGGCATCACATTTTTTTTAAGAATGTTGTCTGGTGCTTCGGTCTAAGTTTCAAGGTTTATTTCGGAATCGTTTCAATTTCTTTCTATGTAATTATTAATATCTTAAACTGCAGCAAAAAAAATCTTTTTTATTTCACTATTTTTTAATTTTTTCAAATCAAAAGTGTGGACACAAAAAAAAGTATGTTGCTGGCCCGGTGATAACGGCACTTGAGGTCATCGAAGACTTAAATTTGAAAAGATTGTTGTTCTGTAGGCCTTTCACTCTGGCAGGTAGTGTATTTACAGCCCTCTTCTGGCAACTTGATAATAGTCAACCAGTATTTTTAATATTGCTATGTGTTTGTTGTAATTTTTTTATTTTAATACATAATTTGAAGCTCAAAAATAATAAATTTTGATAAAAATTGTCAACTAATTTTCAGATAGTGACAATTTCATTAAAAAATTTTGTTTTAAAAAATTACAACAAACACATAGAAATATTAAAAATACTGGTTGACTATTGTCAGGTGTCCAGAATAGGGCTGTTAAACATTTTCAATACAAAATAACAAAATTATTAAAAAAATAATATAAAATGTACAATTCTGCGAGAGCCATTGGAATGTAGCTAAAAAAAATTAACTAAAAGGTTACGTATTAAAATTTCAAATAAACTGTCCAATCAGCTCCATATAATTTTTCCAAACACTCGGGCCAATCAAAAAACGTTGTTTCGACAAAAATTAATTTTAAATTCTAACAACATACAGCGCGTAGTTACTTCGTTAATGTTTTGAATTTGTGTCTCAAACTTTTAGAGAATTAAAATCGAATTTTAAAATAGAATCGAATTTTAAAACTCAAGCACCAGATATATTGCATGGCTGGTTCCATTCGCATCATCAAAATTTAAAGGTTGTGCGCTTGACATTTCGTAAAGTTTTTACAACTTCGTAATAAAGTACAATCGGCGCATGGCCAATCTAACGCAGTATTGACCCAGTAAGTACATACATGCAACATCATTGATGATGTATGCATACTTTTGATATTTTGTATGCATGCCAGCAGAAATGCAAGATAATTTCCATTTTCCACAGCTATGTCATACAAGAGCATGTGTACTGTGAACCTGCACAATTACTAATACTATATGCATGGGGAATAAGTAGTACTCTATGCATATAAAGGGTACTCTACTCTATGCATATTCCCAACAAGAGCGCAATTTTAAAATTTTAAATAAAACACAGATATTTAAAAAAAAAATCGTGAAACTTTATTATATCGACAGAATGAGGTTATATATGAAACAATATATCGTGCAGATGGCCGCCGCGGCTTTGCTGGCGTACACGCTATATTTTAATGAAATTTTCAATGACCGTTTTGCATAAATGCTGCGGTAGTTCATTAATGCAGCGTCCAATTTCCTCTTTTTAGGGTTGAGTCGTCGTCGGCTTATTCGCGTAAGCCATCGACTTCAAAAAACCCCAAAGAAAAAAAATCGAATGGTGTTAAATCGCACGATCTAGGCGGCCAATTCTGATCTCCAAAACGCGAAATAACACGACCGGAAAATGACTGATGCAGCAATTGAATTGTTTATCTGGCTGTATGACATGTGGCGCCGTCTTGTTGGAACCACATGCCCTCCACATTCATTTCTTCAATTCAAGGCAAGAAAAAACTGGTTATCATTTCACGATACCGAACACCATTGACTGTTTGCGCTTGACCTGCCTCATTTTCATAAAAAAAGGTCCAATGATTCCTCCAGCCCAAAAACCACACCACACAGTGACACGTTGAGGATGCATTTGCTTCTCGTGAATCACTCGAGGATTTTCCTCACCCCAATAAGACAATTCTGCCTATTGACGAAGCCATCAAGATGGAAATGGGCCTCGTCGCTGAAGATGATTTTAGCGGCAAAATCAGCATTTTCATGTTGTCTCTCCAATACCCAATTAACGAATTCCCTTTGCTGTCCTGGCTTCAGTTCCTGAGTCAATTGAACTTTGTATGCAAATCTTTCGTCAAAATTCGCTGCATAGTGGATTTGGAGACACCAATTTGCTGAGCTCGGTGTTGAATTGAGGTGGATGGAGTTTGAGCGACATCATCACGTACAGCTGCGACATTTTAGGTCGATCGCCCTGGTTGAAGGCGCGTTGTTGTCTTTACATCACTAACAGACCCAGTTTCAGCAAATTTATCCATTAATCTCTTTACAGTTGACTCTTTTGGAGCATTATTGTGACCCCAAATTGATCGCAATTTGCGAACTGTAGCCGCAAAACTTTCACCATTTTGGTAAAACAATTTCACAATGAGAATGCGTTGTTCATTCGTGTATCGCTCCATTTTTACTAACTCGTACCTTCTACTAGCAAACAATAACAATTGTTCAAATGTCAAACAATGACACTTCGAATGGCGCCAAATTTAAAAATTGCGTTCTTGTTGGGACACCCTTATTATAATCAATACTGCATGCATACATTGTCATTGATACTATATGAATAGGTACATTGTTATTAATACAGCATGCATACATTGTTATTAATATTGCATGCGTACATTGTCATTAATACTGTATGCATACATTGGCATTAATGCTGTAATAAATACTTTGCGGTTGTCATTAATTAATACTCACCCATCAACGTTTTGCTTATCTTATTTATTTTTTTCTTAAAATTTTTTTCTATTATTTTAATATTTTATAGTTACATTTATATATTTTTTTAATAATTTTTTTTTGCAAGCGCACTTCTTTAAATTTAACCGCACAATGGGAGCTCATCTGTTTTAAACAAGACTGTGCATGCAGGATTCATGATTTAGCACAGATACAGCATGCATACTTGCGTATCTACTCAGTACATTCTTTAGTACCAATACAAGATTTCATCGATTTTAGATAATTTTTGTTTTCATTATGACGATGCATGCCTTATCCATATTTCTGATTGCATGCATGTTTCGTGTATGCATGTAACTCTGGACATACTGGGGAGATATGGTCTTTATTGTTTTTTAAACTCGCAAGTGTCACAAGCACCACCTTTTACTGAATAAAAGAAGAATACCGTTTCAACGGTTCTTGTCCATACTTTGCAGAGCTGTAAAAGAATGCATTCAATTTGATTTTATTTACAAAAAAGTAAATCAGTGAATAACGAAATAAGAATGCATTCAAGGAATGCAAAATTGATTTATAAATAAAAGTTTTAATTCACATTCCATTTTTAAAAATTATTAATTATTCATTTTAATTATTCATTTTCGTTATTCAGAATAATGAATCAACTTTTCAATTCATTCACAAAGAATGCAATTCACAAAAAATTTCAGAATTTTCAATAATTCTTATTTTATTAATTTTTATTTTTTTATTTATTATTAATTTTTTATTCAAAATTTATTTTTCATTCATTATTCATTTGTTATTCATTATTCATTTTTTATTAATTTTAGTCCTAAGCCAAAAATAACAAATGAATAATTAATAAAAAATGAATAATTAATAACAAATGAGTAATGAATAAAAAAATTAATAATAAATAACAAGTGAATAATGAATAAAAAATTAGCAATGAATAAAAATTGAATAATGAATTTAAAAATTATTATGAGAAACATATGAATAATGAATAAAAAATTAATAACAAATAAAAAATGAATAATGAATTGAGAAAGATTAATTGAAAATTCTGGAATTCTTTGTGAATTGCATTCTTTGTTTAGTTTAGTTTAGTTCATTTCATAAAGTCTTTAGATACAGAAATCTTTAGAGACTAGGATTACAATAATATTTTATAAAATAAGTTATACAGTTACAGGTATAAGTAAAATGGTATAAGAAATAATAATAGGCTTATGTTAAAGAATATTATTAATTAAGTTTTTAAAAACATGTTTTTAAAATCAATTTCATGTGAAATACATAATTCATTAAAAACCGTCAAAGCTCTCATAATTGGCTCATGTAAGGCATAATTAGTTCTACAATATTTTAAATAAAAGATTTTTGAATTTCTTAAATATCTTAGCGGAGTATTGAAAGAAAGAAATTCTCTTAAAGAGAATTGCAGTCAATAATGCCAGAAACTATGTCATGTACGAATAACAGCGATGAAATCTTTCGTCTTGAGTCAAGAGATTTAAGTCCTAAAAGCAACAGCCGCACAGTACTTTGTCTCATAGGAATAAATCAAGATTTTTGTTGTGGCAGATCCTAACAAAATTGGTACCGTTTTTTTGGAAATACTTTCACTAAGAAGAATCCAAATTTTTTTTCCAATTGAACAATTTTTGTAGACTCTACAGCTCCTTAAAGTCAACCATTTTTATGCATTTTGATTGTTGTGGAATATTTGATTTTGGACATCCTGCAAAGAAAAAATTGCTGTCAACGCAATTTTTGCCCGATTCTTTTGTTTTTTAATTTTTTTTCAAGACTAATATTGTATAAATAAATCAATTTTAATATATTTTTAAATTAAGCAAAAACTAAAAATATGAAAATTGTCCAAAAATAAAATTTGTTTTTAAATATTTTTCAAAAATTTGCAATTTTTGAGAGAAAAATAAAAAAAAACATCAAAAAACATCTCTTTAATTTTTTAATATATTTTACTATACATATATAGCTTTCAAATTCCAAAATTTGATATCCGCCTGCGTCCGCCCTTCGGAGTTATCGCGTTTTGAAGAATTGTCTAAAAATCATATTTTCTTTTAAATAATGGAAATTAGTAATTTGCACATCTTACAAAGAAAAAATTGCCAAAATTGCAATTTTGGCCCAATTCTTTTTATTTTTAATTTTTCTTCAAGATAAATAATGTATAAATAAATAATTTTTAATATGTTTAAAATTTAGCTGAAAGTAAAAAAATTAAAATACGCCAAAAAATAAATTTTTTTGTAAATATTTTCCAAAAATTTCCAATTTTTGAGAGCAAATTAAAAAAAACAACGAAAAACATCTGTTTTATTTTCAAATATATTGTTATTTATGTATTTTTCTTTCAAAGTTCCAAAACATATTAACCTTTTTTTATCCGTACTTTAGAGTTATCGTATTTTGAAAAATGGTCAAAAAATCATATTTTCCTCTAATAAACGTAGCATGTAGTGAGGAGTTTACTCCTTTGAAATGTAAACAAACATATTTATGGATGCGTAATTTCGAAAATGACGTCCAAATGAAGTCCATTTTTTTTAATAATCGTTTTCATAAGATAAAAAACTAGTATGTTTATTTCTATTAAATCATTAAATGTTTACTTTTAAAAAAATTAAGACTTAGATCATTTTTAAAGTAATCTGTATGAATTGTACTCTACGCTCAAAAGTAAGACGTATCAGTTTGCAGAAAATTGTTTTTTTATGAGGTTCTTTAAATAGTGATTTTAACTTATTATATTTGTAAAAGTTATTGGAGTATGAAAATCTATTGTAAAAGTTGTAAAAGTAAAAGTAATTGGAGTATGAATTCTTTTGTAATTGTTTGTTAAAATGCTGCTATTAAATACAAAATGTAGGGCATTCTCATGCTTACTAATGCCAACATATTTGTTTTTACCGTATTTTTCTCAGCGAAAACATTACAAAGATTTTTAATTTAAAGTGCCAATAATTATTACTAATAACGATTTATTTAATTGTTGGATTTCTGCCGGTCCACGCAATAAATATTTGTTTTTGAAGTCATTTGTTAAAGATAAAATTTGTAAAATACCATACAGTGAAGAAATAATTGATGAGAATATTAAGTTTTTTATATTGCAATTGGAAACGAAGTGGAAGCAGTGCGGATATAGTAAAAGCAAGCTTCTTAAAAAGTATTTCAATTGGTTAAGTGCCGAAGCAATTGTTATTTCTGATCCAAATAATGTACGCAAGTAAAAATAAAATTTAATATTAGCGCAGTTAAAAATAAAGTTTACATTTCAGCAACCAAGCACAAGTTGCGGAAGGGCTGAAAAGGAGTTCCATTTCTTATCAGAACAAATGAAAAAAAAGGAAAGTGGCTCACTTATTATCTGATTATTCTGAAGACGAATTACAATATGCATCAGAACTTGCTTCAAGAAAAAATAATCATGGTTCGAATATTAACAGTCAAAATTGTCTATCAGTACAAATGGTTTTGTCACTGTACTTAGATTTTGATCTCTCGGAAGAAAAATATAATATTCTGCGCAACACTGTCAACGTCTATCATAAAAAATTTTTTCCGAGTTTGTATGCGATACAAAATTGTAAGAAACGATTACTACCATCTATTGAAGCTTCGGAAAGTACTGCAGAAGTTCGCTTACAACCACTTTTGCGGTTTACAGCTAAAAGTGTATTAGAGCTCTGTAAAGATGCAACAGATAAAATTACTCTTATTTGCAAATGGGGTATGGATGGCAGTTCAGGTCACAGTCGATACAAACAAAAATTATACTTTATTATAATTACTTAAATACCTACTTTTTTGGCATAAATTTTTTATTTTGTTTTTAATTTTTATTCCTTTAATCAATTAAACAAAAAATATTTAATTTAATAATACAAAGTGAATTTAGAATTACAAAAAATATTTTTTTTTTGCAAAAACACATTTTTTTTACATAAAAAGTAACATTTTCGTGAAAAAAATGCATATCAAACTATAAGCATATCTATTTTAAAAAAAAGATATTGCCATAAAATTTTCAGTTTTAACAAGTTAAGACCTTAAAATTTTTAAAAATATTTTTTTATTTTTTTTTAAAAAGTTTTTATAATTTTAATATTTAATTGAAAATAGGGAAATTTCAGTTTTTTTAATTTTTTAACCTCATTTATGGCGTAAATACTTGATGTACATAAAATTTGATTCAATTTTTGAAATCAGCAGCCAAAAAGTAATAAACATGCCAAATTTCGTAAAGATCGAACAACTCCTTGTATTTATTCCTCACTTTTGTATGGGCTCAAAGTACTGTGAGGCGCGTACTATAAGGTGGCAACGGATCATGAAAATTTATTGATCGCAGTACAAATCTGGTAAAATTCTTTTGTTTTTTTTTAAGTCTGAAAGATGTAGAGGCATTAAATGGAGACCAAATAACAGACGCATACTCAAGTCTAGATCTTACAAAAGCATTAAATAACATACTTAAGGTATGTGGATCGGAAAACTCACAACTATATCTACGTATAAATGCCAGCAAAGAATAAGCCTTAGGAATGAGAAAATTTACATGGTCAATAAATGTAAATTTCGCATCTTTTTCTTTTCTTTCGCATAACACCCAGATCGCGATAAGTATCAGCTGATTGGATTATTGAATTATATAAAAAGTAGGAGCTGCTCCATGTATTGAGAGTGAGTTTAGAGAAAGTAACATGATAACATTTAGCAAAGTTTAACGTTAGACCATTAGTTTGACTCCAAGTTAAAACTCTAGAAATATCCGCTTGTAGTTCAACAACATCGGTAGAGCACGAAATTTTCTGAAAAAGTTTTAGGTCATCCGCATACAGTAAAAAACGAGATTTTAAAATGCATTTGGAAAAATCATTGATAAAAAGACTAAAAAACAAGGGTCCAAGGATATAACCCTGCGGAACGCCTGAAGAAGCTATAAATTGGGAGGATTTAACATTATTAATACTGACAAAACATATCCTTTCTTGCAAGTAAGACTTAATCCAAGCCAAAAATGAGGAATGAAATCCCATTTTTGATAATTTTTAAGAGCAACAATTTATGAGATACTCTGTCAAATGCTTTTGCGAAGTCGGTATAAATCACGTCGACTTGATGACCCATCCCAAACGCGGATGCACAGTACTCAGAGAAAAGGATTAAATTCGACACTGTTGGCCGACCAGCAATAAAGCCATGTTGTTCCGGACAAATATAACGTTTGATCAATGCTTTGTGAATAGCATTTAAATGAATAAAAAAATTGATTCATTATTCTGAATAACGAAAATGAATAACAAAAATGAATAAATTATCATTTTTTTTTAAATATGAATATTAATTAAAAATTCCATTTATAATTCAATTTTGCATTTATTGAATGTGTTCTTATGTCGTTATTCAGTTGTACTTAAAATGTTGAATATTAATGCCGATTTTACAGCTCTGATCAACTTTGTATGTGCTGAAAAAGTGAATACACTACGGTTTGGAAATACAGTACGAACCAGGGTGCCTTCCTCGTTCGTGAATTTGTGTGCTGGGAAATTTTAAAAGAGCAACGTGAATTTTTAAATGATAAACACATTGAATCGCTCGCTTTCATTTGATGCGAAACTTGTTAAGCACTTCGCACAAAATAAATTGATAGGATTTAAATCAATTATAAGCATTAAAATTTTTTTCTTAATAATATATTTAATTAAAAAAACTTAAAAAATCATTATATTTTATGAAATTATAAGAAACTGAGATAAAAAAACAAAAAAGAACATTTTAAAAATTTATTAAGTACTTAATATTTCGTTAAAAAAAGCAGAAAAAAATTTAATTCATCATAAAACACGTATCTATTTTTTATTAACCAGATCACTCGTTGAGTCAAAAAATGAGCGAACGTAAAAATTCCAATGAAATGAGCCTATCTTTGCAAAAACTCGCGAGCGAGAAACAATAAATGAATAACAAAGAGAAGGCGTTGTTCAATTCATTTTTTTCGAGAAACACAATCTACGAATAATATGAAAGAGCGAAGAAAAACTTTTGATCATTTTGAACAAGAATGATAGAAACAAGATTACGACATCCGCATGTTTTACCGCTAGATGACGTAATTGGAGCCAACTTTTCCTATTGGCTAAGAAGAGGCTGCTAATAAGGAAAAGCATAGAGATAGCCACATTCAATTGGCTCAAGTGATAAACCCGCCAGAGGACCTTCGGGGAATCTGCCTGTCCCAAGCCAGGAATAGAAGGGTGAGGGTTTGTTATTGGATGAGCAGTTCATGGGGCACGGCCCATGAGTCATAATGAGTTCATTCTTGAGGCGCGGCTCTTGAATATTCATCTGATAACTGTAAAAGAAAAAGGTTTACCTTGAGCCTTGGTTGTTGGTTGCCAAATTCTTGGAGAAAGCATGGTTTTGATATTAAGTTATCATAACACCGTCATTGTAATATGCTTTCGATGGACGATCAATCCAACATAACTTGAAGAGCGAGGACAGTCATCCATCAATGATGAGGAGACCTGATCCATCGTTGTTCTGCAGACCTTATCTTAGAATAAAGGTTTTATGTAGGAAACATTTAATCTTTGGACCGTTGTATAAGTCAATTGGTATACAACGGCTCATGCTTCCTAGTTTTCTGAAAGAGGCTTTTTATTAAGTCTTAATTAGGTTAACGAAGTTGCATAAGTAGGATTGTGGTTTACCCGGTTTTACTGGGAAACCAATGGTTATTTTTAACCTAGTCATGTACAATTCTATTGGCTGAAGGTGTCACAGTCAAATATAAATGTTCTAAGATCTTTTGGTCTGTAGGACGGGATGTTGAAGAGCCTTTTCAGGTGGAGCCTTGAGCCCAGGTATTGACTGTTGTTGAGCATGGTCCTTCGGGGTTTAAATGCGGTTTCAATATGGTTAGACCAGGAAGGTCGGTTTGAGTTACACTTTAGTCGAACTCGGGTTGGTGATTCCCTTAAATTACTAAGAGAATTGAATCTCGCTAATTTCAAACAGTAAATGTTAGGAAGGTAAGCAACTACCGGATCAATATACTGTTACCTTTGGAATTTGAGAACAGGCAACGAGGAAACCTAAATAGTCTTATTTGTGTTCACTGAGATTGAGGAACTTGATTGCATGAGTGACAGGCCTAGTATGTTGCCTTAATTTTTATGGATATGGATGTGATGATTTTGTAGCGGCCAAAAATAATGGGTTGTATTATTGGTATTGATACCGAGATAACCTATGGTTATTAAAATAACCAAGTCATGTTTAAATTCGAGTGGCTGAATGAGTCACAGTCATGAATAGTGTCTTTTTGACATCAGTGAAAGCGGTTCTGTGGCATGTTATTAGGGGAACCTTTCAAAGTGGTCTTTCTTGAATTCCGAAGGGGCGTTGGCCGACGCTTCATATTTGTCCCAAGCTTTGGAGCACCGTTGAATTAAGCCTTCGCGGCGGGGGTCATCGTTAAAAACATAGTGGCTTTCTGGCTCCAGTGACGTTGATGTCATAATCTTGTTTCTATCATTCTTGACTTTGAATATTTAACATAAGAGCGCTCAAGTTTTTTTTTCTTCACTAATGAGGAAAGCAAAATTAATCATTCGTCAATTGGCTCAAGTGACAAACCCGCCAGAGGACCTTCGGGGAATCTGCCTGTCCCAAGCCAGGAATAGAAGGGTGAGGGTTTGTTATTGGATGGGCTGTTCATGGGGCATGGCCCATGAGTCATAATGAGTTCATTCTTGAGGCACGGCTCTTGAATGTTCATCTGATAACTGTAAAAGAAAAAGGTTTACTCGTACGTTCTACCAATCTCTAAAACACCTCTTGCAAACATTGATCTTCCTCCAATTCTTTTAAGCGATGCTGAATTGAAAGTTGTAATTAAGGCTTCAAATCTTGGCTTTCAAATAAATACGTCCTTGTCCTGTGAGGATCACATAAATTCTTGTGTGAGTAAGATCTATTATGTTTTAAGAAATCTGAAAATGACTGCATCATTTGTTCCCATCGAAACGAGACGAAAACTAGTCTTACAACTGTTGATGCCAATTATCACCTACTCGGAAGTCGTTTATAGCAATCTGGATTCACGATCATCTCATAAGTTGCTAGTTGCTCTTAATAATGCTACCCGTTACGTTTATGGTCTCAAAAAGTTTGACCATGTATCATTCTTCCGCACTAAATTACTTGGTCGCTGCATATTTCGGTATCTTGAGGCTAGAAATTGTTTATTTCTGCATAAGATTATATACTCACGTTGTCCACATTACCTTTATGAAAAACTTCAGTTCTGTAGATCAAACAGAAGTATGAACCTATTGATTCCAAGTTACTGTTATAAAAATTCTAGTAGGCTGTTTTTCGTCAGTGCAATCAGGATGTGGAATTCTTTGCCTAATTACATTAAGGTTGTTTCCTACCAAAGAGCCTTCAAGCGTTTAATTTTCGAATATTACTCTTAGCTATAATCTATCCTTGATTTCTATTACCTTCATTATAATTCTATTACTCTTTTTCTCAGCCTTGATTTGTTAATTTTCCTTAATTTATTTATTGTATTGTTTGCTTCATTATAAAATTATCTTATAATACTTATACAGTTAAGCTAAAAATAATTGCCTCAGTATGCCTTTTATCAGCAATTTCTCATGTTGCTTAAAATTGTTGTTTATTTTTAATTCAGAGCATTGATTACCTGTTGTTATTTAATTCAATTTTTAGTTTTTAAACTTTTAATGTTTTAATGTTCTTTTTAATGTTTTGATGTTTTTCTTATTACTTAATTGTTAATCTTTAGAAATTAATTTTATAAATTGCTTGTTGTTATTTTCTTTAAATGTTTTTAACATTGACTGTGGCATGCTAAAGAAATTGTTCTTATATGCTAACATAATCGCATAATAAATACAAAAAATACAAAAAATACAATTGAATAATATTGATGAGGAGGAGTGCAATTTTTCTCATCAATTGGGTTGGTTTTGCGAACCCTGGTACGGACTAAGAAGATTTATAGCTTGAGGATATTATTAACCATCGATATCACTCCCTATCAAATGTTTATACCACGGGTTATATTTATATGAAATAGTTTCTAAAGGAGTAAACTCTTAAATAAACCTAAACGTGGTTCACCAGTGAACCACAAACTTTGTATTGGTTACGAAGCGTTTTCATACATTAAGTCCGGGGAATTTACTTTGTTCGTGACTCTATTGATTGACTTTCTCAGTTTTTTTGTATGAGTTACAAATAATGTTTTTTGTACCATGAAGGAAAATAAGCTATTCCTGTCGAAAGACTTCAAACTAAGTTGCTAAAGATATCTACACTCAACAGAGTTGGGTTTTCTGCAAAATTAGCCCATTACCATTTGTTCATATGTCACCACAAAGACACCAGCAAAGGCAGTTGTCCTACTTTCTCAACTCTTCATTATAACAAATCCATCATGTAATAAAGATTTTGTTGTTCTTTTTTTTTTCATTTTGCTTTGAATCTGAAATACTTATGGACTAATTACACTGGTCAACAGTGGTTATGCCACACGAAATTTGATAGCTAATACTGTTTAAACTGTACTCCCACGTTATGAAACTGAATTTTTTTTATTTTATTTGGCCTCAGATTTTTTGTGATTTTGGACTTTGTGTTTGTACGACTTTGATCCTGTTTTTATGCTCTGGAATCCAAACAACTTAACGCAAAGCAAAAAAAAGCACCATCCTATAGAAAATTAAACAAGCTTTATAGTGAGGTGTTTTTTTATTTTTCTGCCATATTTACAGCCCTATTCTGGCAAATTAACAAATTGTTAACCAGTATTTTGAATAATTCTATGTGTTTGTTGTAATTTTTTTATTTCAAAACAAAATTTGAAGCTCAAAAATAAAAAATTTTGATAAAAATTGTCAACTGCTTTTCAGTTATTGACAATTTCATTAACAAATTTTGTTTTTTGAGCTTTAAATTTTGTATTGAAAACAACAAACACATAGAAATATTCAAAATACTGGTTAACAATTTGTTAATTTGCCAGAATAGAGCTGTTAGTCTGTCAGATTTTCAGGTTCAAAATAAAATTTAGGATTTTTTTGTTAAAAATTTTGACTTTTACAAGTATTTTTTTTACATTTAGAGCCATATTTAAAAAAATTTAGTTTTATCGTATTTCGTATTTAATTTCCTTAATTTTGATACCAAAAACATAAACATTATCCGAGAGGAACAATTAAAATAAAATAAAATAAGCGAACTAGCCATATAGTTATATGAAGCATTAGGCACTCTTAGTAATCCACTTGCACCTAAATGACATTCTCATACTTTCCATTTTCTTGTTTTTTACCACTCAGCAACACTGTTTTACACGGTGAACTGCATTAGATTTTTTTGATTAAGAAAAACCGGCATGGAGTTCTTTTGAGGATGTTGTTGCAAATTTTTTGGGTAACTATATGAGTGACAGTCACAGAGAAATAGTTAGCGAGCTGTTGTTGGCTAATCAACCATTGAGCTGCAACATGTCACTAAAGATTCATTTTTTACACTCACACCTCGATTTTTTTTCCTTTAAAACTTGGAGTCTGTGAGCGATGAGCACGGAGAAAGGTTTCACCAAGATATTTTGAGGATGGAAAAGCATTACTAGGGTAAATGGAGTCCATGTATGTTGGCAGATTACTGCTGAACAATCAAAAGGGACCAACCAGGAGCTAAGTTTGCTAGAAAATGTTAGATGGTGAGTTTGTAATAACATTTATTAAAATTTTTACATTGAATGAACATTTAATTACAACGAATTATACGTAATGCTCGAAAGTGCTCCAAAGCACCTTGGTTTGAGAATTTGCTAAGTTTGACTGCAGATTTATTTGTTTTTCTGGAGTGGTTTCTCTATATTTAATATGAAAACTTAAAGCTCTTTTACTTAGTCAAAACTCAAACTGCAATATTTTGAATTTATTTAACAACTAGAGATCAAACATCAAAAGGAGATATGCGGCTAAAGAAGTTTCCCTTCAAAAAGTTGCTTGCAATTATTATTATGGTTCAAATACTGTTCCAATAACAAATCATGTTTTATTATTAATCTGCAATTAATTTTATTATTAATTTTATTTCTAGATATTAAAAACAATTTATATAATGAAAAAATTTCTTAATGATAATTCAATCGACAGTAATAATGGTTCTTCGAGCCGGATAAAATTGTTTAAAAACATTTCTGGAGCTTTTGAGACTTTCTCAATGCAATGTTTTTGTTTTCGGTTTCAAATACCATTACCTTTTAAATCAGTGGTTCTCAATTGGTGGGTCGCGCCTCCCTGGGGGCGCCAGAAAATTTGAAAACTGTATCAAAATAAAAAATTCAAAATTTTACACAGCACTTTATATATTGCATCTTATTTAATTATTTTATTTATTCATATATATATCTGGGCCCAGCCCTAACAGATATCACTTAACCAAATTCCTTAAATAATATTCAAATAAATTCTTCATAAAAATCGTTCTATTAGAACTAAAATCAACATATTTAGCAACTATATTACATCGAGATAGGCATTTAGATATAGGTTCATTGCTACCATAATTCGTTCTATGATAATATACATAAAAAAAAATTGTTTCTCTTAGAGATCTTGTTGGAGCATAAAATGGAATGAAAGCAAGCAATTCCGGACTGTCAACCTTGTTATCTACAATATCTTTAATAAATAAGACACTCTGCGTATTGCGTCTAATGGCCAAGCTTTGCAAGCCGAGTACTTTACAACGGTCACTATACGCAGGCATATTTTCCCAAGAAAATAATCGTCTTAGAGCGAATCTCGTAAACCGTTTTTAAATTTTCTCGATTCGATTTATGTCACATTCATAGCAAGGATCCCAGATTATGTTCGCGTATTCGAGAATAGATCTTACCAGACTCACGAAAATTGATTTTAATGTGAATGGGTCTAAAAATTCTTTAGAGTTTCGCTTTAGAAAACCGAGTTGTGAGTTAGCTCTTGATATGACATATTCCCTGTGGGGCCCGAATGATAATTTGGTATCAAAGTAAATTCCCAAGTCTTTAATGGATTCGACGCGTGTGAAAGTAATATTGGACTTATAAAAATAATTGTGATATATGGTTAATCGTTTGCGAGAATATGTTAAGATATAATATTTAGAAAAGTTTAAATTCATTCCATTTATGCTGCACCAGGAAATAAGTAGGTTAATATCATTTTGAAAATTTTTACAGTCCTCAAGGTTGTTTATAATTTTAAACATTTTCAAATCATCTGCATAAAGCAGGAACTTATATGAAGTGAAATTTTTAGATAAATCGTTTATGAAAAAACTAAACAAAAGAGGGCTTAAGTGGCTCCCTTGCGGAACTCCCGATTTTACATCTACTGCTTTTGAAAATGATTGATCGATCTTAACTATCAATTTCCTATTTGACAAGTATGAGCCTAACCATTTCAAAAAATTAGAGTGAAATCCCATTTGACGAAGTTTAGATAACAGAGTCTTATGGTTTAGACTATCAAACGCTTTTACAAAGTCAGTATATAAAACATCGATTTGCTATCCTTTTTCTACAGCGCACATACATGTATTTCAACGATCTGGGTGGCCAAAATTATTTTTGTGCTTAAATGCAGATATCTTGTCGAGTACAACAAGACTCTGTTCTTGAAATTTGCGAAACCCTCTAAAATCTTGAGTTACGGGTAAAAAACCGGGTTTTCTGCCCTTTTGCAGATATAAGCTAGTAACTTTGTTGAATATGAACTGATTTTGAATTTCTCAGTGGATTTAGAAAGAAGAAACTAAGCCATTTCGAAGATATGAAAATGATATTTAAGTAATATTGTGTATTCCTCCATCTGTGTGTATTCCTCCAGCAAACTAACTTTTCCAAAAAAATTGGCTATTTTTCAAATTTGGAGATGTTTTTACACATTTTTTTTTCATTTAGGAACCGTATAATTTAAGACTGTAATATAAAAGTATGTTTATTTATTAGTAAAATGCAGCTTTGGTTTAAAACATCCGTTAAAAACATCCTTTTGCTTCTGTCGCTTTTGATTTTGAGACGATTCCACAGGAATTTCAGTGGTCCCTTGAAGCCATGAGTCATTGTACTTCAAAAATGTTTCCTCTTTGCTGTGAGGTTTCATCCACCTTTGCTTAAATTGGCTTTTAAAGTGAGCAAAGTTACGCTTCAAGCTAGCTAATTGCTCTTTATTATAGCCTTTATATGCGAACAGTTGATTCTTTAAACACTCTAGCCATACCATCAATAGAAGGTACACCTGAACTCTTCACTTGGTCGAAAAGAGTTTTACGCTTCACCATCTTGATTCCCGAAACATTGATAAATAATTTTTTGAAATTTTACTATTGGAATATATTTATTATTTCAACTTTTAGACACAACTTGTCGTGGTTAACTTTCTAGAACAAGTGAAGAGTGTACAAAAAAAAACTTAACAGAAGCGTGTACATAGAAAAAAACAAACAACTATAAAACAAACTAACAATTATACATTGGCTGGCTCTCTTCAATTTCAATATACATAGATCAATGTTGCTTTTACTATGCACACGACTTTCACTACACTTATTATAATGATGTTTAAGAGTTACCACTTATCATAAAAAAGCTTTTGAAATCCAAAATGTTTAAAGTACCAAAAAGCGCTATCCGGGAAAAATTTTTTGGTACTTCATTAAAGGAAAGATTGAATAATGCTAAACAAAAAAAATTATTGCTTGATCTACCTTGATAACATATCAAAAGCTTCTTGAAAAATAAACTCAACAAAAATTTACTACAAAAGAAGGTTACTTTCAATCAATAAAAAATCAGCATTGATATGACTAATTATATGTTGTAAAATGATTTTTCATAAGTCCATTATCTGAAATACTAGGATCCATCATTTTTTCCTTATGCGATTAACTTGTTTTGCTAATATTTACTATGAAAACCGGTTGTTTTGTAAGGGAACCGAGTACTATTACGAGAACTCTGTGAAACACTCAACTTTTGACTGCTTGTACGTGTGCGTGGTGCGCGAAAAAAAATTTTGGTTGTTGTCTAATGTTCTTTGGAATCTTTTATAACGCAGTGATTATTTTTTTCAATATTATTCCTACTTTGACTTTTGGGCTTTTGGCCGCCCAGAACGAGCAAATACCTCTATGTGCAGCGTTTATGCAAAAATTAGAAAATAAAGCTAAATTAGTGCTTGTTGATCTTCCAACAAAAAAACCATGTTGCTAGATTGCAATATGGTTTATAACTGAGTTAAATACGTGTTTGTTCACAATTTTATCCAGAACCTTTGGTATAACCGATAGCTTAACGATCAGTCTATAATTTTCAACTAGATGTTTTTGACCAGATTTGAAAATCCGTGAGATATAAGCAGTTTTCCACTCATCAAGAAAAACTCCATTTGAAAGAGATTTATTAAAAGTGATTGTTAAAGCAGCATATAGCGAATGAGCGCATTTTTTCAAAAATAAGGGAAGAAGCAAATCAAACCTGGCTCCTTTATTCGAATCAAGTGTCCTGAGAGTATCATATACTTCATCTTCTGATATTACGAACTGGCCAATATAAGTAATTTGCTCCACCTGTAGATGAATATTAACATGTGTCTTATCGCAACTGTCAAAAACTGATCCGAAGAATATTGCAAACAATTCGCAAATATATTGTATATTATTTGCTTCGCTTTCCGAATACTTCATTGATTTTGGAAAACCTACACTTTTACGCTTAGAGTTAAGAAATACCCAAAAAGATTTCGGGTTTGACCTTATATTAGGCTCTATAGAACTCATATATTTTTTATATAAGAATTTCGATAAAAAATCAAATTCTTTTCTGCGGAGAATAAAAACTGCTTCATCTTCGGACAGGTTAGTTTTTTTGAATTTCTTATGAGCTTTGGTGCTCAAGTTTTTGTGATGAACTAAGCTGCGGTTATACCAAGGCAGGTTAAATTTGCGCTTTCGTTTTTTTATAGGCACATACATATTAAGGCCTTCATCAAGTAATATCTTGAAATTTGAATATAAATTAAGCACATCTCCAGAGCCCAAAACAGTATTACAATTCACGAAATTGAAGTAATCATTTAAAGCCTGATAGTTTGCATTGTAAAAGTTAAAAGACAAGATATCATCACTATCTGAAGAAGCAATAAATTCGTAAAATCGAAAAATCACCACAATAGCTTTATGATTAAGGCGCAAAAGGTTAGATTCCGCCTGATGCTTTAAATTAACTATGGAAAATGCAGTTGAGGCTTTCTCTGAGCTGTAGGTGTGGATTTCAAAAAAATAACAAGGCACACACGATAAAATAAGCTTTGGTTAAGTCAGCCTTACTTGCTGTGGCCAAAACATTGCTTGAACAAGATAGTCATCAAAAACTTAGCAAGATTTCCTAGTCAAATGACACCGTCAAACGTAGAATAGATGATGAAATGTGTCCCTTTTTGATTTGCAGTGTGACGCAACAACAGACATTTCAGAATCCCGCCAACTGATTACTATCTACGTGAGTTTTATAAAGTAAGAGGTGATATTTAAGGTGAGTGGAAATTAGTTAATAATATTTTGAACAAAAATTGTAATAAAGATCAGATATCTAGCATCTCAATTGACAATAGTACTATTTCTAATGCTCAGGATATTGCTAATGGATTTAATAGTTTTTTTCCCAGAATAGATAAAGAAGTAGTTGCTGAAAGCTGTGTAAATGGTCAACAGTGTAACTGTTTATCAAATGAAGCTTCAAATCAAGCTGCTTTTGTTTTTAAACCTATCAGCTCTTTTGAAGTTTTCAAAACCATTTTATCATTAAAATCTTCAGATTCTACTACTTGTAGTTGTGTATCTAATAATTTTTTAAAAAAGATAGTCTACTTCATTAGTGACATTTTAAGCTTTATTTACAACTTAAGCGTTATCTGTGGTATATTTCCAGATGGTTTAAAAGTAGCAGAGGTTTTACCTTTGTTTAAAAAAGGAGATAGGTCCATGGTTATAAACTACAGACCCATTTCACTTCTTCCGGTATTTTCTAAAATATTTGAAAAATTAATGAAAGTTCGAATTGTGCTCTTTTTGAAGAAATTAGATAGCGCTGTTTCGAGTTTTTATAATTACATTTATACAGCTATCGAAAGATATGTGCCTAAAATAAAGAAAAAAACAAACTTTCAGAACCTTGGCTAAATTCAAATCTCAGATACCTGAGAAACCAGAGAAACCGAATTTACAAACTCATCAAAACTACCGCAAATGTTACCGAAGAAATGAGACTCAGATACGATGAGCTATCAAAAGAGTTATCTTTAAAATCTGAAGAAGCTTACAAGTTTTACACAAACTTAATTGGAGAGAAAATTGTCCAAGACCCCAAAACATTTTTCGACTTTGTCAATCTGAAACAAAAATCAGCCGGTTACCCTTCATCCATGTATAAAGGTAATATTATCTCTTCTAACCCTCAAGAAATATGTAACCTCTTTGCGGATCATTTTAAGGATGTATTTTGTCCACCAACTACTCAGTCGGATGTTTTTCCCCCCACTCCGAATTCACAACATATGGTTGAAAACTTTAGCTTGTCAATAGAAGACATATCGAATGCAATAAAGGGTTTAGGTGCAACCAAGGGACCTGGACCAGACCTAATTCCCCCAAAGTTATTGGTGCGATGCTTAGACCAACTACTTGTGCCCTTATATATTATATTTAACAAATCACTGTCTCTTGGAGTGTTTCCCTCTTTTTGGAAAACTTCCCACCTAATACCAATATACAAAAACGGTCAAAAAAGTTCAGTTGAAAACTATAGAGGCATAGCAATTTTGTCGGCCGTCCCAAAGCTATTTGAAAAAATTATTTGCGAAAAGCTAACGTACCTTATCAACCAGAGACTAAAGGAGCAGCAGCACGGGTTTCGAAAAGGAAGGTCCACAACCAGTAACCTCATGATAATGGTTTCTGACGTTTTAGGCAAGATGGAGAAAGGATACCTAATAGACGCTATTTACACTGATTTCAGTAAAACTTTTGATCGTGTTGATCACGGCATCTTAATACATAAATTAGAAAAATTTGGTTTCTAAGGATCTTTACTTAGTTGGCTATCAACTTATCTCCATGGTAGATCCCAATATGTTAAATTTCAAGGAATTGTTTGAAATCTCCTCTGGAGTACCGCAAGGTAGTCACCTTGGTCCTCTTCTCTTCAATATCTTCATATCCAACTTGTCCATGGTGTTGAAGGATATTCCACATCTTATGTATGCGGACGACTTAAAAATGTACCACGTAATTGAATCGCAGGAAGATGTAACTTTCTTACAGTTAAAACTCTCATCTCTTGAGACCTGGTGTACCCAAAATAAACCCTACCTCAATGTAAAAAAGTGTAGCGTGATAAGTTTTTCCCGTAGAAACCAAGTTGTAAATCACAAATATCGCCTTATTAATAATGAACTTAACAGGGTCAATTATATAGTTGATCTTGGAGTGGTCTTGGACAACAAACTGTGCTTTAATTTACACTATGATAAGATTGTATCCAGGGCCAGTAAACTGCTCGGTTTTATTAAAAGACGAGCATACGAATTCAAGAATGTATGGGTCACTACATCCCTGTACTGTGCAATAGTGCGCCCAATACTCGAATATGGCTGCATAATTTGGATTCCAGTTTTTGGATCCCATTGTGATAGAATCGAGTCCATTCAAAAACAGTTCTTACTATTCGCTTTGAGAGAAATTTATAACCCCCGCGATTATGGAAGCCTTCCACCATATGAACACAGACTCACCCTATTAAATTTGACACCGCTATCAACAAGAAGAACGGTACTGGATACATGCTTTACTTTCGATGTTCTGAGCGGTGTAACTAACTGCGAATATATCTCTAACAAGATTACCCTCAATGACCCTTTAAGACGTACAAGGCATACTCGGCTGTTAACTGAATATCGGCATCATACTGCATATGCCAGTAATGAACCCATCAACCGTTGCTGTAGAAAATTTATTGGGGGTTGGAATTAATTTTAAAGGTTTTTTTTCGGTTTTTGAGCATTTATTTAGAAACAACGGTACAATGTATATTATTCAAAGTATTGTCCATCGTTAGCTACAACATTTTCCCATCTTTCTGGCAGCATATGGATTCCGCGCCGGGAGAACGATTCGTCTTTTGAGGCAATCCACGAATCGACCCATTTTTTGGTATCCTCGTAAGAAGTGAAGCGCTGCTCAGCCAAGCCATGCGTCATCGATCTGAATAGGTGGTAGTCGGAAGGGGCTATGTCTGGGCTATAAGGTGGGTGGGGTAGCACATCCCAATTCAGCGCCTCCAACGTTTCCTTGACGGTTCTTGCAACATGTGGCCGTGCGTTGTCATGTTGAAAAACCACTTTGTCGTGTCTTTTGGCATATTCCGGCCGTTTAACCTTTAATGCTCGGCTCAATTGCATCAATTGTTGTTGGTAGCGTTCGCCAGTGATGGTTTCGTTAGGTTTTAGCAGCTCATAGTACACGACACCCTTCTGATCCCACCAAATACACAGCATAAGCTTGGCACCATGAATATTCGGCTTGGCCCTCGATGTTGATGCATGACCGGGTGGTCCCCACGATTTTTTTCGCTTAGGATTATCATAATGGATCCACTTTTCATCGCCAGTGACAATACGATGCAAAAAACTCTTCCTTTTATGCCGTTGAAGCAGTTGTTCGCACATGCAAAATCGCCGTTCAACGTCTCTCGGCTTCAACTGGTACGGCACCCAATTTCCTTGCTTTTGAATCATTCCCATGGCCTTGAAGCGTTTGCCAACCGTTGATAAGTCGACTCCCAATGATTCTGACAATTCTTGAAGGGTTTGACACGGGTCTTCATCGAGCAAAGCCTCCAATTCCTCATCTTCAAACTTTTTCGGCTGGCCCGGACGCTCTTTGTCTTCCGTATCAAAATCACCACTTTTAAACCGACGGAACCAGTACTCACAAGTAGAAATCGATGGAGCATAGTCCCCGTAAGCCTCAGTAAGCGTGCGTTGTGCTTCAACCGCTTTTTTCTTCAAATGGAAGCACAAAAGTAAATCTTCCCGCAAATTGTGCCCGATGCGATTTATTGATAGCTACGCCATCTCTTAGAAAACCTTTAAAACTAATTCCAACCCCCAATAATCATATATCCGACCACTACTCACCTTCCATGTCCAAATTCTTATTCAAGCGTTCTCTATACAAGTCTCTTTCTCTGCCTAATCAACCCAACCTCTGAATTCTCTTTTTTTTTCTTCTCCTCTTTCCTTTCCTTTTTGGCGTGTTCGTGAAATAATGTCAATTAGGTGGGCGGATTACGCCCACTTCGAATTGCACATCTTTGAACACCAAAACAAGGAAGGGGGAGAAAAGGAAAAAAAAATATATAAAAAATAAATACCTGTTAGAATAAGTAAATAAATTTGTAAAAACCTGTTAGAATAAGTAAATTGCCTTGGTTGGCCAATAAATAAATAAATATAATTGTTTCAGTAAACTCCAGTTTGGTTTCAGATCTGGCCTATCAACAGAAGACGCATTATTGAATTTCTGTACAAACATTTACTCCAGCCTTAATAATAAACGGTTAACAGCAGCTCTTTTTGTTGATATCACTAATGCATTTGACACAGTGGACCATACAATTTTGCTTGATAAAATTTATAAGACTGGCTTTCGGGGATTTATCTTTAAATGGTTTCAGTCCTATTTAAAAAACGGAAAGCAGCGAGTAAAAATATTTAATTGTTATAGTTCATTAGAATTGTTGACATTAGGGGTTCCTCAGGGCTCAGTGCTGGGTCCTATATTGTTTTTAATCTTTATAAATTCGCTTTTTTCAATAAAGTTCTGCAGTTCCATCAATGCTTTTGCTGATGATATGGCATGTGCCTTTTCTTGTGTCTCGCCCTTGCAATTGTCTGTTGATATTAACCATGATCTCGCTGTTTTAAGGCACTGGTTTATGATTCATAAGCTGGTACTTAGTGATAAAACTAGAATAATGCTTTTTAATGTGAATGCTAAAAATGTAAACTCCGATTAATTTTTTTTTTATGGTGGTAAATGTGAAAGATTTGGTTTAGGTAATTATATATGTTCCTCGTCGGATTGCATTCATACGTTCTGTGATCATAAGTCTTGTTCTTTAAACTGCTTCGCTATTGAAAAGGTTAATTCTTTTAGATATCTAGGTATTTGGCTAGATAGTGGCATGGATTGGACAATTCATACACGTGAACTTAAAAAGTATCTTTTGGCTGCCACCAGGCATTTGTATTTGTTGAAATCATATTGTAGTCCTATTCTTCTCAAGTGTATTTACTATGGTATATTTCACTCTAAACTTGATTATGGTTTAGCTTGTTGGGGAGGTACTTATAAGAATAAAATATACCCTCTTTTCGTTTCGCAAAAGCATGCTATTCGTTTAATTTGTCATAAGAACAGATTTTGTAGTAGCCTGTTACTTTTCAGGAAACTTAGTGTCCTTTCTTTGAAACATTTATATTTCTATAAAGAATTGAAATTTTTTTTTATTAAATCTGGATATCTTCTGAGACGACGTTCAGATAGATACCTATCATTTGAGAGTTAATGAATACAATGTAGCACTGGTTCCAACGCACACATTAAGAATATTTTTTAACTTTTTTACTTCTGTTGCTCCTCGACTTTTCAATAGTCTTCCATCGGAAATAAGAAATATTCATGTTCAATCCATTTTTCTCAAAAGGGTAAAGTTTTGGCTTTTAGACCTCAATTACAGTGATATTGACACAGCTGTTATTGTCTGACTCCGCTATACTTTTATTAAGTTTTTGCTCTCAATAAGGCCTCTACAAAAAAAAAAAATTATTTAAAAAAAAATATGTTAATATTAAATTTTCGATTTATTTTCTTTATTTGATTATTGTTATTAATGCATCATTTATTAATTATTATTTCATTAATTATTATATATATTTTTAGCAAGCTGTATTCGCCTCTAGCTCCTAGTGAACTATAGAAGCAGCTTAACATTCATTGCAGTTATTTGTATAACATATTGTAATTCTTCTTATAGATACATATATTGTTATTATTAAGAATGTAATGAATTGTTGAATAAAAATACTACTACTACTCTTATTTTATTGCCGGTTTTTAGCGAAGAGAAAATACATGCGGGTTTTTTGTTTTGTACAGCTCTTCTAACAACATCGAAAGGTGCAGACATTTTCGCAGCTCTCTGCAAATTTATGAAGGAAATTCTTTGCTTTGGGAAAAGGGTTTTGGAATTTAAACCGATAGAGCACCTGCTATAAAATGTGGATTAGTGCAATTAACCAAGGAAAGAAGCTCAGACATAACTGCTTTACACTGCCTTATATAGCGAAAAGCCCTGTCTGCCCAAACATTGCCGGATAAAACTGGAAATCTAAGTTAGTTCATGACCTATTTATTGTTTATATTATGCTCCTTCGTGAAAGCATGCAAGATGACGAAATCGAGCTAAAGTGCCACGTAATGCTTCAAGTTATAGAGATTGCAAAAAATTAAAAAGTCAAAAAGGCAACTTCAGCAAGTGGTTTGCAAAGTATGCTCGGATACAAGTTTAACACCTTGTCATAGATGCTGGTCAAGCTACGAAAAAGAACGCCTAGGGACGACTCAAGGAATGGGGCAATTGCGGATATTGCATATGAAAACGTCGGTAAGCACATAAGCAGTGCTTTGCCTTCAATGAACTCATATTTGTGGCTCATACTTCAGCTAAAATTGGTTTCTGCATCAACTTTCCAATCGAGAGTGGCACATACATAAATGAATTTTAAACATTTTGCTGTTCACAACATAATACTTTCGTAGTAAAGTCCTCTTTGGTACCAAAAAAGTTATAACCAAAGCCTCCACCCCCTCTCACGAGAAAAATCCTGCAGGAGGTGTTAAATTCCTATTGCAATACCTTATACATCCTTACACCTTATACATTTTGTAGTAAATAATGTACCTAATAAGATACCTAATGTAAGTTATAAATGACTTCAGCATAAAAAAATGTATGGAAGGCGTGGTGGCTCACCGGTGAGCCAGATGTCCATCAAAAGAGTGTAGACATGCTGTCAACACAAAGGCTAACCCATTTCTTGCAGCATTTATTTGGTACGTCCCAAGGAAAGGAATAGAATCTTAAGAATCTGCTTCTCTTTTAGCACCCAAATTACTCGTTGCTTATGCCGGCTTTTGCTTGATGTTGTCATAAGTGACTCACCTTTCAACACCGGTCACCATCCACTTCCTTTATCATGTATCGTTGGTATTCAGCAGCGAGTCACAGATGGAAATTTGTTCCATGCGGTTTTTTGCGTTAACTCATGTGGTACCACATGTTTTTCCCCAACTAAGGCTTCACTATCTATAAATTAGTAGAGAAATAGCATTTACTTAAATATGAAGACAAAATTTTGACTAAAGTCTTAATTTAAGCTTGGTGCAGCTCCTGTTCATATAAATGACATGACTTTGCATACGGAAATTATCAATTTGAGCCGAAGTATATCTTTGAATTTGTTGATTTATTTTTCTAATGTCTTACTTTTTACTGCAGTAATTTTTCAAATGATTTCATGATGTAATTTACAAAGCAATTTTCAAAATTTAAACTTTCTTATTAGTAAATTTCTATCAAAATCTCTTTTAACCCAGACAATAAGGTGTATTTAGAGATTCTTATAATCGAATTGTATTAAAACTATTAGATACGTTATGATAAAATTGATGATGGCATGTTCAGATTTCTGATTCAAAACAAACAAACCACAAAGACGAATTTTTAACTCTAGGCAGGAACACTTTAGAGCCAAATTCTCAAACTGAAAGCAAAATAAAAGTCATAAGCCTAGCATAGTTCAAAAACTTGAATAAACTTACACTTCTGGCTGCATTCTCTTCCAGGGACTTAAAATCATTAAATCTTCGAAGAAGTAGTAGAGTTTTCTGCGTTGATAGCATCAAATGCTCACAAACAGTAACAATTGAATGAAAATCTAGCAGATTAAAAATAATAATCTGTCCATATAGTGCCAATTTAAGCAAGTCAAATTCCAAAACCTTGCCAGTCACAAGAACCAAAAAGTAGAAAGCATATCCAATGATGTCCATGATGAAAGATACAACCAACAAAAGCACTCGCAACTGGTAAGTTTCATTGATCTGAATGATGAGGCGATACAAACGCAGATACAGCTCAGTTAAAACATCTATTTCGGCTGCTAACATTAAAGTTGATTGTACATTAATAAGGTGCTCTTGCCTCGTTTGTCGTTTGGTGAGTGTCTTCACAGTAAGTCTATGATGCAGTATTACCAATTTCTTATTGATTTCCTCAAGGTAGCTACATAAACAGAGTACGTAAATATAGAATTGCATAACCAAAAGCAAATTAATACTTTGTAGCATAAATACAAATATCATCAGGATAATAAAGCTAATTGATGGTGTTGAATTAATACTGTACATGGCGAGCAAGCTTGAATATATTTTGGCGAGTGTCAGTGAACATCTATAAATGAAATATCTATCGAAATGTTCATTTTCGAGCTCTCCAGCGAAAAAGTGTCGCTTGATATAAAAAATTTCAGCATAAATTACGAAGAATTTTTTGCGTTTTATCCAATTTGCGAGTAGAGTGACAATAATAGTGACAAAGTTGACGTACACGTTGTATCTGTTGATTATAATATTGAGTTGCTTCTCTTTCAGAAAGCGAACTTCGGTATAAGTTTGACTTTGAACTGTTGATGTCAGAATCACAATAACCAATATATTCAAAACTAGAGAGTAACATGTAGCGATATGTGATTGCTTGATTTCACGCGTATGTTTATCATATTTGAAGGGAAAGAGACCGAAGCCTATTGAGAGCACCAGTATTGACTGCAATAGAATTTTCACTAGCTTCTTGCGAGCTCCCTGCAACGCCATGTCCATTCAATGAATTACTGACTAATTTGACGAGTTTTTACTATGTTTTGACTCACTGTCAACTCGAAAGGTCATTAACTAATTTGTTTTGATAGGAATCTTTGTGCTAATGATATTATTTTAAAATACTGAAGCTAAGCCATAACGTAATTGAATAGACCTAGTTGACAAAATGTGATGCAATCATTGAACTTTTCCATTGTTTGTAGTTTTCAAGTTAATTTTATATAAAATTTAGTTCATTTTGGTTTGGATTCATGTTGTCATCGGTATGTCAACATTAGGGTGCCCCAAAAAAAATCGTGCTTGATGTCCGCGGCTTTTCCACTTCCATTTGACCTTAGAAACACCCTCTGTGAAGCGCACCTCAATTGGTAAAGGTTAAGAGTAATTGGTAAAGGTTTTGCTTATATTATTTTATAAGCAAAATGGTTAAAAAAATAAAGTGTTCCCTCAAATTTTGTCTGTTATTATATATCTAAATTTAATTTGCATCTGATTTCTATTTGGTGGTCTGTGGCTCACTTCTTAGAGCTACCTATATAAATGAATACTTTTACTTAGAATTATTTCCTTAAAAATCAATATCTCTTAGGGTACCATATTTTAATTATTGTTATTGGTCTTAAATTTTAGATAATGATAGTTGAAATGCACAATGAAGAAAAAATGCATAGGGTTTTTATATGTTTTTGGATTAAAAGTTACAGCAAGTAGTTTTTTTGTATATGTATTTTTATTTTTCTTAATCATTTTGGGCAATCACCAAACAATAATCCGATGAAAATGAAATTTGGATATGTCATAACAGACAAAATTTGAGGGAACTCATTATTTTTAACCATTTTGCTTAAAAGATAACGGTTCTAAATTCAATTTACCAGCAAAACTGATTTTTCCTCATACAAATCCTATGGGAAAACTAGAAAATGAATTCGCTAGGGTGTTTCTGAGGTCAAGAGTAAAGTATTAAAGCCGCGAACATCTGTTAAAATAAAAAAAAAATTTTTGGGACACCCTAGTCAACATACTTATATAATACTTATATATGAACCTCATCAAGTCTAGCTTTCAGATTGTATCTGATTGTATTCAATTGATCCATAGTATGATTGTAAATCATGGGGTCATCGTCTTCGTTTTTGCGTTACCCATTCAAAATCTAGCTCATTTTTTAAATAAAATTGTTTGTTATCTAGAGCTTAAAAGAAACTGTATCATAATGCATTGAATGGGTACGAAAATAATGTGCTGCTGATAACATGCCTACAATATGCGATTTTTAGCAGTATAACTATCCAAAATATTCCTTAAAAAGTGCAAAATAATGGTCTCGATCAAATTATGTGAATGTTATCGAAGGACTTTAATAGTCCCCGGGTAGATTATCCGGCAGAAAACCTCTGGGGAATACTAAACCATCAAATTGGAGTATATATGTACAGTGTTGCGCAAAATAATAGCAACAAAATAAGTGCGCTGCAACAAAATCGTGTATCTTTTTTAATATTGGGGACACACAAAAATGATTATAGGAATCAAAGCATTTATTCATACATCATATATAAAACAAATCAAATTCAAATTTAGTTTTGTTTTTTTTTAATTAAATTACAAATTAATGTGGCTACATTCAATTTATCTGAGAGCAAAAGCAACAAAACTTGAAAAATGTAAAAAGAGAACCGAAGTTACATGAATTACCGGTAAAAGTTCCGTTATTGTAAATCACGTAATGTTTGTAAGTCATAAACATTTAAGTTTAGTTTTGTTTTTGCGCTAGTTGTGACATGACTGTTCCATCTATAATGGCACGTTTAAAATACTGTGAAGCTCTCTGTCTGCATTTCTAGTCTGCACTTGTTTTTCCTATAATGAAGTTGAACTATTTCAAAAAATCGATGGAATTATGGATCGATGTGTATATAATGACATTTTAGAAACCAAGATGCAACCACATTCAGAGTGGAATATGTCGCTTCAGTGAACGTTTCAGCCCGACAACGACCCGAAGCACACTTCAAAGCTCATCAAAGATTACATTAGAGGCAATGGGATTCAAGTCCTTGATTGGCCGACATAGTCACAATGACTTGAATTCCATTGAAAATCTTTTTGGGATTATGAAGGTAAAAGTTTCTGATCAAAGGTTTTCCAATGAGACTGCACTGTATGAAGCCCTGAAAGTTAATTGGGAACATATACCTAATACCAACATATCTAATTTAATAGAGTCGATGTCGCTCAGATGTGCAGCGGTTATCAAGAATAATGAATCTCACACCCAATATTAATTATGTTGCTTTTGTTTTGCTCTCAGACAAACTGAATGAAATCATATTAATTTTAAATTTAATAAAGAAAACAAAACCAAATTTGAATATAATTTGTTTTTAATATGATGTATGAATATTTGCTTTGGTTCCTATAATCATTTTTGTGTGAACCTAATATTTAAAGAGATACACAACTTTTTAGCAGCGTACTGATTTTGTTGCTATTGTTTTGCGCAACACTGTATATGGCTTAAATAAAGATTAGTTATGGAATAAAACCAAAGATGCATGGTATTCCATACCGGTGGATACGTGTGTCAATTTGGTAAATTCTATGGAGCACATCTTTAATATTGTATGTCATTAAAAATAAAGGAGCAACAACAAAATACAATGTTGATAACATTTCGGTTCTAGAAATTTTTAGAAAATTTACAAAAGTATTGCAAAAATTGTGTTTTGTTTTTAATCGACTTCAAAAAGGAGGAGGTTCTTAAGTTCGTTGGTTTCTTTTTTTTTTTCTTTTTTTTTTTTGTAATGTATATACATCGATAACTCCTAAAGCACTACACCGATTTCCGCAATTTTTTGTCAACAGAAAGAGGCATTGGATGCGGAGGTGCCTGTCTAAAAAGTGGGAGGAATTCGACAAAAGGCCGTGGCAATAATATAAAAACGCTATAACTCGAATAATATTTACACTAGGATACTGAAATTAGGTACAGGGGTAGAAACAATTATTACAAATAATTGTCAAAAAGTGGGCGTTATGTGATTTAGAGCGTAGCAATATTAGAAAACGCTGTAACTCGAATAATATTGACACTAGGACACTGAAACTAGGTGCAGGGGTAGGCATAATTATGAAAATTTACGGTCAAGAAAGTGGGCGTTATTGGACATAAGGGCGTGGAAATATAATAAAAATACTGTATCTCAGTTAATATTGACACTAGGGTACTGGAATTTGGTACAGGGGAAGGAACATTATTATGAATTATGGTCAAGAAAGTAGGCGTTATTGGACAAAAGGGCGTGGCAATATAAGAAAGACACTCTATCTCGATTAATATGGACACTAGGGCAATACAATTCGTTACAAGAATGTGTAGAATTACTACAAAACACTATGAAGAATGTGAGCGGTAATAGACAAAAGGCGTGTCACTTTTAGAAAAACACTGTATCTCAGTTAATATTTTAGTTTAGTTTAGTTTATTCAGTCAATGGATCATTCAATTCCTTACAGACTAGAGAAAATAGCAATTAAGTTACAATTAATAAAATAATCATAATAAAAATAATAAAACAGAAATTTAAGCTTAAATTATGTTTAAACAAACTAGTAGCAAAATTTTTAAAAGATGATTTCGACATTGAAAAATCAAACAAGTTCCTAGATGATAATTCATTATATAAACGTAAAGACCTTGTTAAAGGCCCATTTAAGGCATAATTCGTTCGATGGATTTTAATGAAAAATAGCTTAAAATAACGCAAATGCCTTGGTGGTATTGTATATTGAAATGAATCAAACTCAAAAGCATAGCGTCATCAATATTGCTGCATATTATATCATAGATGAAAATTAAAGAGGTTATTTTCCTCCTGATTTCGAGCGTCTTTAAACCCATCAGTAGACATCACACATGATAAGAGGGTAAGTCAAATCTAAAGTTAGTGCAATATAGCATATACTTTGTAGCGATTTTTTGAACTTTTTCGAGCCTCAACGAATGAATTGTAGCTGAAGGGTTCCAAATTAAAGAAGCATATTCTAATCTTGACCTGACTAGAGAACAGTAGAGTGCTTTAAATGTATAGGATCTTTAAATTCTTGACTATTCTTACGAATAAAGGCAATCAAGGAAAAAACTTTAGGCAACAAGAAGTTTAAGTGCTCAACAAAGGTAAATTTGGAATCAAAGATGATGCCCAGGTCCCGAATTGTATTTACTCTTTGAAGAGGTATATCGGAAATGGAATAAGAGGTCAAGATAATATTACTAGATTTACTAAAAGTGGCATGGTAGCATTTACTTATGTTCAGAGGTAACCCATTGCGGATACTTCATACAAATACATTGTCCAGATCTGCTTGCAGTAAGTCCGAGTCACCAAAGGAGTTAATTTTCGCAAACAATTTGAGATCATCAGCAAAAAGAAGATAATTTTCAAAATGAAAACATTGTGTTATATCATTAAAAAAAAGCACAGAAAACAAAGGTCCTAAAATACTACCCTGAGGGACACCAGAGGTTGCTGGATAGAAATATGAATGCGTATTATCAATCGAGACAAAACAAACTTTTCCACTAAGATAAGACTTTATCCATTCCAGAAAAATCTAATGGCAACCCAATTTACTTAGTTTAGCCACGAGAACCTTATGGGAGACTTTATCGAAAGCTTTTGAAAAATCCGTGTAAAGCGCATCAATTTGAAAGCCAGATTCAAAAGCAGAGATGCAGTAATTAGAAAAGAGGGAAATATTAGTAACAGTGGACTTTCCGGCTACAAACCCATGCTGCTCAGGACAGATACAAAGCTTTAAAAGCTTCTTTAAAAGCTTTAAAAGCTTCTTCTTGATAATTGACTCAAAGAGTTTTGAGACAATTGTCAATTTGGAGATAGGGCGGTAGTTGCCAACATCATTCTTTTCTCCGCTTTTAAAAATTGGACTTATAGCTGCAATCTTCCAAGACTCAATGAAAGAACCAGATGAAAGTGACTTATTAAAGATAAAACAAAGAGGTTCAGCTAATGCAGATGCACACTGTTTAAATAAAATAGCACAAAAACCATCATTATCAGACTTAGTTGAGGATTTGAGGAGGGACAATACATTGTGAACATCCTCAATTGAAACTGACATAGAGCCAATATCTACTCTAGACACAATGTTTTCCAAAATAGATTGATCAAACCACGAGTCGTCATCAACAAAGTAAGATTTCAAATAATCGGCAAAAAGATTCACTGTATCTCTATTAGAAGAAGAATTCCTACCTTCAAAGAATATTGAAGTTGGAATCTGAGAACCATTCTTTTTTGACTGAATGTAATTCCAAAAACTCTTCGGATTTGAAATTATATTAGATTCAAATCTGAGAATGTATTGATTGTATAAAAATTTGTTTAAAAAATGAAACTCCCTAGAGTAATGCTCATATTTTACTTTACAATTGTAATCATTTGTAGACTGAAAAAGTTTGAAAAAGTTTGACACTAGGGTATTAAAATTTGGCACAGGGATAGGCACAATTATTACAAATTATGGTCAAAAACTGGGCGTTATTTGACAATAGGCGTGGAAATCTTAGAAAAACACTATAACTCGAATAATATTGACACTAGGGTACGGAAATTTGGTACAATAATAGGTAGAATTATAACAAAACACAATCAAGAAAGTAGGCGGAATTTTTCAAAGGGCAAGTCACTATAGGAAAAACACTGTTTCTCGAATATTGGCACTAGGGTACCAATTTATATATATTATTAAATTGGAAATCTTATTATTATATTTTTTTCTATTTTTTATTATTATCACACATATATTAATTTCTCCATGAATACAAAACTTTTAAAGTCGGCGCTAATATAATCAGACTTTTATAAAATTAACGCTCCAGCTTTAAGGGTTTTATATTCATGGAGAAATCAATATATTTATGATTATAATACAAAATTGAATAAAATTATAATAACAAGATTTCCAATTTAATAATATATATAAACAAATTATCAAGTTTGACTAAGAATTAATGTGAAAAGTCATATAAAGTTATTTTTTACTTTGTAGTGGTTTTGAAGCTGGTTTTTTTTTTTTTTGTTCAAAAGTTATTTTATTATTATTTTTCAGTGGCAATTAGCAAAAAAATTTAAATTGAATTTATGTTTCACTTTTTGTGAACAAATCTGATGGAATTATGAAATATTGTAAGTTAGAAAAAACATATGTACATTGTACACACTATTTTCCAATAAAATTTCTCCAATAAAATTTTTGTTGAACAAATGTTGAAGAATATGATCGTTTTTATTATTTTTTCCGTCACTGTATATTTCTAAGGAGTAAACTACAATCTCTTGTCGGACCTGACACGCAAAATTACTGCATTATTTTGTATCACGCAGAGGCACATTATCGATGAGAACGACACGAGAAGCAATACAATTTTGTATGGAAGAAAGTTCTTTTTCGTGATGCGGAATAACGCAGTTAAATTTAAAAAAGTTTATCCCTAAAAAATTTGATTGATATAAAAAAATTTTGAAAAATTACTTATGGAGAGCTTTGTAATGGTGTGTTTACTTTTTAAACAATTTTTCTTGTTTCAAAAACAACAAAAAAATAACATGTTTTCTCTATGCTTTAACTGTATCGAATAAGCATAAAAATGCCTGAACTAGAGATTTTTTTGTTTGTTTATGTTTTGACCCTGAAAATTCTAAGCATATTGAAGACATGTTCAATGATGAACGTCCATAAAAAAATTCGTTAAAATTTAATAAAATCCCAAGAATCAATAAAATAAAATAAAAGAAATTAGTGAAAAGTTGCAAAAAACCTTGAATTTCAAAATCTACTATCTACCTGTTTATTTATTTTTTAACGAATTCTTCAAACTTCTCTGAACTTCTTAAAGAACGGACACTTGTGTATATTAGAGTTTGGACTTATTTCAGTTTCTATTATAAAAAGTATTGAATGTTTAATGTGTCATAGAATCGTTCTTCGAATTCGAACATAGATATGGAAATACACATGTTGAATATTTTTGAGATGTCTATTTTGAACTATTCACAGGATTTAATTTTAAGGATGTAATATCTGCACAAAAAAGTCTTTATATGAGCAATACTGCGAAGAGTGCCCATTTACATGCCCTTACAGTTTTTATTTATTTTCATCAGTTGTAATAAAAAAGCTTTCTAGGCCAGTAAAAATATTACAGGTTTTGAAGAGCCTAAATCGAATATCCGACCGATAATAATTTAAAAGTACAGAGGAAGAGAAAATCTGGAGGAAAGCCATTTGTCAGTGAGACAAATTCATTCCATAACAAATTATAGAAAAATTGTAATTAAAGACTTAAAAATAAATAGTGTGTAAAGTTAAATTGAAGATTTGAAAAGTAAAGATAAATTTAAATTTAAGATTTGAAAAGTAAAGATAAATTTAAATTAAGATTAAAAAGGAAAGATAAAAACGTTAAACTTAACGGCATTCAAGTAACCTTCTTCTAAATGCGTTAGGTGTTAGAGAAAAAGTTCTCAAGGAAAGGTGTAACCTATTTGAACAACGAGCAGTACGTAGGATCGATCGAATAATGGCGACGATATTCTAGGAATGACTATTTTAGTGTTTCTGGATGAGCGGCTAAAGCAAAACTTGTCCCTCAAATAGCGTAATGCATTAGCGACTACAACCTTACAGAAAGCAACAATATTCTAACATTTATGAAAGTATTAAAGGGAACTTTTAAAAATTAAAGGACATAGGGAGCAATATGGTCACGGCGACGTACCCCATACTCATAACGAACAATTTGATTGACAATAAGTTCAATTCTTCGATTCGGAGAAAACTTCAATACAGTTAGTAATATTGGACATTAGAAGGGCATGTCCTAGCTTAAACTTGACTTGAAGTGGCAAAAAGTAACCAATGTTGTAAAGCTTCTTTAATGTCAATCCAATTCTGGAACTCAGAATATTAATATGTTTGTCAAAATTAAGTTTACTATCAATAAAAACGCCAAGACATTTAAAACTGTCAACAGAGTCAATCTTATCGTTAATAAGACGAATATCAAATAGTTCAAGTTGAGACCTAGATTGGTAAAACTGGATACACTTGGTTTTCATCGCATTTAAGGTAAGGCAGTGTTCAGAGGCCCAAGCGGCAACATGCAATAGATTAAAGTTCACAACGGATTCCAAAACATCTAAAAATTGGTCTTCACCAGGGAATAATAGAAAAATATCATAAGCAAATAGAAATGGTTTACAAAGGTTCAAGTCCAGGAAGTTAACAAAGTCATTTGTGAAAAAAAAATTAAAAAAAATAATTGTTGATACTTTAAAATACTCCAGATTTCTTAAAAACTTTCCTCCTTGAACTTTATGTAGTATCAGGTCATTAATAAACAAATTTTGCAGTTGAAAATGCCCAAAATAGGCCGTAAATGTCATTCCTGTAACCTATCCGCGATCAAAATTTTAACAATTAAAAGAGTGTAGCTTCCGAAATTTTACTTTCTACATGTTCTAGATTAAAAGGTCAAAGTATTTCGTATATCGTGTGGATTTTTCAACATATCTATTGTCCCTTGATTTTACAATTTTCAGAATTTCGCGCCTTTTAGCAAGCAAAACTAAGAGACAAGTATTGTTTAAGCGCTCTCTCAGTGGCGCTCAAGTTTCAATTCATGCTCCAGTTGTTTTGAGTGCGAAGTTCTAGTGTGAAACAAAGCTTACTCTTAATATTTTAACCAAAAAAATTGTCATTTCTGTAACCAACTGTGTATTCAGTTAGTGAAAGACTAAAACGAAATTGAGTATTACATATTAAAGTAGTTAGCAAATATATGATAAAATCGTGCGGAAAAGTGGTTTAGTTTCCTCTGATGCCTGCAATCTCCAAATAAAGAAAATGTTATCGTTTCTGTAACCGTCATTCCTGACATTTAATGTCATTCCTGTAACCACTCAAAAATACAGAAAATGCATACAAATCCATTTCATTACGTCATACTGTGTGGCCTCAAGCAATTTTAACTTGCATTGGGGCCAAATATTATGAAGAAACCATAATTCTACACAGTTAGAAATTTTGTACTTAAATTGAAACTTTTCTGTACTACATACAAATTCACACCAGCTTTAATTTAAAATCTAGTCTTTGAAAAATTTGTAAATATTATTTTAATGCAGGTTTGGTTATAAATTAAGTACAGGCTTGGATTAAAGTATTACAAAAATAACAAAATACCGTAACACTCGAACCCACAACATGCAGTTTGTAAGCTCACTAGTCTAACCACTGGGCTTTTGCGTTATGGTAACATAAGCAATCCGTATCCAAATCCATATACAAAATTTTTCTCAAATTTATTTCTACCATGTAGAGTCTTTTGGTGATATTTATTTTGCTAAATCTTGAACACCAGTTGTTATTGCAGTGCGAATTTTAAAAAAACTCATGAAAAACTCATAAAAATTGACTACGATTGACTTACATTTTTGTACTTGTTTGTAAAATTTGTTCACCGATAATGCTCCTTCACAATATGATCCTGCCGAAGCGGGTAAATGATTCCAACAAAATAACATCAATAACATGATGGCAAAAATACGCCCATGGCAATATAAGCAAATGTGATTTTGTAAAAGACTTCATAAAATATTTCATGGATTTCTCTTTACTTTTAATTGTTTGGGGAAACAACTGTATTATTTTAAGTGCTATTTTTAATTGAGTATTAATTGCTCGTAAACATGTATTTACATGTTTTTATAGTCGAATTGAATTAAATAAATTAAATACAAAATGGTTGTTTTTATAACTGCATGACCGCTTTTGTGGTCCAAATCGATAAGATGACACAAACGAAATCGCAACTTGTTGTGACAGCAAAACAAGCTAAAGGCTTCTAGCTAAAGACGAAATTAAACATATTGTTAAAACCATTCTTTAAGCAAAATCTTATTAAATACTCACACTCTTAACACTTGCACTGTCCAAGGAGCCATAAGTGCCAAACCTTTTTAAAATCTCTGGTGTATTACTTGCAGCATCTATTGTAAACTCGCATATCGTTATAGTTATCCAGAATTGCAATAGATTGCACAGAATTAATTGTGGCAACAGTAAAAAAACAAACATATCACATTTCCAAATTTGCATTTTAACTAAGAGTAGGAAGAAAAAACAGTTAACAATATTGAAAATAACTGTGGTCACCATCAACATCAAAACCTGCAGCTGATACCGTTTGACAATATTCTGTCCAAGTAATAATAGGCGTTTATATGTAAATGCAACATTATCGATCGTATCAGCCATTTCACTTATATTCTGCGTCAAAATAATTCTCAATCTTAATTTGCTTTTCGACATTTTTTTGTATGGATCATATAACTTTAACTCTATCATATCAGCCAGGCTCTCTAGATCTTTATTCAACTCTTTAAAACCGATGCAGACAAATAATAAAGCGTTGTTAAAATGATTTATTATTAAAAACATTACAGTTTTCAGAATGCCAAGCAGTATAAATATCAACGAATTATCCAAGGAGACCAACCAAAGAAGCGTTAGTGAAGAATACCAGCCCATCATAATTTGACAAAATGTCAAAAAGGTTTGTATTACAACAAATCTGTCGAAGAAATCACTTTTTCGCTGGTATAATTCATGCTGTTTGAAGTAGTCCCAATAAATGGCCCGCATTTCATTAAATATACGCAAAAGATTCAGCCGTCCTATCCAGTTACTGTAGAGTGTAACAATCAACGCTAAGGTACCGAGTGCCATTTGAATGATGTGTATAATAGCATTAATAGGCTTCTCATAAAAAAAGCTTAAGTTTATCTGAAGGTGCTGTATTTCAGGTACTTTAATAGCCAGCGTTATGATCATTCCCATATAAATAGTAATGCTGTAAATGAGTGCAATACGCGAACTTTCTAACGCTCTTTTAGCAGAATTGTATCGAAACGGTAGCAGTCCAAAAATTATTGAAAGTGCCACAGTTGTTTTGAGCAAAATTATAGCAATTTTAGTGCTCTTCTTCAGAGCCATGTTCGACAACTAGTGTTGACAGAAATAAATCATTTTTCTTAGTTCCAAAAAGACGATTATCCTTTTTATTAGCAATCAGCTAATGACTACCGATACACATCTTCTCTTTCATATGCCTACAAAAAAATAGACACGAGCATTCAAACTCGTACCACAAGTGTTGAATTTGGCAATATCAAAAGCATTGTTTTATATTGGGTACTATATAAAATTAAATTAAATTATTTAAGGGTTAAAACCGTGTACAACAAAAAAAAAGGTGTTTTTTCATAAAATATTAGTTCACACCTCGGAGAATACAAAGAATATGGGCATTTCCATAGTCACGCACGTAACGTCTTTTTTGTTGGTAAAAATTAAAAAAAGCAAAAAAATATTTAAACTTTTTTGTCCTGTTTTAATTTTTGGATAGCATTCTAGTGGTACTGTATTTTGAGTAAAAGGTGGAAGCGATCGAAAGTATTGTAATTTTTTTTTTATTTGCAAATAACGTTGGCATTTAAGACTTAAGTCTTTTACATGCCGCGTATTTAAAATATAATTATATAACAGCGCTAAATATATATTTAAAGTTAAGACTATTGCAATATAACAAAAAATGTCCAACTTAAAAATGAACAGTAATGATAAAGAACACAATTGAAATATAATATACGTATCAAAAATTTTAAAAGAGAAGTTTATATAGTAGTTAAAGATAGAATAAAAAAAAAAAAAAGGAGTAAAAGAGTTAGGAGAAGTAGTCGAAAATTAAATGCTTAAAGTACTTAGTGTTGGAGATACTTTTAATGTAGTTTGGAAGCGAGTTATAAAGTCTTATAGCTCTAACGAAAAACAAACGGCTTGAGTTTTGAAAGTTGTACTTCGGGATAACAAGATTCATGCTTCTGCTTGGCCTACAAAACTTTAACTTTTCAAAAAGATAACCTGGGCAGCGCGAGTGGATAATCTTATGTAAGAAAATGCAATTTTTTGCTTCAAGATATCTGAGTATGCTACGACCTAATAACTGGTTGCTAAAAGGTGAAATGTGATCAAATCTCCGAAGACCATAGACATAACGAGTACAATTATTGAAAGCCACTTGCATTTTATGTGTAGATCTCGAGTCGAGTTTGCTGTAAACGACTTCTGAATAAGAAAATATTGGCATAAGCAATTGTAGAACAAGCTTTTTTCTAGTTTCGACAGGTATGAACGCTGCAGTCATTCGGAGATTTCTAAGCACATAGTATTTTTTACTCACGCTAGAGTTTACGTGATCTTCACAGGACAAAGATGAGTATATTTTGAAGCCTAAATTAGTGGCCTTACTTACAGATTTTAGCACAACGCCATTAAGGAAAATAGGGGGGACATCAAGATTTTGATATGGGGTTTTAGAGATCGGCAATACATAAGATTTAAGAGGATTCAGTTTAAGCTTATTAGTTCTGGCGCAATTTGCTACTATATTTAAGTCTTAATTTACTCTTGCGCATAAATCTTCAGAGAGACCAATGGGTCTGGACATATACATTTGCAAGTCATCGGCATAAGCATGCATGGTAACATGATTACATTTACTAAATATGTCATTTATAAACATAGTAAATAGAATCGGGCCTAAAACAGAGCCTTGCGGAACTCCACTTTTTGTACGTTTATAAGATGAGAAGTTGTTTTTTATCCTTACTTTTTGAGATCTGCCATTCAGGTAGTTGAACATAAAACGAACGGATGTATGGGAAAAACCAAAGTGAGACATGAGCTTTTTACAGAGCAGATAGTGATCCACAGTGTCAAACGCCTTAGAGAAGTCTAACAGGCAAAGTAAGCTCAAATGGCCCATATCATATGGCAATCTAATGTCATCTAAAATTTTGACCAGAGCAGAGGAACAGCTTTGTCCAGGTCGGAAACCTGACTGTAGATTTTGCATAAGACCGAAAGTGTTTAAGTGGTTGAAAATTTGTTCAGCCATGAGGTGCTCGCATACTTTGGATAACGATCCTAATAAGCTTATTGGCCGAAAATCAGATGGCTCACAGGCATTTGACATTTTTGCTATGGGAATTTCAGTTGCCACTTTCCATATCTCAGGATAACTAGACGTTGTAAAACAATAGTTTATGATATGAACTAGTGGGCTCAGCACATAAGGTAAAATACATTTAATAAACTTTATGGAAATACTATCAACTCCAGTAGCATTAGATTTAATCTTGTTAATGTATCGTGCTACGTCTATTTCACTTACTGCGTTAAATTGAAACCCATGAATGTGATGAGTCGTACTTACAAGTTCATCAGCAAACTCGGATATAAAGGTGGTCGCAGAAGTAGATGTGGAATTAGCTACAAAATAGTCATTTAAATATAGTAGCAAATTGCGCCAGAACTAATAAGCTTAAACTGAATCCTCTTAAATCTTATGTATTGCCGATCTCTAAAACCCCATATCAAAATCTTGATGTCCCCCCTATTTTCCTTAATGGCGTTGTGCTAAAATCTGTAAGTAAGGCCACTAATTTAGGCTTCAAAATATACTCATCTTTGTCAATTTTACACTATTCAGTTTCTTTGTTACATACATTTAGTGTCCTGAGGTTGTTCTAGAGCTGTTTTGATGATAAGGTAAAATCTAGTTTTGACATAAAGAACATCTTTTTTGAGAACTTAATAGAATTGGTGGCTATATTTCTAGCTTGTCTATACGCTTCCCAGTTAAAAGAATTTGGATTTCGCTTCCACCTGCTATATAATCTGTTCCGTTTTTTGAGTGCCAATTTGACAGAATGAGAAAACCAGGGACAGTTGTTGTTGGTAATACGACGCGTGCGCAAGGGAACATACATATCGAACAGATAGCTTATATTGTTTAAGAAAAAATTTAGCTTTTCATCGACTGAAGAAAAAAACCAACAGTCCGACCAGTTTATTTGAGATAAGCTGTTAAACAATGACAAGTAATCAATCGACCTGTAGTCGCGGTACTCGAAGAAGGTTTGAGCAGCAGTCTTTGAGAGATCAATGTTCAACGTGAACACAGATATAAACAGATATAAACAATCAAAAGAGGACGCGTTACGATACAAAAAAATGGAAGAGGTTTTTCTCTGCATTAATATAATCAAAAAATCTGGGAAAGGTGCACGAGTTTTTTTATTAAAAATATTATAATGTTTTCTGGAATGATGTTGCTATATACTCATAATTGTTTCGTTGAAAATTCTTTTTTAATTATTTTTATGCAAGCCATAACATAATACGTTAAAATACGTTGTATTACGTTATATACGATACATACGTTGCTATAAAAATTTTTCTCTTCAAACAAGTAAAAATTGTTTATAGTTTTATTTATTACTTTAATTGGACTTAAAAATCATATAAAGTGTAATTTAGGTCCGTAAAAATAGAAAACTTAAATAAATTGGTTTAAACTTTGCATTATACGAGCATTTATTATACTTATAAAATTCCTACTTTTGTTTAAATTTTTCTACTTTTGTTGCCATTCATAATGTTTGTTGCCATTTTTTCAAAACTCAAATTGAGATCAGCTCTCAGTACTCTCACAATATAAATTTTAAAATTTTTTCTCTGTTATGAAGGTTTAAAAAAATTTTCAGTAACATTTTATTTTTCAGACACGGTAGATCTTTTGGTGGAAATGTTCATATGTATTTTAGGTTTCAAGTGAAAATTTGAACGTTAAGTATTCAAAAAAAGCGCCAAATGCAGTTATACTATTCGAGCAATTATACTAAAATCTATATTTTATTTTATATTTAATCTATTATAAAATCTATAATCTAATCTAGATATTAGAAGTTATTTTTTAACTAAAATTCAGTTAAAAACGCTTAATTGATTTTTCCTGTAAAAGTTACACAATTTTATAAAAAACAAGAGACAATTTTTTAATTGTGCTAAGTAAAAATACCAGTGTTGCCTGAAAACATCAAAAACTAAAAATGTAACCTTTTATACATTTCAAGCTTCTTAATACTCATATCTAAAAAAGGTTTTACCAGTTTTTTTATTGTTTTATTAAAAGATCTCTGATATCGTCAAAATTATCTTCAGAACAACTTTTTCTTTGTACATTTTTGTGTCGCAGTCATTTTATTAATGGGTCCTATGATATCATTAGCATTGCCATTAAGTTAGTATTTTGGTTCTCCCTGCTATTTTTTCTTGTGTGACTTTGTCTGTAACTTTTTTATTCTTTATTTTTGGCTTCTTGAGCCTCCTCCGATGGCTCACCAATTGGGAAAAAATTATATTTTATTATATCTTTACCATGGCACAAAATTTTATGAATGGTTGGAGTTATTTCCTTCTAACTTCCATATAAATATTTGTGTAAAATCTGCGTTTCTATAGCAAATTTTTCAAAATTTTCTGCGTCAAATTTTTTAAAAGCTCTACATTGATTTTTGTAATTGATGCAGTCACCTCAGCATCTTAAAAAAAACGACTCGCAGTGTTGTCATCATTGCTATTTCCAAAGCCTGGCTTAAGGAAATCAATACGGAGCCCGGTTTCCTCCCGAAACTCATCTTGAATTCTTTTTTTTCCTCCGCTATAAACTTCTTTCATGTTCTTCTTGTTTTTCTTTTGCCCTAAGGCCTTCAAATTGTTTATTATTTTGCTTGAACTGTTGAAACTTTAATGCATACGTTATTTTTAAGCAATGTTCCATAACACGGATTCTCGCAAGAAGTGGTGAAAGCCCTACACTCTAACAATAATTCACGAGAATTAACTACAATACTTGCTGGCAACTGATTGCCTAAATATTTATCGTTAAAAATGCGTGAATCCTCTCACCTACAATTATTTCTTTAAATCTTGTCTGCGCTTATAAAAAAAAAGCTAAAAATGCGTGAAGTCTATCAAGTAAGTTTTGAACATGGCAACAACAACAACAACTCTGTATAGAGTCAATAACTCAGCAGAAGGCGTTACTCTTTTCTATTTCAGTAGGCTTGAATAATAAAGCTGTGATCAATCTACTGTTTAAGTTGTATATAATTTGACACTTGTTCGAATAAACTCTTTGAAATCATATGACGTTAAAGCAGAGGTGTTTATTTAAGGACAAGCGTAAAATACCGCTGCTGGAGCGTTTTTAGGACTATCTGAGCGAGAACACGCTGAAATAGACTCTCTGAGCGAAGACACGCTGATATAGCGTTAAAAGTAGAGAAAAGACATATTTAAGAATTCTCTTAGCGAAAACACGCTGGAATAGCGTGAAAAGTAGAGAACATATATATTTTAGGGCTCTCTGAGCGAAAACACGCTAAAATAGCGTGAAGAGTAGAGAGATTTACATATTTTAAGACGCTCTGAGCGAAAAGACGCTCAAATAGCGTGAATAATAGAGTAAATATACATATTTTAGAAAAAGACGCTGATTTTCAGACAAAATTGAAAAAACTCGCTGCATAGCGTGGTTTTTTTACACAATCGCCAATAAATGTCATGAAATTTCACAACATTTATTGTAGAGAATTTTCAATCAGTTTTTAGAGTGTAGTTCATACTTAAAAGCTGCACAAAACATTCTAATTGTGCCACTTCACTACTGTATAGTACTTCAGTGCACTGCATTTCAGTGGAGCGTTGACATGAAATACACATGTTCTATGGTGAAGCTTAGCAACGAAACAAACACTTCATAATTTAAAATGATTTTCGCTACAGTAACAACAGCACTGAGGTTATGTTGTGAAACAGAATATCAAAACATAATGCGACAATACAGCAAAGTAACGGGAAATCATAGCATGCACAGTGAGTGCTTGCTTCAGTGTCGATCAGCAAGAAGCAATCTTATTCATTCTTTGTTGATGCGCTGGTCTCTTAATTCGAATTAGCAACCCACTTTTACCTGTAGTAGTGTTTGTTCCAGCTGCAAAATCGCAAAAAAAAATTTAGGGTGGCAACCCTATTGTCAAATAATTTTATAATTTGTAAATTCTGACAACGGATTTGGCATCAGCGATCCATTTTTACCTAGTGTTTGCCCCAGCTTCGAAATTGCAAAAATAAAGGTGGCAGCCCTATGTTTAAATAATTTTTGGAGTTTGAAAAGATGGCGGATAGTGTTGCCACTTAGATTTTTTTGTACTATTGCGAATTCTTTTAATTTTGAAATTCTGACATCGGATTTGATTTCGAATGTAATGCAACAGTTTTAAAATTTAAGATGGAAGTTAGAGCTGCCACCTAAATTTTGCCACAGTAATGCCACCTAATAATATGTATTTTTAAGATTTTTAAACATCATTTATCAGTGTTTGGGGGTCGCTGATTTCAATTATGAAGTCAGAATTTTAAAATTCAAAATGGATGATTGGGTTGCTACCTCATTTTTTTAATTTTTACGAATTCGGGGCTGGCGCGAACTGAAGGGTAGAAATGGGTCTGAATCCGAATCCGTTATCTGATTTTCAAAATTATAAAATTTTGAAATAATAGGGTTGCCACCTAATAATATGTGTTTTTAAGAGTTCTGAACATCATTTATCAGTGTTAGGGAGTCGTTGATTTCGAATCAGAAGTAAAATTTTAAAATTCCATATGGTTAATGGGGCTGCCACCTAAAGTTTTTTATATTTTTGCGAATTCTTGTAATTTTGAACTTCTGAACACGGGTTTGGAGTCAGCGACCCAATTTTATCTAGTGCTCGCGCCAGCACCGAATTCGTAAAAATAAAAAAATTAAGGTGGCAGCCCTATCAACCATCTTAAATTTTAAAATTCTGACATCAGATGCGAAATCAGCGATCCCCTAACACTGTTTAATGATGTTCAAAACTTTTAAAAATACATATTATTAGCTGGCAACCCTATTTTAAAAAAAATTACATAATTATGAAATTCTGACAACGAATTCGGCGACCCATTTTTACTAAGTGTTCGCGCCAGCATCGAATTCGTTAAAATAAAAAAATGGAGGCGGCAGCCCTATTGAACATTTTTCATTTTAAAATTCTGACTTCAGATTCGAAATCATTGTTAAATTATGTTTAAGACTTCAAAAAATACATATTATTAGGTGGCGAATTTCTAAATAAAACCCTATTATAAAAAACTTACATAATTTTTAAATTCTGACAACGGATCGTATTCAGCGACCCATTTTTATCTAGTGTTTGCCCCACTATCAAAATCGCAAAAATAAAGGTGGTAACTCTATTGTCAAATAAATTTTGGAGTTTGCAAATACTGATAAAAACAAATAAAAAAAAATAAATCATATTTTATACCTGTAAGTAGTTCAGTGTCAATGCAGAATGTTCTACTTTAGTTTTGTTCTACTTCAGTTTGGTTCTATTGTTCTATAGATTGAATGTTCTACTGTCTATTTCTGCAGTATTTGTCTATTTGTCTAGTATTTGTCTGCAGTCTAAAAACTCTTTTCACTGCAGTGCTTATTTTGAAATGAGAGAGTAGAAGACCGGAAGTATTTGAAATTAGAGCTTATGGCTTGCAAGTCATTTGTATAGTGCTTGTACAGCTCTTTAGTTCATACATTTTTTCGATATCTTCATAAGCCTTGCTATCGACTTCGTTAAACTGCTTTTGCGTAGCATGGCAAACAGTACACGATCTGGTTGATTTGTATCCTACAAAAAAATAAAAATTTAATTAAACATTTAATAATATGTAATGTTATGTTTTCCTTTATGAAATTTATACCAGATATTGCCTGCGCAACTTTTCCATCAAGCATTGTAAGTTTCGATTTAGTAATGGTAAATTTTAACCATTTTTCCATTTTTAGTAAAGAACTACGAATATTTCAAGTTTTTTATTTCATTTCTCATATAATTATATTTTTCTGTTATGCGCACAGTGGTTTCTTAAGAATATGAGAATTCAATAGGATGAAAATATTGAACTGAAGATGGTCGATCATTTTTCCAAAACTCTTTCATATTTTGTAGATTTTTAGAAGTTTTTGCTGTATCTAATTTAAGTCTGAGGGGTACCATTGAAATCATTAACATGTGCGAATCCTAATGGTCCTTATCTTTAAAATAAAAATAATGTCTCAGTCTCAATATCTCATTCTTAAGAAATATCAAAAGTAATAAAAACGAAAGTATTTGTTTTTTTAAAACTTTTTGAAGGAATGGAATACCTTATCTTAATTTGTCCGGAACTTAACTTGTTCAGAAGACCCATCACAGCCCCATTTTGGGTATAAAGTTAAATGCAGATCATCATGTTCTGCATCAAAACTAATTGATTGCAAAATTCCTTGGGCAGCATGGTCTGAAACACAATGGAAATTTTGCAGATAGTTGATATTTACGATATTTTACGATATTTATTTAACAAAAGTTGTTAAAATTTAAAATAAAATCTTTTGCATGCCGCTATGAACATTGGAGATAACAACATAAAGATGCATACCAAATAACATCAAATTAAATTAAAAACTTATAATTAATTACGAATTATTTTGATTTTGAATCAATTAAATAAAAATAGTAAGAACAAAAAAAAACAAAAAAATAATAATGTAGACTTAAAAATAGGACATAGATGTATAATTAAAGATAGATAAAGTACAGGCGAGAAAGGAAGAAACAGAAAAAGTTAAGAGAAGTATTTAAAAATTAAATGCATAAATTTCTTATGATTGGAAACACTTTTAATATTGAATGGCAATGAAATCCACGATCTTATACCACTGTCGAACAAAAAAATTTACTGGAGCTTACGAAGTTATATCTAGGGATCAAAAGGTTCTTGTTTCTGCTTGACCTACAGAACTCTATCTTTTCAAAAAGGTATGAAGGTTTTTGTGTGTAAATGATCCGTTGCAGAAAAAAGTGTGTCTAGCTACAAGGTAGCTTTGTAGGTCAAGACCAAGTAGTTTTTTACTGTGGAAAGATATATAATCAAACCTTCTTAAGCCATACTTCTTACCATCTACGATCTACCAATAAATTTTTCGGAATGCCAAATTGCTTACCATCTGTTAATTGTGCAACAGCAGGAAATCCGTGGTAATGCTTTTTATTCAAGGACGATCGTAATATTTTATAACTTCGGTAAGTCAATCCAAGGTCCATATATTATGCAAGTGTCTCATCTTTGCTATATTCTTGATTCTTTATATCAGATGCAATTTCTTTCACTATTGATATTTTTGTGAAGTCATTTATAAATATTGAGTCAATCAGATTAACCTTACGATATTCTTGCTGGCTTCGTAAATGATGTCTTACTAATGCTCCAATGCTTGATCTAAGTCGATGTCTTTGGCAACTTGTTGCATTTTCTTGCGTTTGGAAACATTTGAAGACTCTGCATAAGATTTTAAAGGACGACCCCGTTTTGTACTGGATGCTGGATTTTCGATCTCCGTAAAAGACGTAAAATTGTGTTTTGGGTTCGCCTTAAAATTTATATTCGATTTATACCACAAACTATTTTCATATTTGCATACAAAATTTTTTCTTACCCTTCCACAATTTTTCAAATTTTTAAAAATGACTTGTAAAAGTTATCAACTTTTGCACGATCAATAAACGCACTGTCAACACTATCATTTAACTTGTTGCAAACTTTTTCGAACACTATATTTAAATGGTCCTTGAATTTATCCTTTATTTAAATTCTTGGACCTATATTTAAATTCTTGAAGAAAAGTAATTGAATATCAGTAGTTTAAAAATTACTTACTTACTTACTTAGTTGGCGCTACAACCGTATGTCGGTCTTGGCCTCATCTAAGAATTTGCGCCAGCCATTTCTGTCTTTCGCTTGCTGGCGCCAGTTGGAAATTCCAAGCTTCGTCAGGTTGTCCTCTACTTGGTCTTTCCAACGAAGATGCGGTCGTCCTCTTCTGCGTTGACCGCCGCTGGGTACCGAATCGAATGTTTTCTTCACTGAAGCATCGTCTTTCATGCGCTGAACATGACCAAGCCAGCGAAGCCGCTAGATTTTAATGCGCTTGACTATGTCGATGTCAGCGTACAGCTCATACAGTTCATTATTCCACCGTATTCGGTACTCGCCATTGACGCAGATTGGTCCGTAGATCTTACGAAGAATCTTTCTCTCGAATGCTCCTAAAGTCTTTTCATCTAAACTGCTCAGCGTCCAGGTTTGTGATGCGTAAAGTAGGACGGGCATGATGAGCGATTTATAGAGCGTGATTTTCGTTCGTCGAGAGAGGGCTCTGCTTCTCAATTGCCTACTGAGCCCAAAGTAACACCTGTTGGCAAGAGTTATTCTTCGTTTGATCTCAATGCTGATGTCGTTGGTTGAATTAATGCTGGATCCCAGATAAACGAAGTTCTTCACAACCTCGAAGGAGGTATTGTCAACGGTAACGTGGGTTCCAAGACGCTGGGACTGTTTGTTTGTTGACACTAAGTATTTCGTCTTATCTGCATTCACTGACAGACCCATTCGACTTGACTCTCTTTCTAATCTGGAAAATGCTGCACTGACTTCGCGCGTATTATGGCCAATGATATCTATGTCATCAGCATACGCAAGCAGCATAACACTCTTGTAGAATATTGTGCCACTACGTCTCAGATCAGCAGCTCGGATGATCTTTTCCATCATTAGGTTGAAAAAGTCGCACGATAAGGAATCACCTTGTCTGAAACCTCGTTTGGTAATAAATGGTGGGGAGAGGTCCTTCCCGATTTTAACTGCGCTGCTGGTGTTGCTCAGTGTCATCCTGCAAAGTCGTATTAGTTTTGCAGGAATACCAAATTCAGACATGGTGGAGTACAGGTGCTTCCTTATTGGGCTGTCGAAGGCGGCTTTGTAGTCGACAAAAAGATGGTGGGTGTCGACTTGTTTTTCTTGAGTCTTCTCCAAGATTTGTCGTAGCGTGAAAATCTGGTCGATGGTGGACTTTCCAGGTTTGAAGCCACACTGATAAGGTCCGATCAGTTCGTTTACAATGGGCTTCAATCTTTCACATAAAACGCTCGACAGGACCTTATATGCGATATTAAGAAGGCTTATCCCACGGTAATTGGCACAGATAGTGGGATCGCCTTTCTTGTGGATTGGGCAGAGCACACTGAGATTCCAATCGTTCGGAATGCATTCTTCCGACCATATTCTGCATAGAAGCTCGTGAATGCATTTAAGTAGAGCTTCGCCTCCGTTCTTAAACAGCTCAGCAGGTAAGCCATCAGCTCCCGAGGCTTTGTTATTTTTAAGCCGAGCTATAGCTGTCAGAACTTCATCATAGTCGGGCAGCGGAACCTCGACGCTGTCATCCGCAATTGGGGTTTCCGGAATATCATCTCTATTGGCGGGATTGTTGTCAGCGTCGCCATTTAGAAGCTTAGAGAAGTGTTCCCTCCATAACGTCAGTGTACTCTGGACATCTGTCACTAGATTCCCGTTTTCATCCTTGCAGGAAGAGGCCCCGGTTTTAAAACCATCGGCAAGGCGTCTTATTTTTTCGAAAAATTTTCGGGCCTCATTCCTGTCACCATACATCTCAATCTTTTTTTTCGCCTGAAAATATATCTCTCTTCCCTCCTCTTTTCTTTGTATCGCTCCTTAGCAGCGCGCGTTACAACCGACTGCAGGGTGGCTTTGTAGGCGGCGTCTTTCTCTGCAGTGGCGTCGCGACACTCCTGGTCGTACCACTGGTTTCGGCGAGGGCGTTGGTAGCCAATCACCTCTTCAGCAGCCGCACGCATGGAGTTGGAAATGTGTGTCCACTGCGCGCATATATCATCGATTGGAGGAGTGCTTTGAAGCAGGAGTGAGAGTCGAGTGGCGAAAGCATCGGCTGTCTGTTTCGAATGCAGCTTGTCGACGTCTAGCTTTCTCTGTGTAGGGTTGCGTGTATTTTTAGCTGCGCACAGACGTGTACGGATCTTGGCTGCAACAAGATAGTGATCCGAGTCAATGTTTGCACCACGGATCGTGCGTACATCCAATACACTGGAAGAGTGCCTTCCGTCGATCAAAACGTGATCAATTTGATTTTTTGTTTTTTGATCAGGGGACATCCAGGTGGCTTTATGAATATTGAGATGCTTGAATCTAGTGCTACTTACGACCATGTTTTGTGCTGCGGCGAAGTCAATCAGCCTCATTCCGTTATCGGAGGTGTTGTCGTGGAGGCTGAACTTTGTGTAGGGAAATTAAAAACGGTTAGTGGCAGGTAAAAAGTGAGTCACTTTATCAAAGTAAAAGTTGAAATAAATTTAATTTGAACTAAAATGGGTATTTATATTGTTAGTAAAAAAATCTTTGTAGTTTTTTTAACTCTCAAAAGTAACCAAGATCGAGATCTTGAAGAAAAGTAATTGCATATCAGTAGTTTAGAAATTGCATCTGTATTATTTATTTTTGCCCCTGTACTACAAAGTGTACCAGTAAGTTCTCATCCTTAATGCATTACATTATATAAAAATATATAATACAGATGCAATTTTTAAACTACTGATATGCAATTACTTTTCTTCAAGATCTCGATCTTGGTTACTTTTGAGAGTTAAAAAAACTACAAAGATTTTTTTATTAACAATATAAATACCCATTTTAGTTCAAATTAAATTTATTTCAACTTTTACTTTGATAAAGTGACTCACTTTTTACCTGCCACTAACCGTTTTTAATTTCCCTACACTTATATCGTTAGACTAGGGATATTCGATATACATCGATGCATCGTATTTACTCGATGTTTACAATTCGATACATCGACTTGATCCGATGTTTTGAAAAGCTTTTGATATACTCGATAGATCGATGTATTTTCATGTAACATCGAATGAATTTTAACCACCAAATGAAAGTATTATATAAAAAATAAATAATGAAAAATAATTAAAAAGAAAAACACTAGAAAAAGGACATTACTCTAATTTCTATGATTGTGGAGGTTTTTTCGATTTTAATTTTTGTAATAATAATGACCAATATTCTTATATATTGACTTTATATTTTAGAAAAACCAATGTACTTATGTTTATTGCGTTTATTTTTTTTAATAAACAACAACTGAATTAGAGAATGATTGTAAAAAATTTCTTTTTTCTTTTCATTAGTTACTGATAAAAGGCGTGCGGACAAGGACAGGGGTTTGTAGGAGCTTTTAATAAATTAAAATAGTCATAGTTAATTAGAAATAAGTAAGGAAGGGGGCTGACTTTAGCATTGTGATGTAATGCTAGAAAAAGTACTTGATTTTTAGAAAACATCGATGTTTCTCAACGATATATCAGAAAGTATCGATGCACTGTCTTGATGCATTACATCGAAAAAAACATCGATGTATTTTCCAAGTGGACACCCCTACGTTAGACTATATTGTTCTTAATTCCTAAACAAAAAAAACAATCACTCACACATTCAATTTCTAAAAGCATATAAGAACATTTAAATGCCTAAAAATGTCTGTGAAATAACCGTAATATATATTTATATTGTCTTAATTGCCTTATACATTAATATTTAATATATTTACCGCTTTATTTTGTATAACGAAAATGCACACCAACGACAGGCAAGACACGAGAAGCAATACTTTTTTCTATGCGAAATTCTATTGCTTCTCGTGTCTTGCTTGTCGTTGGTGTTCATTTTCGTTATACAAAATAAAGCAGTTAGTTTAAATAAAGTTTTTGCAATACATTATATATGCAGAGTGAATCAAAATGTAGCGTGACCGACTATATTTTACAAATTTACAACTTTAAAAATTTCATTGCATAATTTTCGGCTTGTCTTAGAAATACATATTACATCAGTCAAAATAAGTGAACAAGGAAAGTTTATATATGTGGTTCCTTGTTTTATCACCACTTTAGTTAAATTCTTACACTCCATCTTACTTAACTTTTCGTTACGTTGATCTCTATCTTAAATACAACTTACTTACCTTTTTAACTTAATGTTTTAACATATTAATTACCTTATATTTTTCGTGTGTTGTTATTATATGTTACCTGGTTCTACATTTATGGCCTTATTTTGTATGCCTAACGAAGCATTCATTAATCGAATGCTATGCGAAAGATGTTGTAAGCAAATGGAAATTTGTATCCATAACGAAGCTACTCGATAACTCTTACGACATGCTTACGTTTCTTATGTAATTCAAACTGTTATACAGAAGCAGTTGTCAAATGCGGCAATGCCAGATCAATCATTTCAGAAGTTTTCTGTTTTTGTCTATTTAATTTAAAGATTTTTTAAGAATTTTGCTTCGTTTATTGTTTTCTGGCAACGCCGTTGTTTGGTTTATTTGTGTGAACAGCTGTTTTGTTTTTATTCAGTCAATTTATTTTGAACAATAAATTTATTGTATTACTTAAAATTTGCTTATTTGTTTTCATTGGCCGCATTCAGCGCAGACAACAGTTGGCAACTGTTGTGTAAAAATTCGCTGAATGGTACAAATTTGGTAGCGCTAACTAAAACTGATAAAGTAGCGAACGCCTTTTAATCGAGCGAACAAATTCTATGCTACATGAACACAACTGTTTGCTTAACTGTCAGATGCTGTTACTGACGCTGTTAAATTAATAAACGCAGAAAGAACGCAGCAAATTTAAGTGAGAAACCTTTGCAATTGAATTAAATTTACATAAAAATTAAATTCAATCTAACTTCTGACGTGTAGAGTAGCAACACATTCAGAGAAAAACATCGTGAACTAAGGTAGCGCTACCATTACAGTTCACAACAGTTGTCTGCGCTGAATGCGGGCATTGTGATTGTGTTTTAAATAAACTATAACTATTGAGCTACAAGTGTTCAATAATAAAGTGACATTGAAGTGTTTAGTGTTTAAAAAAAATGTATGCAGCTTTAGCATTTTTTGATTTTAAGCAGGCTGGTGAAAGCGAATTGAGGATGCACAGGCGCAGGTTGCGAGATTGCACTAATGTGCTAGAGCTAGCAGACGCTGAGTAAGTTTTTAGATTTTACATCAAGTGCTTTCCATTTTTTACTATCCATTTTTTGAACAATCTAATTCAACGAACACAACATAACGATAGCATTTGAGTATTCGTGTGATTTTGACGATTGAATTCGCCATTTCATTGATCGTTAGGGATGCAAACTGCACAACAAACTGTATATATATAAAACAATTTTTATTATTATTCATATTTTTATGTATCAAAAATTTTCATCCGAAAATTTGAGTTTTAAAAAGATTTTCAAATAAAAAGTACAAATTAAAAAATGATTTTTAAATAAAATAAATTAAAAAAAAAGTTAAAAAACTTTCGCACCATATATATATTATAGAGTTAAAACAATATAAATTAAAAATAATAATGCAAAAATATGTTTCTTAAATTTGTATTTCTTTAACTTTATTTCTGCAAAGCGGTAATCGTACAATCGTACAGATTTTTGGTAAAGTCTTCATATGTGCTGAATTATCTAAAAATTCAATGAGCTTTTTTATAAAATTTAGTACTTTGTTCTACATTGCAAACTTCCGGTAAGAAAAACCTATTTGCCATAAAAGCCAATACATCAGCACACATCACAGTGTGTTGGATGTCATTCTGGATTCCTTTGGGTTCCTTAATTTGAAAGTTTACCGAAAGTTGAAAAATAGTGTCAAAAAAGGTTTGAGGTTATAATTTATTGTAAAATACTAATAGAAGATATAACACAGCGAATACAATACACATTAAGAATATAAATTTTATTAAAAATATTACATTAAAAAAATCTGAAATGGTTTATTCACAAAGTAGTTTCAAAGTTGAAAAAACAAATTAAAATTTTCACTTCTTGAAACTGTTAAAAAAACTTCCAAAGTTTGAAGCATATATCTTCTCACGTATAGAAAAATGTCAAACACAAAAATTAGATTAATAAAATTTATACATTTCTAAGTCATAAAATAGAAAAAATTTTAGAATTCCGACGAAATTTCTTTCGATTTTACTTATTCTCGATCAAAATAAGTTCGGCGCACAGTGCCAAAAAAGTGCGCTGTGCGCCGTTTACTCGAAATCACTTGACCATATTGACAGCATAACTAAGACAGTTTTCGTCCGATCGGTTTGATTCAAAATTGGTTTTTTTGAGAAATTGTGCTTCTTTAGCCTGATTCAGCCGTTTTTCCATTTTTTGTTGTTTCTTTTTGATTCACGATTGTCTTTTGAAAAACACTTGAAAATAATGATTTTTTTTTTTTAAATAGTCGTCATATTTTTTCGAAACAATATATTGAAAATCCCCTACGTTCGGTCGTCATAGCCAATAATATATATTTTAAGAATCTTTTTCGTTTTTTTGTCCTTAGTTTTTCCATGTGAACGAATTGCTGTCAACGCCACTTAGGCCAGATTCAAGAGGTGCTATTTTCAAAAGACCATTATGCAAAAATTAGCCATTAAAAACCAAAAATTAAAATTTTATTTAAGTAGGTACTTAATACTCTTCTTAAGATGTGTTCAAAGTTCAATCCCTCAAACTGATTTATTTTAAAAATTAAACAAAAATCTCTTAAAATTCAGACTTTTACACTGTTCATACCCCTTAGTTTCATCTACAAACTTTTTGCCACCCCTTTTTGAATTTCGCGCCTTTTAGTAAGCAAAACTAAAGCGGGATTTACTGACCACCTGTAGTAAGTTTTGCAAGTTTTTTTTTTTATGAAGTTTTGAAAATTTTTGTGCTCTATCTCTCTGCGCACTCAATGAGAGAGTAACAAAAACTTACTGCACTCACTGATCACCTTCAGCATGTTTTGCAAGTTTTTTTTATATGAAGTTTCCTCTCAGAGAGAGAACTTGCTACACGCTCTTCAAATTGATTAACATTATTTTAATCCACACAAAAACTTGCTAAAGGCTATCAGTGAATCCAGCTTAACTTAATTTCAATTTTCTTGCTGAATCTTTTTGAGTAGTGTTGCCAGAATGGAGTTTCTTGAGTTGAATTTGGCATATTTTATTATTATAGCTTCAAAATAAAGAAGCATTGTGTCTGGCAATAACAGAAAACTTGCTAAAAGTTTTACATGTCAGTGAATCGACCTGCGGCACATTCCCACAGAGAGAGCAAGAAAGCTGTCACAAAAAACTTGCTGAAGGTGGTCACTGAATGCGCCTTAAGAAACAAGTACCGTTTAAGAGCCCTCTCTTTACGATTTTATCATTTCCGTAACAGTCATTCTAGGCATCTTATGTCATTCCCGTAACCACTCAAAAATACACACAATGCATACAAATCCATTTCATGACGTCATACAGTGTGGCCTCAAGCAATTTTAACTTATTTTGGTCCCAAATATTATAAAGAAACCATAATTCTACACGGTTAGAAATCTTGTACTGATCTTGCAAGAAAACATGTAGCAGCTTTGGTTTCAAATCTAGCATTTGCAAAATTCTAAAATATGTTTTTAATACAGGTTTGGTTTTAAATTTAGTACAGGCTCAAATTAAAGTATAAAAAAATATAACAAACAACGGTAAGATTCGAACCTATGACATCCAGTTTGTAAGTTAACTAGTCTAAACACTGGACTGTTGCACTATGAGTCACATAAGAAATAAACAAACATATGAAACGAATCGTCCAAGGCTGCACGCATAATAAAGCATATGAGCTGGGCTGTGCACGAAGCGTTTAAGCAAAACAACAACACAACGCTCATGTGCTTTACTATGCGCGCGGCCTATTATTGAGTCTTAGCATTGCCAGGCTAACTTTTTACGGGTCCAAATCCATATCCAGAAATGTTCTCAAATTTAAATCAAAAAGCTTAAACGAACGCTGTAGTATTTCTTTTAGTTTACATTTTGGTACATTATAATCTTACAAATAAAGATTTTTTAAAAGACTTTATAAAAAATTTCATGGATTTCTCATTACTTTTAGTTGTTTGGGGAAACAACTGCATTATTTTAAGTGTTATTTATAGTTGAGTATTAATTGCTCGTTAACGTGTATTTACATGTTTTTATAGTCGAATTGAATTAAATAAATTAAATACAAAAAGGTTGTTTTTATTACTGCATGACCGCTTTTGTGGTCCAAATCGATAAGATGACACAAACGAAATCGCAACTTGTTATGACTGCAAAACAAGCTAAAGGTTTCTAGCTAAAGACGAAAATTAAGCATTTTGTTAAAACCATTATTTAAACAAACTCATATTAAATGCTCACACTCTTAACACTAGCACTGTCCAAGGAGCCGTATGTGCCAAATCTTTTTAAAATCTCTGGTGTATTACTTGCAGCATCTATTGTAAACTCGCATATCGTTATAGTTATCCAGAATTGCAATAGATTGCACAGAATTAATTGTGGCAATAGCAAAAAAGCGGGCAAATCATATTTCCAAAGTTGCATTTTAGCTAGGAGTAGGAAGAAAAAACAATTAACAATATTGTAAATAACTGTGGTCGCAATCAACATCAAAACTTGCAGCTGATATCGTTTGACAATATTCTGTCCAAGTAATAATAGGCGTTTATATGTAAATGCAACATTATCGATTGTATCGGCCATTTCACTTAAAGACTGCATCCAAATAATGCTCAATCTTAATTTGCTTTTCGACATTTTTTTGTGAGGAGCATATAACTTTAACTCTATCATATCAGCCAAGTTCTCCAGATCTTTATTCAACTCCTTAAAACCGATGCAGACAAATAATATAGAGTTGTTAAAATGATTTATTATTAAAAGCATTGCAGTTTCCAGAATGCCAAACAGTACAAATATCAACAAAATGTCCAAGGAAAGTAACCAAAAAAACTTTAGTAAGGAATACAAGCCCATCATAATCTGACAAAATGTCAAAAAGGTTTGTATTATAACAAATCTGTCGAAGAAATCACTTTTTCGCTCGTATAATTCATACTGTTTGAAGTAGTCCCAATAAATGGCCCGCATTTCATTGATTATACGCAAAAGATTCAGCCGTCCTGTCCAATTACTATAGAGTGTAACAATCAGCGCTAAGGTACCGAGTGCCATTTGAATGATGTGCATAATAGCATTAATAGGCTTCTCATAAAAAAAGCTAAAGTTTATCTGAAGATACTGTATTTCAGGTACTTTAACAGCCAGCGTTATGATCACTCCCATATAAATAGTAATGCTGTAGATGAGCGTAATACGCGAACTTTCTAGTGCTCTTTTAGCAGAATTGTATCGGAACGGTAATAATCCCAAAACTATTGAAAGTGCCATAGTTGCTTTGAGCAAAATTATAGCAATTTTAGTGCTCTTCCTCAGAACCATATTCGTCAACTAATATTGACAGAAATAAATTATTTTGTCTACTACCATAAAGATGATTATCCTTCTTATTAGCAATCAGCTAATGACTACCGATACACATCTTCTTTTTCATATGCATGTACAAAAAATAGACACAATATTAGACACGAGCATTCAAACTCGTACCACAAGTATGTAATTTGACAATATCAATTGCATCTATACCAGGGTTGATATTTTCGGTAAAATCGTACTTTTTTGGTACAATTTTACATTATTTCTGCTTTTCTACTACCAAATCGTTTTTGGTACATTTTATTTACTCGGAGCATTTTTTACTAAATACAGAATTTAGAGCTCTTAGTGAGCAAACAGAATTAAAAGATTCAAAAAATTAATCTATTGCTGAATTTTGTCACTCTGTAAAAACTATATAAATTGAATTTAAATAGTAAATTTTCTCCATATATATATAAAATTCAATAAAAACCAAATGCATAAAGAGACTGCTTATTGCAACAATATTTTCTTTAATGAAAACAACAGATTTTTTAATATTTTGTCAAAAAAATGCCACTATATTGATAGCAGAAGTAATATATAAAAAAAAAATTCTGTAAATTTGACTAAAAGTGGAGAATTGCTAGACTTAAGATTTTCACATTTATTTCTTTCGTTACCCTAATATAGAAAAGCCCTACCTAATATTTTTAAAAATATTTTTTCGGCTGGATTGTGTCAGATTGCGGGTGGATAGGTGAGTAACCTAGGGGCATCTGTAAAGAATTTTATTTTAAAAAATGTTAGTGGCCTTTCTACTATATAAAGGTAACGAAAGAAATTTGCACGTTTCGCTTTTTTGCTTTCTTAATTTTTATTTTTTAATTAACAAAAAAAAACCCCTAAACTTCACCAGTCTTTTAAATTCTTTTTTAATAGATTTTATTGATATCTTTTTATGAATATTATAAGACCACTGCTCCTTTTTGTGATTATAAAAAACTTTTTGATTAATAAAAAATAAATAAAAACATTTGCAATTTTTGCTTACAAAGTTTATGAACTGAATTGTAAAAAGCACATTCATACCCTATAATTTAAATAAAACAAAAATATATTCATACTTTCTTTTTTCATTTAGTACAATTTTTTTTAAATTTTTATACCAAAATGAAAAAGTCATTTGTCAACTCTGATTTATACTATTTTAAAAAATTAAAGTGCAAATTTAATATTACCACTTTACTGCAAATGTACTGGGACGACTTTTATGAGAAAAATTCAAATAAAAATGCTACAGCATCTGTTAGGGCTATTTTCTTTTTGTCATTTTAATAATAACTACATTTAATTACAGTGTTAAGTTATTAACCCCCAGACTCAGTATGAAGTCTAACCAGACCTTTCGACTTTTTGAATGTATGCATCTTTATATTATGACAGTGGAGAGCAAAATGGTTGCACGACTTTGTCCGGCTCGACGAGAAGAACAAAATGAAACAACGAAAAATCCAAAAGAATTGTTTTAGTATTGATAAATTTTTCTTTATATGTTGCTTCGTGAATGCATCAATATGAGGTCTGGCCAGACCTCATTCCATATAAAATGTATGGAATTTGTATAGCACGGTCTGAATGAGCCAAATTTCATTTCTTAGGGTGTGTTCGGCCAGTCATGGTATGGGTCTTATACTTATTAGCGTGGTCCACATGATCCTACATGTTGTCACTCCTGGCGTGATGGCCTTGAATTTGAAATGTTTCAAATTCAAGATAACATGTTGTCAGTCGGCTGTATCGAGCGTTCGAACGGTCAAATACGAGGCTTGTCCTACAATACGTGACAACATGTAGGACCATGTGAACCCCGCTATTTGTACAACATCGGATGAGCGGTTCTCGAGTTTATGCAAAATAGTGGATCCGCTTTCGCCCACACGATTTCTCATCGTATTAAAGCTTTGGAATTATAGGTTGCACAACCTCGGAATTCGGTATTTGACCACAATTTACAAGTGCCGTTTGACTTTAATATTTTATGGATGTTTGACAAGGGGGCGTGGCAACTTCCATGCAGCCCAAATTTACGATACCGAATAGTTTTGAATTATAGGTCTCACAGCCTCGGAGTTCGGTGCACGACCGCAATTTACACGTGCCGTTTCCCTGATAACATTTTATGGGCGTTGTACAAAGAGGCGTGGTACTCCCCATACAACCCAAATTTTCGATATCAAATAGCTTTGGAGTTGTAGGCCGCACGGCCTCGGAATTCAGTATTCGAACTCAATTAACACATGCAGTTTCAGTTTCACTGATAACAGTGTATGGTTTTGGAAAAGGAGGCGTGGCAGCGACTCGCCGCGTTTCAGCAAGTTAAATATATATATATTTTCAGTTATATATATATATACATCCATAAACGTAGACATGAAAAACCTGGCCAGACCTCATACTGCAATTTACCACCTTCGAAAGGTTCCTGAATCGCAGGGTTAATAAATCATCCCAGCTGCCACGCATTGCTTATTCGGTTTCTTTTTGCGTGTTTGTGTTGAGAGAGTCGTAATAAACTCCATGTTGCTCTCAGCTAGACTCATTTTTGCTCAGCTACAGCGTTGCCAGATATTTTTTACAAACTGTAAATTCCAAAAAAATCTATATTTTCACAAAAAAAAACTGTAACCCTTACAATCGAGCAACATGAATTTTATTAAAGTAAAAATAATAAACGACAATTCATTTACAAAACATATACAATAACCAATAAATAATAAGAGTAAAAATAAACTTATAATAGTATTTGTACTTTTGAATATTATTGATCACATTTTGTTTTTTGTTTTTGAAATTTTATTTAATTTATTTTCATGAATTTATTTTCAAATTTGTTCGCAAATTTTGGTTGATTTATCAAACTTAAGGGTCCAGTCTGGTTAGCTTGACCAAAAAATAGGCAATTTTTATTAATGTTTTTTTTTTTTTGAAAATGTAGGTACTCAAAACTTTGCAGGTATTTTTATAGTACTTTTAAGAAGATTGTTTAAAATTTTCAGATTATTTAAGAAATATTCTGAAGCAGGACATAAAGCAATGTCGGCCAGTGTACAAAACACGATCCAGCTGGCTACCTTACCATAGTTGGCGAAAACCTTCCGGAAGTATCTTCCTTAGTATGAGTGTGATGATGCAAAAGACCAATTTTAATGAAATTGATTAAAAAATAACAAAAAGGCGGCGTTTGAAACATTTTTTGTAATTTTTACTAAAACATTTTCTTTATTTTTATCGTTGATAAAAGATCCAATATGCAATGTATCGTAGAGATTATGGTCCATCCTTTGAAAAATTTAAATACGTGTATTAAATAACAAAACATTAAAATTGTTAAAAATTTACTGAGTTATGAGAGTCGCCAGATTGAAAAAGTATAGTGCGCTATCTGCTTTGACGCTATCGGCTCCGAGGGCTATAATTTTTGAACCATTGGTAATTTCGATTTTCCCTTTTAGTATTACATTCTACACGGATTTTTGCGACCAAACTAACCAGACAGGACCCTTACTACGATTTGATTGAATTTTTTAAGAAGAACTTTTGTTCTTAGAACACCACAAAGCGCGGGCATTTGTAGCTTTTTTTTAGTTTTGATTTACTTACATTAAATACTGAAAATATTCTCTCTACGTTTGCAATGGCTACTGGAAGACATAAAGCACCATACACAATTTTTCCCAAAAGAGCAATCGCTTCACCACCATCGCTTTTTTTATTTTAAAAATAGTTTACCAACAAAATTTAAAACATATTTCTGTCAACACTTAAATTTAAATCGCTAAAATTAATTTGGCGTAATTCGCGCCATTCATAATCAAATTTTTGCAATTCATCAATGCTTATAACATATGTCAAATGTCAACTCAATTGCGATAAATGTAAATGGTTATTAAGTATTTCGATGGTTTTATATAGAAAAGGCGTAACTCCATTTTTTATTTCCTTACAGGAGAAGGAAAAAGCTGAATAAAATCTGAAAATCTTAGGACATAAAAACTTTTTAAATGCAGCTTTTATATAAGACTAGCTGAAACCCGGCGCGTTGCTGCCTCTCTCCCTTGTCAAACGCCCATAAAATGTTATCAGTTAAACAGCATATCTAAATTCAGGTAGAATACTGAATTCCGAGACTGTGCGACCTATATCCACAAAGCTATTCGATATAACAAATTTGGGTTGTATAGGAAGTGCCACGCCTTCTTGATCACCGCTCATAGAATGTAATCAATTAAACTGCATGTGTACATGGAGGTTGAATATCGAATTCCAAAACTGTGCGACATATAACTACAAAACTATTTGGGTTGTATGGGAGGTACCACTGCCCTTTTCCTTACGCCCTTTTACCAATGAAACTGCATGTGTAAATTGAGGTCGAATACTGAGTTCCGAGGCTGAGTTACCTATAACTCCAAAGCTATTCGATATCGCAAATTTGGGTTAAATTGGAGGTGTCACGCCCCCCCAACAAACTCTAAAAAATTTTATCAGTAAAATCTGCAAGCGTAAATTTTGGTCGAATACTGAGTTCCGACGCTGTGAGACCTTGAACTCCAAAGCTATTCGATATCACAAATTTTCGTTGCATGGGAGGTGCTACTCCCCCTTGATAAACGCTCATAAAATGTAATCAATGAAACTGCATGTGTACATTGAGGTCCAATACTGAATTCCAAAGCTGTGAGACCTATATCCTCAAAGCTATTTGATATCTCTAATTTGGGTTAAATAGGAGGTTTCATTCCCCCTTTTCGATATCACAAATTTTCGTTGTATGGGAGGTGCCACTCCCCCTTGATCAACGCTCATAAAATGTAATTAATGAAACTGCATGCATAAATTGGGGCCGAATACTGAATTCTGACGTTGATATTTGATATCGCAAATTTACGTTATATGGGAGGTGCCACGCCTCTCTTACCAATGAACATAAAATTGAATCAATGAAACTGCATGAGTACATTGAAATCGAATACTGAATTCCGGCGTTGTGCGACCTACAACTCCAAAGCTATTTGATAGCACAAAGTTGGGTTGCATGGGAAGTGCCACTCCCCTTTGCCCTACGCTCATAAAATGTAGAGGAATGAAAGTGCATGCATAAATGTAGGTCGAATACCGAATTCTCACGCTGTCAACCTATAACTTTAAAGCAATGCGATATCGCAAATTTGGGTTGTAAGGGAGATGTCACGCCTCCCTGTCCAACGCCCATAAAATAAAACCATTGAAACTGCATGTGTAAATTGAGGTCAAAAACTGAATTCCAAAGCTGATTTCCTATAACTTCAAAGCTATTCGATATCACAAATTTGGGTTGTCCCCCTCCCCCTTGTCCACTCCCATAAAATTTCATCACTGAAACGGTACGTCTAAATTGTGGTCGAATACCGAATTTCTAAACTGTGCGACCCCTAACTCTAAAGCTATTCGATAACAACAATTTTTTATATATATGTGGGAGGTAAAAGGGGTGTGGCATTTTCTCTTAAACCATCTCGTACTCAAAGCAAAGCGTACTTACAAAATTTGAGCTCAATCGGACCAACAGTTTCGAAGTATTTTGATATTTTCTTAAAAGTAAGCGTAGATGAAGTGTGACCACGCCCATTTTTATCAAAGTTAATGATAGTTATCATACAAACTTATTTACCAAATTTTAATTTAATACGACCAAAACCGTCTTAAATACAGCATTTTTATTGATTTGTGGGCGACAAAAGGGGGTGTGGCATTATATTTTTCCTAAGCCAGTAGAAAGAAGTACCCAATTTGGTTCAGTCGTTTTCAAGTTTTAAGCATCCGAACAAATCACGATTCATTTTTATATATACAGATATTGATTTTTGGGCGGTAAAAGTGGGCTTGAAAACATTAATGTATCGTGACTGCCTCTTGGAGCACCTACACAGCAAGTTTTACTATAAAAAACACCGGAATTGCCATGATTTCGAAAAAGTAGGCGTATATATATTGCGACCACGCACATTTTTTGTACAGTTACTGACAGTAACCATCTGAATAAAATTACTAAATCTTAGTTTTTTACGATCGAAACCGTCTGATATATATCCTTTATTTGGTTTGTGGTCGATAGCGCAAATTTGGCTTGTATGGGAGGTACCACGCCCCCTCGTCCAAACGTTACCAAACCTCGCAGGAACACTCACTCTCCTCGGCAGACGTTGTTCTGCCATAGACCACCTTACTGCCATATACGAAAATGTCGAATAGCTGCCGAAAGTAACCATATGAACTAAATAACCAAATTTTAGTCTAATACGATCAAAACCGTGCGAAATATAACATTTTTGTTGTTTTGCAAGCGGTAAAAAGGGGTGCTGCAAAATATTTCCCTAGAGCCATCTCGTAATCGAAACAAATCGAATGCCCAAATTTCAGCTCAATTTAGGTTAAGCCTGGCGCACTTTACTTCACTCGACGCTAACTCCCCGAAAAGTGAGTTTAACTAAAGTGGGACAGGCCTATTTTTAGTGCATTTGCCGAGAGTAACCATATGAACTGAATTACAAAATTTTTGTCTAAAACGACCCAAACCGTTGAAATAAAACGTTTTTATTGGTTTGTGGGCTGTAAAAGGGGGCGTGGAAACCAATTTTTAGTTCAGTTGCTGACAGTAACTGTACAAACTAAGCCAGCATTTTAGCTCAATCGACCCAGTAGTCAATTTTAATGATTTCTCAAAAAGTCGGTGTGGCTATATAGCTTACGCCTTTTTTTAGTACAGTTGCCGAAAGTAACCATACAAACTTAGGTATCACATGTTAGTCTCATACGGTCAAAACTGCTTGAAATATAGCATTTTTAGTACAGTTGTCGACAGTAACCGTACATACTAAATTACCAAATTTTAGCCTTATACGACCCAAACCGACTAATATATAACATTTTTATTGATTTGGGGGCAGTAAAAAGGGGGTGTGGCAATTTTTTCCAAAACCATCTCGTACCTGAAACAAATCGACTACCAAAATTTCAGGTCAATCGGTTCAGTAGTTTTGGAGTCTATAGACATCACACAGCCAAACTCACTTCGTTTTGCTTTTTATATATATAGATATTGATTTGTGGGCGGTAAAAGTGGGCGTGAAAACATTTACATATAGTGACCGTCTCTTAGATCACCTACACAGCAAGTTTCACTGTAAAAATGTGTAAAACTCCGGAATTGCCATGATTTCGAAAAAGTGGGCGTATTTATATTACGACCACGCCCATTTTTCGTACAGTTACCGACAGTAACCATCTGAACAAAATTACCAAATCTTAGTTTTTTACGATTGAAACCGTCTTAATATATCCTTTTTTTGGTTTGTGATCGATAGCGTTAATTTGGCTTGTATGGGAGGTACCACGCCCCCTCGTCCAATAAATACCAAACCTCACAGGAACACTCTCAATATGTGGCTCCATTTTCCCTGAAAATTTCATAAAGATCGGTTCAGCGGTTTTGGAGTCTATATGTGATATAGCCACATACCCACATACCCACATACCCACATCCCCACATACCCACATACATACATCCATTTTTATATATATAGATATGCTACAAGTTTGCAATCATAGCGCACTAATTATTTTAAGGAAGATTAATTTGACAGTGATCTACTATAATATGTAAAAAACACGATTTCGAAAAAAAAAGTTAACGCCTTTTCAATATTTAGCAATCGATAAACAACTTTAGTTGGAGACAGAAGTTCCACATCTTTTAAAAACTTAATTTTAAAATTAAAATTTTATTTACAGTTTATTACATAGCTTAACATAAAATTTTACGCAATTTTCTCTATAGCACGTTTCTGTAATTTTTTTCACCGTAGTTCCCACCAGATTTTCTCACTTTGACGTCATTGCGACATCATTCTCTTTATAACTCTGTCTCTCTTGCACTGTCTCTGTTATAAAATGAGAAAAATTAATGGCTCTTCTCTCTTGTTTCAATTCTACTGTCAAAGGAACTCAATAGTGTGTCTGTAAACTAAAACATGCGACTCGAATCGATTGCAGTTGTCACTATGTTCTAACTTGGTGAAAAATGTTTTTTTTTGCTTATGCAACAGTAATATTCAATGCAGTTTTGGAATAAATATATCCACATTACAAATACTTTTACCTGGTACAAGGTATAAACTTAAAGTTTTTCATGTAGATTATAAATATATTATTAAGACAATATTATATGTACTAAAATGTATAAACTATTGAATGCGTAAACTGAAATATTTCATAAATTAAATTTATTCCATGATAATATTTGTATCATTACATTAAGCAACCGCATTAAAATTATACTATGATTGCAGCATGCGAATAAAGTTTGTTTGTGTTTTTAATATCAACATCACTAAGTGTTAAAGTGTTTAACATCAAAACAAGTAATTGTCAGAATAAATAATATAAACGTGTATATCCGCCATTTTCATAAATAAGGAACTTATGATATTTATATTTATTTTTTATTTATTGTTTATAAAAGAAAATCATCAAATTTCACGAAAAATTGTCTGTCACTTGTTGCAATTTCATATATTCCCTTTCGCTTGTGTATTTTTTTTTTCATCACGTGTTGTGACTCACAACGAGGTATTCCCCAAAATATTGTCTTTTTACTAGTGGCCAAGTGCTGGCAATGAAAGTTGATCCACCGCAACAACTAAGCGAGCGATCAACATTCATTGCATTGCGGCACTTTTATATGAATTCAATGCCAAGGCCAGTAAAATAAACAAACCAAAAGTAAGACAATAAAATGAACACTGATCTACCGCAACAACAACTGGGCGATCAGTTTTCATTTCATTTAAAGACGATTTACTACTGTGCGGCCAGCGTAAAATGCTGATCATGCCAAAACCAGAGGTAAATTAATTTCAATATTTTATTGTTGTATTTAACGTACACACAGTTTGACTAAGCGAATAACGCAACACAAAATGATTTAAATTTTCTATACGAAATTCTATTGCTTCTCGTGTCTTGCTTGTCGTTGGTGTGCTGCTTCGTGATACAGATTAATGCCCAATAACTTATCGTCGGGCAATATGACCCAATTACACATGTTATACATGTTTGTATGTTTGTTTAGCTAAAGTTGGCACCATTAAATAAGTATGTAAGAATATGTTTAATAAGAACTTAATAATGAAGTTAATTTAAGCCAAAGGCGGAAGATAAAATTACGCAACCGCTGATTAATCAATAAGTAGAATTAAGTATGTAATAAGTTTGTAAAAACGAAGAAGAAGAAGCGCGGCCAGATATGTTATAAATATTTGGTCCCCGCTAAAATAAAAATCAATTGATGTAAATTAAACTAAATCACCTGCAGTCAATTTCTTTTCAAGGAAGCAGACCAGATTTCCCACTTGGAAAAAAAGTAAGTATAAACTAAAACCTCCACGCCTGAATGCACCTAAGGGTGACGGCGACAGAGGTATTTTTTTTGAGTAGCTTGCCAGTGGCGCTCTTAAGCGCCGGCAAACAACCCATAGGTAGGACGTCGCTAGGCGACTGTTAGGACCAACGCGTATCCTCTCAGAGGGGATACAACACACGGACCACTATTTACTCGCTTATCAGTTACAGAAAAACTAGTTTTCGCAAAAGTGAGTACTTTGGAATGAAACACTGTGACGTCAGAAAAAGTAACTATTTGTCGCAGTAGTTACAGAACCGAGCTACTGAAGTCGATTTCCTTCGATTGTGGTAATTAATGAAATGACGTCAATGCTACAGTTATTTACTTTCTAAATAAATATCTTTTAGAGGTCATTGTCATTATATCAAAAATTAAAAAAAACAAAATATTTTAATATATTTTTTTAAATCTGAAATTTTTAAAAAACTGTAGTTTGCACTACGATCATCAAAAACTTTAAGCTTTTTTAAAAAACTGTAATTAACAGTTAAAACTGCTGTTAAGACTGTGAATATGGCAACGCTGCTCAGATAGCACAGTGCAACAAAACCAAACAGATGAGCCTCGAGCAAGGCGAAAAGTGAGATACATATAAGTGTAGTGCTGCGCTCCAAAACAAAATAAAACAAAAGAAGAAATGCTTTTTATTTGACATTTTGTTTGACATGTATTGTCTTATTGCGATTGATAACACAACTGCGGCCTGCTAGTAGATGTATAAAATCATACGAATAAAGCCGTGAAATTTACTCTTCTCAGAATTAGTACAAATTATTATAATCGTATTGAACCAATATCACAAGAGCAAACACTGTTACCACAACTGCTTGAAAGCCACTTTTATGATTCAGTTCATAGAAGCCACCAATGCATATCTTAGGCAAAACACTGCAACACTGGATGGCCATTGTTTCGAGCTGAAAATGAGAAAGAAAGGTAATTAAGCTTTATAAAATTACTAACTTAACTCCTTGCTTACACTTCTGGATAGCCGCAGCTCTATAACGCGTAACTCCGTAAAACTCTGCAGGGTCTCACGTACATTACGTGCATTATTCAACATACATTCACATACATTGTTGTTGAGCCACAAGTAAATCATATTCACAGCAATAACTTGCGGATAGAGCAGTATAGATTTTCTTGTCTCTGATTGAAATTTTGCGGTAATATACACCAAAAAACTGAAACTGCGCACCACATTCGAACTTAAGCAATTGAAGAGTATCAAGGTGATGGGCAACTTAAAAACAGCAGTGAGTCGTCTTTCTAAATCCAACAGTTTAGAATAGATAACTGCCATTTGATCTACTTCTTCTGCTAGATCACATGAACGCTGCATACTGATCGGTTTCTTTGGGTCAATTGCATTTAATTTGGTACGCACTGTCATCAGATCCTTGTTGAGCTGATCGTAGCAGCAGCTGATATAGAGAATGCCATAAAAGTATTGTGCTTCAATGGCAAATATTACACTTTGAAACATTAGAATTTTGAACAGTAACACATAAAACCTTAACGAATTGAACGATTGTGACACCAACATTGACATAACTATGGCCAACAACTGTGTGAAGAAACCAATATTGCGTAGGATCACATGACGAGCAAAAAAGACATTCTCTACGTTTCTACTATTAAAGTAATCATGTTTTAGTTTCACCGCTTCAAAAACTAGCTCGCTATGCCGAAATCTTTCTATCCAGAGATTAATAATGATGACTAAAACCGTTATAGATGCCCAGTTTTGGTTTAACATATAAATTAAGTTGCTTAAGGATTTTTCATCATTCACTTTGGTACTCATTGCTAATGCAATCTCCAAAATGAGAGCAAACATGAAGGTATTTACACAAATACAGTAGCATCGGAATAGATTTTTGCGTTTCAAGTTCTTGTCTTTTGGCTGCAACAGTCCAAGGAGCATAAACCAAAGTAGAGAAGCCTTCAAAAGTACACGTGGAATTGTCTTGCTACAACAAGGCGACATATTTAAACACTAAGCGATTTGAACACAAACTGAGCCCCACTAGCTGTAATGGGCATTTCCAATGATTATATTTTTTATTAAGTTACCAGCCGCAATTGTTATAAAATTTATCAGTAGCATAAACACTAGAAGGCTTTTGTCTCAAAAGTGATGAAAGCAACAATGACATAAGAATATCATTTCGATAAGTCAGAGATTGTTGATAATATTTCGAATAGTTGTCGTATTAGAAACGTGCCGTTTTATTTCGGGTATTTTCCTTTCTTTTTGTTCTATAGTAATTTTTTGTCCGGTATTTAAAGAGTTTATGTAAATACTAGGGAATCCAATCCCAGAAGTTTTTCTCGATCCCAGGTTTATCCCGGGATTGATATTTTCAGTCCCGGGATTTGTTCAGGATTGAAAATTTTAGGAAGTAAGTAATTCAAAACGTTTTTAATACAATTTTTTTATTATTTATTACTTCAAACTAAAAAATGTTAATTAATTTATTTATAAAGCAACAAAAACTAAACAAAAAAACACATTAAGGGTATTCACAATTCGGTTGTTTTCAGTGTAGTTAAAAAACCCCCGTGGTATTGATACCGAGCGGTTTTTATAGTTTTTGTTGGATTTTTTCTTTTATAAAACTTTGGGCCGTATTTCGTAATGAAATAACGTCCGAATATGTATGGAAAATGTTTGGGCTTTATTTCATTGGGCATTATTTTCCTAAACCCACATATGCTTTTACAATATTTCTTGTTAGGTTAGGTTAAGGTAGCGGCAGGTTCTTAGACCAGCCCACTTGGACCATATTTTTGGTCCGTTGTGATACCACAGAATGGAAGAAGGGAGTAATCAAGTGAAACTTTTGCGTAGGATGTTCTAAATGTGGCAGAAGCTGTAGAAACATGTGATATTAAATCTGAACCAAGTGTTATGCCTTGACCTCAGTCAAATCAAGTTACGAAGCGCTCCTCGCCACAAACTTTTCCTACCACCACCAACTACAACTTTTCGTCGTAAATTGATGTGTTTTACGTTCCTTTGATTAGGAATAAGGAAAGAAAGGTCATAGCTTAGGACCATGGCCCAGCCAGGATTCGAGCCCGGGACCCCTGAGCGATAGTCAAGCGCGCTACTACTAGACTATCGAGGCCGCTTATACAATCTTGTTACTTTGATGACATTTTTTAGAGTTTTTTTAGAGTTCCACACATTTCTTCAAGTTGAATATTTTTTTGTGTACTTTAACTGTTTTTTTTTTTTTTTTTTATTTACTCAAATTAGTTTTTGTGTACTGAGTTGTGGTCATTTATTTCTTATCCATTTTTAATTGTCACCAATCTAAGTGATATAATAAGGGAAGAGAAGCACGTGCTGATTGTTGAAGTTTTATTTTATTAATAACACTAGGACACAACCCAAACGTGTTCAAATAGCAAACGTATATTATAGATGTAATATCATCAAAATATCATCAAGAAACACTGCATCAATAGCTGTCCTTTGTCATGTTGAGCAAATATTTGGATCGTTATTAATTCAGAAATTAACTTTTTAAAAAAGAAACAGTTTAAGTGACTGTAAACATTCATGTGTTAAATCGCAATTGAAATCTTCACCTGAAATAATTGGCATATTGTGATAATTTTCACCCAGTGTAATGGAACCTGCACGTGTACAACATAATAGTGATCTGTTAATAAATTTAATTGTGCTAAACCGTTTGATCTATATGCTATAAATTCAAGCAGGAGATCAACAAAATGTTAGTTTTCTAAATATTTTAAAAGTGTGTTAAAAATTAATTTTGGCTACGACCCAGTGGGCAAAATCAGGGCTTCAAAGTGCTACTAGCAGGCCTTCATATGGATTTTGTCATATCCAAGCCCATCAACTTTTTTTATAAACGATAAAATTGTCTAGGTCTTCCTCCCTCGCTACTTTAAAGAGGCCTGATCGAAGCAGTTTTTTTTTTTTTGAGAATATATAAAAATATTAAATTTTTCATTTTAGCCCTAGAAAGGACTTTGACCGAGCTTCTATTGATTGTATTGCGCATTTTATTTTAACACAAATAATCGAGAACTGGACCTACGAGTTTTATGCTTAGTTATGTTCTCTCTAAGTATGTCAGTTTTTTACTCTCTGAGGTTTGCTGATGGCCCATATGAATAAAAAGTTGCATCTTCAGTAATTTGAAGTAATTACCAAAAAGTAAAGTGCTACAAAAAAGCTTAGATTCGGTATGAATACAAATTTTGTTCGAAATTATATCACAACTAACTTCGAAAGAAGCAATTACTACAAAAATGTGATATATGTTCATAGCAGCTGGTAAGTTTTAATAGAGGTATTCATGATTTAGTGCACTTGCCAGTGCATTTGAGGACTGAGGCAAATGTTTATTTGTGCACTTTGAACATTTTTACAGCTTTGATAAAAGTAACAGTGGCGTGTGCATGAAACCCAACCGCAAAACTACGAAAGTTCTCCAGTCCTCAACTGCACAGGCAAGTGCAGTAAATCGTGAATACCCCTAATACACTTTTAAATTGCCCATGGCCGATTGCCATGTCTGTAGTTTGCTTTCAACTTCAACATATCTTCTTTTCGCCTGCCCAAATAAATATCAAATAAAATAAATTCAATGAATTTAATATATATAAATAATTTACTACAAACTTGTAGTATGACATTTTGATTACTACTCAAAATCCGTAGCAAACACTACTTTTATTCTTAGCAATCCGGCCAATTTGTAGCAAGTTCGAAACAGCTGATTCTTGTAGTGCAGTAAAGAGCATTTTATTCATATAAACTAATTTGTTTCTTATTTTGAATTGTAGTAAAATTGAATCTGCTACTTTTATTCATACGTGCCATTGTCTGCAGAGAGGTGGCGACCAAACAGAAATATTCATTCAATTGAAAAATATTCTGCCTGAGCTGGGAGTTGAACCCGGGCTACCGCAGTTCCATAGGTTATGGGTCACGCACTCTATCCAGAAGCCTACGGCCACCACCAAATGAGAATTCATGTTATAATCAAAGCATTATAAACATTAAATTAACATCAAATTTGACTCTGACCGTCTCCTAACCTGAACCCACGTCGTGGTGTATGCGGGTCCGACATCTTATTTGCTTGTCTTTCACAGTTGTTAGCAAAGTCTCGTTTATTTTGTGTTATTACAAATGCAAGCAAGCATTCGGAGACATACAGAAATTCATACACAAATATAAGAAAAGACTAAGAATTTTTCCATATAAATGTTTTCATATAATATGATATATTATATAGTTATTATAGTTAGAATTTGGGGATGTGAGTTCGATCACCAGTTGGGTAAAAAATAATTTTTTTTAATAAATTGTGGCCTTCTAATGATTTTACAAGGTTATAATTTTTAAGCTTTAGGTCAATTAAATTATTAAAGAAAGCAACACCAACAACAACTCTGTATTAAGTCCATCACACTGCAGGCTAGACAGCCTGTTTCGTAAATAGCACTTGTTTTCAGCATCATATGTTTCAGATGAGTTTATTAGCACATATAACAAATCATATGAAATGTAAACAGTGGGTTGGTTACAGATGAATCACTCAAGATTACTGAAGAAAAAATTTAGCTATTTCCAAAATAGGCTGTCTAGTATGCTGTGTGATTGGCTTTATACAGAGTTGTTGTTGTTGTTTATGTTGCTCTCTTTCATAAATTACTTGACTTAAAGCTCAAAAATTATAACCTTGTAAATAAATTTTTTATTTTTTTTTTAATTTTTTTTTTTTAATCTTATTTTTTAATTTGTAATTTGGCTTTATTCATATATTAGTACATAAGAAATAGTTATTCTTTTGCGCACAATAGAATAGTGCAATATATATCTCGAACAAACATAAGATCAGAATGAAAAAGAAACAAACAGTTATTAAATTTATATTTAAAAATTACTTAAGTTAAATTCTAAAAGTAGTTTAATTAAAATAATAAAATAAAAAAAAACTTATATCTAATGAATAATTAAATAAAAAAGGATTAAATGAGAAGAAAAGAGAAAGTAAAAAAGAAACGAGAATTTAAGAAAAATGTGCAGATATTAATTGCTTGAAGTTTTGTGCGTTGGAAATAGATTTAAGATACCTCGGCAAGGAGTTCCACAATCTAATGGTGCTTACGAAAAAGTCTTGAAAAATTTATATATTTAAAGCGAGGAACTACCAAATTTAAGCTTCTGGCTGATACACAAAACTGAAGTTTAGAATATAGATAGTTTGGAGTTTTTGAGTATATCAGCTTATGCAGGAATATACAATTTCTTGCTTTTAAATAATGTTCTACATTGCATCCTAGAATTCGGTTGCTTAGACCAGTAACATGGCTAAATCTTCTGAGACCATACACATAACGGGCCGCATAGTTTAACGCCACTTGCAGTTTATGTAACGAATGTGAGTCTAGATCACTAAACACCACTTCAAAATAATTTATTGAAGGCATAATCAAAAGTTGGAACTCGAACTATACGTGAATGATAAACACGTACTACACAAAACTACGTGTTCACGTGTACACGAGTGCACGGGTTCACTTTTTTAAGTATTCGCGTTTTCACGATTTAAACGCATCCAAGCCAATTTCCACAGGTTTTTAGTGTCTTTAGACAAGAGATTATATTACAATAAGTTTGGCCAGCTTTTTATAGTATACTGGAGCTTGATGGTGCTTCATAGGCTTCAATGGCTGGCTAATATCTGCCCTTTTGTGGTTTCTATGGAATCTTTTATATGATATTCATAAGTGAAAGATATTATGACCAATCGATTTTACTGGCACTACTCACATCAAGGATAAGTTATTGTATCAATTAGGCTTAAATCTATACAGCCTTGGATAAGGAATCTATACTTTTATGGTCTCAGTTCTTGTTTTTATGCCGGGATGAATGATACGATTGTCTATCGAATGAAATATTTTTGACGAAAGCGTCCACGAAACCCATAAAAGAAACGTGAACCCATGTACACGTGAACCCGTGTACACGTGAACACGTGAAGAAGTACTTTTGTAACTAAACGTGCAGTACGTGCTTAACATTCACGTGTGGTTCGAGTACATGAATTTTTAAGATATTCTTAAAAGCACGTGAACTCGTACTAAACGTGTTCACGTGAAAATGGGAGCTCTAATTAAAAGTCACAGAATCTATAAAAGGAGGACTTGCAGAAGGAGTCATTGAACAAAGCGATAAATCGAGAACTGCTAGCATGCATTCTTTTGCGTAGCCCTAGCTTAATTGTCCACTGGGTACTTGCATGTGCTTATAACGGCATCAACGTTTAGAACGCGTCAAATCTACTTGACGCGCCATCTAACGTCAAATGCAATGTGCATTGGCTTATGTCTTAATGTTCCTTGGTTTTAATCTGAGATTATCTATTGTACAACGAAAGTATTTATATCTACATATATAAATAAAAATCAAATGTCGTTCGTTGGTAATTGCATCAGTTGAGAACGGCTGAACCGATTTGGATAATTTTTTTTAAAATGTTCGTAATAGTCCAACTTAGGGTTTAACGGAAAGAAAAATTGACCACGCCCACTTTGCGCCCACTTTTTTTGATTTATCTAAAATCGGAAAACGGCTGGACCGATTTGGATAATTTTTTTTTTTAATGTTCATAGTAATCCAATTTAAGTTTTGTCGGAAAGAAAAATTGACCACGCCCACTTTTGCGCCCACTTTTCTCAATTTATCTAAAATCGGAAAACGGCTGGACCGATTTGGATAATTTTTTTTCAAATGTTCGTAGTAATCCAATTTAAGTGTTTACTGAAAGAAAAATTGACCACGCCCACTTTTGCGCCCACTGTTTTGATATCTATATAAATAAAAATCAAATGTCGTTCGTTGGTAATTGCATCAGTTGAGAACGGCTGGACCGATTTGGATATTTTTTTAAAATGTTCGTAATAGTCCAACTTAGGTTTTTACGGAAAGAAAAATTGACCACGCCCACTTTTACGCCCACTTTTTTTATTTATCTAAAATCGGAAAACGGCTACACCGATTTGGCTAATTTATTTTTTAAATGTTCGTAGTAATCCATTTTAAGTTTTTACTGAAGAAAAATTGACCACTCCCACTTTTACGCCCACTTTTTTATATATACCTAAAATCGCAGAACGCCTGCGCCAATTTGGCTAACTTTTTTAAAATGTTTGTAATAGTCTACAAACGTTTTTTACAGAAAGAAAAAATGGGCGTTGAACAAGGGGGCGTGGCACTCTCATACAACCCAAATTTGCGATATCGAATAGCTTTTTAGTTACAGACCGCACAGGCTCGGAATTTACTATTCGAACTCAATTTACACATTAAGTTTAACTGATAACATTTTATGGTGTTGGACAAGGGGGCGTGGCACCTCCCATACAACCCAAATTTGAGATATCGAATAGCTTTTGAGTTATAGTTCGCACAGCCATGGAATTGTGTTTTCGACCACAATTTACACGTGCCGTTTTACTGATAAAATTTTATGGGCGTTGGGAAAGGGAGCGTGGCACCTCCCTTAAAACCCACATTTAATATTTTGAATAGCTTTTGCGTTATAATTCACACAGCCCCGGAATTCAGTATTCGACGACAATTTACACGTGCTGTTTTACTGATAACATTTTATGGACGTATGGTGTGGCTACCTCCCATAATTTGCGATATCGAATAGCTTTTCAGTTACAGCTCGCACAGCCTCGGAATTCAGTATTCTACCACAATTTACACACGCCATTCAGGGGGCGTGGCACCTCCCATACAACCCAAATATGCGATTTGCGATATCGAATAGCTTTGAAGTTATAGCCTAAGAATTCATTATTCTACCACGATTTACACATGCCGTTTCACTAATCAAATTTTATGGGAGTTAAACAAAGGGGCGTGGCACCTCTCATTCAACCCATATTTAGATCAACCCAATGCAGGTTCACTGATAACATTTTATGGAAGTTTGGCAACGGGGGCGTGGCAGCAACGCGCCGGGTTCCAGCTAGTTAATATATAATTATTAATTAGCTAAACAGCAATCAAATGCAATGTGCCTACGTAGAGTTATGGGTAAGAATTCTGCCTGACGATAGAGAGGTAGCGAGTTCAAATCTTGAAAGCGGCGAGATGTTTTTGCAATCATAATTTTGATGCTGGAACAGATGTAAGAAAACAGCACAAAGTCACAAAATTCTTAGAAAAACATGTCGCAAGAATCAAATGGTTCTTGAAATTTTCATGCAAGTAAATCACCAGAACGAGCCGTAATGAGCCTTTCTACAAAAAACTTTTAAAACAGTTTTGTGATTGCTTGACTCAATTTTGTTTGACCGCTCGTCATATATAAAACATTTGATTCGTCGATTTCATTTCGGTAATTTGATGCTCAAAGATGTACCTCGCTCTGAAAAGTCAACTGTCGAAAATGTCGATAAAACCATAAAAATCGATGAGTCCGACCATCATGTAAGCACTGTTTTGATTGCCCAGTTAAAACAATTTGAATAAGATTGGATACAAAAAGAAGGTCCATGAATGGGTGCCACACAATTTAACGCAAAATAGCCTTAGGTACGTTATTTTAATCTGTGAATCGCAAAAAATCGGCCCATTTCTGAAACGGACTGGTGAAGAAAAATGGTTGGTCGAATCTTAGTTGAAATGTGGTAAGCCGGCGCAAACGGTGCACAGTGCCTTTTTTTTAATTTAGGATGACATTTTGCTTTTTTTTTTTTGTTAAATTTTATAAAATAATATTTTTATTCGTCAGATTATAAAACATGTACTATAAATGTGGTATTAAAAACTTGATTTCTTGTATGGTTTTTTTTTATAAAACTCGTAAAAAAAAAAACCCAACAAATAAAATCAAGTTTAAACAATAATAACTTCGAGCACAAAGCATATTTCAAAGTTTTGTTTTGTGAACTTTGTTATGTCTTAATCGTCATTGAGTTTAATATAAAATACAATAAAAAATGTTCACAAAATTTGAAAAATCGTTGATATATGACTGTACAATTTTTTGAGGAGTGAAAATTTAAGTAAAATTTAGTAGAAAATGTCTAGTTAGTTAAGCTTTATTAAAGTCGTAGGCTATAGCTATCATAAAATATCGTACTTCTACCTTCGATTTCTGTAAAAACCTGCTGCACCTAGCTACTATTAAGAAAAACTACTTACTTTGAAAAAAGTTTTAAAAATAACATTTTGCCCTAAAATGCACTGACTTCCAAGACAATTTGTGGATACTCTTAAATTTAAAGAAAATTAAAATAGTACTCATAATTTAAAACAAATTGTGACCTTATTTTGTATTAGCAACCATTTTTTTAAAATGTTTTGTTTAAATTTCGTTAATTTGGTAATATTGTGGTATTAGAGTATTAGGTAGTAGTATTGTAGTATTAGGTATTATAGACATATCCAAAAGTTATCCGATTTGGAATTTTTTAGCACGACGTTAAGTGAAGTTAAATAAACTAAATTAACTCTTTAAAAACATAAATAAGCAATTTTATGTGGGTTTTTTTTATTAAAAAATATGGTGTGTAAGAGAGGCGATGCAGTTGACCTAGAATTCTATTTTTTGTGCTGTTACTTAATTTAGGCTAAAGCTCATTTGAATAAAATTTCATGGCCCTAGCTTGTATAGTTTCTGAGACAATGCAAATGTCATCCTAAAATCGAAAAAAGCGCACTGTGCGGTGGTCAAGCCAGGATTGACGGTCAATAAGATTTAGCTATGTGTTTGGTGGGATTGCCAGGTACTCAGTTCCTATGAGCTACTCCCCTTTGGACAAACTCCTAATTCGGACCTGTACTATCAACAGTTGATGCGTCTGAAGGATGCAATTACACAGAAGAGACATGATAGTGACTTGTCAGAAGCTCTGAAAGCTTTGCTGGGAGGTGCATATGCATCTACCTTATAGTTTGATGATTTAACTCTGCAGCAAGGTTTAATCGTGAGTTACTCGTAAACGTACAGGCCATGTTTGCTGATGACATAGCCTGCACGTTTAAGAATATCGCATCACTAAACCTTGCTGTAGAGTTAAATCATGATCTGGCAGTTTTAAGTCACTGGTTTAAAGTCCATCGATTGGTACTTAGCAATAAAACAAGAATTATATTTTTTACAACCCTATTCTGGCAAATTAACAAATTGTTAACCAGTATTTTGAATATTTGTATGTGTTTGTTGTTTTCAATACAAAATTTAAAGCTCAAAAAACAAAATTTGTTAATGAAATTGTCAATAGCTGAAAAGCAGTTGACAATTTTTATCAACATTTTTTATTTTTGAGCTTTAAATTTTGTTTTGAAATAAAAAAATTACAACAAACATATAGAAATATTCAAAATACTGGTTAAAAAATTGTTAATTTGCCAGAATAGGGCTGTTAGTCTAGAAGTTGATTTTCCACAATTTTACTTTCATGATGGCAGTTGTAAAAAGTTTCTGTCTAGTAAAAATATCTGTTTTTCATCTGATGTTTTACATAAATACTTATTCTAAGGCTTTTTGTTGCTCTTATAAGTGTTTTAGTATTGAACCTGTTGGGTGTTTTTTATAGAGTAATACAACTTTGAGTTGGCATCACTGCTTTATTTGACCACCCAATTAACAGATGATAGTTTTTTTTTTATTTAATTTGCTTTGACATTTCATCATGGATCGACTTACACCAGAGCAACGTGTGCAAATTGTGGAAATTTTTTAATCAAAATAATGGTTCTGTTCGTCAAACTTATCGTACACTTCGTCCATTTTATGGCGTATATAAGCGTCCTTCAGAACTGCTAATTCGAAGAACAATAGATCGTTTTCGGACCACATTTACTGTTACTGATAATGTGCATCCCGTGAGACGCCGAACAGTGCGCTCTGAAGAATCTGTAGCCGCTGTACACGAAAGCATTGAAGATGATCCTAATCAATCAATTCGTCGCCGTTCTCAGCAACTGGGGTTGTGTCCCTGCACTTTATGGAAGATTTTACGAAAAGATCTTGGCTTAAAAACTTTCAAGATTCAACTTGTGCAGGAATTAAAGCCAAACGACCATCGTATGCGCCGCCAATTCGGCGAATGGGCTAAGGAACAAATTGATATTGATTTCGAATTTCCATGGAAAATTTCATTTTCCGATGAAGCCCATTTTTGGTTGAATGGGTACGTAAGTAAACAGAATTTTCGTATTTTTGTCGAAACACCATTGCATCCACAGAAAATTACTCTTTGGTGCGCTTCATGGGCTGGCAAAGTCATTGGCCCATATGTCTTCAAAAACGATGATGGTCAAAATGTTACTGTCAATGGTGAACGGTATAGGAACATGATTCAAAGTTTTTTCGTACCTCAATTAGCTGGAATTAATCTTGCTGATATGTGGTTCCAACAGGACGGAGCCACATGCCACACAGCGGTCACTACAATTGATTTACTCAAGGAAACTTTTGACGAAATAATAATTTCATGAAATGGCTTAATTAATTGGCCATTTAGATCATGTGATTTAAACCCATTGGATTATTTTCTTTAGGGTTATGTTAAGTCACTTGTCTACGTCGATAAACCAAAAACAATTGATTACTTGGAAATCAACATTCGAAGAGTTATCGGCGAGATACGGCCGTAAATGCTGCGAAAAGTTTGTGAAAATATGTGTTCCAGATTGCGCCTTGTACGCGCCAGCCATGGTGGCAACATGGCCGAAATCATATTTAAACATTAATGTCATAAAATTTTTTATTCAATATAGCCCATTTCATTGATATTAAAAATATAGTACTATGTTTTATTATGATTTAAACTTGTACTACTCTATAAAAACACCCTTTATAAGGCAATTGAAGATCCCAGGCTTAGGTCCATTCAGATCATTTAGATGTTCATACACCAAAATTATCCATTTTAGGCTTAGGTCTATTTATCCATTTAAATTGTTGTATTAATGTGTTTACAAATATCACCAGATGCATCAGATGTATGTTTGAGAGAATTTAATGATAATCAACGACGGTACTGCAGGTAATCTATAATTTTTTGTTTGATTGAGTTCATGGATTCACTACTAATAAAGAATACTACTATTACTTTTTAAAATCCGGACCTGGCACTGACACCTGAATACCAATAGTTCCTGTTTATGGCAAATGATTTTGCTAATAAAACATTATCCTGAAGAGAAACTTGTGAAAATTGACTGACACAGTTTTTTCCCAAATAGTATAATAGTTTCTGTGAGAGACGCAAAATAAAATTACCTTCAAAATGACAACAAGTAATCAACAAAACGATGCATATTTGAACTAAATCGGATCATTCTAACAATGCTAAGGAAAGCCTTCAATTTCATGCAACAATAATGCCTTTGTTTTGCATTTGTTGATATTTGCATGTGTTTTGAAAACAATTTAATAGAATTTATTGTTGAGATAATATTTTATGTGATAATGTTTCATGTCATTTCAACAATAACTGAGTGAAAACCAAGCTTTGAGGTTGTAAGCACCACCTTTGTTTATATATAACTAACTTTATGGCAAACTAATTGGAATACTCAAAGCAAATTTTCCCAAACTCAACATAACTTGGCAAAAATAACCAGAATTCCAATGTAGTCTTCAACACTTTTTAGTCAACTATAAAACCACTCTTCCTGCCCACCCTTTTAAATATTAATGTCAATTCGCATGTTTATCATCTGTCACAGTTCGTAAAAACAAAACTTTTGCTTATTTATCACTTTACTTCTTGTCGCAGTCATAAATATGAGCATCATAAATAAAATCCAATCAACGTATATACAATTAATATGAATTTGAAATAACAGTACTGAAACATTTATTGCTCCAATGATGTAGACACCTAATGAAACATTGTTGCCTCTACTCCTTGCGCTGCCTTTGCCAACTACGACTACTTTGACTGCATACCCATTCATCAGTGTCGCCTACGAATCAATAAAGTATCTAAGAATGTGAATTCACAGAAACACAAGAATAGCAAACTTAAAAAAACTAAGGACCCATGTGAGCCGATTTTATTACCATGTGCAAGTAATGTCCCTAGTCGACCCAATGGCGCTTCTCAACAACAACTACACCATTTTCGGTGTCGATCTAGTTGGTGTTGCCGATGGTGGTGGTGCTATTCGTTAACATGGACAGCAGGGCTGAAACCAATTATCTACTTGACTCTGTGCGTAAATTGATTTTGATTTTGTTGTTTATTGTTTCGTTGCTGAGTTTTCACAATTTTGCCCCTAGATGTCGCATTTAGCCACACGTGTTGTTGCTGACATCAAGTTATGTTGCCAGTTTTTGTATTTTTTTTTCTTTTTATTTTTTGTGTTGCTCGCCGCTCTGCGAATTGCTGTTGTTTTTCGTACCTTGGCCCACTGGGTCCTCGACTTTGCTCTGCTCAAGTGTATTGCCAATATTTGATTTATTGACGATTGGTTTGATTTTTTTTTTATATTCTTTTCTGTTTTGTTTTGTTTTGTTTTATGTTTTTGTTTTTGCACGCAGCCTTAGTACTGTTGATGCTGGTGTTGCTAGTGTTCGTTTTTATTTGGCGTTTATGCTTTGTTTGCACAACCAATTCCTTATGGACGCATTAGGTCAAATTGGGCTGATCCATTCGACACAAACGGCAGCATACGGGATCTTTGCTTGTTTTTGGTAGGCATGTTTGAAATGTTAATAATATGTGACAGAATGCTTCAACAAGCCAAGACGGATAAAAACACAAAAGAACGCATATTGAAAAATGTCGACAATGCTTGACCTTATTTATTAGAACAACAAAAGGGCAGCTGGGACAAAAAAATGGTCTTTCTTTTTTGTGTGGTTTAAAATTACCTCTTAATATGTTGAAGTTTTGTCGAGGGGTCTATTTTGTTGTAGGTTTTTTTTTTTGTTTTTTGTTGTTTTGAGTTCTAATTGGATTTAACACCGCTGACAGCTTTGGGAAATCAAGATTTTTCCCTTTTGGCCAAGGTGACAATAAGTAGTAGTTATACGCTCCAATGACCTTTGTCATTTGGGAACATTTCTGTTCACCATATATATTTTAGAAAAAGTATTATTAATTATTTATTTTGAGGTTTTGGCCCAAACATGGAGCGTACCAATCAAAGTCCAATTATCGTCATTTTGCATGGTTCGAATGAGAAATTCCAATATAATTTGAAAGTAAACTTTTAGAAAATAATACGTATCTAGTCTTTTTTTCTCCAGCTTGTCAGATTGTTTTTAATTTATTTTTAAGATTTTAATTATTGGAGTTTGTTCTGAAATTTGTGCTTTAAAATAAGAGAATTTTGCTTTAAACCGATTTTGCTTAGAACCTGAAGAAGGGAATTTTGGTAAAGTTTTTACAAACAATTTATTTAATTAAAAAATGTAACATCCCAGCAAAAAAAGTGCTTCCAAAAGAAGTTAAAGTTCAGGGGAAAGTCTTGAATTCCATCCCTTCCACTTTCATACCCAGAAGGCATTCCTTTAACATATGCATGTCATTGGAAGGAATGCTTTCCTTGGTCTTCACTAGAAGTGTTTCCAGAATTTTTTCAATTGATGATTTCTTTGAGCCCTTCAATGAAAGGATTCTAGTAAGTGTTTTCCAGGAAAACTTTTAGAGGGCATACCATGGAATAGTTTGGGGTGCTTAAAAAATTCCAAGAAAAATACCCCTTCTCCCGATTGTCTCGCGATTTAGCTATTGGAAATGAGAAGTGTTTGGGTTTTGTTGGGGGTTTAAAAAAGCCCACATGAAATATCTCTTTTCTTGATTTTAACGGCATTTTAGTGTTGGAAGTGGCGGGGTTTTTTCTTGTATAAAAATTCCACGGAAAATATTAAAAATATATATTAATATTATATGAACTTTTCTTAGGTTTTCTGAATTTAAATTCTAATTGAATACCTTCCAGAAGTAGTTTAACAAAACATCTCTTCAAATCACTTCTTATTAAGGCTAAGAAGAAGCACAATTGTATCTATAGAATGTCTTCTGGAAGCAGTGTCCCTAAGAATGCATGTCATATTTTCTCAAAAATTTTGCTGGGATATGTTCCTCAAATTTTATTTTATATTAATGAAAAAAGTAAAAGTTAATAGAACCATTTAAAAAGTAAGGACATGTCAATTTATTATGGCAATTTTCAATTTAGTAGAACAATTAAGTCATACACATATATTTTATTATGACTTTTAAGCGCATTTTCAAAGTGAGAATACAGAGGAGTAGACATCTTACTTTATATGCAGGCATTTCTGTGCTCCAATTTTAGCATTCAATTGCCAATCTTGTGAAGTGTCTTTGAATTCATTTTAATACTTAAATTTAATTTTAAAGTGAAATTAGAGAAAATGGATCATTAAATTCTTTTGAGTTCCTTGTAATGAAACCCAATATGGAGTTAGCTTGAGCGATCATATAATCAATGTGTCTGGAGTAACTAAGCTTATGATGAGAAATTACACCTAGATCTTTTAATTCAGTTAATTTTGATAACGTTACTTCACCAAGCTAACACGGTTAAAAATCTTGGACTAAATTTTAAACTTTTTTGAATCGCATGTAGGAAAACACCAAAAAATATTTCTTTTTAATCCAAGGAAAAGCTTAAAATTTTTCAACCAAAAAAAGATTATTTTTCTATCAGAAAAAAGTTGAAAAAGCAATATAAATATCAACTTAAAATAAAAACTTTTCTGACCAGTTCGTGATTTGAACACACGTCTTTTGATGTGCTGGTTCAATACCTTATCCACTCATCCAACTCAGTTGTTAACATAGTTTCGCTTATTTTGCATAATTACGAATGCAAGTAAGTTTTTTTCAGGATGTGGGCTTAAAAAACAGCTAAACTGAACTAATGTTTGAACTAAAAATTAGTACTTTTTGGATTAAATATTCCTTTAATACAAAGTTTGGATTAAAAAGTAGTCCAAAATTTTTAACCGTGTATACGGGCACAATAACGGATTTAAGTTTCTCTAAAATGTTAAAAGTTGGCATTTTGCAATTTTAAGCTGCAAGAAGTTATCACTACACCAAATACATAGTCTCTTTACATCTGACTCAAGATCCGAGCATTCATACATCAACTTTAAAAGAGATATAATATTTATGTCATCAGCATACATTAAACACTGTGAAGTTTTTGGAATTTGAGGTATTTTATTTGCAAATAATAAAAACAGTACAGGCCCTAAGTGACTGCTTTGAGGAACACCAAAAGTAACATGGATAGCTTTGGTAAGCACATCTATACTTTTATATAAAAGGCTTCGCACGTATCTGCGACGACGCTAAAATTAAAAACTAATGAACTGATTTAAGTAATTCTATCACTAATAGAAAGCTACATGTTTTACTTAAAATTTTGTATCCTTTATTTTTTTTAAAACCACTCTTAAAAGTTGTTAAAATTTATATTTGTAAAGTAGCAAAAAAACCAAACATAAAAATCATTGCTTCATTAAATTGTTAGATGCACAAGCAGCATAAAGCTTTATCTCTCTTTTCCTCTGCTATAGTGTTTTTCATTATTTCTATTGCGGTGACAGTTAGTTTTGCACATTCCCATTTGTAAAAATTTATCGGTGATGACATTGTAATGCAGAACTTTAAACGGAAATGAAATCCTGGTTGTGGTGACATAAGTTTTTTTTCATTGTCAAGACAACACTTCTACTTTATTCGTCTATGTAGCAACATCGTGTTTTCTAACAGAAAGTTTTGCAGTGAAGTCTGTTTGTGAAATTTCTTAATCTTTATTTTGAAACCAGATCAAAGTTTTATATACAAAATAAAGTATTATTAAACATTAACTCTGAAGTGCTAGATCAAAGGCAAAAAATTCGTTCACTAAATTATAAAAATTTTTGTGGAAATTATTTGTGGCGTCATTTGCTTTTGTTGGCTTCTTTTCGATGTTTTCTCTTTCGTTTTCTTTGTGTTTTTGGCGTAGACAGGATTTTTGTTCAATTTATTTGTACTCTCTCCAATTTTGTGCGTCATTTTTTTTCTCTTCTATCTCGTGTATGCCTACTCACATTGCCGCTTACTGTGTAAGGTAGATGTCATCAGTGTTTTAGCGGCCATGTCCAAGCAAATGTAATTGAGCATTGTAAACAGACTTCGGAGGCCCCGCAGCTACATTGTATTTAAAAAATAATTGGTTACGTTATGTGTCCATTTACCACTGGGCTTACACTCTCCCATATGGAGTATGTATTTTTGAGCGCTTTAAGAGCATACTGAAAATGCAAATTTTATTTTGCTCGTCCGCAGTAAAGTTGAGCATGAATGTAAAACTTATTATAAAGTGTGTGCGTATTAGTTAATAGGTATTGCTAAAAAAGTACTGCTAGATGTGCTGTCAGGAAAATTATTTGTAAAATCTTAAATCTTTAATAATTTTGACAATGTATAACCCAAAACTACTTATTTAAAAATAGCTGCGTTCCTTTCATCTTAACATAATCGCGATAACAAATTTTGTCAAAGGAACGGCAAGAAAAACGACTGATAGAGGGCACTACCGTTGCAGTTAAAATTAAATTCAAACAATCATGATACAATAACTAATAGATGTCATGAGAACGTGTGTCTTTCACAACTGTTGTGAACTATTATGGTAGCGATACCTTAGTGAACGATTTTTTCTCTGAACTTGTTTTACTCTAAACGTCAGAAAAATTGTAAATTCTTTCATTTAATTATTATTATTATGCACTTATAAAAATAATTTAAGTGCAATTGTTGGCTCCGTGGAATGCGGCCAATGTGTATGGCTTTTAAAATTTTTATAAGTAACTAGCAGCTATACCCGCATAAAAAAGCTATCATCAAAAATGCTGTATTTCGGACGGTTTCGGTCTTATTAGACTAAAATTTGGTTACTTTCGGCAACTTAAAAAAAATTGTGAAAATATCCTCGTCTCCTGCGTCTGCCGGAGAATAATTTAAATCAATAAAAATTCTAATTATAACGACCATTTTCTGAATATAGTAGATATACGCACAAAATATTTTCAAGAAAAATCTTTCGTTTACCGTTATTTTTATTAATCAACAACTTTTCATAAAAAAATGCGTTGCACTGAGAAAATATATAGTTTTCGAGATGTAGCCAAAAGTTTAATGTCATAATAATGGAAATTTTCGAAACTTAAGAAGAATATATTAATGTTCAGAATCTAAGTTAAAAAATTATATTTTTGAATTACAAATTTTAAAATTTTTTACCCAAATTTTTTATAATCCTGTAATACAGGACTTCTTATAAACACCAAAATAGAAAAACCCAAGCAACTTTATGTCACCATAAAAACTAGTTTTTAAAGAAGGTAATTCTAATTAAATAAAGTAATTTTTTTAATATTTATACCACTTTTTCATTACATTATATTGAACATTATTTAACAAACACAATTATTTTTATACTTTATATTTGAAGATACAAAAAAATACTTTTATTTTAAGATTTCAAATTTTCACAAGATATTTAATATTTCTATCGCAGGCGAAGCAGCGGTTATTTGATAGTAATAATATCAATGTTAATTCTTATTTCTTTTGTTCTGTATATCTTTTTGTTCTGTATCTTCTTGTCATTAGTTCTCAGACTACACAAGAAGAGTACATTCTCCTTTATGTCCTTTTTTGGCGAAATTTTGTAAAATTAATTAAAATCTTAAAAAAATATATAAGTATTTTCTTAATAACCTCTTGTTTGGTAACAGATTTTTAAAAATCCAATAAAACTCAGAAAACAACCGATGCTTATTAAGTAACTTCAATTCTTATATTATCTTTTTTATATATAAAATTCTTCTGTACATGGCTTTGTCCCTGAACTCCTCCTGAGCGACAGGAACGATTTTGATGAAATTTTGTGTATGTGCGCGGCTAGGTCTGTACATTGTTTTAAAGGTTGACGTGGTAGGTGGCGCTGTTGCTGCTGTGGCAGTGTTCAAAGTTCAAAGAGGTCATACATGGGCACACTGCAGTAAATATTTACTGCATTACTAGAAGCAGTAATCAGTAAACTTTTACTGATAATGAAATTCAATTTGCATTACCAGTAAATTTTTACTGATTACGGGAAAAAATTGCAGTAAAAATAAATTTTTACTGATTTCTGGAAAAAAATTGCAGTACAAATAAATTTTTACTGATAATGAAATTTAATTTGCACTACCAGTAAATTTTTACTGATTACTGAAAAAATTTGCAGTAAAAATAAATTTTTACTGATTACTGAAAAAAATTGCAGTAAAAATACATTTTAACTGATTACTAAAAAAAATTGCAGTAAAAATTTATTTTTACTGATTACTTAAAAAATTTGCAGTAAAAATAAATTTTTACTGATTACTGAATAAAATTTCAGTAAAAGTAAATTTTAACTTATTATGAAATATCATTTGCATGATAAGTAAAATTTTTACTAGTTACTGAAAGTAGTAATTGGTAGTTAAAAATCAATGTACAAGCACTAAGGGCCAGTTTTTCAGTACGAGTTTAAACTTTAGTCAAATTTAACCTAGCTTAATTCACCAAAATTGGACGTTTAACCCCGGTCTAGCTTGATATTCAAGCATGAAGTTAAATAGACTTCAGTTGTCATATAATGTATTTTTGTTTGACTAAAGTTTGAAATCGTGCTGAAAAACTGGCCATAAATGAAATAAATAATTTAAAAAAATTAATGCTACTTACACATGTATTATATATGTATATTATTATGTATTTAGATATGTTTGTACATGTATGCACATTTATATACTTATGAAAAAGCTACACGATGTTAGCTTTTCTTAAAACTAGCATTTCAAAATTATCATCGCTGAGTTTTTGCCTTCTGGAACGATTCACAATCCCAGCGAATGAAAATAACCGTTCTACAGGTGCCGATGAGGGTAATGTGGTATTATATTTCAGAAAAACATTTTTCATGGCTGGATGGTTTCTTAGACAATTTGTCGTTGTGTCTCGATCGACGAGGTATAAAATTGTTTCTTGGAGATAATTTCCCGAGTCATTGGAAACACATTGTATGCTAACTTCTATTGAAGGAGATGAACAAATTCATACATTAATGCAAAAATGTTAAGTAAAGTTAAGTGCAAAATCTTTACCATTATCCCCAAAATCAAGAAATGATTTATGCGGTGTCTGCGTCAGAACACGAGTTTAGGCATCGGCTATTTTGCCATACTTCATCACATAAGTGCTGAACATTTTTTTTACTTCTTCTTCTGTTTGTGTTGTTGCTGTTTCTAAAAGAGCTTTCAAAAATCGCAATTTTATAACAGAAACACATATAGCTGCAATAACAGCATCCCAAGCTGCAGGCTGTATCAGGAAATATTGTTTTGAAAGCCACAGCAACCACAGATGTTTTTATGTTTTTTTCATGTGTTTTTTATGTGGCTGCATTGATCAGTGGATAGTGCGTTCAGTTTTTTAGTAATCAGTCAAAAATTGTTTTAACTGCCGTTTTTTCAGCAATCAGTAAAAACTTTATTTTGCTTCATTTCATTTAAATAATTAGTGAAAATTGATTTTTACTGCAATTTTATTCAGTCATCAGTAAAAATAAATTTTTACTGCAATTTTTTCAGTAATCAGTAAAAATTTATTTGTACTGCAATTTTTTTCAGTAATGAGTAAAACTTTATTTTTACTGCAATTTTTTTCAGTAATCAGTAAAAATTTATTTTTACTGCAATTTTTTTCAGTAATCAGTAAAAATTTATTTTTACTGCAAATTTTTTCAGTAATCAGTAAAAATTTATATGTACTGCAAATTGAATTTCATTATCAGTAAAAATTTATTTGTACTTCAATTTTTTCCCAGTAATCAGTAAACATTTATTTTTACTGCAATTGTTTTCAGTAATCAGTAAAAATTTAATGGTAATGCAAATTGAATTTCATTATCAGTAAAAATTTATTTATACTGCAATTTTACTGGTACTGCAAAGTGCGCATCTATGAAAGAGGTATTGAAGAGTATAACTCAGAAACGAATTGAAAAATTGTCATGATTCATTAACCACACCATTAATTTTTATGCAAAAAAAATTACAAAAATACAAAATGGATAAAAATAAACAAAAAAATCTCAAATTTTTATGATGGTCAGGCTTTAGTTTTTGATTGTATAAAATGTTTTTAAATTTTTACTATAGAAACATTTAATCAACCCTAAATTATTCTTTGAAAAAGCTATTTTTGGTTTTGAATATTTTTTCAACAAATATTTTTACCAAAATTTTTTGCGAAATAAAGAAATTCGTTAAGGCTTTTTTTGGATAATTTTAAAAATTAGAAGGGAAAAGGAAATGAAAAAGATTGAAACACAATTGGACGAACAATAATCAAAATTTTTAAAAAAAAAGAAATGCAATCCTTTGTAAAATGACCGAGTTATAAACTTTCAAAGCCAACACTTTCATTTTTGATTGATTTCTTTTTTCTATTTCACCAAAAAATAAAATTGTCTAGTATCAAAAACTTTTTGTGTGCTTCAGATACGAAAGTTTTTGTGGTGTCAATCTCTTGGAAATTTTAAGCAACTTGCATGTTCTTATAAAAAATTAAATTTTTCTAATAAAAAACATCTAAGCCAAGAATGTTACTTACCACAAATGTATGCAATTACCAAACTGCAGTAATATGAGAATTCTTGCAAGGCAGATTATTTACCTTAAACATTTAAGGTGTTTAATGAATTTGAGGACCTCAGTATGTTTGGCGATGAAAAAAGGTCAAAAATTTAGGCAAAGATATATAACTTCTCGATTGACACCGGGTAAAGCAGCTAGTTACTTATAAAAATTATATAAGGAAATTTTTTGGGCAATAAAAATATGTTAGGAAAAATATATTTTTGTTTTGCCGCCTTTGTTTTTACCTCTTAGGCAATTAAATGGAATTTAATGATTTAAAAAGTGCCTCTAGTTGGTTTAAGGTCGCTCTCGATAAAATCACCTTTCTTTGTTTCTAAAACCTAAGATGGCTGTTAAAAGTTCTTATTATAAAAATTGTGTTTTTTATAAGAAAAAAAACCGACATGATCTGGGACCCAATTAAAGACCCAGAAAAACCCTGGATAGAAAATAAATTTGACAGGACTTGACTTCTCTTTAAAGCTAAGATGTGACCCACCATATCTGGTGGCCATTCATCTCAGCTGGAAATTTAAATGCCTGCGGAATAAATTTTTAAGCTTTCACTTCAGACTATTGGGCAAATTTGAAACACTTTGATGCATTTTGTCCAGCAAATTGTCAATTTTATCTTGTGCTGCATTAAAACCTACGCATTCATATTCTTCATTTTCAATTCCAGCTCTCATTAAGACCTCTTATGTTAGCGCTTGTGAAAGAAACTTTGTTGACATAATTAAAAATTTACAGCTTAAGAGTTAAGTTGAACTGTTAAGTAGTTGAGGACGTCGCAGATCTGCTTATTTATTATTTAATTCTTGGATTTCAAATACAACGTAAAACTGAAAGAAAAAACTTTTTATGTGTGCAGAGCAAGTTCTTGTACTTATTCTCTCTCTCTCTCTCTCTGTAGCTGTCAGCTAACGATATATTCTCTCGTATTTCATTTTAGCTTTCGCTCTTAATGTTTGAAAATATTGGGAAATTTCAGCAAAGCACCAAGCTTCGCATGCGTCAATTTTAAAAGCTTTTGATGAACTTACTCAAAATACTCAATGATGTCCTTAATGCTTTCTTTGCAAGAAAATCCCCAAAAGGATGCTATAAGCAGATGCTTTCTTTCTGATTGTTGTGAATAAAACAGAAGGTACGCAATAAAATTCAATGTTTCGTAAGAATATTGTATTCAGTAGTTTTAAATAATCAACTTTATACCATTTTATTTAATTTTTAAAACGCGAGCACATAAAAGCTCTCAAAGTTCATAGCAGCAACAAAAGCACAAAGCACTATTTCACAATGCTTAAGGACTTTGTGTCCAGTAATGATGTTTTTTCTTGTTTTTGCTTTTGTTTTTCTTTCTGTTTTGCTTATTTTTATTACTTATTTTTTTTCTATGCCTTTTTGTCACCTTTTCTTAGCCCTTTTTTTATGAGTGTTTGCAAATGCTTTCCATGTTGTACGAAAGATAATCTTACCGACATACATACGTGACACAACAAAAAACAAATTAAAAAAAAATCAGCAAGACTTGTCGGATCAGTTTTATTTAACTTGTATGCCATAGTGTTTTCTGGTCATTAATCTTCATCACAGGTTAACGTCCCGGTCACTGTATGTGACACAGACAAAAGGACGTGTTTTGAATTTAGTTTGTCAGTTAATAGTTGGTCATGGTTTTGTTGAGCTCTTTTATATTGTTGTTTCGGTTTTTGCTGGAAAATTGTCAGTTGTTTAGTACTCAGACGTTTGAGCAAATATGAACATAAGTTGTTTTTCCAAAACAAAAACATAGAAGAATGAGTTGGTTTTGAATTGATTTAGTTAGTAAATGCATCAGAGAACTTCTGAAGTCGTTCTAAAAATACACTTGAAGAAAAATTTTAAGTACATGACTTACTTTCAGGATAAAAACAAACACTGCTTTGAAATGTTCTTGTAAAAAGTGTATTTTAATAATTGAAACACTTTCTTGTGTAGTTGTTAGATATCTACTTTGCCTTCAATTCGATAAGGATCTAGATAGTTTTGTAAAATCGCTACTTTTTTGATTGCAGAGATATTATTTTTGAAATTAATGACTTGGTTTTGAAATCACGTAGCTTTCGTGACATAAAACCAGTTAAATGTTGTCTTTTTACACGAATGCGAGAAAAAATACTAAAATAAATCCCAAAAAATTGTTCACCCAATCGTTCTACCTGTAAAAAATTCTTATTTTCTTAATAAAAGAATTTATCTTTTGAAAAAAAAAAACAAAACTCATCAGCTTATCTGTTTTTAAAGTCTATAGCTTAGTATGCTGCAGGTACGAACATTTTTAGGCATTTAATTCTGCACGCGAAATTTTGGTGTAGACTCAACACTAACACATACTTACTATAACCTGTTTGTTGAATGCATTAGTTAAACATTATTGTTGAATGTCAAATTTCCATGCCAATTCAAGGAACAAACATATAAAAGACAGCGAAATTTTGAAATTTTAACTATCCAATCATGGTTGTGAACTTAGCTGCATTGAACAATTTTTCGGTTCAACAGCGTACTAACCAAAGAAAAAAAAATTTCGCTACCTTTTCGCTGTCAAAAACGCAATGCATTTCTTACGGAAGATTTATTTTCGCTTCTACAGCATACTAAGCCTATGGTAGCAAATATTGTTACTAGAGCTCTAACTTAAGCACGTGTTTCGAACTACACGTGTGCACGGAAGCTCTAACTCCGTGAAGTTTGTTTTTGATTTTTTTTAAATATTCTTAAAAATACGTGTACTCGTACTCCACGTGTTCACGTGAAAATGATAGCTCTAATTTTTTACACATTCTAACAGTTTGAAAATTTAGAAAAACATTTTTTATGCTTCAAGTGCACTATTTAAACTATTTTTCGAAAAAAGTCAAAATGACGCCATTTTGATCTAAGTACACAAAATAGTTAATATATCTGACACATAGCTTATGTTCGACTAAATTTATTAATTAAATCAGTGAAATAACAATGTAGTAACAATTTTGAAACATGTGTTATTAGTTTTGTTCATCATGGCGTATGAGTAACATTTAATAAAAATAAAAGCAATTGTGCAGAAATTATCACTCATGTAACAGAAATCTCCAACATAAATAAAAATAAACACTATTTGAAGCATACAACACACAATTTTATTTTCATTTCCTTTTTGTGTGTAACGTAGTTGGCATGCTGTTGATCATAAAACGTGAGTTCTTCGTTTTAATATTTGCTTGCGCGTCACAAACTCAAACAAAGATCGATCACAACAATTCTCTGTGTTTCAATTTTACACTTATTTTTGCTTCGAAATGTTCATGTTGGAGAATTCAGGCCTTGGTGAAAACCAAAACAAAGTCAATTTTTCCAACATGAAGAAGTGGTGTTTGCAAAATTGTTCTTTGGCCAAATGTAGCAAACATTTTTCTTATTGGCGCCGAAATTTGTTACATTCAGCCAAAGAACAGTTCAATACTCTACACAGCAACCAGAACAGCATTCGCTTTTTATGTCACACGACAGTAGTGATCGATTTATGAATAGCAAACAGCCAGTCATTGCATGTATTTTTCTCTTAACGATCGACACAAACAAAGACAATTTTGCAATCACCACTTGTTCATGTTGGAAAAATTGTCTTTGTTTAGGCTTGAATTCTCCAACATGAACATTTCGAAGCAAGCATAGGTGTAAGACTGAAACACAGAGGATTGTTGAGATCAATCTTTGTTTGAGTTTGTGACGCACAAGCAAATATTAAAACGAAGAATTCATATTGAATGATCAACAGCATGTCAACTCCGTTGCACACAAAAAAGAAATGAAAATAAAATTATGTGTTGTATGCTTCAAGCAAATGATTGTGAGTGAAGGTGTGTTAATATTCTAAAACCTGATTATGAGCCGAAATCCCTGGCAGCTAGTTCTCCTTTCTTCCATTGTAAAATTGTAATTTAATGTTATTTTTACTGTTACAAATACTAAACATAAGTAAAAAATTGTGACTCCTTTTCAAATGTTCATTTAAATTTGTTGAAGGACATTAAGAAGAAAATTATGTAGTGAAAAATTTATTTTATCCCCAACAAAGCCAACATACTCTTCTGCAAGGAATAGTCGTTGCAACCGTTGGTATAACTCAGTAAAACTCAGTTGGTAGTCAAGTTGGGCGTTTAGCCCACAGACAATACAATCTCATTACAACTTCAAAAAATGTTTTGATTTTTCGTACAACCTGAGTTGTACCAACGATCGCATCGTCTATTCCTTGCATTTCGTCCAAAATTTTCAAATACTGACTTTAACTAAATCAAACTCATTGCGTGTTACATAATCAACACAAAAAGTAATATTCTAAAATATTTTTGTTTTTATTGCAATAAATGATATTCTAACCGCTAGGTAGCGTAAAAAAACTACTCCTCTGAAGAAAAAAGGTATTTTTGGAGCAATTACGAGTTCTCTAAGGTTCGCGTCTCCTGTAAATATAATTTTTTTTAGCAATTAAATTAACTCTAGAAATTAGAAAAATTATCTAGTCAATGGATTGATTTGATTAATAACTGTTGCAATTTTTCAAATATAATTAAAAATATTAATATTTTCGTTATTATAGTATAACACAAATAACTGTGCACAGGGGCGTATGAGTAATATATATTGAAATTATTTTATTTAAACGGAAGCTATTCATTTAAGTCATAACCAGGGCTCGGTTTTGACAAAAATTACCTAAAAACTACAGAAAATTACCTGAAAAATGACATAAAAATGCAAATAATTACATTTAAAATAAACAAAAAATAAAGCTTTAAAAGTAAAATATTACTAAACTTAAAATTTATTTTATGTAACTTTTATATTGTACATAGCGTTACAGTATATTACAATGCACATTTTTGAGTAATTAATATTTAAGGAACGTCGTGGTAAAATGTGTCTGTAAGCAAAAAAACTTCTTTCTACTTCTGCACTGACGAAAGGAACATATTTAAAAGACAATATGACATCGGATGTAAGTTCCTTTTCTAATTTCATAGTATTAAAATTTTTACCCCCAATATTTCAGCAATAGAGCATAAATATAGAGTTAATAAAAACTAGCATATCCTGAGTCTTTTTTTTTCATCGAAGCGCAGAGCTTTTTTTTCATCGAAGTCAATAAACAAAGCTACTCCTATTTCAAGAGGTAATATTTTTTTAATATTTTAATATTTACATTTTAATGTTTTACAATATATTTTAGTATTTTTTAATATTCTTTAAAACTCTATTTTTAAAGGAATATGTTTAAAAATCGGCATTTTTACATTTTTAAGCAAGAAAAAAAACGAAGAAACAATTCTTTTAAAATAACACTAAGGCCCTTATTATGAGCTGCGTTCGATCTTCGACTGTAGTCGAATGGCCTGATCGAACGAATTTGCATTTGGTATTATAACGTGCTTTCGACAAAGAGTAGCGCTATTGTGAATTTCGTTCATTTTATTTGTTCACGGTAGTATATTTCTATCAGGTGATTGTTGTTTTATTTCAACTAAATACGATTGGTTTGAAAGTTGATTGCAAAAAATAAGACAAAAAAGCTATAACTTAACGAAAATAATTTCCATAAGATTCGACGCTTCGTCAGAAGAGGATGAAAGCTTGATGGAACTGGCTAGAAGTAGAAAAGGGTTGAGCAACGCTTACTTTAGCTTATCTTAAGCCACTTCGCTGTTCTGGTGGTGCTAAGCAATTTAATTCCAGCGTGAGTTCTTCCCATGTCTTTGTCGCTTGAACTTTGGAACAAATATCCTTTGCAGTCAAAGTTTGCCTCAATAAGACCAGTTTTTCTAGCTGTGATTTGTTGCTCACCACCTTAGACCTGCATAAAAATTACAAAAACAGTTCAATATTAATTTGTAGTCTTTAAAAAGGAAAACACAATCAGAAAATACTTAAATTTTTAACAATTTTTGCTAAGCACGCATCGCATCGAAAGCAAAATCCTATTCGACTGAAATTTCGATGAGCAACAAAAATTTCGATAGGGTTGCACTACTCATAATAAGAACTTAACTTTCGATACTCGTTGTTCGGTAACCAGCGTAGATCGAACGTCGAAAGCAACTCATAATAAGGGCCTAAATTAACCTAAAAAACCGAAAAATGTTCTAAAAATTAAAAATCTCAAAAGACGGCAATTAAATAACTTAAAAATAACTTAAAAACGATGAAAAATGAAGAAAAAATGACGAAAAAATTACCTAAAAACTTTTCATATTTGGAATTTAGGAAACATAAATGGACGTTCTACATAACCAGAAAATGTCCTAGAAGCAGCAGAAAAAAGATGACATGACATAAAAATCCTTGCTCTGATCATAAGTATCAAAGATTTTGTAGTCGCACCGTTATGGAAAAAATATTTTTTATAAAATTGTTTTTTGTTTTTTAACTTTTAGCTTGTACCGCAAAGGTAAAGGCGATCATAAAGATCAATACCATTCGAAAGAATGAACCTTCAGCTACACACTAGTCAATTTTCATAGTCAGTGTAAGATATTGACTCAAAGCCAAAAAAAAAGCAATTTCGAGTGATATCCGTCGGAAGTCAAAAAGATCTCCATTCTTTTTCTCTAATCTCCAGCGTATATATATATATATTGGGGGTTGGAATTAGTTTTAAAGGTTTTCTAAGAGATGGCGTAACTATCAATAGATCGCATCGGGCACACCTGTGACTATATTCATTTCAAAGCACATTGTGTAAGCTTCATTTTTCAGTATGTGTCATTCCACTGAAGTGTAAACAACATCTATTTTTTTCTCTGTGAACATGTCGACTTTCGTTCCAATAAAACGCAATTTGCGGGAAGGTTTACTTTTGTGTTTCCATTTGAAGAAAAAAGCGGTTGAAGCACAACGCACGCTTACTGAGGCTTACGGGGACTATGCTCCATCGATTTCTACTTGTGAGTACTGGTTCCGTCGGTTTAAAAGTGGTGATTTTGATACGGAAGACAAAGATCGTCCGGGCCAGCCGAAAAAGTTTGAAGATGAGGAATTGGAGGCTTCGCTCGATGAAGACCCGTGTCAAACCCTTCAAGAATTGTCAGAATCATTGGGAGTCGACTTATCAACGGTCGGCAAACGCTTGAAGGCCATGGGAATGATTCAAAAGCAAGGAAATTGGGTGCCGTACCAGTTGAAGCCGAGAGACGTTGAACGGCGATTTTGCATGTACGAACAACTGCTTCAACGGCATAAAAGGAAGATTTTTTTGCATCGTATTGTCACTGGCGATGAAAAGTGGATCCATTACGATAATCCTAAGCGAAAAAAATCGTGGGGACCACCCGGCCATGCATCAACATCGAGGGCCAAGCCGAATATTCATGTCGCCAAGCTTATGCTATGTATTTGGTGGGATCAGAAGGGTGTCGTGTACTATGAGCTGCTAAAACCTAACGAAACCATCACTGGGGAACGCTACCAACAACAATTGATGCAATTGAGCCGAGCATTAAAGGTTAAACGGCCGGAATATGCCAAAAGACACGACAAAGTGGTTTTTCAACATGACAACGCACGGCCACATGTTGCAAGAACCGTCAAGGAAACGTTGGAGGCGCTGAATTGGGATGTGCTACCCCACCCGCCTTATAGCCCAGACATAGCCCCTTCCGACTACCACCTATTCAGATCGATGACGCATGGCTTGGCTGAGCAGCGCTTCACTTCTTACGAGGATACCAAAAAATGGGTCGATTCGTGGATTGCCTCAAAAGACGAATCGTTCTTCCGGCGCGGAATCCATATGCTGCCAGAAAGATGGGAAAATGTTGTAGCTAACGATGGACAATACTTTGAATAATATACATTGTACCGTTGTTTCTAAATAAATGCTCAAAAACCGAAAAAAAACCTTTAAAATTAATTCCAACCCCCAATATATATTTGATCTCAAACTGAGAAAGAAGACATTCGTCAGGAAAAAATTACATTAGTGATGGAAGATTTTATTTACTTGACCTCCATTGGATTCAACCGTTTTTTCTTTAATTTTAATTTTCAATTTTAGAACATTGTTTTTCAATTTTTTTCATCTTTTATTTGTGGGATTCAATTAGAAAATTTTTAAAACAGTTTCAAATTAATTTCGTTTCCTTTATTTATTTATTTTTTTTTTTTAATTTTTTTGCTAATAAATAAAATAAAAAGTTACTTAGGAGTTACAGGGTTAATGAATATTTCGCTGTTTTGACTAAGGTTATTGCATTTCTCACAAAACTAGCGAACAGAAATCAAATTTTCTTAGCTCTATTTTGAGGCAATATAATAGCCTTTGTAACGATTAACCAACGAATCTTGACGTCGTCAGCAAAATTTGTTTTTAAAAAACACCAAAAATCACAGCGTACAGGATAACTGTTCTTAGAAACGTTTGAAGAAAAAAACGTTGTTTTAATCAGCATCAAAGCTGCCATAAAATCCTAAAAGAAAATAATTTGGTTGGAAAAAAGAGACATTTTTTAAAAATTGACCAATTTTTCCACAAAAAATCTGTTGTAACTCAAAAAATTTAAAGCCAAATTTTTCATTCGTAGGTCATTCTGAGTATTAACATGTGTATTAATGACATGTGTTTTGCTCACGTAATTTTCTTTCAGAATTTCAATTTAATATTTTTAAAATCATGTCTTTAAAGGTTTATTCTAACATATTCTATCAAAAAAAATTTGATCTTCAGAAAATTTCTAGGTGCTACATACTCTTAATTTTTTTATTTTTGTGCATTTTCGCAAAATTTACTATTTTTGAGTAAAATAATTAAATAAGTTCTAGATAAAAAAAAAGAAAATTAAAGATAAAATTGTAGATGCTGTGGTGAGACATAGTTCAGACTAAAGGTTAAGTAAATACTATGTTACGAAAAAACTTAAAAAAAATATTTACATGCAAATTTTTTTTTTTTAATTTTTTGCGCTTGAATTAGTCCAAAGTATCATTTTTGGAACTGCTGGAAAAACTTGTTTTTCAAAGATTTATCAGAAAATTTTATTAGAATTACCTAAATTTTTATCACCAATACGTTTATTTTATTTTCACTTTAGTTAAGTAGAAATTAATTTTGGAAAACAGTTAATTAAAAATCAGATTGATTTGTTTCGTTGCTGTATTAAAAAAACAAAGCAAAATGGAAAAAATTCATCTAAATTTATTAAGAAATTGGCGCACAAAAACAACAATTTCAAGTTTCAACATTTGACGATGGTTGTCTATTGTAACCTCTTAATATCACTAAAATTTTGTGCTCTCTGTTCAAAAGACATAGTTAATCCTTTATTGAACAAGAAATGATTTTTTGTTAATAAATTTCAAAACGATGATGATGGAGATACAGGTTAGTAGAAAAGTATTGAAAGCAATACCTATTAAATAGTAGTAAATCCAAATTTATACGCCCTTTTAATATTTCATCTTTTATTTAAACACAGAAAAAATTTAATTTCGATCTGTCAAATCATTCTTTCTTTACAAGCCATCTGATTTTTATGTGTCAGTGCTAATAATAACGTTATACAATAATGTGCATCTAATTCGAAAACTCTACTATTGATAGTTACCATCCCCCAATGAGTATTTGGTATAAATTTGACAGTTAAAAAATGGCAAATTGAAGATCTGTTGACACAGTTTATGAGTTCAATTTCAAAAGAACTGACTTCTTATGGTTGATTAATTTACTTTATTGTATAAATTCGATAAATAATAATAGTCTTAATACCTTAAATAATTTTTTCTATAAGGAGCTCTTTGCCATGTTTTCTCAGTCAGTACCATATATTCTGAAATTTGCCAAAAACTCTGCGAACCCTTAGAACACAAAGGATTTAAAAACTCTTCGCAACAATAGGAATAGGGGTTTAAGGAAATATGTTTGTATTTTTTAACCCAAATGACCTAGAAACATACAAAAGTTTGTTTCTGGAATTTGAGTTAGCTGCTTATCAAATTGATCTTATCAAAAAAATATATATATATTGTATATTTCCTTTTTTCAGTTTTTTAACCAGATCTGCAAAAATGTGATATCTTATGATTTTAACTTAATGTGAATACCTCAAAAAACAGCAGCGTTTTGTAACTTTATGACTCTAAAATCAGTTTCTGCATTTTGTTGCTAAAACTATTTATTTAATATAGCTAACCATACAACTATAATGGTTAAGCGTCTAATTCGATTTGTTGCTGATCTGCAACGCGAAGCAGTGAAGGGTAATTATATTATTTATTTCTATTCAAAGACATTAAATAAAATTTTTTAAACGTAAAAGGTTCGAGAACATAAACACAACAAACAGAGCACAAAGAGAAACTCGAAGATAAACATTGCCTTTAATTTAGTTAATTTTTTTATTGACAAGAAAACCCTGCCAAATTAAATTCTAAACTCCCACAAAAATGACCACAAATAAATTATGACAAATGGTTTTTAGAATAAAAATTTTATTAACATTTAGTGTTTTCCCAACTCCATTGAAATGGGGGGAAAAATCATTAAAAATACAAATGTTACCACTCAAATGCTCATAGCTTTAACATAATTTTAAATAGTTTTTGTACTGCTTCTTCTTCTTCTTCTTTTTCTGGGCTTGCCTACCTTTTTATTTTGAACCAGAAATTGATATAAAAATTAATGCCATGGGAAAAATTTAAAGATAGCAGGGTGCTTCATCGAAATTAAGCTACATTTAAACAGCCTTTTTTTCTAATCTTAAGCAAAGATCTTAAGCTCTCAACCTTTTTTTCTCTTCTTTCTGACTTTTCAACAATTTGGCATTTTAATGCAAAGAACGTGTCGTCAGACATACCTCTGGCTCACGCACTGACTCTCTCACTCAGTCAGCAATCGTCAGAATCTGTCAACATCTAAAAAGTTGCTCGAGAACGTGCGGAAACTTTGATGCCTACAATTGTTGTTGTTTTTGATAAGGTTTTTGCTGTTCCTGTTGTTATTGCTGTTAGCGGGCGCAACTGAAAACTCGGTTCAAAACGTTATTTCTTTTGTAGCGTTTTAAAGGATTAAGCAAAGAGTTTGGGTTCAAACTTGCAGCGCGTATCTAAAATGAAGGTGTTTTTCTATCCCAACAGCAAAGAGATAGAGCAAAATAAAGATAAACTGGAAGAAATGCAGACAGACAAACAGAAAATCAAACAGACAGACAGCTAGACCAACTGAGTGTAAACAAAATAAGTAATTAAAAACAACGGCTTCAGTGCCTTCGTTGATGCAGAACTAGAGAAGCTAACAAAAGTCTCTGCAAATTAGGAGTAGCGTAGCAGCAGGATTTGATGCTTATTAATTGTCCGCCATGGAATGCAAATTTTGTGGCGGTGTCGATTTGAGTAATCATCTTATTTTATGTTTTTTTTTCTAGATTTTTCATTATTCTGGATTACACGGCATATGCGCAATTTTAATTGGATGATATTGTGAGAGATTCTTGACAGCATAAAATTAAAAACCTAAAGATAGCTATGAAGCCATCTTTATAGTATTTATCTTTGAGAAAAGCTGCAGAAAGACTAAAAGTTTGGCAGTTTATTTCTGCGCAACCTTAACCTTGACAGAGGTAGTGATTTCTCATGTGGCTTTTAACATTTGATTCATCTAGAAAAGCTAACAACCCGAAGTGATGGGATCAACAACAAAGAGAATAATTGTAAAACTTTATGAAGCAAGAGCTAATTTTGCAAATGGTTTTTAGTCGAAAACTTTGATATGATTGGTTTCAGTATAATTATATGTACATTTTGGTGTACATTTTAAGAGTTTACATTTTTGATTAACTGAAAAATACTTTGTTAAGTAACGGAAAGTTCTACAAAGAAGACTTGTTTATAAAGTAATATTTTGCACTTCTTCCAAAGAAATTAATCAAGAGAATCTCAATTCTTATTATTATTTTATTTTGATTTTAGTTTAACTCTGCTTTGATAACCTACGTCTGCGAGACGTATGCTTTCTAAATTTTTTGCTCTCTCTCGCGTGAAATGCATTCACTGAAAGTTTTTTTTTTAATTTTGAAAATAAAAAGCACAAACAAATGTGTTTGAACAACAAGGGAATATGTAATTACAATAAGTCATGTCAGTACAAAAAAAAGTGTTTAATTGCTACTGACATATCATTAAGCTATGAACACAATAACATGTCCTATAAACGTATGGTTAACTTTTGAGCGACTTCTAATAAGGTTATCAATGCTGGGTTAAACCTATACATTTAATTTATTCACTAAATTTGTTAATGCCCGCAACTATTACATGATTTTAATTTACTAGATTAACATTATTTCCATATTAAAAACTTAACCAATATCTACCACGCCCTCTGACCACCGCCCACACACAATAAAGATAAAATGTTGCATGATAAAACTGCAACATATCTAGTAGTAAAAAGTATAAGAAAGGATATAAACTCATTTTTAATTTACTAGATAAACATAGTGGCGGGCGTAGCCTAGTGGGTAGAGTGCGTGGCCCCTAGCCCGATTCAATTCCAGCTCATAAAGAAAGTTTTTCAATTGAATTCATTTTTCTGTTCGGTCGTCACCTCTTTGCAGACAATGGCAAACCTCAGAGAGTAAAAATTGCCATGATCATAGGTCCAGTTCTCGATCATTTGTGATCAAACATTTAATAACACGCACAACATAATTGATCAATAGAAGCTAGGTCAAAGTCCTTCCAAGGGCTGAAATGGGCAGTTTATTTTTTTATTTTTTAGATATACATAATTATCCAGGGATTCGACCAATGATGATTTTTAAAATTTTAATAAAATTATACCAATTAATTTTTATACATTATTTTTTCGATAAAAAATAAAAGTTAATCGTTGACAAATTTTTTTGCTATTAGAAATTTAGATCAAAAGGGATAAACTTATTGTAAATTTAATAAAAAATTCTCAATCAATGGATTTCGCAACACGCTGGAGTTCTACTTTTTAAATCAGTGCCGGTCAAAAAAATACTTGCACTGTTCTTTCAGTTTTGTGCTAGTGCACGCACATGTGAGAGCAACAGAGACAGACAGGGTTCACGATGCACACGTGCATAGGCGCTGGCCAAAGAAGTAAAATAATGAAGTGGTGTAATAGCAGAAAAGTGTGGAATTTTCTATATTGGTGTTGGTTCACACAAATACAGAAGCAATCACAAAGGGCCGTATTCGGTTGTATCTTAAAAGAAGGCCCAAACTGTTAAAGTTTGTTCTTATGCATTAAAATTTTAGAAACATTTCAAGAATAGCAACAACTCTAATTATTTAAAAAAATTTTTGATTGCTCGCAATTGGCTTAGAAATTATAGGCATCCAACGTTGGAAAAGTGGACTAAAAATTTAGCTGTTTTTTTAAGTTTTCCAACAAAACTAAACTTTATGGGTATCAAAAGAGAGATAATACAAGTATCCATTCAACAAGATATCAAACATGAAAATACATGCATTTAAGATACAACCCTTTTTTTACTTAAAATCGCGAGGTTTTTCCAAATTTAATAAAAAAAAATGTATCAAAAGGAGGCCTTCGGATGCTGCTTAGGGTTTACAAACCTCAGTAAGTACCACACAGGCTTCTCTGTCTACAGCAGTTCTGAATGTAGTTATCTTTTTAATAATTCTCTTTTTAATGTATTGCTTTCGTAAAAGAGAAACCACTAGTCTTTCAGACAAATTCTAATTATAAAAAATTATGTCTTAATGAATTCTTATGGAACTCTAAATTTGAAACCTCGTTGAAGAGATACGCACATTACCTTTGTTTTAATACCCATAAAGCATAGTTTTGTTGAATAACTAGAAAAACTGCAAGATTTTTAGGTAATTTTTTTATATTTGAAGGCCTATAAATTCTAAACTTCAAATTTAATTACAAATTATATTAGGTTAATTTTTAAAAATCCTTATTTTTTGGGTGTTTCTGCCTAGTTAATGTGTAAAAATCAGAAAAATTTAACAAACAGGTACTAAATCTGATTCACTATGCTGAAAACAAGAGCGCCCCAAACATGTATTCAACTGCGAAAAATGACTGTGCCCCTGAAGCAGTGTTTGTGTTTTGACAGATGTGGTTTGATCAAACTGGCGAAAAATCAACGGGGTCTAAATTGCATTTTTAAACCATTTTTAATAAGAAATATATACATTTCTAACACAAATAAGTTAAAAAAATATCGTTAGAAACTAAATAAAGCACTTTTGTTAAAAGAATTTAAAACGTATGGATATATTTACCTGTGGAACGAATGCGCATTGTTTTTAAGTTTTCGGGAACTATTACAATTCTTAACCGCACAACTCATATTGCATTTGTTTTAGTGGTTTTTTTTTCTTTAATTTTGTTGCTTTTTAAGCAGTGAAAAATGCTTAAAATGAAATTATTTTCAACTATTTTTCTGAGGAGTCTTCCAATCAGATGCCAGGGTTCTCAAAAATGTCAAAAAACACACTCTGTCTCGCTCGCACAATTTACGAATGGTGCGACAGTTCACGTACAGTGTATGTGTAAGCAACACCATTTCCTTATATTTTACTTTTTTGGCGCTGGCCTACATTCCCAATCAGCCAAACAAGCTTGGAATAAGCTTTAAAAAAGCTTAAAATTGTAAGCATCAAGCTTGGAAAAAGCTTTTGATTACTATTTTAAAATGCTTACAAGTAATTGGAAAAATATTACTTACTATAAGCTTAATCCAAGTGTTTCTTTACAATTGGTAATTAGTATTTGAATAAGCTTTTTCCAAGTGTTTCTTTACAATTGGAAATTAGTATTTAAATAAGCTTTATTCCAAGTGTTTCTTTACAATTGAAAATAAATACTTCAATACGCAACTTTAAGGAGGCATTTCCAAGTGTTTCTTTACAATTGGGAATTAGTATTTAAATAAGCTTTTTCCAAGTGTTTCTTTACAATTGGAAATAAGTACTTCAATACGCAACTTTTATGTATAAATATATTTACCAAACAATGCGCAGCCATCTTAAATTGACAAATAAGAATAAAAAAGAAAATTCGCCGGTACGAGAAGCTGTAACGTCCTCATTTCTCACTGTCAAACTTGACTTGCCTTCAAGAAAATTTGCCTTGTTGCATTTTAAGCCCTCAATTGTGGTTCTTGTTCTTTAAATTCAATATTTTTCACAATTATGTTGTGGATTTCTACGTTTATTTTCCGTTTATTTTCTTAAATCTACGGAACCGTTCTACGTTTATTTTCTTAAATGTAGTCAAGAGCAAAGAAACTGAAAATAACCACGAACGAACCCGGACTCGAACCGGGGACGTCTAGGTTGATAGTCTAGCGCACTCTCCACTACACTACACAGGCCAACAGTTAACAGCAATCACAACTTTGAACAGTTGCAAAATTATTACCTTGGCTAACATTTGCAAGTAAGATTGGAAAACACTTACTTAAAGCAAGTCTTTCCAAGTATTATTGTGCAACACTTACTTTTTGTTTTTTACGCAATTATTCTACAAAGCAATTTGGAAATTTATTACCTACGCAAGTGTTTTACAAGCGTGCTTGGGAAAGGCTTGGTTTTTGCGTTGTATGTAAGCTTATTTCTGTATGTAACTATTTCTAAATGGCTGATTGGGTTGTTTTAAATGCATCAAAGCGTTTTGGCTTTGAAAGAATTCTGTTTGGACAATTCAGTAGCATCCAAACATCTAGCGATTGAGGAATGAACAAAAAACAAAACAACATTTCGTCTGTTATTACTAGCTCATCAAAAAATAACGATAAGTGATTAATTTTTATTTCAGATCGAAGATATATCAATCAAGAATTGGTTTACATTTCTTATCAAAAAAAATAACGACCGAAGACTGATTTTTATTTCCGATCAAAAGGGTTTCGTTCAAAAATATTGAAAAAATTACCTTCAGTAACATTTCTGATGCTCGATAAACAACACCTTGTATTCATTTTTTTGAAAAAGTCAAAAAATTGAGATAAAGTATACTTTTTTGGTACAATTTTATATTTTTCCTACTCTCCTCTTACCAACGCGTTTTCGGTACATTTTTTCACTCTATAATACACACAGAATTTATAACTCTAGGGGCCATTTTGTTCACAAAGGTCATAAATATGATATAATTCGGGATAACAATCTCTAGGTATAAATCGGGAGATAAAAAAGTGGTTTTGTTCACATTTTATCCCGGCTTTATGCTTAAAATTCCCTCTCAGTTTATATCGATTTCCATTGGAATGTTAGAGTGTTGCTCATTAATTAAAAAATGTGTGGGGATTTTTAATTTATTTTTTCGAATTTGGGGGCTCGAGTGAACACTATGTAAAAATGGATCGCTGATTTTGCATCTGATGTCAAAATTTCAATATTCTAAAATTTTTCTACACATAGGGCTGCCAACTAAACATTTTTTTAAGAATTTTAAACATGAAAAAACAGTATTGGGGTTATTTCTTTCGAATCTGGTGTCAGAATTTTCAAAAAAATTCAAGATGGTGGATAGAGTTGCCACCTAATTTCTTGTTTATTTATGCAAATTCGACGCTGGGAGAAACACTAGGTAAAATTGGATCGCTGATTGCGAATCCGTTGTCAGAATATCAAAACTCGAAAATTTTTCGACACATAGGACTGCCAACTAAACATTTTTTTAAGAATTTTGAACATGAAAAAACAGTATTGGGGTTACTTCTTTCGAATCTGGTGTCAGAATTTTAAAATTCAAGATGATGGATAGGGCTGCCACCTTACTTTTTTTATTTTTACAAATTCGGGGTTGGCGCGATTTTTTTATTTTTACGGATTCGAAGCTGACGCGAACTAAAGGGTAAAAATGGGTCGCTGAATCCATATCCGTTGTCAGAATTTCAAAATTATAAAAGTTTGAAATAATAGAGCTGCCACCTAATTATATGTATTTTTTTATCATCATTTAACAATTCTATCATGGAGGGGAACCCTAAAAGTATTTCTTAAATCAAAGTCACAACCAATAAAAAGAAAACATAAACAAAAATGAATAAGTATAGTATTTTATTAAAATAGGATTTAGTAATGGAATAGCATCTCATATGTTTGATCCAATCTGTTTCGTTTTTCAACGATAACATTATCAGCACTCTCTCAATAGAAAAACTCTTTTCTAAGGTAAAACACTAACAACAAAAATGCTCACCAAACGAGCTTGCCTAGCATAATTCGTAAAAATAAAAAAATTAAGGTGGCAACCCTATCCACCATCTTGAAATTAAAAATTTTAATTTCAGATTTGAAATCAGTAGCGTCCCAATACTGTTTCCTCATGTTTAAAATTCTTAATATAAATCATTTTTAGGTGGCAACGCTATGTTTAGAAAAATTTTCGAATTTGAAATTCTGACAACGGATTCGGATTCAGTGACCTATTTTTACCCTTTAGTTCGCGCCAGCTTCGAATTCGTAAAAATGAAAAAATTAAGGTGGCATCCTTATCCAACATCTTGAATTTTAAAATTCTGACACCAGATTCGAAATCAGTAACCCCCAATACTGTTTTCCCATGCTTAAAATTCTTAAAATAAAACATTTTTAGGTGGCAACCCTGTGTAGAAAAAATTATTTTTACCGTGTATGTCGCAGAGATGGTTCAATTAATTGCAGCACCCGTGCGAACGCGGCCTTCGTCAATCGAAAACGATAGACGAAGTCATTCTCGTCCCACTTGTCCAATCCAATTTTATATTGCCTGCGTTCGGCCCACAAAGTCACTTCCACTTCGACATCATCGTCGCTCCAGTTCTCCCAAAAGTGCTCCAAAAGATCCATTTTGTTAAACTTTTTCTTCTTTTATTTTTGAAAAACTTTTTTGTCAAACCTCTTTTTTCAGAATTTAATTAAAAATTAAAAGATCTGTGTCTGTTTACATATTTTGACACCAAGTAAATAAAAAATATTTAAATGAGAGTGATGAGAGCGAATTAAAAATCTTAACAGTCAACCTTAAACAAGTGCGCGTGTTTGGTTAAACTGTCAAAATCGGCTCATGTACATACATTTTGTATGAAGCCTACCGAAACACGCACCGGACTACCGCAACATGAATCGAATTCCCAATTTTGAAAGTGCGTTCGGATGTGAAGTTGGCCGCATAAAACCAAAGTATTTGATTAAAGAGCAATCAGCTGCTATTAATTAATTATTCTCAATTGCAAATGGAAGTATTTGCGGCATTAATAGATTTTTACACAATACTAAAAGTTTCTTTAAGATTTTTAAACCATCTGACTGAGCTGGTTCAAGAACAACAGTTTTTTCCGCAGCGCTTTTGTTTAAATTATGCTTAAATTAAAATTGCGTGGCGCTTGGGAACGCAGCGCAACGCGCACTTGTTTAGGATGCACTGTAACTCACCAATTTTCACTAATTAAATATTTCTGGGGCTAAGCTATTTCGCCACCATTTTTATCTCTAGCTTGAAGAGTTAAATGCTTAACTCACTGTGAACAAATGAAAAACTGGAAAAATCATGGAATTAACTCGGGGATAAATTTATCTCTCTGTGAACAAAATGGCCCTAAGTAAGCAAACGATTTAAAAGAATAAAAAAATTTATCTAGTTCTAAATATTAGTACTCTGTAAAATACATAAAAAATGATTTTAAAGTATCGTTTTTCTCCAATTTATATAAAATTGCTTAAGGATATCTTTCAATTTCTCATTCGACAGCAAATGTTAAAAGAATATTTTCAAAGTTTAATAAAAACCAATTACAGAAACAGACTACAACAAATTATTTAATTTAATTTAAGCAAAATATTTCTTAAAATTTAGTGAACTAAATACCACAATATTGATATCAGAAGTAATATATCAGATGAAAAAATTTCTAAAATTTGAATGAAAGTGAAGAATTTCTTGACTGAAAGATTTTCTCATTAACTTCTTTCGTTACTTTAACATGGAAAGGCCTTGACTAACATTTAAAAAAAATTGTCGGCTGGATTGTGTCACATTTCGGTTGGATGGGTGATTGACCTAAGAGTATCTGCAAGGAACCTGATTTAAAAAATTTTGGTAGCCTTTCTATATTAAGGTAACGAAAGAAATTCGCACGTTTTAAAAAATTTTTTGTTTTAATTATAAAAAGACCTCTAAACCTTATGTTTATATGATTTTTTTTTTATATATATTTTACTGATCTCATTTTATAAATATTATAAGATCACTTGTGTTTTGTTTTTTGTGATTATAAAAAACTTTGTGATTAATTAAAAATAAATAAAAACCTTTGTAAAAACCTTATGTAACTGGATTGTTAAAAACACATTTACTTTAATTTAAACAAAAATTAGCAAGGACTTATCTTCGATTGGGTCAAAGTTTAGATACCTCCACAGTATATTCTTAGCTATACAGTATATTATTGATGAGGTCACTCTGTATAGATTGACGGTTGTAATGTTCATCCTATTTTGCGAAAACTAAAATGTAGAACACGTTTAGGATATGGAAGATTATGTTTTAAATATGCTTTTAATACACACTCTTTTGGGGAATTAATAAAATTTATGCTACTTTGATGACGTAAATTTGTATGAGACACTGGTCGAGTTTACATTAATTTTGCCTAATTCCAAACTCAAAGTGAATTTTAATATTCTTAGCATATGTTCATAATTTTAATTTATTAAATTAATTTTTGCAGAATTTTTAGAGACTTAACCGTTTTCATATAGTTACTTTGTTTAAGAGGCAGACGTGGTTTTTATACTATTTTTACAAATTTGAAATATAGGGTGAATATTTGAAATCAAAGTTCATATGCAAAATTTCAAGTCACTACATTAGCTTACCATTTTGCTAGAGTCACTTTGTATGGGAAGTTTTTGCGTAGTTTTAAAAATGATTTTTTGATTTTAAAAATTTCAATTATATGGTGAATTTTTGCGGCTAAAGTTTATGGGCAAATTTTTAATCATGACATTAATTTTTGTGTCATTTTAAGATATTTTAAAGATTTGATAATGTAACGTTGTATGGAAGATAGCCGTTGTTTTCATCCGATTTTAATAAATTTGAAACATATGGTGAATATTTTATTTCAAAGCTTATGTGCACAATACCAAGTAACTGCAAACATTTTTGTGGCGTTTTTAAAAATTTTATGGTTTGTAAGAAGGCGTGGTTTTCATACGATTTTGCTCGTTCTCGAACTTGATCTTTGTTTTTTTTTATATAAGCACACATACCAAATTTCAATACGACAGCTTTAAAATTGCGGCTGTAATTTCGACAGACTTACCTAGCGAAATCGGCTCAGGAGGTGGTGCTGATCAAGATTATATACACTTTTCTATACCTTTCATGCCTCCTTATCACCGTTACAAACGGAGAGACGAAGTTAAAGCAAAATTTAGTTCATATTTTTTTTCATTTAGTACAATTTTTTTTAAATTTGTGTACCAAAATGAAAAAGTAATTTATCAACCCTGTTCCTTACATTCTGTAGTTGTTCGACAAGCCAGGCTGAACTATTTCGGTTTTAAATTTCTGAAACTCAACTAATAATTCGTACATTCTACGAATAATTCGTACGGTCAACCTACAAATGAAATTTTTCTACTAATATGATTTTTAACTCGTATATAGTATAAAAGCATTAGTAAATACTACGAATTTTATTTAAAAAAATCGTTTTGTATTATTCGTACAAAAAAACATAGCTTATAATTTATATTTAAAATAAAACATTTATATTTGTTTGAATATACAGAACTATAAGCTTTTTCGAAATGATCGAATTGATAAAAAAGGCGGGGGTGTTGCAATATATTGTAAAAATAACTTAAATGTTAATCTGTTAGGAATGTCCAGTGGTTCAGAGGTAGAGTTTCTTAATGTCGAAATCTATGACAGTTGTACAAAAGTTTTCTTGTCGTGTGTGTATAATCCGAATCGTAATTGTTGTTTGGAGCAATTGTTTACTATATTGTTGAATTGTGCAATTGACTATGATCACTTCGTTTTGTGTGGTGATTTAAATATAAATGTTTTATTTAAGGATAGTCTTGTTGGTAATTTTATTGATCGTCTGACTGAAGTTGGTCTCCAAATAGTAAATACCAGTTTACCTACGCGCTATGCAATTAATGCTACTCCAAGTTTATTGGATCTTTTTATTGTTTCAGATGTTTCTACTGTTTTGCTTTTCGACCAATTATCGTTTATATCTGACCATGATCTTCTTTTTTGTTCTTTGAATATAACTTTGACACCGATTTTAACTGTTAAAACTGTTTCATTTCGTAATTATAAAGCTATTGATTATGTTTCGTTGTATAATGACCTGTCTATCATTAATTGGTCCGAATGTTGGTTTCTTAGTACTGTTAATGAGAAGTTGTATTTTTTAAGTAATATAATTTGTGAATTATTTGAGTTGTATGTTCCATTGACTACACGTCGTGTCTCTAACAGAAGTTGTCCCTGGTTTACAAATAATGTTAAATTGGCCCTGAAAAAACGTAATAAAACTTATAATCGTTGGAAGAGAAACCCGACAACATCTAATTGGAAACAGCACAAAAGAGCTAGAAATGAAGCTAACTGCATTGTTAAATTATCTAAACGCACTTTTTTCATGTCGAAGCTAAGTTTAGCACAACCTTCCAAAAATCTTTGGAACAATTTAAGACAGGCTGGAGTATGTAATGTGAAATCCGATGATTTTCTAATTGATCCTAATATTCTTAATGATTATTTTATCGCTACCTCAACATCTACTTATAACACATCTGTCGATAATACGATAGTTTTTACTACCGAAAGGCCATGTAATTTTCAGTTTGTTGCTGTAAATGAGTGTGATGTTGCTCGTTGCGTTAATAATATTAAATCAAATGCAGTGGGTGAAGATGGAATAGCTATTAAATTTATAAAAATAATTTTACCTTTCATCATAAGCCCTTTGACACACATAATGAATCACTGTTTCACAAGTTCTTGCTTCCCTGATGCGTGGAAAGCTGCTACAATCATTCCTATAGCTAAAAAACCCAATGCCTGTGAACCGTGTGATTTTCGTCCGGTAAGTCTTTTACCAGCTTTATCAAAAGTATGTGAGTCTCTCATGGCTGTACAAATCTCCGAACACATTAGAAAATTTAACCTTATGTCACCACTTCAATCTGGGTTTCGACCTGGCCACAGCTGCTCTACAGCTATTGTGAAGATCCTAGATGACATAAGATTATCATATGATATGGGGCATATAAGCTTGCTTTGCATGTTGGACTTTTCAAAAGCATTTGACTCTGTTGACCATTTATTACTATGTCAAAAACTAGAACTTAATTTTGGGTTTTCTATTACTGCGGTCCGTCTGCTATATAATTACTTAGTTGGAAGGTCTCAAAGAGTAAGGGTGGGAAATAGTCTGTCTGCTTTTAACAATTTATCCTGTGGAGTTCCTCAAGGCTCGGTACTTGGTCCGCTTTTATTTGCAATGTTTCTTAATGATATTTTCAGCAAATGCCGTCATGTAACCATGCATGCATATGCTGATGATCTTCAGCTGTACTTGTCCAAACCAATTGATCTTGTTGATGATTTATGTATTGAGGTAAATGAAGACATGAGTAAAATAGTAGATTGGGCTAAAGCTAATAAGCTTAATCTTAACCCTCTTAAATCATTTGTTATGCCGATTTTTAAGTCTAGATACTCTTTTTCTGATATACCAGCCATTTTTCTGAATGGAGTCGACTTGAAATTTATAGGTAAAGTTAAAAATCTCGGTTACTATATTAACTCCTCACTTTCTTGTGAAGATCATATAAACTCTGTTGTTTGTAAAGTTTACTATATCCTACGGAACCTGAGAAGAACTGCATCATTTGTGCCTGTTGAGACTAGAAGAAAGCTAGTGGTTCAACTCATAATGCCAATAATTTCCTACTCAGAAGTTGTATACAGTAAGCTTGATTCGAGGTCAAAGCTTAAGTTACAACTTGTGTTTAATAATGCTGTCAGATACGTTTATGGTCTTAAAAAGTTTGACCGTATAAGTCATTTGAGCAATCGAGTACTTGGTTGCAATATTTTCAATTATTTGGATGCTAGAAACTGTATTTTTTTGCATAACTTGATTTATACACAAACTCCTAATTACTTATTTAATAAGTTACAGTTTTGTAGATCGACCAGAAATATGAACCTTGTAATCCCTGTATACAATTTTTTGAATTCTAACAGACTCTTTTTTGTGAACGCTATCAGAATGTGGAATTCGCTACCTTCAAGAATCAAAAGTATCCGAAATAAGCACAACTTTAAGCATGCAATATTCCAACACTTTTCTTGATACTATCTTTCTTCTTTCTTCTATTTTCTATTCTATTAATGTTATCTTCTTAATTTTTTGATAAAGTTCCTTAAAGGTAATTTATACATAAGTCTAAATTCAATTCAATTATAATTTATTGTTAAAATTGAAGCTTATAACTAAATTTAATTTCTTGAGTCAAATGCATTTGTTTGTTGATTATAACTTAAATTTAAAATTTAAAGTTAAATTTAGTCGTGTTTACAATTTTTTTCTTTTTTTTAATTTAAAATAAGTAAATTAAAATTGTTTTGTTTTTATTTATTTGTTGGTTATAACTTGTTGTTATTCTTTGATTTCTTACTGCATTTAAAAGACTTTGTCTTATATGTGAACATGATAATTAAATTAAATAAATAAATAAATAATAAATAATAAAAAATTTGCTTAAGCTAATACTAAAATATATTTGTGACTTCTATATTTGTGAAATCTAGTAATCTTTAGTAAATATCTTAGTAAATCTTTAGTAAAAATAAATTGTTTTAAAATGTACTATTCAAACATTTTGCTTGCAGCCAACAAATTCTTATTTGCGTGATTCTTTTTTCCATTCGCCTCAAAATAATCCAGATTATTTTTTTTTTACATACAAAGCAAAATCAAAAATAACAATCCTATAACAAATAGGATTATTTTAGCCTATCCATATAAAATTGTGAAATAGCCTTTAAAAAATTTGAAACACAGGTGCCGCACCTGTATATTTTTATGAGCTGTCATTTCATTTTTTGAATTATTTGTTTATTTGATACAATGACTATTAGGTAGCCATGACAGCCACCTATTTTCTCACGAGCTGCCACCATCGAATGTTAAACAAAAGAAAACAAAGCAAACCGCGTATGTCACACATATTGAACGCTTTCAACCGCAGCCACTTAAACTATTTATATAATTGCATAATATTAAAAATAAAATTAAATACTTTACAATTTTTCTGACGTTTAGAGTAAAACACATTCAGGGAAAAATACCAAAAACATCGTTCACTAAGGTATCGCTGCCATAACAGTTCACAACAGTTTTGAACGACACACGTTCTCATGACACCTAATAGTTATTGTACCATGATTGCTTGTTTGAATTTAATTTTGACTGCAACGGTAGTGCCCTCTACGAGTCGTTTTTCTTGCCGTTCCTTTGAGAAAATTTGTTATCGCGATTATATTAAGGCGAAAGGAACGCAGCTATTGTTTGAACGAAAATAAAAAATTTTTGAAATGTACTAACATCATATTGGGTAAATAATTTAAAATAAAAACAACATTTTTGCGTTCATATCATTCGTATTATTCAGATACGAGTAATGCAGATTGGTTGAAAAGTATTGAAAGCCAAAATGCAAGAATGTGAATATTTAAGTGATATTTATTTTTTTTATTTAATAAGATCTCACTCAACTTTAATACACTTATCTCATATATTAATAGGCAAACATCAAATGTTGTCGTACACTTTTTCGATATTTATTTCAGAATAAGGGCAATGAAACTTATGTCATTCGAAAGGTACTGCGCCCTTTATGTGCAGAATCATTTAAGATTTTAAATTTATGACCTCTGACCCGAAATATTAACGTTGAAATTTTAATTATTTTTAGTAAGGAGTCTCAGTGCTAGGAAGAGGTAGAATGGTGAATGAAGTGTCAAATGTAAGATCTGGCTGCACAGTATGATTACATTTTAGATTGGTGACCTTCGACCTGAAATATGAGCGTAGGAAGAGCATTTATTGAAAATAAAAGCTAAACTGTAACAGATGGGAGAATATAATGTAAGAGGGCATTTTAGACATTGATAAGGTGTGCAAAAAATACTACCAACATTTTGCGCCATATCCTACGGATACCCTACAATAAGCATTTTTGTATACAACAAGAGTGAATATATATTGTGATGAAAAAATTTCTTACAAATAGTAAAAACTTAAAAATTTCCGTTATTTTGACATGAAAATTATTGTGATAGCTCGAAAACTATAGATGTTTTCAGTACAACGTATTTTGTTATGAAACGACGTTGGTTCAGATATATAACGGTATACGAAAGCTTTTTTGGTAATATTTTTTTTGAATAAAATGTCAAAAAAAATTCATTATAATGACATCAAAACTATTGAGATGTCTCAAAAAATGTAGATTTTCTCAGTACAACGTATTTCCTTGAAATAGGGTCATCGTCTCAAAATGAGAAAAAAACGATTGAAATTTCAAGTTTTGATTTCGCAGCAAATTTCTTGGCCATTTTTCAATCGATTTTCATCAGATTTTCTTTGGCTAAAATTAATTAATTGACTAAAGTAATTGACTTTTGAGAAATAAGAAAAGTTTAACCGTTATCCCATCAATTCAATGTTTTATATTGTTTTAAAAAACCTCTAAAATATTTAGAGTTTGCTCAAAAATCAAGACAAATGTTTTTTTTTATTTTTTTTTTTTTTTTCTTGTTACATTTTCTTTTTTCACACTCTTTCATTGACATATCATTTATTTGCAAAAATTGTCTCATTTTGACCATAATTCAATAAACAGTTTCTATCATCGAAATTCATGAGCATTTTATTGATGAAAATTCAATTTTTCAAAATGTTGTTTATATATTTTTTAAAACCTTCTACGGCTCAAGAAATAATTTCTGTGAAAAAAATTTTCAAATATTTCAAACCACTCCAAAGTTATATACACAAATCTATGTTTTAAGCCATTTCGTTATATATATAAAAATAGGCGTAGGAAAAACAGTTCTTCCGTGTTTCTGAACCGATTTTGATAATTTTTTTTAAATAAATAGAGTAGGAAGAAGAAGTTCAGCAAATAGTTATGTGACCTTTCACCTGAAATATGAGCATTGAAAGGATATTTCTGAAGTAAAACCTAAACTATAAGAAATGGAAGAACTGGCGTAGGTGGAAGTTTTAGATATTACTTAATACAATGTAGGAAAAACATTTTTCACTATCTACTACGGATACCCTATAATAAGCATTTTTATAGTACATTTTTTTATTTTACAAATAGTAAATTCTGAAAAATTTCGATATAAAAGTTAGGACGATATCTCGAAAACTGTTGCTTTCTCTCGAAACTTAAGATTTTGTTAGTATAACACATTTTCTTAAGGCAAGGTCAATGCCTCAGAATGAGAAAAGCGATTGAAATTTCAGAAAGTTGGTCAAATTTCGACCACAGGCGATACTTGTTCCAATAATACTGCAATAATTTTATACCATCCATGTTATGATTTTCCGGAAGCTCTACAAATTACTGTTTCACGGCTGCAATAGCTTCTTCATTCGACATGTTAACTCTTTTCGTTCTCAAATCACAGAGTAGTCTATTTGTTTTACTGAGTAAAAATCGCACTCAGTTGAACTACTCGAGCCCACATATAGGCTGTTTCTAAAGAATCGAATTGATATTTTCGATATTCTATAAAGAATTTTACTTTGTCATGAATTTTTTTGTAGCTTTAAAAACTTTCCTCAAATTTTCCAACAGGAAAAGATTTCTTATCGTTATTTCAAAAACTTGCATTACCTTCATTTTATATCTAGCTTTATAATAATGACTAAATATGTTATCAAAAATAAAATTCAAAACAGTATCCAATTTTCTAATAAATAACAAATTTATTTAAACAATAACAGCTTAAGTCTTATTTCCAAATTATCAGAAATCTTGCTTCAAAGTTTTCAATCGCCAAATAATTTGGCTAAGGTCATGCCAGAAGTTCCTTATTTTTTTTGTTTATGGTGGAGGTCACTCCTCTCGTAAGTCGACTTAAGCGATTATTGTTTCTATACACAGAATTTTAGGCTAGTATTGCACACATCTTTAAACAAATAGCACTAAACTGATAGTTATGTTTATTTTACAATGTCCTACATTCAATTGATTTGGAAAAGAAAAATTATTAATGATAAAAGAAGCCACAACGACAAATATTACAAACACCGAATACATTTCACACATCTTTTTCTGGTCTCCATTCATTTACTTGGAAATAACATTATTTGTTACGTAAATAACATTATTTCTATACAGTAATTCGGGAACAAAAAAGTAACAAAATTCATTTTATTAAAATCAGTACAAATTAATATATTCGTATTGAATTAAAACTAAAAGAGTCGAAACGATATAAATAACTCCTTTAAAGCCACTTTTGTAGTTGATTTCAAAGAAACCACCGATGCATATTTTTGGGACCATACAGGAACATTGAATGGCCATCATTTCAAGCTAAAATATATAAAATATTCTTAATCATGTATTTGCAACTCTATAATATGCATTTTGCAACTCTTCGCTACTTACACTTCTTGCTAGGCGCAACTCTACCACGCTGAGCTCCGTAAAACTCTTCAGGGTCTCTCGAACTCTACCCGCATTATTTGACAGACATTCACATACGTTCATATTAAGCCACAACACTAACATATTTGCACCAATACTCTGCGGATAGTATATTATAGGAATTTTATTTTCGGGCTTGAATTTGCCAGTGAGAAAAAACAGTAAGTTAAAACTTCTGAACACTTGGTAAATCAAGAAATTTACAAGTATCAAGATGACCTCGAGCTCAAAGTTGACTGTGAGACGTCGTTCCAAATGAAAAAGTTTTTTATAGATGCAAGCAATCAAGTCAACTTCATCCGCAAGATCACAGGAGCGTTGCATACTGATTGCTTTCTTTGTGTCAAATTTAGCCAACTTTGCACGAACTGCGACAAGATCCTTGTGGAGCGTTTCATAGAAACAGCATATATATAGAATTCCATAAAAGTATTCCGCCTCTACAGCAAAAATTATGAATTTCTGTATAAAGACAGATATTAACAACACGTAATCAAATATCGTGTACTTAACATTTGCGCTTAGATTATGTATTGATAATATCAATAACAGGAATAATATGGCAGCACTACGAACGATCACATGATTAACAAAGAAAACATTTTCAATGTCCTTGTTTCGGAAATAACCTTTTCTGAGTCTAACTCCATCTAATACAAGCTTTTCATGTTCCACTCTTCCAAAACAATGCTTGATTATGATTAGTAACGTGCTAATGATGGCATTGTACTTTAAAATAATACTAATATAATCATTAAAGATGTAGGTTTCCTTTTTATCTAACGTGAAACTTGAATAAAACACAAATATGGCGAACAAAAAAACTTGAATCAAAACACTGCAACATTTTGCTAGTTTTGTGTGTTTAAAGTATTTTTTTTGAGGCGACAGCAGTCCCAGGATAATGAAACACAAAATGCTACCTCTAAGAAGCAATAATGCAACTTTCTTACTATATCTCTGCAACATATTTAACAAACTGACCGTAAGAAATAAAAATGGTGTGCGTATGCTACCAATATTTTCGGTGTCTATTTTCTAAGGAGGCATTTGTTTGGGGCAAGTGTAATTTATTGAACAAATATTTGCTTATACTGCAAAGTACTTTAAATGTATTAAACAATGGAAATTCTGTTAGGCGTTCGTTAAATATATATAGTCAATAAAGAAAATTTGATGGACTTATATAATAATAGCTGAATACATGCAGGGGCGTACCGAGGCCATTTTGATTGGGGGGCTTTCAATGTATTTCGGCCGACTGGATACCCATATGTACCGACTTTTTTTTAAGTACAACATAGTTGAATTATATAAAGTTACTCATCCGTTCGATCAATATAAATAAATCTTAAGTGGTCTTTTTCATTTGAACGGCTAAGAACAACACATTGTAATTATTTTTACATAAAACTTTTTTAATGATGAAAAAAAATTGCGTACATCAAAATACATATAATTAAGTATGTTTTGAATTTTTTTTTTTTTTGCCTTTTATCTGCTCTCTTAAGCTTTTCACAATTTGGACATCATTTTTCGAATCCTTAAAGGTGGCAACTATTTCTCAGCTTTTACAACAGGTACCTGAAAATTTTTTTGAGTTCTTCTAAACGATAATACTTGAAACTATAAGATGACGCAAAATCAACCAACTAAACCTCATACCTGTTTTTGGCGCCATTTTTAAAATAAAAATTCAAAAATTATCCTATTTTTTCATATTTCTAACAATCTAAAAACTCGAGTTGTAGGTTTTAATAGATGACGTAGGTAATAATTTTAGAGATTTTACAATAATAAATATAATGCAAAACAATTTCAGCTCAAACGGACTTTTACGTTAATTTTTGGTACCGTTTTAAGAAATCCTGAAATTTTTAACCCACATACAGTAACACTTTTTAATCTTTCGATCTTTTTCAAGTGAAAAAGATCTCTTAAAGGCAGTTTTCATATCATTCCCTCTATCAAAGAAAATAAAATAAAAGTATTTCAACATTATCAAATCAGCATTTAAAAATTTATTTTAGTTTTTGTTTTAAAAATTCATAGTTTATATGTGCTAAAAAATAAACAGGGCTTTTAATTTCTTCAGCATTGTTTTTTTAATTTTTTAAATTATTTAAAAAAAAGTAGTGTTTTAAATAAAAAGTACAAATTTAATTTCTAAGTATAACATTTAAATATTAATTCTTCTTTTTTTAAAGGTAGCCCATTGCTGCGCAATATTATCTAAGTTAATGAGATCAACTTTGTCCTTTTCCGATGAAAATATTTATAAGTCAATAAGACGGGAGTCACTTTGCGTGGTTCTTAAATATTGTTTACCTATTTTAATGTGCTGAGCATTTTCTCATTTCCTGCAACAGTAACAGGTGCTGTGCACAGCAAACGCAACATTTTGTTAACTGCACGAAAGGATTTTTTATTGCACTCTGAAACATTAGCTGTACCCGATAGAGTTTCTATGCCTTCGCATAGATCATGGAATACTTCAAATTCCGCTTTCAATTGAAGTGAATTCAACAAACAAATTTTTGGTAAAAATTTTATTGATTCTAGAATTCGCTTTTGGGTCAAGTTAGTAGAAGACAGAATTGAATTAAAGAGTTCATACAGAGGCTTTATTGTTCCATGCGAATATGCAGCATTTCGAGTCCACTTGTCAATTTTCTTAGAGCTTTGGGAAATTTCGTTTAGAACATCAACAATGACATAAAGCTATGCTTTTATAATAAATGAATTTTGAATGCAGATTTGCAAATGGTGTTCTTTTTGCCATCATCTCGAGTTTAAAAGTTAAAACGGAGCTTTTTTCAATAGTTTCACTAAATCCTTTAAATTCATTATTTATTTATTTATTACTAGCTGATATACCCGGTGTTACTCGAGAGTCACTTATATAAACCTTTTAACATACACTTCTCGATTAAATGTTTTTTAAAATCTGGAATAATGAAAAACATGTTGTATTTTATGTGTAAGCTACCGTTAGAAAGGTAATTAAACGAACATTAATCCAAAAAAGTTTTGGAAAATTTTTGTTGTTGGTGGTTCCATCTCTTGCGGTGAGCTAATGGAATTCAAAGAAGGGATACGAAAAACATATATAAAAAATTAAAAATAATTTTTATATTTACTTAAACTTAAAGCAAGCACAATTACCTTTTCAACAAAATAAAAATTATGGTGGGACTCAATGCGTCCTTGAGATATGGACATTTTAACGTCTAAACAAAAATTTATATAAAAAAACATATTGAACTTTTTAACAAAAAAATTTTTAATGAAATATATTAAAAACAGCGGAGTTATTGGCATTAAAAGTAAAAACTTTGATTTTCATATAATTTTTTTCTCATTATTAGCTATCAATGTTTTTGGAAAATTCGTTATGCTAAAAATGATTGTACCCACTAAAATTCCTATTAGCTGCGTTTTTTCATTGGAGATCAGGATCATATAATCGCATTTGCAAGCAAAGCGAAAACTACAAAAAGCCCAGCAAGTGAGCTGGACATTTAAATTGATCCAATTCTATGTTTTTAAGTGTTTATGACGCTAGATGACGCTGCGACTGAAAAAACTGGCAGTATTGAATTATTTTACTTTTTAAAAAATTGTTAGCAATAGAATTTTCGCAAAATATTTCGCAAAACTTATCTGCTAGCTGCATAAGAACATCAGATATTCTTCTGTAAGCAGAAAATAGCGCCACCTGTCTGTAATCCCAAACGTGTGGGGTTAAATTTGAAGAAACTTTTGAAAAAACATTACTCAGCTATTCACCGCAAGGTGTATGTATAGTTTGTACTAACAGTTCTTACAAATGTGGCGCCACCTATCTGTGAATTTAACGCACAGATCAAAACTAATGAAATACTTGTGCTGACCAGATTCGCATATGTTTTATTATATCGCCATATAGCTGAAACTGATTGCATGGAAATATTTACTTTTACAGCATTCTTATTCACAGTCACCTTTTCGGTGAAATAGTGATATAAAGGGTCCGCCACATAACTTTTCTTTTTTGAAAAGTCTAAAAAAAAAACTACTGGATATTTTCTAAAATTTCTTTTTTTATTTGAAAGTACAATCCTTCCGGTTAATAATGGAAAATAATTTTATTCAAATGGCTGCCTCGGCTGGCCATGCAGTAGCCTACACGATCGGTCCAATTTTTAAGCACATTATCGATTGTGTGCAGCTGTATTTCAACAATGGCTTCGCGAATATTGTCCTTTAAAGCGTCAATTGTATCTGGCTTGTCGGCGTAACACTTATCTTTGAGGGCACCCCACAAATAATAGTGCAACGGTGTCAAATCGCAGCTCCGAGATGGCCAAACGACATCAGCTCTGCGGCTGATAATGCGATCTTCAAAAACAGGGCGCAAAACATCGAGTGTAGCTTCGGCTGTGTGGCACGTAGCGCCGCACAGTGGGGTATTGAACCCTGAAAATTGTGATCAAATCACCTAGAAGACGGAGGGAATTTTTGACTTTGTTTTTTAGTTAGAATGGGTCCAAAGATGAAAAAAATTTATGTCCGTCCGTCCGTCTGTCCGTTTGTCTGTCTATCGACACAATTAAAGCCGTAATTTTGAAGCTATTGTAATGAAATTTGGTATTTAAGCTTGCTTCTAAAGATTATTATATAAAGATTATATAAAGATTAGAAAATGAACCAATATCGAAAATGAACCAAATCGGATGAAAACCACGCCTACCTCCCATACAAAGTGACTTTATTCAAAACGGTAATATCTCTTTAAATTCTACAAAAATTCATATATCGACCTTTGTTTTTTATATAAGCTTTGACATTTAATATCCGCTTCAAGTATGAAATTCAACCAAATCGGATGAAAACTACGCCTACCTCCCATACAAAGTGACTTTATTAAAAACGGTAATATCTCTTTAAATTCCACAAAACTTCATATATCGACTTTTTTTTTTTGTATATAAGCTTTGACATTTAATATCCGCTTCAAGTATGATATTCAACCAAATCGGATGAAAACCACGCCTACCTCCCATACAAAGTGACTTTATTAAAAACGGTAATATCTCTTTAAATTCCACAAAGCTTCATATATCGACCTTTTTTTTTGTATATGAGCTTTGATATTTAATATCCGCTTCAAGTATGAAATTCAACCAAATCGGATGAAAACCACGCCTACCTCCCATATAAAGTGGCTTTATGAAAACCGTAAGTCAAGCCTCTTAGTAACGAAATTTATATTTTTTAGTTAACAAACAATTAGAAAGTATAAAAAGCATCACAAAACCATTTACTTTATGGAACTTTATTTTTTTTCCTTAATATTAATGCAATACATATGAAATACAAAAATATTGCTATTCTTTTATTATTCTACGGAATAATAAACCCCTCTACCCCTCTAATAAACAAACTGAAGCCACACCACTAACTGTTGACGTTAATTATATTATTAAAAAAAAAAAAAACATAAAAAAGCACTAACAAAAGCAACATGAACACAGAAACGTACACACAGCACAGAGTACCTTTACCCCTCCAATAAACAAATAGTTGCTTCGCCACTTGTTGTTAACCTTTATTAATTTATAAAAACAAAGAAAACAGAACAAATAAAAAAAACAGCAACAACAACAATAGTAACACTAACTTCATGTACACATTTCAAGTTTTCGACTATTACTTGCATATATGTATTTCAATTGCATGGGCATGAAAAAAAGTTTTTCTTAAAAAACGCAGAAAACTTGCAAATTTTTTTTTTAACTTATCACTTATATTTGTTGTAACAAAAAAAAAATAGACTTTCACTGAATTGAGTGGTATTCATAACTATATGCTTAGATATGTACCTAAAAACACACATTTTATAAGCCAGCACGAGAAAAAACATTAAAAATACGAAAAGACACTTTTTGTACTAATATATTTCATTTGACGTTCCAAAAATACCTGAGGTAGAAGGTTCCATTACTCAAAGAATTTCAATTATTTAATGTTTCAAGAAAAATCACTTGGAAATATAAAAAATTTTGTGTTTTTTCTATGCGCGCACCAAAAGTAAAGAAAACGTCAAATTTGCAATCGCAGTGCACGGATACCGTTGACTTTTTTCAATTTTTCTTTCACATAGTGAAGTAGAATTCTATTCTCTTTCGAACGATACCAATCATGGTTAGGTAGCATCGATTTGATTTTTTTTATTAATCACACAAATTGGTATGAAATACCCCAATGTGCGCCGTCCTGTTGAAACCAAATGTTGCCAATATCCTCCTCTTCAATTTTTGTGAACAAAAATTCGTTCAACATGGCCCGATAACAATCGCCATTGACTGTAACGGCCACTCCTTGCTCATTTTCGAAGAAAAATGGCCCAATTATGCCTCTGGACCAAAATCCACACCAAACAGTGACTCGTTTTGGGTGCAGCGGCTTTTCAATGTATGCGTGCGGGTTTTCTGTGCCCCAAATGCGACAATTTTGCTTGTTTACATACCCGCCAAGATCAAAATGAGCTTCATCTGAAAAATGGTTTTTTTGGCAAAATCGGCATCTTCTGTAAGTCGATCTCAGGCCTACTTAGCGAAGCGAAAACGCATTGGATGGTCAGTTGGCTTCAACTCCTGAACCAATTGGGCTTTGTATGGCAGCATACCAAGGTCTTTATGCAAAATTCGTCTCAATGATGTCTCCGAAATGTTCAATTGTTGAGAACGACGGTGAATTGATGTTGATGGCGCTTTACGCGCACTTTCTGCCACAGCAGCAATATTCTCGGGTGTACGCACTGTTTTTTCACGCTTTGGATTATCGATGAGGATGCCAGTTTATTTCACTTTTTTTACAAGATAACGAACATACGGAGCTGACGGTGCTTCTCTTCTTCCAAAATCCATACGCAATTTTCGCACACATTCTGCAACATTACCATAATTTTCAAAGTAATGTCGCAATATTTCCCAGCGTTGTTCAAGCGTATACATAACCATATTCGTTCAGCGGAAGGATAAAACTAATTATCTGTCAAATCAGACATGAGCTGAGTGCTTTATATACAACATTTAAATTACCGCTGATAAAGAACTGATTGACAACGGTGACACAATAGTGAGAAATTAGAGCCAGCACCACAAAACAATTTTAACAGGAGGGGAGGCAGGGGGTGGGGAAGCAAAAAACTAAGTAGATTTTACTATAAGGAAGATTTTATATAAACCAAAATGTTCGCAATTACTCTAGACACACAACTGCATTCATGGGGATAAATGGAGACGTTTCTTAAAACAAAACTCAGTTCTGATAAAAGACTGGCATAAAAAAATAGATTTTTAGCCATAACTTTTGATTGGAAAGAGATATTGGGATAATTTTTTCACATAAATTATTTTTGAGACTAGAATTTTTTGTAAAAAATATAAAAACAACATTTTGGAAAAAATAAATTTCGCGAAAAATATCAAAGGGGGTACGTACCCTTGTTGTTTTGATGACAAAAACAGTAAAATAATTTTTGCGCCTAGCTAGAAGAATTTTTGCAAATAAATGCTATGTCTTATGAAAGTGAGCCAGATGTGCAATTGATTTAATTTTTACAACAAAACAGTTTTTGAGTCATTTTTTGAGTAAAAGGTCAATATTTTGGACCTTTTTTGACATAATTATAAAACACAGTTACACTAACTTAACGGTACAGTTCAACCTATTTTTGTAAAGTGATTTTATTGATCTTTTGAAGAAAAAAAATTTGAATGAAATATATTAATGGACATCGGAGACATTTGCATCGAAAGACCGAACTTTGATTTTCATGTCGTTTTTTTCTCATTCTTAGGTAACGATGTTTTATGAAAAAGTCGTTGTACTGAAAATTTCTACAATTTTGAATATACGTGAGTATTTTTTATGTCAAAATAACAGAAATTTTTTAAAATTAAATACAAAAAAAACTCCGATGGTAGAAAGTATTATAATAACAAAATTACCGTTAGTTGAAAAATTTCGGAGGGGGCGTGGCAAAAACTAAGTATGTAACATTTTAAGTTGGGATAGAATTAATATGTGTACTTAGTTTGAGCGAAATCCGTTCAGCCGTTTAGATATGTATAAAGGCCAAACAAACAAACAAACAAACAAACAAACAGAAAATGACTTTTATTACTATAGATAATAGAATTTTGTAACTGGAATTATAGGTTTATGATTTTCACTGTAACGCTGTGACGTTATGCCTTGTCTACACAGAGAGTTATGTTTGAGTTGCTTGTACACAGTTAAGAAAATACTCTTTCGTTCACCTCAAAGAGAAAGTGTGTATACTTTTTTGAATATTTTATATGAAATAAAGCGTTCCGAAATATTTTTGCCGAAAATGCATTACAAATAGTTTTAAAACGCTCACAAGCCCTCTATTGCAAAATTAAATATTAAATACAATAATTTAAAATTGACCTGTAAATTATATGAAAGTGATATTTTAACAATAAATAAGAAATGTTTTTAACTTCAATTAAAGAAAACATATTTTTATCAAAATAGCCAGAGTAGATACATACATAAAGGTTAATTTATTAAAGGAAATCAATTCTCTAGCATGCCCGTATTATTTTGAGAGAATCTTTTTCTATACATTCAAGATACTAAACACGAAATTTTTTATTTGGTTTTTTTAAATTTTTTATAAAATTTTTTCTATAAATTTGGACAAAATGTTGCTGAAATAGGATTTTTTTTTTCTCTCAAGTTTGCTCCGAAACAACAAAGAATTAAAAAACTGTGTTATAACATTATTTGATAGTATTTATTTTAGAAAGTTTTTGCGATATCTGATTACCAAATCGGACGACGCATTCATGAGTTACAGGTTGGTTGAAAAAAATTGAAAACAAAAATTAAAAATTGTGAATTTTTTTAATGTAAATTAGTTTTTGTATTCAGTATAATTTCCCTTATTTTTATACCATCTCGGTTGTGGTTTTCCAAGAGACCTTCAAAAAACTGTTCCTTGGCTGCAGTAACAACACGGGTTTTTTACTAAAAAAACGATGAAATCTTATATATTAATAGGTAAACATCAAATGTTGTACCCTTTTTCGATATTAATTTTAGAATAAGGTCAATGAAACTAACATCATTCGAAAGGTACTGCACCCTATCTGTGCAGAATCATTTTAGATTTTAAATTTATGACCTCTGTGCAGAATCATTTTAGATTTTAAATTTATGACCTCTGGCCCGAAATACAATATTAACGTTGAAATTTTGTATTATTTTTAGTAAGGAATCTCAGGGCTAGAAAGAGTTAGAAAGGTGAATGAGGTTTCAAATGAAAGATCTGGCTGCACAGTATGATTACATTTTAAATTCGTGACCTTCGACCTGAAATATGAGCGTAAAAAGAGAATTAATTAAATAAAAGCTACACTGAAACAAATGGAAGAATATAATGTAAGAGGGAATTTTAGGCATTCTCTTAGACAAGCCATCTCTTACGGATACCCTAGGTACCTAATAAGCATTTTTTTATACAACAAGAATGAATATATATATTGTAATGGTGAAATTTCTTACAAATAGTAAAGTCTGAAAAATTTCCGTTATTTTGACATAAAATTATAGCGATATCTCGAAAACTATAGATGTTCTCAGTATAACGTATTTTTGTATAAAAACTCGTTGGTTAAGGAATATAACGGTATACGAAAGCTTTCTTAGTAATATCTTCCGCGGAAAGTATGTTAAAAAAATCCCCTTAAAATGACATAACAATTATTTAGATATCTCAAAAAATTTATATATTCTCAGTACAATGTATTTCCTTGAAGCAAGGCCATATCCTCAGAATGAGAAAAACTATTAAAATTTCAAGTTTTGACTTTGCAAGCAAATATCTCAGCCATTTTTTAATCGATTTGAAAATTTGTTGTTCTTTGTCTAAAATATCAATTAAATAACTTTTGAGAAATACGAAAAGTTTAACCGTTATCCCATCAATTCAATGTTTTATATTGTATTAAAAAACCTCTAAAATATTTAGATTTTGCTCAAAAATCAAGAAAAATGTTTTTTTTTATTTTTTTTTTATTTTTTTTTATTTTTTCTTATTACATTTTCTTTTTCACACTCTTTCATTGACATATCATTTATTTGCAAAAATTGTCTCATTTTGACCATAATTCAATAAACAGTTTCTATCATCGAAATTCATGAGCATTTTTTGATGAAAATTCAATTTTTCAAAATGTTGTTTATATATTTTTTTATAACCTTCTACAGCTCAAGAAATAATTTCTGTGAAAAAAATTTTCAAATATTTCAAACCACTCCAAAGTTATATACACAAATCTATGTTTTAAGCCATTTCGTTATATATAAAAATAGGCGTAGGAAAAACAGTTCTTCCGTGTTTCTGAACCGATTTTGATATTTTTTTTTTTTAATTAATTAGAGTAGGGAGAAGAAGTTCAACAAAAAGTTATGTGACCTTTGACCTGAAATATGAGCATTGAAAGAATATTTCTGAAGTAAAACCTAAACTATAAGAAATGGAAGAACTGGCGTAGGTGGAAATTTTAGATATTACTTAATACAATGTAGGAAAAACATTTTTCACTATCTACTACGGATACCCTATAATAAGCATTTTTTATAGTACATTTTTTTATTTTACAAATAGTAAATTCTGAAAAATTTTGATATAAAAGTTAGGACGATATCTCGAAAACTGTTGCTTTCTCTCGAAACTTAAGATTTTATTAGTATAACACATTTTCTTAAAGCAAGGTCAATGCCTCAGAATGAGAAAAGCGATTGAAATTTCAGAAAGTTGGCGATACTAGTTCCAATAATGCTGCAATAATTTTATACCATCCATGTTATGATTTTCCGGAAGCTCTACAAATTACTGTTTCACGGCTGCAATAGCTTCTTCATTCGACATGTTAACTCTTTTCGTTCTCAAATCACAGAGTAGTCTATTTGTTTTACTGAGTAAAAATCGCACTCAGTTGAACTACTCGAGCCCACATATAGGCTGTTTCTAAAGAATCGAATTGATATCTTCGATATTCTATAAAGAATTTTACTTTGTCATGAATTTTTTATAGCTTTAAAAACTTTCCTCAAATTTTCCAACAGGAAAAGATTTCTTATCGTTATTTTTAAAACTTGCATTAACTTCATTTTATATCTTGCTTTATAATAATGACAAAATATGTTATCAAAAATAAAATTCAACACAGTATCCAATTTTCTAATAAATAACAAATTTATTTAAACAATAACAGCTTGAGTCTTATTTCCAAATTATCAGAAATCTTGCTTCAAAGTTTTCAATCGCCAAATAAATTATATGAAAGGGGCTTTTGTTTTTGTGTCATAACTTTGGCTAAGGTCATGCCAGAAGTTCCTGATTTTTTTGTTTATGGAGGAGGTCACTCCTCTCGTAAGTCGACTTAAGCGATTATTGTTTCTATACACAGAATTTTAGGCTAGTATTGCAAACATCTTTAAACAAATAGCACTTAACTGATAGTTATGTTTATTTTACAATGTCTTACATTCAATTGATTTGGAAAAGAAAAATTACTAATGATAAAAGAAGCCACAATGACAAATATTGCAAACACCAAATACGTTTGATACATCTTTTTCTGCTCTCCATTCATTTACTTGGAAATAACATTATTTGTTACTGTAAATAACATTATTTCTATACAGTAATTCGGGAACAAAAAAGTAACAAAATTCATTTTATTAATATCAGTACAAATTAATATATTCGTATTGAATTAAAACTAAAAGAGTCGAAACGATATAAATAACTCCTTTAAAGCCACTTTTGTAGTTGATTTCAAAGAAACCACCGATGCATATTTTTGGGACCATACAGGAACATTGAATGGCCATCATTTCAAGCTAAAATATATAAAATATTCTTAATCATGTATTTGCAACTCTATAATATGCATTTTGCAACTCTTCGCTACTTACACTTCTTGCTAGGCGCAACTCTACCACGCTGAGCTTCGTAAAACTCTTCAGGGTCTCTCGAACTCTACCCGCATTATTTGACAGACATTCACATACGTTCATATTAAGCCACAACACTAACATATTTGCACCAATATTCTGTGGATAGCATATTATAGGAATTTTATTTTCGGGCTTGAATTTGCCAGTGAGAAAAAACAGTAAGTTAAAACTTCTGGATACTTGGTAAATCAATACATTTACAAGTATCAAGATGACCTCGAGCTCAAAGTTTACTGTGAGACGTCGTTCCAAATGAAAAAGTTTTTTATAGATGCAAGCAATCAAGTCAACTTCATCCGCAAGATCACAGGAGCGTTGCATACTGATCGCTTTCTTTGTGGAAAATGTATTCAACTTTGCACGAACAGCGACAAGATCTTTGTTGAGCGTTTCATAGAAACAGCATATATATAGAATTCCATAAAAGTATTCCGCCTCTACAGCAAAAATTATGAATTTCTGTATTAAGATGGAGAATATCAACACGTAATCAAATATCGTGTACTTAGCATTTATGCTAAGATCATTTATTGATAATATCAATAACAGGAATAATATGGCAGCACTACGAACGATCACATGATTAACAAAGAAAACATTTTCAATGTCCTTGTTTCGGAAATAACCTTTTCTGAGTCTAACTCCATCTAATACAAGCTTTTCATGTTCCACTCTTCCAAAACAATGCTTGATTATGATTAGTAAAGTGCTGATGATGGCATTGTATTTGAAAATAATACTAATGTAATCATTAAAGATGTAAGCTTCCTTTTTATCTAACGTGGAACTTGAATAAAACACAAATATGGCGAACAAAAAAACTTGAATCAAAACACTGCAACATTTTGCTAGTTTTGTGTGTTTAATTTTTTTTTTTTGAGGCGACAGCAGTCCCAGGATAGTGAAACACAAAATGCTACCTCTAAGAAGCAATAATGCAACTTTCTTACTATATCTCTGCAACATATTTAACAAACTGACCGTAAGAAATAAAAATGGTGTGCGTATGCTAGCAATATTTTCGGTGTCCATTTTCTAAGGAGGCATTTGTTTGGGGCAAGTGTAAGCAGTCATTATAATTTCTTATTTGAACAAATAGTATATGCTAATCTTGCAAAGTACTTTTAATGTATTAAACAATGGAAATTATGTACGGCGTTAAATAGTCAGTTATATAGTTATATAGTCAGTTAAGAAAATTTAATAGACATATATAATAATTGTTGAATACATTAAAGTCTTAATCGTATGAATGTGTCAAAAATGACATGAATATAAACAGTTTTGTGAGAAAACCGTGAGCCCGAAACGACAAACTATTATTATAATTATCATAATGGAATTTTGTAGCTGAAATTATAGGTTAATGATTACGCTGTGACGTTACGCTGTGTCTAGGCAGAGAGTTATGTTTGAGTTGCAAGTGCACAGTTAAGAAAATACTCTTTCGTTCAACTCAAAGAGAAAGTGTGTATACTTTTCGGAATATTTTATATGAAAGAGTGCGTTTTTGATTGATTGATTTGATTGATTTATTGCGATAGCAATTAGTACATTAATTATAATTTCTTTTATAGTACAATATATAATTGGAATTTAGTGGCATACTGTCTTAAAAACTAAGAATTCATTAATTCCAAACTTAATTATATCTTAATTTTTTACATCTTAATTAACTAAATCTTATATCTTAATAATGCGGCAATAGATTTTTCACTATCTCAGTAATTAAAAAACATATACTTACAAGTTAAAAGAAGAAAAATGCTTAAAAATTAAATGTCTAAAGTTTCCATTCTTTTGTTTCTTTTGTTTCTTTGTTTCTTTTGTCTAAAGTTTCTTTCTTTCTTTCTTTCTTTCATTTCAAATTATTTGGTAAAGAGTTCCATAATCTAATGACGTTAAGTCTTGTTGAATTCAAATTTCGGTAGCATTAAATTTCGGCTTCTATTTGATAGGCTAAATTGCAATTTTACATACAGATACATTGGAGTTTTTGAATAAATGATATGATGTAAAAATATACAGTTCCTTGCATTCATGTAAGTGGCAATGCCACAACCCAGAATGCTTTTACTCTAAGACGAGATATGATCAAACTTACGTGGACCATAAATATAGCGAGAAGCATTATTGAAAGCGAGTTGTATTTTATGAAGTGATTGAGAGTCAAGTTTACTATAAACAGATACAAAGTAGCTGATTATAGCAACAATCAGTTGAACCACCAACCTTCTTTTTGTTTCAGTAGATGTAAAGGGGGGCAGATAGTCTTAGATTACGCAATGTACAATAAATTTTACTAACTAAACTATTAATATTTCAACTAACTATCACCCATCTTCCGGATCAACACAATGCTTACACATTTATAGGGGGCATCCCCTGAGCGTTGGTTCAGTCAAAAAAAAAAAATATGGTTCAGAAATATTTTTGCCAAAAAATGCATTACAAATAGCAAATCACAAGCCCTCTGTTGCAAACTTAAATATTATATACAATACTTTAAAATTGACCTGCAAATTATATGAAAGTGAGATTTTAACAAAAACTAAGAAATTTTTTTTTACTTCAATAAAAAAAACATATTTTTATCAAAATAGCCAGAGCAGATACATACATAAAGGTTAATTTATTAAAAAAAATCAATTCTCTAGCATGCCCGTATTATTTTGAGAGAATCTTTTTCTATACATTCAAGATACTAAACACGACATTTTTTATTTGGTTCTTTTAAATTTTTTATTAAATTTTTCCTAAAAATTTGGACAAAATGTTGCTGTAAAAGGATTTTTTTATTTCCTTTCAAGTTTGCTCCGAAACAGTAAAGAATTAAAAGCTATGTAATAGCATTTGCTAGTAATTATTTTAGTAAAATTTTGCGATATCTGATTGCCGCAACGAACGACGCGTTCTTGAGTTACATATTGGTTGAAAAGTTTTGATAACAAAAATTAAAAAATGTGAATTTTTTTTTTAGTTGAAATTAGTTTATGTATTCAATATTGTTTCCCTTATTTTTATACCATCTCTGTAGTGGTTTTCCAAGAGATCTTCAAAAAACTGTTCCACGGCTGCAGTAACAACACTGTTTTTTACGAAAAAACCGATGGAAACTTATATATTAATAGGCAAACATAAAATGTTGTACCCTTTTTCGATATTAATTTTAGAATAAGGGCAGTGAAACTTAAATCATTCGAAAGGTTCTGCCCCCTTTATGTGCAGTGTAATTTTAGATTTTAAATTTATGACGTCTAACCCGAAATATTAAGGATGAAAGTTTGTAATATTTTTAGTAAGGAATCTCAGGGCTAGGAAGAGTTAGAATGGTGAATGAGGTTTCAAATGAAAGATCTGACTGCACAGTACGATTACATTTAAGAATGGTGACCTTCGACCTGAAATATGAGCGTTTAAAGAGCATTAATTAAATAAAATCTACACTGTAACAGATGGAAGAATATAATGTAAGAGGGAACTTTAGACACTGATAAGGTGTGCAAAAATACTTCCGACATTTTGCGCCATCTCTTACGGATATCCTAGGTACCTAACCTACGGATACCCTGCAATTAGCACTTTTTTATACAACAAGAATAAATATATGTCGTAACATGGAATTATTAAGTTAACGCCAAGTAGAAATACTTGAGTGAAATCGTAGCTGATGTGTTTCTAATTAAAAAAAAAGGAGTTCACTCTGAATAGAGAGTTAGATATGAAAAATAATTTGAGATAGGAGAAAAAGAAAATGATTGGAGGAAGATACACGCTACGAGATCGCTGCGTGAACAAAACTTATATAGATTATAGAGAGTTAAATGACAACACAATACCTGATAGGTTCCCTCTCCCTTTAATCACAGACCAGATTGATAGGCTTAATGGATGTTGTTATTTCACTACATTAGATATGGTAAGCGGATATCATCAGGTGCCAGTTCACTCTGATTCAGTTCAAAAGACTGCTTTTGTCACACCTGATGGTCATTATGAATATCTAACAAAGCCTTTTGGGCTGCGAAATGCACCATCTGTATTCCAGCGCGCTGTAATGCAAGTATTAGGGGAACTTATTAGAACCTATGTAGTGGTCTATATGGACGACATACTCATTATGGGAACTGCAAATGTTGATGAAACGTTAGGTAGGATTCACAAGGTTTTGAAAATATTAACTGATGCAGGCTTCTCGCTTAACATGAAGAAGTGTTCGTTTATGAAACAGAAAGTGGAGTATCTTGGTTTCGAGGTATCCAATGGGGAGATTCGTCCAAATCCAAGGAAAATTGAGGCTTTAGTCGCTTTACCACCCCCTCAGACGGTAACACAGCTACGTCAATTTATAGGGTTAGCGTCGTACTTCAGGTAGTTCGTTCCAAAATTTTCACAATTTATGGCACCCTTATACGCCCTAACCAGTTCATGCAAGAGTGATATCAATTGGCAACCTTCACATGAAGACATCAGACAGAAAATAATTGCAATTTTAACAAACGCACTAGTTTTAGCAATTTTTAATCCAGACATTCATACAGAGTTGCACACAGATGCAAGCTCAATTGGTTATGGTGCTGTTTTGATGCAGATACAAAATAACAAGCCACATGTGATTGCTTTTTTTAGTAAGCGTACTACAAATGCTGAATCTAGATATCATTCTTATGAATTGGAAACATTGGCAGTGGTGAATGCTGTCAAACACTTTAGGCATTATTTACATGGACGCAAGTTCACTGTAGTAGCAGATTGCAATTCTCTTCAATCTTCACGCAAGAAGCATGATTTGATGCCACGTGTACATAGGTGGTGGGCATTTCTTCAAGCATTTGATTTTGATGTTGTTTATAAGGATGGAAAGAGAATGTGTCATGCCGACTTTTTCTCTAGAAATCCTTTGCCAGATAAAGACACAACAGTTGCTACTATAGCTAAGCAAAAAGAAATTAATAATGCAGAACTTACTGGCAATTGGATGCGCGCTGAGCAGCAGCGAGATTTTGAGATATCTAAATTGATCACAAAATTCAATGAAGATGTACACAAAAACGAAGTGATGAAAACATATGAAATTCGTTCTGGCATATTGCATCGAAAAATTCAACGCTATGGTAGAACAAGGTGTTTGCCAATAGTACCGAAAGCGTATAAGTGGTCTGTTGTCAATTCCGTCCATGATGCTCTGTTTCATTCAGGTTATAAGAAAACCCTCGATAAGTTATATGACTTATATTGGTTCGTTAACATGGCAAAGTATGTTCGTAACTGCGGTTCGCTTTATTCAAAGTTATCTTGTTGGTAGGTCTCAAAGAGTTAAGGTGGGAAACAATTTTTCTGTATTTAGAAGGACCACGAGCGGAGTTCCACAAGGCTCTGTTCTTGGCCCACTTCTATTTACTTTGTTTATTAATGACATATTCAATAAGTGCAAATATGTCACCATGCACGCTTACGCTGATGACCTTCAATTATACTTATCCAGGCCTACTAGACTCGTTGATGATTTATTTCTTAAAATGAATGAAGATCTAAAAAAAATTTCAGTGTGGGCCAGAGCCAATATGCTGAAATTAAACCCCCTTAAATCATATATACTACCAATCTCGAAAACGCACCTTCAGTATACTGATTTTCCACCTGTGTTATTGGACGACATTGAGCTGAAAACAGTTAAAAAGGTAACCAATCTTGGATACATTGTTAATTCCACCCTGTCCTGTGAGGACCACATTAACTCTTGTGTAAGCAAAGTTTATTATGTATTACGAAATCTCCGTATGACTGCTTCGTTTATGCCAACAAATACTAAAAGAAAGTTGGTTTTACAATTGCTGCTTCCAATCATAACATACTCAGAAGTTGTTTATAGCCAGTTAGATTCGAGGTCTTCTCACAAGCTATTAGTTGCATTCAATAACGCTGCCCGATATATTTACGATCTGAAAAGATTTGACCATATCTCACAATATTGCAACCAAATTTTGGGCATTGGCTTACTCGAATACCTTAAAGCAAGGAACTGTATTTTCTTACACAAAGTCATCTTCTCGCGATCCCCACGATATCTTTTTTGATAAACTTGAGTTCTGCAGGTCAAGTAGAAGTAGGAACATTTTGGTCCCAAGATACAACTACATTGTTTCTAGTAGATTGTTTTTCGTAAGTGCGATCAGATTGTGGAATTCACTTCCACTTAGCCTCAAAAGTATTCCAAACTATAGGACCTTTAAGCATTTAATTTTAAACTACTTTTCTTAACTACTGATTCTATCCCTCTTGCTTTTACTCTTCTTTGATTCTATCTTTAATTTTATTTTTGCTGTCGTTTACTTTAAGGCTGCTCAAAATTATTTCTTTAATTAAATGTTAACTACTTTTAACTTTATATAAATTCTGTTTTAAATGTTATCTTTATATAATTAATGGTTGTTATGTATTCATATAATATATTCCGTCTAATTTTTAATCTAAAATTTTTATATGATTGTTGCTTTTAATTTTGTATAAATTCTTTAAAAATTTTATTATTGTCTTATGAATGGTTGTTATGATCTCGTTTAATGTATTTTATATTTTTCTCTGGGCTTTTAAAAGAGACTTAACTCCTATTTGCCAACACTATATGTTAAATAAATTGAAGTAAATAAATTGAAAAATTGAAGTAAATTTATTGATAATTGTATGACTTGTAAAATTTCGAAATCGCGCTCAGGCAAACCTGAGGCAGAATTACATTCAATTCCTAAAGTTTCAATCCCATGGCACACTATTCATATTGATGCCAGTGGAAAGCTTAGTGGTAAGAGTGATAATAAGGAATATGTTTTTGTTATAATCGATGCTTTCACCAAATATGTTATATTGCAGCATACCCTAAATATCGACAGTACTAATAGCATAAAAGCATTATCCTTTTGTGTTTCCTTATTTGGTGCGCCAGCGCGCATAATTGCAGATCAAGGACGTTGTTTCTCTAGCATAGAGTTTCGGGAATATTGTGAGTCTCATAATATAAGTCTCCATTTAATTGCAACTGGATGTAGCCGTGCGAATGGGCAAGTAGAGCGCGTTATGAGTACTTTAAAAAATATGTTAGCAGTTGTCGAGAATAGTAAAGAAGTTTCATGGCAGGATGCTTTACCGGAAATTCAGTTGGCTTTGAATTGCACAAGCAATCGTGTCACTAAAAGTAGTCCTCTTGAGCTTTTAATCGGAAAAGTTTCAAGGCCTGTAGATTTGATGTTAGTGACTGATGAGGAACCGCAAGTGGATCTGGAAGAAGTGAGGGAACAAGCCATTGTTAACATGGATAATAATGCTAAATATGACAAAATTCGTTTTGATAGTACTAAGCGAAAGCCAAAACGGTATGCAGTAGGTGATTTTGTCTTATTAAGGAATGAAGAACGTAATCAAGCAAAATTAGATCCCAAGTTTAGAGGGCCCTTTAAAGTCGTTGATGTATTAGAAGGAGATAGATATACTTTAGCGGCTCTTGATTCTACACGAACATATAAATATTCGCATGAAAATTTGAGAAAAGTACCTGTTAACACTGTTGGGAATGATGATAATAATGATGATGATGACCAAGAAGGGGAGATTTAAAATTTTTATTTAATTTTTGTAATATTTTATAATTATAATACTTTTTTAACAACTGAATTGATTTGATTTTTGTTTGTATTAAAATTAAAATTCTTTTATTAATATTTGCTACCATTATTCTGTTAATAAATGTGTAAAAAATGTAAAAGGAATGTTAATTGTCTATTACCACGGTAGGTGGTGGAGAGCATTTTGATATGCTGAATGTCTAGTACCACGAGAGGTGGTGGAGAATATAAAGAATTTTCTAGCACCATGGTAGGTGGTGGAGAGCATTTTGATATGCTGAATGTCTAGTACCACGAGAGGTGGTGGAGAATATAAAGAATTTTCTAGCACCATGGAATTTGGTGGAGAACATAAGCAATGTTCGGGTGAAAGTCTAGATGGTGAAGAATATTAAGAATATATTGTTAAAAGCCTTATACCAATAGAAGCAATAATTACACGAGGTCGTGTGACATGTCAGGTTGGCCGTGTCGTAACATGGAATTATTAAGTTAACGCCAAGTAGAAATACTTGAGTGAAATCGTAGCTGATGTGTTTCTAATTAAAAAAAAAGGAGTTCACTCTGAATAGAGAGTTAGATATGAAAAATAATTTGAGATAGGAGAAAAAGAAAATGATTGGAGGAAGATACACGCTACGAGATCGCTGCGTGAACAAAACTAAGAATTATAATACTACGACATATATATATTGTGATGGTGAAATTTTTTACAAATAGTAAAGTCTGAAAAATTGCAGTTATTTTGACATAAAAATTATAGCGATATCTCGAAAACTATATACAACTTATTTTTTTATGAAAAGTCGTTGGTTGAGGAATATAACGGTATAGGAAAGCTTTCTTGGTAATATTTTCCGCGGATAGTCTGTTAAAAAATCCCCTTAAAATGACATCATAATTAAATAATTGTATCTAATAGATATCTCGAAAAAATTATATATTCTCAGTAAAACGTATTTCCTTGAAGCAAGGCTCAGAATGAAAAAAAAAACTATTGAAATTTCAAGTTTTGACTTAGCAAGCAAATATCTCAGTCATTTTTAATCGATTTTCACTAAATTTTCTTTGTAAAAACAAATAAATGACCCATCAATTCAATATTTTATATTGTTTTAAAAAACCTCTAAAATATTTAGATTTTTGACACATAATTCAATAAACAGTTTCTATCATCGAAATTCATGAGCAACCTCCTATGATTTTTTTGATGAAAACTCAATTTTTCAAAATGTTGTTTTTACATATTTTACAAAGTTCTACAGCTCAAGAAATAGTTTCTGTGAAAAAATTTGTCAAATATTTCAAACCACTCCAAAGTTATATACACAAATCTATGTTTTAAGCCATTTCGTTATATATATAAAAATAGGCGTAGGAAAAACAGTTCTTCCGTGTTTCTGAACTGATTTTGATAATTTTTTTTTAAATAAATAGAGTAGGGAGAAGAAGTTCAGCAAATAGTTATGTGACCTTTCACCTGAAATATGAGCATTAAAAGGATATTTCTGAAGTAAAACCTAAACTATAATAAATGGAAGAACATGGCGTACGATACGGATACCCTACAATAAGCATTTTTTTATGTAACATGTGTGAATATATATTGTTATAGTGAAATTTCTTACAAATAGTACATTTTTAAAAGCTCCCTTTATTTTGACATCAAAGCTTTGACGATATCCCGAAAACTGTTATTTTTCTCAGTAAAACGTATTTTTGTATTAAAGCGTAAGATTTTCTTAGTACAGCACATTTTCTTAAGGCAAGGTCAAAGCTTCAGAATGATAAAAAGCTATTGAAATTTCAGAAAGTTGGTCGAATCTCGGCCACAGGCAATACGAGGGGTGCCTTTTATATTTCGGGATTAGAGAACAAAAACAAATATTAATCGTCGAAAATTACTTTATTGTTTTTCAAAATATTCTCCATGAAGATCTATACACTTTTCCATGCGTTTGAACCAATTGTCGAAGCACTTTTGCCACTCTGATTGAGGTATCTCCAAAACATGCATTCTGAATGCCGCAACCGCTTCTTCGGGCGTCGAAAATCGTTGTCCACGCAGTTTATTCTTCACGGTTAGGAATAAAAAGAAGTCATTCGGTGCCAAGTCAGGACTATACGGCGGATGACCCATCAAATCGATGTTTTGGGTGCTCAAAAATGCAGTTGTTTGAGCCTATGTGTGAGAGCTCGCATTGTCGTGGTGAAGAGTGATCCGTCTTCGGCGGTTGGTTTTCCTGATTTCTTGGAAGACAACTGGCAAACAAATGGTTGTGTACCACTCAGAGTTGACTGTTCTGCGTTGTTCTAGTAGTACGGTTGCGACATGTCCATATTTTCCGAAAAACAAGCGACCATTTGCTTGGATTTGGCTCATCTTGAAACACCCATACAGTCGACTGCTGTTTACTTTCGGGCTCATACGCATAAATCCACGATTCATCACCTGTCACGATGTCATAGACGTGTTTCGAAGCACCGCGATCGTATTTTTTAATCATTTCCTTCGACCAATCGACACGAGCCTTTTTTTGAGCGATTGACAAATTGTGTGGGATCCAACGCGAACAAATTTGTTTGACAGTCAAATGTTTATGCAATATTGAATGTATGCTGGTCCCACTTATGCCTAAGGTTGCCTCAATCTCACTATAGGTAACATGACGATCTTGCAATATCAGTTCGCGCACAGCATCAATGGTTTTCGGAACAACAGCTGATTTCGGACGACCTTCACGAAATTCGTCTTGGAGTGAACTATCACCATACCATCGATAAACACTGGTCCTTGATGGAGCTTCATCGCCAAAAATTGAATTAAGTTCATCCATGCACTGTTGCTGTGTTAATCCACGTCGAAAGTTGTAAAAAATAATCGCACGAAAATGTTCACGATTTAATTCCATTTTTGGACCGAGATGAATCTTTTAAGTTACTATAAACAACACAAATAGCGCTCGTATGTCAAAACGTTCTGAGTACGTATAAGCCAACAAATGTCAAACTTTGCGATAGAGCTTTCAGTTAACAGATTGCAACACCAGGGTTGCCAAATCCCGAAATATAAAAGGCAAACTTCGTACTAGTTCTTGTAAATATTTAAAGTTTCTGAAGAGGTTGTATTCGCTGGGAGAAAAATCTGGTAAATTCGGTGGGTGTTCAAGCAACTCGTACTTTAATTCATTAAATTTAGACAACTTCAAAACACTTGTTAGAACCAGGGCTGGGTATTTTGCGATTACAGTTACCTTTCAATTACAATTATAGTAATCGTAATCTTTAAAAATTAACGATTACGATTACTGTAATTGAAATGTAATAAAAAGATCATTACGAATACTGTAATCGGTATACACGCAAATTGATTACGATTACTGTAATTGTAATCAATAGATTTTTCTATTACAATTACAGTAATCGTAATCAATGAAAATTTCAATTAAAATTGCTGTAATCGTAATCATGTTTTTTGTAATTTAATTACTAACTTTATAAGTTATATCACAAATAATGGCGTTTCAAAATAAATGTTTATGTGAAAGTCATGTAATTTAAATGTTTTCTTATTTTTCTCCTTACTAAAAAGCAACTATTACTACGTTTCCATGGCGAGTTGAGTCGGGATTACTAGGGATTAACTCCCAATGGAAACGCGAGTTGAGTTGAACTTCGTTAAATCCACAAAACTCCACGAAACTTGTTAGAATTATCTGATTCTATCTGTCAAAGCGAATAAGTTCATTTATCACAAGAAAAAATGGCGAGTGGAAGAGTTTTTTGGAGTGCTGCAGAAACTTTGCTGTTTATTGAAATATTTAAAGAAAAGAAAATTCTTGATATAATGGATGGAAAAAAATTTAGAAGAAGTGAAATATATAAAATTGTCGAAAGTGAGTTTAAGAAAAGGGACATCGTAAATAAAAATATTGTACATATTGAGCACAAGTGGGAAAATCTAAAAAAAAATTGACGATTGCAACTCGACTCGATGTTGTACATTGAAACACTTTTGAGCTTGAAACGCCATTTTGTCAACTTAACGAAAACCCAACTCAGACTCAACTCGCCATGGAAACGTAGTATATATTGCAATTTTATTCCGAAACTATTTTATTTTGAACAATGATATAAATACAATTTTTAATGATATAAATCAGATAACTGCACAAGCCTACTTTGAGTTCAAGCCTTTTCAAGTACAAGTATATGTCCAAACTTGAAAAACACCCAAACTCAAAATTAACAAAATTTTACATATCTAGTAAAAAGTTTTACGAACAAATTATTTAACGTAATCGCATATTTCTTGTATTTGTATAAAGTGTTGCTGCAGGAAATATTAAAACAACATTTCACTGCAATTTTTTCAAATCGTAATTTTTACGATTTTCTTTTAATACATCAAGAAAATGAAATTATTTCGTAAAGTAAAATATCACAACTCTTGTACTTTTTTATCCCATTTTTATGTTTTAACGCTCATTTTAGTTACGAAATGAGTGTAACTAGTACACACTTGCATTATAATTATTTGCTTCGATGATACAAAAAACTTTAAAATCAAAATTAAAACTACGTTATAAGGTTTGTTTTAATTCATATAATTCAAAATACATATTTTTTGAGTTATTATCGCCAAAGTATTCTCCATAGTAATGCTCAAATCAAGTTGATGACGTTGCTTTGTTTGGTGGGATTTAATTTTAAAAGCATCCCAGACCTTACATCATAGTATATTTTTGTAAAAAATAACAAATTTATTAAGTTTTGAGGACTATGTTTCGCTATTTTGGTGCTGACCATTTGTATCAGAATTTGATGTGATTTCTTTTTTATTTTATCAAAATAAATTGCTTATTTCAGATAAAAATTAAAGCGTTATCTGATTTTATTGATTTTATTAAACATTAAAAATTGTTTCGTTGAAATATGTTAAAGTTGTAAACAAAATAAGTTTTTAATTTAATTTTTTTTCGAATACAATTGAAACGAGTCAATTTCTCAAAATATTAAGAAAATGCTAATACACTCAGAAAAAAGTTCGGCTTTTAAATCAAAAAACACAAGTTTTTGTTTTAAAAATATGAAATTTGTTTAGTTTTTTTTTTTTTTTTTGATTTGTCAAGTTATTTTTGAAACCAAAGTACTTGCATTTGTTTAAACAAATTGAGACTTTTGATTTAAAAGTAAAAATTTCTTTGTTTTATTTAATATAAAGTTTTTAAAAATGAATTACACACTCAGAATAAAGCGTACTAAAATGAAATAAAATATGCTCAATATTTAAGAATATTTTAGTTGTTTTAGCCTAGGAAGATTTTTTTTGTAAATGTAAATTTTACTTTGAAAGAAATTATTAAACCTTTGTTTAGAAGTTTATTTTTTTCTATCAAAGAAAAATTTATATTTGAAATAAAACAAAAAAAAATCCTTGAAGCTTAAACAAGTAAAATTTTCTTAATTATTGAGTAAATTTTTGTTATATATTAGCTTGAAAAAATACCAAACAGATACAAGTCATATCCATGGTTGTCCGTTGACTTGGCTTGTTTAGACTTACTTTGTCGGGCAGAAAGTTTAAAAGCTTGAAACGGTCGGCAAAAGCTTGTAAGCTCGCAAGTATGCAATTAATTGAATTTAAAGCAAGTATCCAAAAAATTCAATGAGCTTGTGTAGAGAAATCTTAAGCGTACCAGAACTTTTAAGGGTTCTCTGGACTCCGTGGTTGGCAGTTTTAGGAGGTAGCTGATTTCGGAATTGATGTCAAAATTTAAAATTCAAGATGGCGGATAGAGTTGCCCCCTAGATTTTTTTGCAGTTTTGCGAATTCATGTAATTTTGAAATTCTGAAAACGGATTTAATTTTGAATCTAATGTCAAAGTTTTGAAATTTAAGATGGAATTTAGAGACGCCATCCTAATTTTATCACAGTATTGCCACCTTGTAAAATATATTTTTAAGAGTTTGAATCATTGTTCATTAAACATCATTGAACAGTGTTAGGGGCTCGCTTATTTTGAATCTGAACTCAGAAATTTAAAATTCAATATGGTGGATAAGGCTGCCACCTAATTTTTTTTATTTTTCAAATTCGGTGCTGGCGCGAACACTGGGTAAAAATGGGTCGCTGAATCCGAATCCGTTGTCAGAATTTCACAATTATTTCATTTTTGCATAAAAGTGTGGCCACCTAACAATACGTATTTTTAAAAGTTTCAAACATTTTTTAAGTGTTAGGAGGTCGCTGATTCTTACTTTGACGAAATCTTTTGTAAGCAATATTTATAAAAAGTGTGTGTTAAAAATAAAGCCTGTATATGAAGCATACATATAAAAATGACATGAATCGTAAATTCTTTAACATGCATGTTTGTGAAATATCTCAAATGCATGTGATTGATTGATTGATTGGTTAATCACAGTTCAGTTATAACTCAAACTAACACTACTTCGTATCATTTATATGTACATAAACTCATACTCTTGTCTCTCTTTAATTCTATTTTGTGTAGCTCTATACAAGGTTTTTTTAGCATTCGTGTTAAGTGGTACAGATATATGTAAGTGCTTTTGTATAACAACATTTTAGATAAAATATCTTCTTTACAAACAAACAAAAACATCATACAAATAACGGGCTGACAACTCCTCCCTGTAGAAAGTATGATGAATAACCATTCTTCAATTTGAATACGAAGTACTTTACAAGATGTTTTCAACATTCTGGTGAGGTTGCGTTGGAAATATGGAGGTATTTAACATAACTGAGCCTAACTTTAAGAAGAGCGTCCCGTGGCGCCGACTAAGCTTGTTTCCCTAAACTTTTATAAGTTGGCTATTTAGGAATAAAAACTTTTACATCGCAGCAGCTTTGACGTGCCTGGCATAATGATTAATAATGCAAACATTCTGACGAGACTTGTTTTTTTTTTCTATAAACTGCTTTCAAGACAGGATTGGAAATTTAAGACCTTAACTTGTGTTTTACCATTTTGTTGAAACAGAGAAAGATTTGCTAAGAGATGCTCGTTGTTTATGATGGAACATCGAAAACAACAAACTTGATATTGTTGCATCCACTCAAACAACAAAACTCGAACAAGAGATAGCGTTGAGCTTACAAATTGTTGCAATACTGCTGGCACAGGGAATAATTTTAATTGCTGTGGTTTGTAGGTCAGGCTGTTTGTGCTTCTTGTTCTAGATCTACACAAAAAGTTTTAATTATTCAGGAACGCAGCAATTGCCAGCGACTATGAGTGACACTTTGAACGTATATTGATGACAGTTGTTGTTACAGACAGACAAACAGACGTTTTCATCGACATGTTGTTGGCTAAAATATGCACAACCGAAACTCAATTGACGCCTGCATAACTTCAACAGCAATGGCAACAACAAATGATTGGCCAATGTCTTTTGCCTACAACATATCTTCGATTGACGTATTTAGTTTATCAACTAAGTGTAAATGCTGATTTAATGAATATCCTTTCATTAATATTCCTCTATCTTGTCAATTAATACAAACTGGAGAAAACATGCAAATGAGTTGTTGTCGTTGTGTTGTATCCTGTTACTTAGGAGTGCGAGCAACACTTCTCAACGTGTTGTGTTAGATTGTTTATAATTATTCTATAGAAGGTCTTATAAATTACTTAATCTTCTTATGTTTCTAAGATTATAATTTGGCATATGTTCACAGATTTAATCTACATAATTATTAAAAAAAAATTCGGTAAGTATTTCTGTGATGTCAAGATTGGCAGGGGCTAGAATGGTGAATGAGGTATCGAATGTAAATGCTGAATAAGGAGGCGTGCACAATTTGGTTAGTTATTCGATTGGTTACCTTTGACTTGAAGGCCACATTTGATGAGCCTTTAAAGATTATGTCTTAAATAAAATGTTATGAATGTGTTTGCTTACATTAGAAATTATTTTATTCGAACCTTAATAGAATTATTAAAAAAAAATTTTTAAGTTTTTACCGCTTTTTGAATTATTTTGAGACCATGTTCGACTCTTATACGGCAGTTTGGCTTATGTTCAACCACTAATATTTTTACTCGGAGAATGGTAAAAATTAGAGGGAAAATATTTTGTTGACTTTGATGGCCGTTTTGGGTATTTTTGGCATAGCAACGTACAAAATTGGCGTTTAAGATCTTTGTACAAGTGGGTGTGACACCTTCCATGACACTGGATCACATTTTTCGCAATATATAGGGAACCAGTAAAGCTACCAAAAAAAAAACTTTCAGCAATAATCAAATACGTCATTTGAAGGACACGTGCCAAATAAGGCGTGATTGGACAAGGTAGCGTGGCACCTCCAATACAACTGGAACACATTTTGTGCAATATATGGAGAACAAATAAAGGTATAAAAATAAGGCAATCATCGAGTACGTCATTTAAAGGACACGTGACAAATAATGGCGTGATTGTACAAGTAAGTTTGGCACCTCCCATACAAATTAAACATATTTTTTGAAATATCTGGAGAACCAGTCAGAAAAACCCATGTTGACAAAAGTAACTAGCTATAATATTTGAAAGCAGCGCTAATCTCACTGGCGGAGTTTGACTATACCTCTTTGAGAGCGAAACGGAGTTTCGCTAAATGCAATACATTTATATATATATATATAAAGCTTTCAGTACATGTACATATTTCTATAATTTAATACCACACATGAATATTTCTACATACTTAACTAATACATGCACATCTTTAACCGTTTGTTTTTTAATATTTTATGTATTTAAGTACTACGAAGCAAATTCTTGCATCAGCCAAAGTAGATTTTCGTTTAAAAAACTGCAAGCTTAATATTGCAAGCAACATAATTAAGAGCAAGGTTTCAAAAATAAGTAAACTATTGCAAGTATAAAATTCAATTTAATTTGTGTTTAATCAAATACTAAAAAGTAAAAAAATCATTTATAATTTAATTTAATCATATTATAATAAACTCCCTTCGTTACAGGAATTTTCAAGTATTATTGAATTCAATGCAGTCTAAATTTGTTAACATAAAGATAATTAATAAAGTTACATATAATTGAATTTGATCTACTTTAGAATCCGAATCGTTTGAAGTACGTCGCTTGAAGGCGTGATTGAACAAGTGGGAGTATCACCTTCCATACAACGAATTACTTGCAAGAAAATTATTTAATTTTTTTATTTATTTTTTTTTTATTTATTTATTTAAAAAACTTGTTGACATATAAGAATATTCTTTTGCATGCCGAATTAACATTGGATATAACAACATTTAAGACACGAAATGCAAATTAATGTTACATAATGCTATCAATAACAATATTACTTAAAAAGACTAAAATTTAAACTTAAAAATTTAAACAATGAATAATAATGATTCCTTAAAAAGTAATTAGAGTATAAGAGAAGAACAAGAAAGAGTAAGGAGAGAAATTTGAAGTTAAGAAAAGTGTTTGAAAATTAAATGCTTAAAGTTAATTTTATTAGAACCAATTTTAATACTATTAGGTTTTTTAAAACATTAGGTATGAATTCCACGACCTAATGACACTGACGAAAAACAATCTACTGGAGTTAAGGAAATTGTATCTAGGGATAATGAGGTTCATATTTCTACTTGACCTGCAAAACTTCAACTTATCAAAAAGATATGTAGGACTACGTGTATAGATAATTCGGTGTAGGAATATGCAATTTCTAGCTTCAAGGTAACTAGGTAAGTCACGACCAAGTAATTTTTTACAATAGACAGAGATATGATCAAACTATCTAAGACCGTATACATAGCGAGCTGCATTATTAAAAGCTACCAGGAGCTTATGTAGGGACCGAGAGTCAAGTTTGCAGTTACACGACCTCAGAGTATGTTATGATCGACATAATCATAATTTGTATAAATATATTAACTCTGAAATTCCAAAAATCCTTTCATTTAATCGAAGAAATATTTATGAAAGTTATTTGTGACGTTATTTGCTTGTTTGTTTTCGATGTATTCTCCTTTGTTCTCATTGTGCTTTTGACATTGAAGTGAATTTCCGTTTTTGAAGTAAAACGAGGTAAAAAGTTATGATTTACAACCCAATGAAAAGAAAAACGACATTTTAAAAAAGAAACCACCACTTCGCATGTACACAAACCAATTTAAAAGACTTTTTAGACGTTGCAGTAGCTGTTAAACTGTCGGTCAAATTTAGAGTCTCCTTTTATGCAACTTTGCTAAAGTCAAACGAAAACATAGACGTCGCTGCAAATGCACTTAGCGAATTCTCAAACTAAGCTGCTGGCAGAGACTATGTTTTAAGTTAAAAGCTTTAAGTAAAGACATGTTTTTGAAGCGAAGCTTTTTACGCCTCGTTTTGTGATTTGCTTGAGTAAAATCTCAAAAACGACACTTTTTTCCATACACCTTTTCTTAGAACTGTTGTTGCTTCTTGCTTGCGTCTGTTACACCAAGAGAATATACAATTAAAAACATTTCTTAATTCATAGTGAGAATCGAACTCACAACCCTTCTATTGATAGTCCTATACACTACCAGCTGATCCAATATTCTTTGTTACGATGGTTAGTTTATTTAATATTAAGTATTAACTGAAGATATGTTGCACCAGATAGCATCTTAATATGTAAAGGGCAAGCACGCTACTCCGTGTCAAATAACTGTTCAGCCTGAAAGTATGCACATCTTAATACATAAAAGGCAAGCTGCTGCTCAGCACACAGTATTTCTCAAGTTGTAATTCTTTTTTGACAGTAAAGTAATTTTAAAAGACACAAGATAATTAAAAGACACACTGTTCTCAAAAATGTTCCACCTGAAAGCATGCACAGAAAATATATTTAATACTTATCAGTGACAAAATTGTGTTTTTACAATAATACTTTTTTGATCTAACTACCTCTTTTTGTCATCCTTTTATAAAAAAGTTATGATGAATGTAATGAAATTCTTTTGAGTCGATTTGAGTCGATGGTACCAAAAAATATAATTGTATCAGCCGGTAAACGATACCTGAGTTGCTACGTATTGAATGTTGCAAGGCCAGTTTGTAAAGTCGTGTATGAATATGATTGTTACCAATCTCGACTTTTTGGGATAGACTACAGATGTACAGTGTTCCTATTGCCCATATCTCCTCCTTGTGCGGTAGTTTTGCACGTTAACAATAGTTAAATTTTGTCATTTTCATTAGATCAATAAAACATTTTGAAAGTATGCTGAATACTAATGCTGAAATATATCGTGAGTATCGTCAAAAAAAAACGAAAATAAGATAAAACAAGTTAAAAGAATATCAACGTGTGCGTGAATGTGGTTCACGCCGAAAGGCATTATTCAATGTGCAAAATTTTATTTCTATTGTTCATAGAAATATATCCACTTTATAAAATAGTAAAAACGATCATAGTAAGTATTTGCATATTTTCTAATCAACAAATTTCGTCCTTACTGCTCATAGATCACATGCACAAGGTATGTTCCCGTACTTTTGTAGCAAAAGCGTGTAAGTTAAAAAATTTGAGAGAGTAAGCATAGATATTATCGCTGAGCAATAAAAGTTGCAAAAAGTGCTGGAACACGTTTTAGAAAAAACTGGCAACTTTTGATAAAACGTCTATTTTTTGACGTCTATGTTTGTTGAATATGTAAATTTGACCAATTTTTTATTAAAGATTTCGATAATAAAAGAATTTCGAGATACATATAATAGTGTTGTAAGTAAAGTGTATTATGTTTTGCGTAACCTAAGATTATCTGCCAGTGTAACTCCAGTTGATATTAGGCGTAAGTTGGTAATTCAACTTGTCTTACCTGTTATTTTTCTGAAATAGTGTATAGTAAACTAGATTCCTCGTCCCAGTTAAAACTTCATATTGCGTTTAATTATGCCACACGTTATATTTATGGACTTCAAAAATATGATCGCCTTTCCACTTTCCGAAATGCAATACTTAGTTATGATATAATTGCTTATCTCAAGGCGAGAAACTGCATTTATCTTCATAAGTTAATCTATAATAAAACACCAAGGTATTTGTATGATAAACTCCAGTTTGGTACGTCTAGCAGAAGCCATGTCCTGATAGTTCCGAGGCATTTTTCGCTAAACAGTTCCCACTTGTTTTTCATCAACGCCATTAGGTTGTGGAATGGTCTGCCACGAAGTCTTAGAGAGGTCAGTGGGAGAGCCTCTTTTAAGCAATCAGTATTATCCTTCTTTTCTGCTCCTTAGATTACTTTTTTCTACTCCTTTTTCTCATCTTTCTTTTTTACTTTTCATTTACTCATTAAAAAAACATTTTAATTTAAATATTGTGTTAACTTTATCAAGTTATTTTTTTCTAAATTTGTGTATTATTTTTAATCAATATTATAAATTTGCTTTGCTTAATCTTAAGTTGAGTTGAGTTGTTATTATTTCTTACTGTTTAACTATATTGCACTATAAAAGAGTTTGTTCTTATTGTACTTAAAAGCAAGCTTCTTCAAATAAATAAATAAATAAAAAAAAATAAATAAAAAAATAATGAGCAGAGTTCGTCTCGAATTTAAAACGTATTCGTTTGGCACACTGGGCATGAGCGTCCGCAGGTGGGTCAGAAGTGCACTTGCCCCCATCCCCTGGTAATAAACATTTTTTATATATCTTCATATTAAATCAAAAAATCCGTAAGTTTCAATTAAAAAATGTTAAGAGAATATCAAAAAAAATTTTTAATTGTAAGTTGCGCTTAAACTTAGGGCTTTGAGAACTTTGTAAATGAAAACGTTGGTTTTAGTTGCATATGTGTAAAATTTTGCGAAAATTCATGTATTTTAATAAGATGCATCATAATCAATCATAAAGTCGATTTTGAATTTTTTGTAACTTATGGCTTTTTTTATTTCACATGACAATATGTTCATTATGTATTTAATATAATTTGAAAAGAATACAAAAATACTTTTTTTATTCGTAATTTTCAGACACGAATAGAATTCGTAGAATGGACGTAGTTTGGTACACATTTCAAATATTTTATTCGTACTCGTACAAAAACAAATTTATATTGTATTTTACATTTACGAATGGAAAAAAACCTTCCGTTTAGCTAGGGTTTGAACCGCGGTTCTGTAGCGTATGGGGCACGTACTCTTTCCGTAGGCTACGACCAACTAGCAATCACATACGTTCTTATATTCGGTAATTGTTCGACAAACCCGTATGAACGATTTCAGTTGTAAATTTTTTAGACTCAACTAAAACTTCGTTCCTTCTACGAATAATGAGTACGGTCCACTTACGAATGAATTTTGTAGTAAATACTACGAAAGTAACGAAAGAAATTACGAATTTATTCCAACGAGAAATTGACGAATGTTAAGGAAACAAATAATGTTACTCTAGTTAAGTTAATTCATGTTAATCTTTAAGTTTAGTTGTTATTATATAAAAATATATTGAATGTATTTATGTTGTACTTCTTAAGGGCCCAGTTTTTACTGTATTACTATTCGGTAGAAATGATAATAATAATAATAATCATAATAATAATAATAATAATAATAATAATAATAATAATAATAATAATAGTAATAATTATAATAATAATAATAATAATAATAATAATAATAATAATAATAATAATAATAATAATAATAATAATAATAATAATAATAATAATAATAATAATAATAATAATAATAATAATAATAATAATAATAATAATAATAATAATAATAATAATAATAATAATAATAATAATAATAATAATAATAATAATAATAATAATAATAATAATAATAATAATAATAATAATAATAATAATAATAATAATAATAATAATAATAATAATAATAATAATAATAATAATAATAATAATAATAATAATAATAATAATAATAATAATAATAATAATAATAATAATAATAATAATAATAATAATAATAATAATAATAATAATAATAATAATAATAATAATAATAATAATAATAATAATAATAATAATAATAATAATAATAATAATAATAATAATAATAATAATAATAATAATAATAATAATAATAATAATAATAATAATAATAATAATAATAATAATAATAATAATAATAATAATAATAATAATAATAATAATAATAATAATAATAATAATAATAATAATAATAATAATAATAATAATAATAATAATAATAATAATAATAATAATAATAATAATAATAATAATAATAATAATAATAATAATAATAATAATAATAATAATAATAATAATAATAATAATAATAATAATAATAATAATAATAATAATAATAATAATAATAATAATAATAATAATAATAATAATAATAATAATAATAATAATAATAATAATAATAATAATAATAATAATAATAATAATAATAATAATAATAATAATAATAATAATAATAATAATAATAATAATAATAATAATAATAATAATAATAATAATAATAATAATAATAATAATAATAATAATAATAATAATAATAATAATAATAATAATAATAATAATAATAATAATAATAATAATAATAATAATAATAATAATAATAATAATAATAATAATAATAATAATAATAATAATAATAATAATAATAATAATAATAATAATAATAATAATAATAATAATAATAATAATAATAATAATAATAATAATAATAATAATAATAATAATAATAATAATAATAATAATAATAATAATAATAATAATAATAATAATAATAATAATAATAATAATAATAATAATAATAATAATAATAATAATAATAATAATAATAATAATAATAATAATAATAATAATAATAATAATAATAATAATAATAATAATAATAATAATAATAATAATAATAATAATAATAATAATAATAATAATAATAATAATAATAATAATAATAATAATAATAATAATAATAATAATAATAATAATAATAATAATAATAATAATAATAATAATAATAATAATAATAATAATAATAATAATAATAATAATAATAATAATAATAATAATAATAATAATAATAATAATAATAATAATAATAATAATAATAATAATAATAATAATAATAATAATAATAATAATAATAATAATAATAATAATAATAATAATAATAATAATAATAATAATAATAATAATAATAATAATAATAATAATAATAATAATAATAATAATAATAATAATAATAATAATAATAATAATAATAATAATAATAATAATAATAATAATAATAACAATAATAATAATAATAATAATAATAATAATAATAATAATAATAATAATAATAATAATAATAATAATAATAATAATAATAATAATTATAATAATAATAATAATAATAATAATAATAATAATAATAATAATAATAATAATAATAATAATAATAATAATAATAATAATAATAATAATAATAATAATAATAATAATAATAATAATAATAATAATAATAATAATAATAATAATAATAATAATAATAATAATAATAATAATAATAATAATAATAATAATAATAATAATAATAATAATAATAATAATAATAATAATAATAATAATAATAATAATAATAATAATAATAATAATAATAATAATAATAATAATAATAATAATAATAATAATAATAATAATAATAATAATAATAATAATAATAATAATAATAATAATAATAATAATAATAATAATAATAATAATAATAATAATAATAATAATAATAATAATAAAAATAAAAATAATAATAATATTAATAATAATGTCCCTTATTAGTCGAAGATCATTCTTTGTAGCAACAGAAAGAAAGGTGCATTTAATTCAAGAACGGTTATAAATTTTGACGATAAGAAAATTTATGTTTACAAGATATTGTAAACCAGCAGAAGACAAAGTAAATAAATTTAATAAAAAAATTAATGTTATCCAAAAATTCGGCTTATTTTATATATCATAAATATGATCCAATTTGGATTTTTTAAATTTTTCGTAAACTTAATAAAATGTCAAACAATTCTACTGCATTTAAGTTTAAGAAATTTGCAGCGATTTAGGCGAGAGCAAAGCTTCTAATTCAAAAGCAAAGAAATATTAGGAAATTTTTAATTTTATTTCTATTCTAATTTTAAAAGTTGAAATCTTAGGGCTAGATAGTAATTAATGCGATTTCATTTGAGGATATAGGCCTCACATTATTTAATTTATTAAACTATTTAAAATATTTGCTTTAGCACAGAATTACTGAAATGTATTTCAGGACAAAAAAAAACATACAATTTTTAAATATTTCGTACATGATACGAGAAAGATGTTTAAACCATCTTTAAAATTATATTAGATTTTCTAATGTGTACAAGCGTGTGTCAACCGGTGTAGTGTGCATATCATATTCACAAAATTAGTACCAATAATCTTAGTAAATAGCATTATATAGGTTATATTTTATTTATGTTCATTCTAGATTCAATGATGCCTTTTTCCCCTCTCTAGAACAAATTCTGCGGACGCCCTTGACTTTGGGTGTCTTGAAAATGTATTCGGCTCTCTTAAGAAACGAAAACATTCAAATAGCACTGCACGAGATCAATTTGTTCAGCAAGAGCTGCATGAAAGGGCTAAAAAGTCACCTCAATACATTGGCATGATCTTAGATCTGCATATAAAACCAGTCCTGTTAATCATTATGAGATTCCTTATTAATTCATAGCTATCACATTTAAAGATTTTGTTACAGTTGAATTTCTTTCTTTAGTCTCTAATAATGTCAATTAAAAAAACATAAGGCAATATATATCAGGAGTTTTCAGCTCTTTGTATTTACTCCTGTTGCGTATTCATTTAATCCCGCATCGTATTAAGTAATTAATTGAGAAATATTCTGCATAACTAAGTAGGTACTTCCTCTTAAAATGAGCTTAACTGAAATGCACAGCGGCACGTTGTTCTCGTATTCAAGTAAATTGTGCATGAGTATCTTTGAGTTGCAATTTGTGGGAGTTTATCTGTGGGTTTGTTTGTTTTAAAGCGTGTGTGTGTGTTTTTGAGTGTGCGTTATTGTTTGCAATTTGTGTTTGCGGGTAGTTTGGAAACTTTTAACCACATTTGAATCAATTAAAAGTTTTGTGCATTGAAAATCATTGTTGTTCGAACTTCTACTGCTGCTGCTGCTGCTACCAATCGTGTAGTCAATCATACGTAATACTAACGAAAAAAAAATTTATTTTTTACCATCAGATATTAGCTTGATTTTTTAGCTTTATTGTTTTAACGTAATTCACTCAAATTGCATTGCCGTAATTCACTCAAATTGCATTGCATACATTTAGAAGTTTTGCATGTGGTTACCTTTTTTTATTGCTACTTAATAAGTGTTCAATCGAGAGAGAGAAAGTTACATTCTATTGGCCAAATCATGCAAATTGTTGGCTGCATTCATTCCAACCACTTGATGGTCGATTTTACATTGCAATTGCATTGATTTGACTGGGAAAAACTTTATATATAAGTGTTGTTGCTATATGCACAAATTTAGTAGAAGGCAATAACATTTTCTCGTTCCACTCAACTGCTCCAAAAGTGGTTTTACAGTTTTTATTGGAGTATTTTTTCAAGCGTGTCAAAATACGTAATCAAATATACTTTTTCCTGCATCCTTGTTACTACTTTCCAAAGCACTAAAATGAAAAGTTTACTCCAGCTTCATCCAACTTAACGGATGAATTCACTCCACTCATTCTACTTGCTCAAAATGCAAGGAACCACAGAAAATTGTGCAACGAACATTTAACAGCTGAATTTGAATTTTGGTTATGTGTATTGCACATTGACGTAGTGTGGCTTGCAGCAGGAGCTCATTCTGGTTGAGTTGAACTGCGATAATATCACTGCAGCAATTGTAAAGCTATATCTTGTTTTGCTACGTCACTGCTTTGCACTCTGTTTGTTTGACAGCTGTTTTTATTGCTGTTGTTTTAGCAGCTGAAGTGCTGACATTGTTGTTGTGCAATTATTTGAACCACTTCAAATGGTTTGACTATTATTTGGGCATCATTTGTTGTTGACACATATTAAGGAGATTTATAAAGCTTGAGTGTGTGTGTCTGTGTATTTTAATGCTGGATTCAAGTAGTTGTTTGAATGTAAATATTGCAGTGAGAGTCACGGCTTTGGTTGAATAAGCAAGAAAAATTGAGCAAAGAATACAAAATAGAATGTGAAACTAAGGACTTCTCCTTAGATCAAAATTGCACTTGAACTGTATTTGTTAATAGATAAATTGCAAAAAATTGCCATTCTAATAAATTAACATAAGTATTAAGTATATTTATAAGAGCAAAGATCTTTTGAGCAATTCGAGAAATATTTCATGTTTTTATTTCTAGTATGATTTTTTTTTATGTTTTTAGGGCTCAAAAACGCTTTTGTTTGAGCTGATGTGTGAGTCTTAAATGATTTTTCGGCGCTTGTTTGTTTTCCTTATTTCACGAAATTCATCTGGCAAAGAAATGGGTGTGTACCATTCCGAACTGTCCGTTCTATATGTCCCAATACTATGAGCTCGAACAACTTTTATTGAATTTGGTTCATTTTGAATGAAACGTTTACTTTAAGGTTCATACGCATAGATTCATGACCTTACCAGTCACGATCTTAAAAACATATTCTAAAGTACCTCGATTTTACCTATTAATTGAGCGTCATTTTGCACCAAACGTGGTGTCACGATAAATCATGTCGTGATCGAACCCATCCAAAACTCACGAAATATTCGTAAGCGTACGTGATTCAATCTCCTTCGTGTGTGATTTTTTATTTTATCAATATTTTATCATATTTTCAAATGTATTCATTCATTTATTCATGTATTCATTTTCAAATGTTAGTAATGATTTTGTTTTACGATTTCTCTACCAATTGCATAAAAAAGCAACACTGATCATTTCAAATTAAGCGACAACAACCAATTTCGCTTTCTTTAATAATGTTGCGAAACGTCAGCGACTACTTGAAGCAAATTTGGCTTCAAAGAGAAAAGAAAATCCTGACCGCTGGGTGAAAATTTTGATAGACTACTTTTTTAAATAAAAACTTTAATTGAAATAATTAAAATGAATATATTAATAATAATGGATTTTAAATGCATTTAAATGTTTAAAAAGTTTAAATTTCAACTCAAATGATTGTCTGAGGATTCTATCTAAAGATTAATGATTTTGCTGCTAATGATAATCTTAAAATATAAGATGTATCTGTATAAGATATAAATAAAATTTACATTACTTATCTTAAGAACACAAAATAAACTTTAATTCAAAACTTAGTTAGCGTGCCTAATGGTAAAAATTTTATTCGTGAGCGCTCATGATTAAAAAATGTTCGTGTCTGATCGTGAGTCAAAATTACTCACGCTCCCATTACTAGCAACAATCGACACGAGCCTTTCTTTTTTAGCGAGTGCCAAATTATGTGGAATCCAACGTGAACAAATCTTTTTCACAACTATTTGTCCATGTAAAATGGTTTATATGTTATTTTTGATAGTGCTTCATCGCCAAAAGGCAAGTTGAGTTTATCGATGCACTCTTGCTAAGATTATTCACCTCAAAAGGTTCACAAAAAGTTCACGTTTTAATTTCATTTATTTACAGAATTAAATTTAAAATGCACTGTAAACAACACAATAAGCGCACGTGCACTTAAACGTTGTGAGTTCGTATAAGCTGAAAACTATCAAAATTTTCAATGGAAACGTCAGTTTAACTAGAGTGACATAATAACATTAGCGTTTTCAGATTTCAAAATATATGTAGCAGCCAACGTACCACGAATAAATCGACCCTTCTGCGCAAATTTATCGTATGTACAAATTTTACAGGACCTTTTATTTTCTACTTTTCTGTGCTTTAACTTGCAATATCAAAACAAAATTTTACATGCGCTAAGAAAATTAACTGCTATATTATAAGAATTTCAGCTACAATATTTTACCAGGTAATTCGTTGGGGAGTGTAAAGCAAATGTGCATCAAAAAGTCAGTTTCGAAAATATGGCACATACTATAATTTCGCGCGAAGGGGTCGAAATTATGCATAAATTCAGGTAAACCTAATCTGTAGGTGTTCGCAAAGAGAGGTTTACCTGAATTTATGCATAATTTCGACCCCTTCGCGCGAAATTATAGTATGTGCCATATTTTCGAAACTGAACAAAAATATTAAAAGCATATAAAAGGCAAAAAAAAAAAATTCAAAAATATTTAAAAAAATTTTAAATAAAGCGAAAGAGAAATTAACTAAAATTAAGCTCACTCTTATGTGAAATCAGCTAGCGAACTCAGAAAATGCAAGTTCCGGAAAAAAGTTGTACTCTGTAAAAGCTATAGATTAAGCTTTCTTTATAGAAAGCTGTTGGTTGTGCATATAGTGCAAAAATTTTGCAATAGGTGGCTCTTAACAATGAAATTTAACAAAACTGAATAGCTTGGCACATGAAAGTAAGGATCTTAAAATTTAAATCAGACGTGTTTCTTAAATCAATTTCCACAAATAAAATTAGTCATATTTTAGTCGAGGCAACGTGGCAACTCCCATACAACTTCAACGCCTTAAACGCGATATTTTGCCACTTATGAAAATAATAGCTTTTAAATTTAGAAGAACGATGAATTTTATAAGAAGTTATCAAATCAAAAATTTGTACGGGATGGAAAAAAAGAACGTAGCACTACCCATACTTCTTCAAGCCAAAAATATTAATTACTTCGAAACTAACCGTCGGATTGGGTTCAAACTTTTGCAAAATTTTTTACATCGGTGTCCGATTATTACGAGAGCATAAGCTGCAATTTTATAACTATATAGGTAAGGCGTAGCAAAGCGCACCGGTAAAAAGCTGGTTCAATATAATTTTATTCATTTCAACACACTTATTCCAATGATCCTTCAATAATTTTATACCATCTATTTAATAAATTTGCGAAAACTCTGCAAAATACTTTTCCACAGCTTCAATTCATTCGACGAAAACCTTTTTCCACGAAAAAACTATTTCGAATTTCTGAAGAAAACGATGATTGTTCAAGAAATTTGTACTTAAATTCATTCAATTTAACCATGGTCAAAACACTTGTGTTAAAACTGGGGTGTCCTGAAATAAAAAATTTTTCGCATTTCATGATTGCTCAGTCATTGTTTGAAAGCTTAGGGGGTAACGTATTTTTGAGATTTTTTCCAGTATTTTTGGAAGAGGTTTAAAAGTCGCGCTAATCGGATTTTTCCTAAAAATCAGGTTTTTGAGGATTTCGAATTTTTCGAAAAATTTACACAAATTTCACAAAAAAGATAAATTATGACACCTCAATTTCTAAGAAAATGGCCAAAACTTCTAATTTATGTACAGTTTATTGTTAATGTTATTATTTTTATTTAATATTTTTTTATTATTATCTATTACTATTTAATCAATTAAAAACAATAAAACAATGAATATAGAAAAACACTAAAACTTACATAAGATCGACTCTCAAAACAACTTTCAGATGCCTAATTTGAACATGCGTCGAAATGCAGCATGATACACTTAAAGAAATACATAAGCAGTATTGTAGTGGGGCCAAAAAAATATAACATTAAAATATAACAGATATGCAGAAAAGATGACTTAATTATTATAATAAAAACAAGAACTTAATAAATTTAATAATATAAAGTTAAGTAAAGTTTAGTCATTTGTCTTTCGAAATTATGACTCAAATACTTAAGAAAATGTCTGTTATTGACAAACTTTGGCTTGAAATTCGAAAAATCGCCGAAAACCAAATTTCAGGAAAAACTCGACTAGCGCTTTCTCTAGACCTCTTCCAACAAATATCCAAAAAATTTATATATATATTTATAGATATTTTCAAAAAAATCTAAAATACAGTTAAGCGTTAGAAAAAGTTTGATTAAAAAAAGCTAAAAAAAGTATTATTTTGGCCATCCCAGTGAACTATGTATTCGTGTCAATGGTCATGATGAAATTTAATTTTTGGTCTGTAAAGTATTATGCTTTGGTATTCTTCAACGCTTGTACAAACACGTTTAAGCTCTAAAATCTATCGATTCACTGTTGGAAATAAAGGAGCAGATTCTTTTAACACTTTCAACATTTTCGTATGAATACATATTGATGCCTTTTAAAACAGAGAATTCTATTACTGCACGATATTCGGTTTTTTCCCTTGATAAAAAATACACTGGCACGTCAACTTCAAATAGTTTGTAAACAAAGAATAAACTGACAGATCGAAATAAAATTGTCTTTGTGTTCAAATGTAAGAAGAAATATTAAAAGGGCTTATAAATGTTGATACTTCTCAAGATACATAGGTGTCACTTTCTTTACTTTTCTACCAAATGTAAACTTTTAATACGCTATATTATAATAATGTGCGAAAGATTGTAATTAAAACTTATATAAAAAATGCTCAAAATAAAAGAGGAGTTTCTACGATTGTGGGACTCTCCGGTTGTAAGACGTCTCCGGTTGTGGGACACCAGCGTATTTTTTGACCGAAAGCAAATATTGTGCATTTTGGTAACACCGAAGTGAATACACGCATTTGTTTGTGAGCTTTGAAAAAAAAATTAAGAAAATTAACGCAATAGTAACTTTTGAATTTTTTGATAGTGCGATAAATTAAAGTGAATTAACTTTAAGAGAAGTGTAATAATAAATTTATGCAGTATTTTCATTGTATTTTGTGACGAAACATAAATTTCTTGCAGAATATGTTTACCATTATTGAGGAGATGGGGCACACCTCATGCAACCGGTTGTGGGACACCATGTTTTTTGTATTAAAGTATGCGTTTTACTAACAAACAGTCATATATCATCGTTTTGTCGTCATATCATATTATAATCGTGTTTTCTTGAATTAAGAAGATGATGAATAACATGAAAGAAACGTAATTTTCTGTTGATTTTTTAATATGAAGGCTTTAAATATGAATGAATTTTGTTATTTTTCTAATACTTTTTTTCTTCTCATTTTTTTCCATTTTAGTGAATAGTCAAGGTGTCTCACAACCAGGTACAAATAATTTTTTTTGCAAAAAATTAACACTTCATAAAATTTATTGTTAATTTTTCCTTGTAGACTAAATCAAGATAGTTACTTCAGCAAAAATGTAGCTTTCCAAAACTTTGCATATATTCACAAATTACCAAAATGACCTGATCAAAAGTTATGAGTCAAGAACCTTTCGTGTCCCATAACCGGAGACACTCCCTGGCCTAAATGTTTGATTTAAATATATTTCGGATATCATTTCAGTACTAAAAATGTTTGCTTTTGAGAGTAAATTTAAACTAATGGATGTTTCAAAAATAGTGAACCGAAATGCATTAATTATAGCTATGCTATCCTTTTTATCAAATTTAATGTGCTGATGACATTCTTTCTTTTTTTTACCATAGCGCTACTTCTTCATTTTTTAATATTTCTAAGAATTTATAACAAAATCATTGTTATTGGACTTAATAAATTTTTGCACCGCATTTTATCTAATCCGGTTATGCAAATATCCTTTTATTTTTGTTAACAATTCTAAGCAGCTTTTTCAACCTTAACTATCTTAAACTCAACCCTTTACTCAGCCTAAAAAAAGTATTAATAATAATAATGCTTTTTTTGTGATATTACTTTGAGTTTCAATTCAATCAACTAATCCATTTGAGCCATTTTTTTTTAAAGAAAAAAGAACATAGAAAAAAAATTTTAGAAGGATAAAGATATCATGGAAATATTAATATTTGTCTAAAAGCTAAGCAAGCAACTTTTTCAAATTTTCTCATCTACTATATTCTATTATGAACGATAAAAATGTGTCGTCTTCTTTATGTGGCAGGCAGGAAATTCACCACCACACCGTGTTCGGTGCACTGTGGTTTTAAGGGCAGTATTTTAAACCAATGTACACATACCAACTCATTTGATCACACATATGTTGGTTATATATAATTCTTGGCTTTATAGCTCAACTGAATGATTAAACTGATTTATTATTCCTCACGATTGTTTCTCTAAATCAGCAGACATTTTAGCTATATTCTTTTCTACCCGCTGCCATCAGAAATAGCTAACTGTGGGTGTAAGTAAAAAATTACTTTGTTGGGTTAAAATGTGAGTTCCTCTTTTAAAGGGCTTCCCCTCCCCTTCCCCCTAGAAACATTATGCTATATGCAAGACTTTGATACCTTTACCACAGCTTTGCGCTAGTGTTGGAGCTGGCACAAATCAGAGCAAAAGCGTCATCCTGCATTGCCGCGCAGATAAGGATTCGTGCCACGATGCAATAGAGTCAAATAAATCATTTACTTTTAAAATTTTCAAGTTCTGCTCAACTGCTGCCAATGACTTGTTTTTCACTCCCTTTTCATTTCTTACAGTTTTATTTGCACTTTGACAGTCAACGAAATCTGACAGCAAAAACACAACTTAACGCAAACAACATTTTAACACTCAAACGAAAATATTTGCATAGTCTGGAAGAAAGAAAATGTTTCCGACTACCACCGAGAAACATAGCTCAAGCTCATATCGTCGGTGGTATGCCAAAAGGTGCTACATCCAAAATTCACAATATTAGAGTTATTAGTATATTAATGTTTCACAAACCATTCTGTGTTCTGCCAAAAAGTCCTACATCCTTGTTTTAATTTTTGGTTGCATAACAAGCAAAGTTCTATATCCATTTTGTCTTCCTTGGTATGCCAAAAGGTGCTATGTGAATGTAGAACTTTTTGCCATACCAATTTTGAAAGAAGAAAAGCGCCATAAGCATTAGGTGTTTTTCTTTATTACATCCGAGCTGAGCATGAGTTGTCAAAAACAGATCAGCGTTAATTTTTTACCTCAGACTTAGCTGTGTTCAATATATGCGTTTCTTTTCATGGTCTGGTCATGGTCTGAGTATTAGTCAGATGCTGTCGACGAGCTCAGAATTTTTTTACTGAGCACTAAGCAATCGGCTGCCAACGCATACATAAAAAAAAAACAATAAGCAAAAAATGGCTGGCACTAGTTTAGAATGTACTATTTTTTATTAAATTTAGCTATTTATCTAAAAAATTATATATCTTCACATTTAAGTGGACGAAAGATGCAAACGTTCCCAAAGTGTTTCATTACCAAATCAGACCAATTTTTGTTTGATCTGATGTTGTCAGCTCAGGTTATGGTCGGTTTGATCAGATCTGCTCAGATCTGTGGTCTGATGTGGGAAAAGAAAAACGCCGATTGTAAAACCGGGTAAAACGGGCAAAATCATTCTTTGTTTTAAGAATTTAGAGTTTTAAGTTTTTCCTTAAAATTAATTATTTTCTTTGGTTTTTGGTTTCGTAATAACAATTCATTTGGAAAAATTAAAAAACAAAATTAAATCGGCGCACGCTGGTTTTAAGCCGCCGTCGACTAATTTTTAGGTCGAGCCGCCGCCGCCGATAATTATGGGCGGCTTAGATCTCTGTTCTGTATCTGACAGGTGACGGAATCAATAGAAATGGAGTTAGAAGAAGCTGAATCAATAGAAATGGAGTTAGAAGAAGCTGCCATAGGACAGCTAAATGAAAGTGATCAGGATAGGTATAACTTTTCTGAAATTAACAGTAAGTAGTTTATGTCAATTAAACTGTCCTTGTCCTTGTAGATGTGCCTGGTCTAAGTAAAAAACGTTTAAGATGGAAGCAGCGGAAGCCTGAAGAATGGAAGAAGAATCTAAGAAAAAAGGCGTGTTCTCGGGGTGAAAAGCATTTGGATGAAAACGGAAAGATGAAAATGGCAAGGTTGATGAATCCTTTGATAAATCACTCTCACAAAGAACCAACGAATTACAAGTGCAGTTTAATTACAGAGGAAGATCGTCTGGAAATATTCAATGATTATTGGAAAAAAAAATGATAACTTTAAAGCTAAACGCAACTTCATCCTGAAATTTACCAAAGCCATTCCAGTGAAAAGAAGAAGATCCGAAAAAGAAGTAAATTTCCGAAAGAATTTGGCTTGTGAATACGTTTTACCAAAAAACAATGAAAATTTAAAAGTGTGCCGTGAATTCTTCTGTGCGACCCTTGCAATTTCGTACAAGCCCATTGCTTTGGCAAGCAAAGATCGATCAAACACTGGTGAATTTTTGGGCGAAAATCAAAGAGGAAAACATGAACCTCACAACAAATTGAAGCCAGAGTTAATTGCTGCCATCAAGAATCATATTGAATTTTTCCCACCAATAGAGTCACACTATTGCCAAAAATCATCAAAGAGATTGTATTTAAACAGTGGTTTAAGTATTTCGAAAATGTTTGATCTTCTCAAAGAAAAAGCAGCAGGAACAGATTCTGCAAAATTCAGCTATGAAAAGTACAAATAAGTTTTCGGTCAGGATTACAACATGGCATATCACAAGCCCAAAAAAGATTTATGCGCTACGTGTACCCTTGCCCAATCAGCCATTGAATTATCAGAAGCACAAAAATCTGATTTCGAAGCACAAATCTGATTTTCGAATGAAAAGCATTAAGCCGTGCTGCAATGAAATCAGACATCGAAAGTTGTGCAACGGATAAAGAGTTGATAGTTTCTACCATAGAATTGCAATCAGTTTTGCAGATACCACAGGCTGAAGCAAGCCCATTCTATTACAAAAAAAAAACTATGTGTATACAACTTCACTGTTTATAATGAAGCAACTCGTGATGGAACTTGCCACATTTGGTCTGAATTTGATGGCAAAAGAGGAGTAGTGAAATCGGATCTTGTGTGAAAACATTCATTGAAGGAGAAATGCAAAAAGGGTACCGAAAAATTGTTTTGTGGTCTGATAATTGTAGTGGGCAGAACCGCAATCGTTATGTTGCTTCAGTTAGTACAAGAATCTCCCATTGAAATCATCAAACAAAATTTTCTAGAAGTGGGCCACACTCAAATGGACGTCGACAGTATGCATTCTGCTATTGAACATTCGGCCAAAAACTGTTCTCTATTTTCCATGAATGATTGGTCAAACGATATTCGTCAAGCTCGGCGTAAGCATCCATACCATGTGGTACGAATGTCACATAGTGATTTCATTGATTTAAAATTGGTCATTGCCAGATCAATGAAAAAAGTTATTGTGTTCAATGACGGAGAAAAATTGAATTGGTTGAATATAAAATCATTGATGTTTTGCAAATCGATGCCTCGGCAAATTGGTGTTAAATGCAACCATGATGAACAAGAATATAAAGTACAAAAACAATTCATTTGCTTATAAATCAGTGAGTTTATTTACAAGTATAGTTTTTATTTTTAGTTTGTTAATGTTGAAGTGCGTAAAGTCAGAGGAAGGCCAGCTATTAGTTGGAAAGCATAATAAACTTTAATATCATGAACTATCTGGAGCTCAACCAACTGCTTAGTGATCGTTAATATGGTTTCCGTAGGGCTCGCTCTACTGGTGATCTTATGGCGTTCTTAACTGAAGAATGGAACCAATGCGTTCACTTTTTCAGCGAGAGCAGGGTTGTTGCTCTTAATATTTCAAAAGCATTTGACCGAGTGTGGCATAAAGCGCTCGTGTCAAAACTTGGTGCATATGGTTTTGGTGGTAGTTTTGCTCGATGGATCACGTGTTTCCTCAAAGACAGAACGATTCGGGTCGTAGTCGACGGTATTTCGTCCGAGAAGCACGCCATCAACGCAGGAGTACCACAGGGTTCAGTCCTATCGCCAACCTTGTTTCTGATTTTTATCAACGACCTTCTGTCGTTGACGCATAACCCAATACATTCGTTTGCGGACGACAGCAGCATTTGTCATTCATATTCATTCAAAAAACGCCCAAGCTCTATGGAGATTGAGAGAAAAAGGCAAACTATGAATGACACACTCCTAAATGATCTACAAAAAATCTCCGAGTGGGGTCTTGCTAATAGAGTAGAGTTCAATGCAAGCAAGACCCAGTGCTGCCTGTTAACCCACAAGCGGATGGATTGCCCATTAGCTCCCCTCTATATGAATGGTGTGGATCTTGTGGAATCAGCCGCTCTTGACGTTCTGGGCATATCGATTCAATGTGATCTTCGTTGGAATGATCATATTTTCGATGTGTCGAAAGAAGCGGCCAAGTGCCTAGGTTTTTTAAAACGGTGCAAAAAATATTTCACTTCAGCTGATCTTCGCATGATCTACACCTCATATATTAGGCCGAAAATGGAGTACAATTCGCACATTTGGGCAGGGGCTTCAAGATCTTATTTGGAGCTTCTGGATCGAATTCAACGTCGTGCGATATATTTGATAGGGGATGAAAGTATTTCATCCACTCTCAACTCTCTTGGGCATCGACGCAATGTTGGTTGCCTAAGTCTTCTGTACAGGTACTACCATGGGAAGTGTTCAAGGGAGATACATGGCCTGACTCCACCAGCTCGTATGTTTCCCAGGTCCACTCGGGCAGCTGTTCAAGCCCACCCCTTTACCATTGCCTCGATGTCCAACAGAACCTCGCATTACCGAGAGAATTCGTTTTTTAGTCGCACGATAAGGTTGTGGAATAGTCTCCCTGCGAGCGTATTTCCCGGCAGTTTTGAGCTGTGCAAATTTAAAACAAATCTTCACCGATACTACTCCATCTATCCACCCTCCAACTAACTGTTACCTATCTTTCGAATCAACACAATGCTTATGCATTTATAGGGGGCATCCCCTGAGCGTTGGTTCATTCTAAAAAAAAAAAAAAAAAAGTTGGCCATTACTTTACGAACATCTCCTGCCTGTAACAGTAGCAAAAAAACGGGACTTGCAAAGTTTATGTGCTCAAAACAATCTTCAAACATTCCGACGTCGATGTTTTTTAATAATATTGTATCGGACAATGCTCAGTCTACTGCTGATCTGTTTGCAGATTTTTTCTGTCAAACTACGAGCCTCTTAATAATGTCGACACTGATTGCTCATATAATTTGTCACCTGATATTGGGTTTGGTTCTCTATGTTTGACGGAACAGTATGTTATTAATGGAATCCTAAGGCTTAAAGCTTCGTTTAAGTTGGACGCAGATGGGATTTGCTCCTTTTTTCTAAAAAAATGTGCATGCAGTGTTGCATATCCCTTAATGTTAATTTTTAACAACTCGTTAAGGCATGGCATTTTTATTGATAGTTGGAAAGTTGCAGTTGTGACTCCTGTACATAAGCCTGGTTCCAAAAACAATATTTCTAACTGTAGACCAATTTCAAAGCTTACAGCGATTTCTAAGTTGTTTGAATCGATTGTTAAAGATAAACTTTTTTTTCAGTAAAAAATTTTATTTCTCTTTCTCAGCATGGTTTCATGTCTGGTCGTTCAACTGTTTCCAACCTGGTTATTTTCTCAGAATATTGCATTTCATCGTTTCTAGAGGGATGTCAGGTGGATGTAATTTACACGGACTTTTCGAAAGCGTTCGACAAAGTTAACCATTATCTGTTAATAAAAAAATTAGAAAATATGAGATTTCATTCCAGTTTTCTTAGTTGGTTGAGGTCTTATTTATCAAATAGACAGTGTGTTTTAGTGGTTTGATAGTGTTAAATCATTTCCATTCGTGGTTACCTCAGGAGTTCCGCAAGGGAGTATCCTTGGGCCACTACTTTTTATTCTTTTTATTAATGATGTTAAATCTCTTTTTTCACACAGTAATTGCTTGTTGTATGCTGATGATCTGAAGATTTTCCTTAAAGTTAAAAGTTCATCTGATAACGCACTTCTTTAAAGTGACATTAATAAACTTCAAGATTGGTGCGTTAATAATAATCTTTTTTTAAATCTTACGAAATGCGTTTTCATGTCGTTTTCAAAATCTGAAAATATCCATTTGTCCTCATACCATATTACTAATACACCTTTGTTATCTGTTAATGAATTTAAAGATTTTGGTGTTGTTTTTGACCTTAAATTTTCGTTCATCCCCCACTTAGATTAGATTATTCCCAAGGCATATGCTATGCTTGCTTTCATTCGTCGTAATAGTTCTTGTTTTGGTGACCCTTACACTTTCAAGGTGTTGTTTACTAGCCTTGTTCGTTCAAGACTTGAATATGCTTCAGTCATTTGGGATCCATTTTATGAGACGCATAAGTTAAGACTAGAACATGTCCAGAAATCTTTCACAAGGTTTGCCTTACGCTCCTTGTTTGAAGACTCTTTACCCCCATATAGATCCCGGTGTTTACTTATTGGTCTTAAAACTCTTGAGAGTAGAAGAAATATTCTGTCTCTACTTTTTATACATGATATAATTTCTGGGTTGGTGGACAGTCCAACACTGCTGGAGTTGATAAACTTTAATGCTCCTACTAGGACACTCAGAAATTATGATCCTTTTTATTTGGATTTGGTTCGCACTAACTATGCTGCTAATGCTCCTATTTTTAAAGCTCTTTATTTATACAACTCTATTTATGCTAATCACAACTTAGATTTTTCGATATCAAAGAATCAAATGAAATCTCTGTTAAATTATATTTTGTAACATATCTATATATTTTTGTTACTAAATTTTGCCTAGTCTGTAAGAATTAATGTTCATAGACTGAAGAATTGAATTAAATAAAAAAAAGCTTATTCCACAGGAATTCCATGCTTGGATTGAGTGAGAAACATGTCTTTTTGTATTTAGTGCAAAAACCAAAGTTAAAAAATGCTTTCTTTCAGCTCATTGCCAATTGGAAATGAAACTGTTGAATCAAATTCCGAATCAGAGGATAATTAATTTTCCAACCTTTTGTTCATTAGTATATTACTAGATTTGTTTTAGGTTAAAATTCCTTGTTTTGAAATAAATTTTATTTGAAAAGTGTGTTTTAAGAGAATTACCAGGGTTCTATATCCATTCTTTTGTGTAACATTAATAAACCAATAATATGCCAAAAAGTGCTATATCCAATTTTTACAGTAATCTAATGATGGTGTAAAGTTTCCATCTGACCAAGTATGTATAATTTTAGGCAAGTATTAACTACATATAATTTGAAAGTATCACTGTATTTCAAAATAATTTGAATTTTAGCTAGCCGTTTCAGTAGTATTTTGCAATTTTCTCAAAATGAGCAAAAGTGGATATACCACCTTCTGGCATAGTGGCGACGATATATTTATCGATATCCATAAATGTAAAATTTTTTCTTTCGGCGTATTCGAGCGGATACAGTAGATTTTCACAAGTTTTCCGCATCTGAAAATAAATTAGATTTCCCGATTTTGAGATCTGCCACGCCACCACACGGCACACCGAGCCAATCCCTTGAAAGATGCGAAGAATGCGGCACAATTCGAAGGTTAAAGCATTGAGAAGTCATTCCGAAATGAAATATGCACCACCTCAGGTGTGCAGGGTGCAGAAGTCAAAAGTTATTGCAAAACTTCCTGCGTTCCTTAACGACAACACAGAAAAGAGTGAAAAGTTTCAAGTTTAAAAAAGTACAAATGGATCTTTTTTTGTACTTACGACTGTGGGTGAATTTTTTATTCTTTTGAATCAGTTTTTTTTTTTTTTTTTTTTTGTCCACCGCATATGTGTGTGGAAGTAGAGTTGAGGAGTCTTTTTTTCGATTGGCTCTACAAATCCAATTCGAGAACACATAATCAGTTGTAAGATGACACATTGAAAAGAAAAGTTTGCCTTTTTGGAATGCAAAAAAGTTCCCCCTTTCATTTGGATGGATTTGGTTTCCCACTCATTTCCTTATTGTGTTCAAGGTGTTGCCACATGGTTGCACATTCGACAGGTACAGCAGCAGTAGCTACCGTTGTCGTTTGTTGGCTGCTTATAGCTATCTTTTAACGTCGCTGTTCTTTTTTTTTCTTTCTTTGTTATTTTTAATGTGAACTAGGTGAACTTTTAAAATTTTGAAGCAAGTACTCGAAGCTAAGTGAAAAGTTTGAAGCGAAGAAAGATAAAGATTGTTGGTAATGGAATTTATGTATTTTTTTTTTTTACTTTTTTGTTCAATAAAATTTATTGAAATATGCTTTAAAGGCTTATTTAATTGGATTTATTTGGTTAGAAATACTCTCAATTGGTTTTATGTATGAAGAAAGAGAAAAAAAAAATGAAAAAAGATTGATTTAACTTGAGTGCAAAAGTTGATTTATATGCAAAGCTTTTAATTGTTATAAATTATTTAGCTTTATTCAAATTTGAAAAACTTGTTTTATTAGGCTGAGTTTTTGAAAAATTAAGAGACAGCTTCTAAAAAGTTTTTGCTTCATTATAAGTTGCAAAAAGCTATTAAAAAAGTACAATGTGAAATGTGTTTTGTTCTTTCAAAGAAGAAAGTATACTTCGATCTAACATTTAAGCAAACAATTTAAGTGTTCTTAGCTGATATACACAAATTTGTTGCTAAAAAAGTTTTGAGGTATCTTTAGTAGAGTTTTTAAGGGGTTGCACACATTTAGAAGGAAAATATAACATTCTTTTTTTTATAGAATTTTTTTATGAAAAGGCACTTTATTATCTATACCAGCGATGCCCACGAAAATTATTTGAAGAGTGAAAAACAACAACAACAACAAAAAGCAATAACATCAAAAAATTTTTAAACCTGGAAGCAAAGAGAAATTACCAATAACACGAGTGCTGGCAGAGTACACTGTAAAAATAATGAACCAAGTAATTCCAAATGTTTCAGTTTTTGCTAGTCAGAATACATTCTGATTTACCCAGCTTTAACCAGCTTTAAGATTTTATAAGAACGGATATGGCGTACCAGTGTGGCAGGAGTCTGAACGTGACCGATCTAGAGTTTAGCTCAATTTGGGTTCGGTTCAGGCTTCGCTCTCACTTTCTGCATATCTGTTTTATTTAAAGAAGTCCGAATCTATGGAGAGAGCCCACTTTTAACAAACTGAACTCTCTCTCTGATTCGATAACGCATATTTTGGTGTTGTTTCCTGACAGTGAGATCGTTGTAGCAGGCGATTTCAATGTTCACAACCCGTCTTGGTAACGTCACTCGAGCTCATTGACACCTGTTGGGCAATATGTTGAGCTATTTTCTGAATCGCACCAATTGATTCAACAAGTGAAGGAACCCACTTTTTCCCTCAACGTGATATGCATACCCATAATACCCTTGACCTTTTTCGGACTTCACATCATGAAAAAAATATGATGTGAGTGTCAACGCACCTCTTGGTAACTCGGACCATTGTACCATCTCCGATGTTTTTCCATATTCTAACCCCTGCATCTCTACGCCGAAAGCCCTTTTATGGAAGGGCAAATTGGACTGCGTTAAATAATTTTTATCGCAGCTTTAATTGGAAATTATGTTTCGCTGATAGAAATGTGAATGCCGTGGCTGTCATGGTACAAGAAATTATTTTATTAGGTATGCGGTCTTTCATTCCCAATAAGATGAGAAGCATTCAACCAAAAGATCACTCATGGTTTAATGAGACTTGCCAGACCAGACATCGTCATCGATTCCAGCTCTTTCTAAAGATGACCAAATCTTCGCTGACTCGGCTGATAAAGCGAAACTATTGGCTAGATTGCTTGCACAAAATTCCACTCTCTGGGATAGCAATCAGCCACTGCCCTTTGTTGAGGGTGGATCTTCTGCAATGCAGGAGATATACTTTCGATCAAGAGCAGTTAAAAGGGTCCAATTGTGTGATTATTGAATGAATGGTGTGGACTCATTATGAATGGTGTGGATCTTGTGGAATCAGCCACTCTTGACGTTTTGGCCATATCGATCCAACTTGATCTTCGTTGGAATGATCATATTTTCGATGTGTCGAAAGAACCAGGCAAGTGCCTAGATTTTCTAAAGCGGTGCAAAAAATATTTCACTTCAGCTGATCTTCGTATGATCTACACCTCATATATTAGGCCAAAAATAGAGTACAATTCGCACATTTGGGCAGGGGCTGCAAGATCTTATTTGGAGCTTCTGGATCGAATTCAATAGTTTCCCGGCAGTTTTCAGCTCTGCAAATTTAAAACCTTCACCGACACTACTCTATCTATCCACCCTCCAACTAACTATCACCTTTCTTCCGAATCAACACAATGCTTACACATTTATAGGGAGCATCCCCTGAGCGTTGGTTCAGTCTAAAAACAAAAAAAAAGTCGAGGTTTTCAGATACCATTTCTTTTGAAGATTTTAATTTTTTTGTTTTTTAATTATTTTACTTTCTTTTTTATGTTTTTTTTTTTTTGTGAATTTTGTATAATTACACTGTGCCACAATTTAAGAGTCATGGAATCTAACAAAAAAGCGACCAACACAGGTCGATAGTACTGATCTAGACCAACAAATTCCTAAGAGGGTTTTGTAAAGTTAGCTCGCTTTTAAAAGATATAGGCACTGAAAGTTTACCTCTTGCAGAGTATTTTTAAAAATGAAGTGCTCATTAGGGTGTATCGAATGAAATTTTTTTTCGAACTTTGCATTCTAAGAGGTCTCCAAAGTTGAATAGGGTGGTCAAGATCTATCAAAAAATTTTTTGAAAGAAAAGGATGTCTTCTTCTCCCGCAAAGACAAAGTTGTTTTTTTTTTTTTGGAAAAACATTAAAAAAATAACGACCTAAAAATGCTTTGATTTTTGTAACAAAAACTCCATATGTCTTGAAGCAAAAGTAAATATAGGCTTTAAATAACGATACCTGTCCTGTCCACCCTCATTGTCCTCTGTGAAGGATATTCGAATCTAAAGGTACACTCGAAATAACACAGAACTTTTAATTGTTACCTGATTGACTAAATTTTGATAGCATTGAAAAAAGTGTTAACGTTTTCCTTAAATTTGGCGAATTAAAAATTTACAAATTTTTTCATATGCATTTTCCTTTTTTTTTGAAAAATGTATACTATATGAAATTTTTCAACTTTTTGAAAAAAATTAATATTTTTAAAAAGTTAATGTTTTATATCATATAGTATATAATAAAGTTTTATATTTTTAGGAATCGGAAGTGGTACCGAAGATAATTTTCTTAATATTGTTTTTTCAAATATTTCTAAATAAACCGCTGTCTAAAAATATCTATTTAAAACACCAGAAAAAGACCTAGTGAGCACTTAATTTTTAAAAAAATTCTCTGCAAAGGATAACTTTCAATGCCTACATCTTTTAAGATCGAGCTAACTTTGTAAAACCCTCTTAGGGTTTTCTTACTATACACCAGTACTATCATCCTGTGTTGTCCACTTTTCCGTTAGAAAAATGTGTTGCAAAGGTACATTTTTTCCTTTTTTTAATCTTATAAAAATTTTTATTTGCTTTAACCTTAAACTTTCATATTTTTTATTATCTTACTGTTTTCTCATTAACTAATTTGTTTTATTATTAAGAGTAAAATCTTTTATTATCTCTGAAAAAATAGGCAAAACCCTAGTTTTCCGCAAATTCTTTTCAATGTGTATTCGCACAACGAAAAATATAAAGAGTACGATGCGTGCTGTTAACTTTTGCAATGCGAATGCCAAAAACAGTGCAAAACAGCGCCGATCGATGGTGCCAAAGAACAAAAACAACAACATGCAAGCGCAAAACAGCTATCAATGGTTAGAAAGAACAAAAACGAAAACATTAAGAAGCGAGGCTGAAATTGCTATACTATTATATAAAAGGAGACTCACAAAATTTGATCCAGAATAAGCTCGGTAAACGCTTAACCAATTTAAATAATTCTTTTTTTAATCAATTCCTTAAATAATTTCGAGTGTCATAGCTTGCCAAGGTTTTCGAAAAATTTATTCTTAATTATTGCAAAATCACGCATTTTATTTGATGCTTACATTCAACAAGCAGCTCAATACCACAACAAACAAACCTTTCCTCTCTTCGGCGCGAGAGTTTCTTTCAATACTACACGGCAGCCATTTTTAATTTTCTTTTGCCCCTATCACACGATGTTTGTTTTAACGACGATCAAAAAAAAATTTTTTTTTTTTGCTTTTGTCCATATTACACGATGTTTGTTTTTACGACGAATGGTGTAATTAGATGCGTATATTTGAAAGCAAAAACTATACATATATTTCGTCGTACACACAAACATGGTGTAATATGGGCATTTGCAAATGTTTTGAAAGTAGTTGCCAGAATTGAGCTATAAGCATAAATTATGTTTTGCAGCCTTGCCAGCCAGCTTTTCCCCACTTGAGATTGTGTAAGTCTATATGAGTGATTCAATCAATTATCGGACAACAGTGAAGCTCACCATTTGGGATCTTTTTAAAGCTTTCCTAATTTAAAGAGAAGGTAGAAACATATTCAAAACAAAATTTTGTATCGTTATTATTTCGTCTATGATTCATCATTATATATCTTTAATAAAAGGTTTCAATCATGATTTTTCATGTTTTATTGTTGTACTAATAGAAAGAAGCAATAATGTGTTATTGTATTAAAAAAAAATATGACCTTTTAGAAAAAGGCTCTAAAAAAGTGAGGTTTAAAAAGAAAATCTAATTTGTATGCCCTTGCCCCCATTTTTAAAAGTGTTTTATTATTTTTTTTTTAAAGCTGAAAAAATTTTATGCAATTTTCAACATAAAAAAATAATAAATAAAGCATGACATTACGGCTATTTTTTTATTTTCCATATTTTGTTGTTGTACTAAAAGAAAGAATTAGTAATGTGCTGTTGTTTAAAAAATTATGACGCTTTCAAAAAAATGCTTTATTTAAAATGTTTGAAAAAGACTCTAAAAAGTGAGGTTAAAAACGAAATTCTTATTTAAGTGCCCTTGCCTCCATTTTTAAAAGTGCTTTCATATTTTTGTTTTTTCTTTTTTTTTTTTTAAAGCTGAGTAAATTTGTTGTAGATTTCGTCAATTTCAAAGATACGCTCTTGTTAACACAGCCAGTATAAAAAAAATAATAAATAAAACACGGTAAATGTCACGTCTATTCTTGCATGGAAGCGACAATACAAGGTTTCATACAAGCAATAAAAATGACAACAACAAGGGCATAGATATTGGAATAAGAATTTATTGTTTTTTATTTTTTTGCCGTAACTGCATAGCAAATTTACTACAATGTAAATAGTTGTGCTACAGAATATGTTGGCGAGTACCTTTTCTCATTTTCCTTTTTCACTTAGTTCAACTTTCAGATAAAAAAAAATTGATGTAAATCGATTTTAAAATGGAGGAAGTGTTTGCTTGCTTAAAAATTTTTTGCTTGCCTAGAATTTCTGAGGCTTAAGAAAATGCGTTGTACTGAGCAAATGTATAGTTTTTGAGATATCGCCAAAAGTTTGTAGTCATAATAACGGATTTTATTTTAAAATTGAGAAAGAATATAGTCATGTTCGGAATCTATGTTAAAAACATTACAATTTTAAATAACGATATTTAAAAATTTTTACCCAAAGTTTTGTAAAACCCTGTTATGCAGTATTTTTTTAAAAGTCAAAATACAAAAATACCCGAGCAAATTTATGTCATCATACAAATAAACGTTTAGCACATTAAGTGCCAAGGCAGATTTGGGAAACTTTTCCCAGGGGCCGTTCGTTTTTTCTCTCCATTTTTTTTTTTTTATTTTTTTAAGCCATCTGAAATCAAGTTATTAATACTTTGCTAGGAAGAACCCCAGACATGTAAAAGATTGGTGTCATACACATTTGAATGACGTGGCCCTTTATGGTAATATTTCTGTGTAGGGCCACGTCATTCCTATGTGTATGTCACTTTTTTGGACTTACGGTACAATTGCAAATGATACCGTTATGAAGTAAACATGAAGTAAATATTCATTTTCGTTCATTTTCATTCTTCGATTGTTGTACGTGTGCAGAAAACTTCTCACAAGTAATTGAGATCAGGTCGCGTTAGCATATTTGACAAAAAAGTTTATCGCAAAACAGTGAATAAAAATTTGAATAATTGAAAATGGGCAAGAGAAAACTCAATAGTGTGTACAGTGAATGAAATGGTGGATGAAGATATCGTTCAGTATAATTTTTCTGATGACTCGGATGAAGATTTTTTGGGAACCCGACGATGATTCGGAAAATGATAAAGACTCTCGGTTGGTCTGCAAGTGGTGAAAAGGAAGCTGGCTTTGCCAAAAAAGTTTGTTTGGAGTTAATTTGACCACTTCTCGATCAGCGAAGGACTTTATATGTTGACAATTTCTACACTAGTCATGAGCTGGCAAAATGCCTCCTCGAAAGACAAGCGCATGTAAAGGGTCCGCCAAATAACTTTTTTTTTTTGAAAATTCTATAAAAAAAACTACTAAATATTTTTTCAAATTTCTTTTTTTATTTGAAAGTACAATCCTTCCGGTTAATAATGAAAAATAATTTCATTCAAATGGCTGCCTCGGCTGGCCATGCAGTAGCCTATACGATCGGTCCAATTTTTAAGCACATTATCGATTGTGTGCAGCTGTATTTCACCAATGGCTTCACGAATATTGTCCTTTAAAGCGTCAATTGTCTCTGACTTGTCGGCGTAACACTTATCTTTGAGGGTACTCCACAAATAATAGTCCAACGGTGTCAAATCGCAGCTCCGATGTGGCCAAACGACATCAGCTCTGCGGCTGATAATGCGATCTTCAAAAACAGGGCGCAAAACATCGAGTGTAGCTTCGGCTGTATGGCACTTAGCGCCGTCCTGTTGAAACCAAATGTTGCCAATATCCTCCTCTTCAATTTTTGTGAACAAAAATTCGTTCAACATGACCCGATAATGATCGCCATTGACTGTAACGGCCACTCCTTGCTCATTTTCGAAGAAAAAGGGCCCACTTCCCAGCGTTGTTCAAGCGTATACACAACCAAATTCGTTCAGCGGAAGGATAAAACTAATTACCTGTCAAATCAGACATGAGCTATGTGTTACTATTCACCTGTAGTTGGTACCGTTAGGGCAAACAAAAGAGATATGCCAAAAGATGTGCTCAATGCAAAACTCAAGAGAGGAGAAATGATTTCGAAAGAAAATGAAAATGGAATAGTTGTTCTAAAATGAGAGACAAAAACTTTTGACCATTTCTTAACAAGAATTTGCCATCAGATTTTTTTAAAAACTAGTGCAGGATTTAAAATAAGCCTACTTTATTCAGAATTTCCTAATATTTTTTGAATTAGATGCTTTGCTCTTGCCTAGATCGCTGCAATTTTCTCAAATTTAAATGCTGCAAAATTGTTAGCAATTTTATTAAGTTTACGAAAAATTAAAAAATTATCCAAATTGAATCATCTTTATGACAGAAAAACGATTTTTTAAGCCGATTTTTAGGAAAATATTTAGTTTTTTTCATTTATTTTACTTTGTTTCCTTCCTGTGTTTAATTACTTTAAAATATAAATTTGCTTATCGCCCAAGTTCATATGCGTTATTGGCTTAAATGCCCATTACCATCTGTTGCTCCGAAGATTGATCTTCGACTAATAGGAGTATCATTCATTATCATTCCTTAATTTCTCGTACGAATAACTTCTTACTTTCTTTCATTGCATTCGTAGTATTTACTAATGGCTTAGTACTATTTAGTATTAATTTAGCTTAAAATATTTACAACCGAAATCTTGCAGCTTGATTTGTTGAACAATTCCCAAATATAAGGAAATGTATAATTGCAAGGTGGCCGTAGTCTACTGAAAGAGTACGTGGCCCGTAAGCTAAAAAACCCTTGGCTCAAACCCCAGTTCAGATAGAATTTTTTTTTTATTAGTAAATGTGGCGACCGTAGCCTAGTGAGTAGAGTGCGTGGCCCTAAGCTAAAGAATCGCGATAGCCCGGGTTCAATTCCAGCTCAGACCGAAAGTTTTTTCATTTGAATTAATTTTTCTGTTCGGTCGTCATCTCTCTGCAGACAATGGCAAACCTCAGAGAGTAAAAATTGCCATGTAGATCTTCTTGAGCACATGAGCCGTTCGGAGTCGGAGTCATTTGTGATCAAACATTTAATAACACGCACAACACAATTGATCAATAGAAGCTATGTCAGACTCCTTTCAAGGGCTGAAATGGCCAGTTTATTTTTTTTATTAGTAAATATAACAAATGTATTCGAACAATATACATTTTTTTTTGTACGAATACGAATAAAATATTTGTAATATATTCCAAACTACGTCCAATCTACGAATCCTATTCTTGACTGAAAACTAAAAAACGAGAAATTCATAGAATGGACGCAGTTATTAGTAATACTTACCCACAAAATTTTTTTAATGTACGAATACGTATTGAAAAGTGTCTGTGAAACAAGAGTAAATGAAAATATCGTCATATAAAATCAAAAAAGCCGTTAGTTACAATAAATTCAAAATCGAATTTTGTATTGATTATTGGTGCACTTTATCAAAATACATGTTCCTGCTAAATTGCACACTCCTACAAATAAAAGCGAAGTTTTTAGTAAAAAATTTCTAAAATCCCTAAGTATGTTGCATACAATTACAATTACAATTGAGATAGTTTTTTGACTCTCCCGTAAAATTGTTTAACTGTAGCTTACGGCTTTTTGACTTAATAGGAAGATGTTTTAAAAAAATCATTGTTTAGGGGGCGGAAAGTGCCACCTTCTCCCCTGTAGACGCCCATGCACTTAGTTTAAACTTTAGTGTTTAACTCAGATATCCATTGAAATGTTGGAATGTCAATTTTTTGCAAATTCTCTACATGATTGAACCATCTAAATCTTAAAGAGTAACTTTAGTAAAGCAGATAAGTCGTTTTGGCGAAACGCCATCGATATGGAGCAAACACGTCAAGTGCGCCAACTTAATAACCTTCATCACCATCCAAAACTTCGATGAAACTCGGTAATGTTTTTGTACTAACTGAGTACATAAAAAGTGCAAAATAAGGGGAAGTAAAAACTCCACGGATTACTGAGATACAGTGGATCAAAGCTTAGGTGCGAAATATATATTTTAAATTATAAGTCAGATAATTTCGTGATATAAAAACAAATTACTTTCTCGTTTTTAAATGAGTTCTTGTCAATGTTTCGATAAAAATATTAATAATAAAATTCAGCAATATTTATTTATAAGACAATATTTTATTTTTTTATATTTATAAAATTTGAGCTAAGGGTGACATTTCAAATTCTGGTTTCAAATTAGGCTCAATCAAAAGATTTATTTGTTTTTCTTCAAAAACACATCTTACTACGATATGATCGAACATGAATAGTTAGTAAGTAATTCGGTCTACTATACAAGGTCCTCAAGTTCAAACATTTTAAATCTACGGAGAAGTCGAGCTAAATGTTTACAATTGGGCCAAACTTTTTAATTTTTGTATAGGTTAAGATAAGTACCCTCATTAATATTCACTTTGTTTTTTTATTTCCAATAAATAAGGACCAAAATACAGGGTGGCCCAGAAAGACCGAAGTGGTGAGAATTCCTTATAACTTTTTTATTATAATTTTTTTTTCTTTTCTTTTTAGTATTTTGTAAAGAAGACTTGGACAATTTATAATGGAGCAATACACAACTGAACAACGTGCCTAAATCGTTGAAATTTACTTTTCAAATCAACGGTCCATTGTGTTGACTCAGCGTGCATACCGTCGTCAATTTAAAGTGCGGGTTGCACCCTCTCAGTCAACAATAAACCGTCTGGTTGCAAATTTTCGACAAGAAGGAGCAGTAAGGAACCTTCCTGGTTCTGGCAGACTACGAACTGTGCACACGTTTGACAATATTGAACTGGTACAGGAGAGTATTCGGGAGGATCCAGAAACATTAACCATGAGACGTTCGACACAACTTGGCCTCTCAAGAGGGTCGCTGCAGCGAATTTTGCATACAACAAGAATGTTTCCATACTTGTCCAAGAATTCAACTTGTCCAAGAATTGAAACCGACAGATTACCAGCAACGACTTAATTATGGAATTTATTTCCAGCAAAAAGCACAAGAGAATCCTAATTTTATTCATAACTTTGTTATGAGTGACGAAGCCCATTTCCAATTAAATGGGTTCGTTAAAAAGCAAAACTGTAGGATATGGGCTACGGAAAACCCGAGAGTACTTCATCAATGACAATTACACCCAGTTAAGTGTACTGTTTGGTGTGGTGTTACTTCAAAAAGGATCGTTGGCCCATATTTTTTTGAAAATGAACGAGGTGTCGCCATTTCCGTCAATGGTAATCGATATCGGGCCATGTTGGAAAATTTTGTAAGGCCAGCCGTGTAAAACCATCCGCAAATATGGTTCCAACAGGATGGAGCCACAGCGCACACTGCGAGGGCCACAATGGCTATTTTACGCGACATCTTTGGTGAAGGAATAATTTCGCTTAGAAGCAATTTTATTTGGCCTCCGCGTTCACCGGATTTAACCTCTCCAGACTATTTCCTTTTGGGTTATTTGCAAGGGAAAGTTTATGTTAATAAGCCTAGGACTATTGAGGAATTAAAAACCAATATTCAAGACGAAATTAACAACATAACACCGGAAGTTTTGCGAAAGGTCATGGAAAATGTGTTGGAAAGAGCACATTTGTGCGAAGCAGAAAATGGCCACCACTTGCAGGATATCATTTTTCATAACTAATCTAAAAAAATTCCCTATAAATTTACTGTATTTAAAAAAAAAAATTAAAAAAATATGTCTTAAATAAAAAGTTATAAGAAATTCATACCACTTCGGTCTCTCTGGGCCACCCTGTATCTTGACCCCGGCTGAAAACGATTTCTTTTTTGGAATATTGTTTTTTTATATTATGTACGTGAAAGAAATTTCATGTCTCTATGTATTATAGTCTTTTCACAGTAAATTTTTTAAATTGAGTTAATTTTTTTTCAAAAGTGCAATGTCACCTTACCAATTTTCATAAATTTTTTGGCAAAGAAATAAATACTATAAAACAAAAATAACGCAAATTCAAAATATTTTTTTTTTCAAAACTGACTCTCGCATTGTCAGAATCCACGCATATTACAGACAGTCTTTAAGCCGAGAGCCGTCACAGATAAGTTCTCATAAATATTTTGCAGGCAAAATTTTACTACTGACGTCAGCAGGACTGCAACAACAAACACATCTAGCCGTCAGCCACCCGCGCTGCAGCATTGAATTTAACTTAATTTACAATGCTTTTCCGCATCGATTGCGAAAAATGCTGATATGCATATTTAATACTTTTCGTAAGTGTTGCCAAGTGAATTTTTCATATGCTCACAAAACAACGAGAAAAAACAGTGCTTGTGGCATAAAAAAATATTGCGGTGTTTTATGCTGCCACTCTTTTGTGAGAACGTTCCAGCCAATTGAAGGACGAAAAATAGATAGAAGAATAAAAAATAAAACGAAAAAGGGATAAAATGAAAATGAAACAACATGGCACAAATTTATTTAAACTGTTTCGCCGTGTGTCGCGCATCAAACAACAAACGTTCCCTCGGGTACAACTACTCAGGTTTGACTATCTGGCTGTCACACAGACATAAAGTAACATAATCGGGTTATCCTTACTGCAGAACTCAAGTCAGGCGTATGGAATGTTTGATTTTTTTTTACTCTCTCTCTCTCCATTTTTCGCTATTTTTTATAACTCTTATATTTGAGTAAAAAATGAATTCATTGCTCAATTGGGATTCGATTTCGACTTCGTTCGATGCAAAATTATGATAGCAATACGATCCGAATTAGGATTGTTTGTGTACAAAGTCAAGCAGAGAGAAAGAAGATAGACAGAACAGATAGTTAGATAGACAGACAGACAGGCAGGAAAGCAGTCGAAGTGGCTGCTTCAATGGATGAATAAATTGCTATGCAGAAAAATAAAAGTAAAAGACATCCATTTTTCATCGCCCTCGTACGCCATTCGTTCCACTACCATAATAATAGTCAAAAAATCCCAATGATAGGTTTCCAATAATTTATAGAGAAGTGGTAGAGGAAGAAAGCAGTTTGGGCTCGATGAGCTGGGCCAAAAGATTATTCCACGAATGCAAATATAATCTTGTTTGTGCATTCAACTGAAAAAATAATGCAAAGTAAAAATGGGGGGAAAAAGATGAGCAGAGAAAAAAGAAAACCCTATTTAAATTGAATTCAACTGAAAGCGCAGAGCAAGCATTCAAACATTTTAATGCACTCAAAAGGCGGCAACTCTGCCATGGTAACACACTCACTGGCAGCAACCACGGCGTGCATAACAATGTTGCGTATGCAAAAAGGGAGGAATGGAGTAGAGGATGCTCGATGGAGTGGCACGAATTTTACGCTTTAACAATTAACTTAATTATTAATTTTCAACGAACTTCATTGGGAAAATCTTTAGTGTCAAATATTTAAGAACAATTTTAATATATACTTATATTTTTTTTCTTTTCCATTTCACATCACGTCGAAATAACGAAATGTAAGCGATTGTGTCGGTAGTTCTACAAAATTTACAGTTTTAATATTCCATAAATTTACGCTACAAATTCAGTGCGTGTGCGAATTGTGTGTTCTAGGGACAGATATTTATTTATTTATTTATATTAAAACTGAGGTGTACAATAAGACTTAGTCTTTTTTAGTACTACAAATAGTGTATTATCAAGGTTGCACAAATAAAATATGTGTAAATAGTAAAATTAAAACTAACATAAAAATAAGAATTTAAATGAAAATGAAAATGATTATGAAAATTAAGAATAAGGACATGTTCATTTGATATTCAAAGTTAATAGCTTAGCTTAAACGACTATGAGAAGATAACATTGTAATTTATTTTTGATAATGGATTTTTATGATTAGGTATTATTATTTATTATTATTACTAAACCATAGCGATTACATTTTCGCAAAATTTTACAAAATTAGGATGATTCAGACTGATATAAAAGTACATAAATATAATTAAAACTAAGAACAGTGACTCAGGAACCGCGGGATCGTCATACCCGACACTCCATAAGGGAATGCCCTGCGGCAATGAGAATTAAATTTAAGATTAAAATTAAACACCATTTTAGATATTAATTTTGACACAAGAAGTTAAACTTTAAAAGCTATATAATATAAGATTAAGTGCAAATTTTGAAAAAATTAAAACCAAAATGAAGATTAAATTTAAAATTAAAATCAAAAATCAGTTTAAATATTAATTATAATTAAATAAATTAAACTGAAAAAGTATATATTATAGGTACATATTTCTAAGCAACAATTTCCTAAAACTTATAAATATATTAACTTATAACACTAACATTGCTAAGCTGACTAAAGTAAAAGAACAGAAAAAGGTAAGGTAACGAAATATAGAAATATAGGAGAGTATAGAATTATTGATTTAAAGTGCTATAGTATTTAAATATTTCATGCTTAAAGTTGGCCCGTGAAGTTATTAGCCTTAGAGAGTTAGGTAATGAGTTCCACAGTCTAATGGTGCTGATGAAGAAAAACTTGCTGCTGTTTAGATAGTTAAACCTAGGAACAATAAACCCAATTGACCGTTGTGACTGCAGAAAATGAAGTTTTACATCTGTTTGTTCAGGCATTTGAGTATGCAAAAGCGAGTGCAGAAATATTATGTTCCGCATGTTTAAATAATTAAGTAAACCACACCAAAGAATTTCTTTACTTCTTATAGTAATATGATCATACCGATTGATTTCATAAATATACCTAGCTGCATTATTGAAGGCTACCAAGAGTTTATGCTGTTATTGGGAGTCCAGCTGACTATATACCACATCAGAGTGAGTATGTAATATGCGGTAAAATTAATTGTACGACTAGTCTACGACGAGTTTCAGTAGGCGTAAAGTTCTGAGAAATTCGTAAATGGCGTAAAGTCCCATATATTTTACCTATTGTGGAACTAATATGGTCTGTACAAGTAAGTTTAGAGTTAATAATAAATCCATGGTTCTTAGCCTTAGGGACAAAATTAAAGGACAAATTAAAAATTAACTGCTTATCACCAATAAAAAGCGGAGGGATGCACGAATCACTCCTCGCAATAGGTAAAACGTGAGTTTTTTTGGGGTTTATAAGGATCGAGTTAGCAACAGCCCAGTTATTTAACAACGCCAGATCAAAGTTCAGTCTGTAAGATAAATCTTCTAAAAGCCCGATTGGTCGCGAGAAGTGCAGTTGCAAATCATCAGCATAAGCATGTACAGTAGAATACTTACAAATACAGGGTTGCCAATATTCGAAGCGCCCATCTGGCAACACTGTAACTTTCCGCAGTGATGCCAAATCGACTAATGACATACCGCGTTTGAAGCGTCATTCCAAGCAAATGTTTACAATGGAACAGTACACGCCACGCGAACGCTCTAAAATTGTTGAAATTTACATTCAACAAATTAAGTCAATAGTGAAAATTTTGGCATAAAATTATCATGAGCGATGAAGCTCATTTTCAGTTGAACGGAACGGTAAACAAACAAAATTGCCGTATTTATGCCACTGAAAATCCATAAGAGATTCAAGAGGTACCTCTTCACGATGCAAAAGTCACTGTTTGGTGCGGCGTTTGTGCTAAAATGCTCATTGGGCCGTTCTTTTTCGAAGATGATAATGGCCACAGAGTTACTGTCAATCAGGAGCGTTATCGCGATATGATAAACAATTTTTTCATGCCAATCGTTCGTCAAAAGCGTATCAGGCACTACTGGTTTCAACAAGACGGCACGCCACCACACACAAGCCGCACTACAATCGATTTTTTGAAGCAATTGTTCCCTGGCCGTTTGATGTCAAAAAATGGTGATTTCGATTGGCCGCCAAGATCACCAGATTTAACGCCTCCAGACTTCTTTTTGTGGGGTTATTTGAAATCAAAGGTTTACGTCAACAAGCCAAAGACCCTAGAAGAGCTGAAAACCAACATCCGTCAAGAAATAACCGCCATTCCCATCGAAATGTTGAAGAAGACCATGGAAAATGCTGCAAAATGGGCACAATATGTCGTAGAGGCCAATGGCGACCATTTACGAGATATCATATTCAAGAAATAATGTAAGCAAATCTACTTAAACCCAATTAAATGATATTTATGACGAACAGACAAAAAATTGTGGTTTCTTTGATTGATTTAAAAATAAAATGGGCGCTTCGAATATTGGCAACCCTAGAAAAAACATCATTTATAAACGCAGAGAACAGGAGTGGACCTAAAATGGATCCTTGACGCACTCCACTTACAACCGCTTTGAGAGATGAGCTGGTATTACCTATCTTCACTATCTTCACCTGTTGCATTCTTCCATCAAGATAACTTGATATCAGGTTAACCGCAGTAGAGCTAAACTTAAAAAAAATTTTTAGCTTATGACAGAGAAGCACATGGTTGACGGAATCAACCGCTTTAGAGAAGTCAACAAGGCATAATAGAGTCAACAAGTTTTGGTCATAAGGAATTCTAATATCTTCAAGAATTTTTACCATAGCCGTGGTACAACTATGTCCAGCCCTGAAGCCAGACTGCAAAGGGGATAAAAGCTTATTCATATTTAGATGTTCAGTGATTTGGTTGACCATTATACGCTCGAGGAACTTTCCTAAAGCAGGTAAAATACTAATAGGTCTGTAGGCGCTGGGTTCAGAAGCAGAACCTGTTTTTGCTACAGGCAAAACCATGGCAGTCTTTCATAATTCAGGAAAGCGGGAGCAAGTTAAGCAATGGTTCATTATATGAGTTAACGGTGAGACAATAAAAGGTAAAACTAATCTAACGAACCTTATGGGTAATCCGTCAACCCCAACATCATTGGATTTAATCATCATTATACATTTGGCTACATAATCTTCACTCACAGAAGTAAACTCAAATGCGGCAAACGGCAAGTTACCAGACTGGACAGGCAACTCAACACTGCTTATATTGCTAGAATGACTAAGGTTTCCACTAGCCAAAAAAAATTATTTAAGTCATCAGGATTTATGCAGCATTCAGTTGAATGTTTGCTGAAAACTCTGAATTTTTTTATGTTTTGCCATAATTGTCTCGAGCTAAGGTTTGGATTGAGCTTAGAGTAAAAAAACTTTTTCTTGGCTAGCTTAGTTAGATCATTCGCAGCATTACGAGCTCTTCTAAATTTATCCCAGTTATCAGCCGAGGGGCATACTTTCCATTTCGAGTGTAGTTTATTTCTGAGCCTAATTGCAGCTTGTATGCAGATATCAGTCAGATTTTTTTTTAACTCATGTGAACTCCTGCAAAATTTGCATTTCGTTAGGAATATTGCAACAGCTGCATCCCACTGCATTTGTTGTTAATCGTTTAACATATGCATGCAGTTCGTTAGCAGTTCGAGCCATAAATTAATTATTCACCTGCTGCAAATAGTGGATAATTAGCAGAATGTACGAAAAATATTCAGATGTGTATTTAAAAAACGGAAACAGCAGTCAGCTACATTTGTTGTAGAGTTAAAAAGTGGGGTTAATTTAAGCACTTTAAAGTGCAAGGGCAATATTTTGCACATCAAAAAATGCCTTATATTATTCCACTTGTTCCCTTGCATAGTTTTCGACTGAAATATTAAGTTCGAAAAATGTAAGTGGTGACCTGAGCTTCAAAGGGTAAAGAGCTCATAACAAATATTAATTCATTACTATATTCTTTAATCCTAATATACAGGGTGTCCCAGACTTAGAGGACAATAATGCGAGGGGTGATTTCTCGAGATGATACGAAAAAAATCGTGTGGATGGGGGTGGTCGCAAATGCCCCCCTAGGAAGGTAGGAGGGAAAAACAAAAATAATAGGTGTCATTATGTTTTAATCCATAAGTAGCATACATCCAAATCGTTTACCCAACTTAATAACTTTTTTATAGGAAATTAAATTTCAATATAAGCACAAAGTTTTGACATAAAGTCCCAACTAAAAAAGTAATGAGCACCTAAATTAAAAAAATACGTTTTTTTATTAAAAAATTCAAATTTAAAGGCAACCAAATTTTAAATAATTTTTTATGATATTGTTCTTTTCCTTGGTCAGTTCTCTTTTAATCCGCCTTACATTGATTTATTCTCAGAGCAGCTATTTTTTCTACTTTTCACTCTTACCACTTTTTCCTCTCCCAAGGTTTTTAAATGCAAGCACTGCGACTTCGTTTACTTTTATTACAATAACTAGTAAAACAGTTAGATTTAACGGAAATTTTAAAGAAAAGTTTATTTTATTGCTAATTTTCATTATTGAGTGCTGGACTTGCCTGCATCGATACAGCCTTTCACCGATCAAGTTGCTTGAAAGCTTAATTTTGAAGCTCGAGAGAAAGAAATAACATGTGAAATGGCACTCTCTAATCTATTACAATTAATTAAAGTTAGTACGGGAACAGATCTATAATGTTCTCCTACTCAGAGTACGCAGATATTGTTCTTTATTACGGCTTTGCAAATGCAGTGCAATCCAGGCCAGAAGAGAATACGAGGCTCGGTTTCCCAACAGGCAACCAATGCCGTAGATAGGTGTTTCCTAAGGGGGGTTTAGGTAAGGTTAAAGTGCTGTCACTTTTCAGAGACACAGTTAAGTCAATGAGGCCTATTGTGATACCATGGGGTTAATTTCTCTACTCAATTTCTATTTGAACTAATGTGAGCTGTTTACAAAGCTGTGGATTTTGATGGGTGTTAGGGGGACGGGGGGTTACCGAAGCAAAAAATATAAAAAAATCGATTCAATCGCTTCATTTGGAGCAGGACGGCGAGTATTTATTTAAGTAAAATAACGAAAACAGACATTTTAAAAAGAAAAGCATGTATATACATTAAGGCGCCACGCGAAAAAAAAATTGTTCGGGGCAGTTCCTCAAAATAATCCTTGGCTTATGTTATGATGATTCCTCAAATATTTCGACTCTAGCGATAGCCGTCCTTGAGCTGCAATGGTTTGAAATAACCTCTAAAAATGGTGTGTTAGTTAAAAAAGTGAAATGATCTGAAATAATATTTTTGAAAAAGTTTACCCAATCTGCATCAAAAAATTTTAAATTTTACATTCGAATTAAAAATGATTATGTTTTTCGTGCACTTTTATGATTTTTTTTTTAAGTTATTTTCACTAAAGTTAAAAAACTTAATTATTTCTAATGATATCCTCACTGGTCAGAAATGATGGCCAGAATCGCTTAAGCCAAAACAAATTAAAACTAAAATATTTATTATAAAATAAACACCTACTGAAAAGATTATGTAAGATATTAAAAAAAAAATTATAAAGTTATTTAAATTTTTAAAGTTTTTGTATGGAAATAATATAAAAAATATCAAAAAATTTTTGATGCAGATTGGAAGAGATTTTACCAGTCTATAATTTCTGATAGTCTGTTTTTTTTAAAAACCACTTTTTAAATCCATTACGCCAGCCAATATCTTTACAAAAAAATCGATTTTAAGAGCTTATTTCAAACCATTCCAGCTCACGGATGGCTATCTGTAGATTCAAAATATTTGGGGAATCATCATAACATAAGCCCAGGTTTATTTTTAAGGAACCCATTGAACCATAAGCGAAGGTTTTGCGTAAGGTGAAAGTATTGCGAACGTTTTCGGATAGAATTTTTTTTAATTTTTAATTTTTTATTTTGTCGCTTAAAAGTACTTGCTATAGAAGATTGAATTCGTGAAAAATTTTCCCATAGACAAAAACTGTACTTCTTTTGCAAAACTTATAATAAACTTAAGTCGAAAAAGAATCATTTTAGAAGCTTAAAATTCCCCGTAAATGGTTCATTTATGAACCATGTAAATGTTCATGAATGAGTTCAAAAAATGAATCATAAATGTTTATTTTTTGCATTCTTAAATGAGTTCGAAAATTAATAGTTTTTTATCATATCAACAGAAACATAATCTTATAAACGAACCATTTTTTGTTCATAAATGAATTTAGAAATGAATCAAAAATATTACTTTTTTAATTACTAAAATGAGTTAATAAAGCAATAATTTAAGCCTTTATTGATATTTTTATAATAGTAACTTAAAATGTTAACCTTCATACAAACGTCATATAAACTTTTTCACCGCTCGCGATGAAATCGATTGAATCGATTCTCGCCATAAGAAGAGAGATGGATGTACTGCTACACGTTCAAAAAACTATTTTCCTCTTCATCTATCAACAAATCTGTCACAACATTTCAATATTTCTACCAAAAATTTTAGATCAAGCCCAAATAGAAAGAAAACCATGACAACATTCCATGCAAAAAAGTAATCAAAAAAGTTCCCCAATAGTTAACTTTACTAATTAGATATTTTTAAAATGTGTTATTTTATGTTTTAACTACCTGCCACATATATTAAAACCTGTGGACCAAACATAAGGTGAAAATTTTTAAAAATACTAATACAAATAAAGTGGTTAGATGTGCGTGACAGCAGGTGTGTTTGCTTTAAATTTAGATTTTGCTTAAAATTTCAATTAAAATATCAATGAATTCATTACAATCATTAAGAAATCTGCTGGGACCTTTCTTTTTAAAAATTATTATAGAATATAGTTACATTATTTTACTATATGTTCATGCTATACATGCATATTATCTATTCGTTTCCTTTTATTTTTTTAATATGGTATACATTTTTTTAATAAATAGTATTAATTCAAAAAGATTCATTTTTTGACTCATTTCTGAACAAAAAAGATCCGTTTTCGAGAGGCAATTCAGCAAAGCGATTGATACAAAAAGTGATCATATCCGAGTGCCGAAAAATAACTTTTCTATGGTTTATTTCTTAACTCATTTCCGAATAAAAAAAATGTTAGTTTCAGAGAGGCATTTTCGTCCAACGATTGATTCAAAAAAGGTTTATTTCCGAGTGCCGAAAAATAACTTTTCTATGGTTCTTTTTTGAAGTGTTTTCCGAACAAAAAAGTTACAATTTATATATATTTTTTAGCTCATTTCCGAACAAAATAAGGTTCATTTTTGAGAGACATTTTAGTTCGACGGCTGATACAAACAGGGTTCATTTATGAGTGCCGAAAATGAACGTTTCTACCCGAAAAGGTTCATAAATGAATTCAAAAACGGTAATTTGGGTTCACTGGGATTAATAATTTATCGATGACAGTTTCCTCGTTCATAGAAATATCCTTATGAATATTTAATAGCGCTAAGCCATTACATTACTCAATTAGATCTTTATCAAGTTTTTACAACAGTAAAGTCAAAGCTGACGTGAATTAATATATATTATGTATTTAATAAATTGCAACAAAAAATTTTTAAGTCGTAGCTGCATACATTAATTTGTGTGCTTCAGACGAAGTGTAACCGCTAGAATTTGAGAAGAACTTTTCTTTAAAACCACTTTGCGATACTCACACATAGCTTAAAAAATCGTGAAACATTTATTTTTTGGTCGTAGAATTTAGTGGCATACTCAGTTTTTCCCAATCAGATCAAAATCTCGAGATATTTGCGATTGAAATTTAATCACTGATAAGCCCGTATGATACTTCATTGCTTTGCTCAAATTGAAAAAAAAAATGTGCGACGGACAGCATTTTCAATGCATTGTTTTTGACGTTTCTCTCAATTCATTCGTCATTAAGCTTGAGCTCTTTCTTACGCAAAAAAGAAGAACAGAGAGATAAGATAGTAACGTTGCGGAAATGTTCAAAATTGGAACGATGTATGTTTTCATCCTTTTCTAACAATATATATCTATCTAGCCCACGCGCCACTTGTTTTCAGATTTTGAAATTGGACAAAACAATGAAGTATACGGGCTTTAGACTCATTTTTAGTTATATTTTCCTTACTTTTGGAGAATAAAGATTTTGAGCGCCTCCGATTTTGCTTAAACTTTCAGAATTTAATCTACTTACAAAAATACTAATTTGAGTAAAAAAAATATTAAGATTTTTTTAAAGATTTTTCGTTTAACATTCAAATTGGATCAAAATGGAGAGAAATGCAAAATTGCTTAACCTTTGAAAAATCATAGATTACACAAGGCTAACATGATTTTCACGTTGGAGGCACTTTCGAAAACACAATAAAAATTAATTGTTAAAATACTATAAAAAAAAATTTTAAATGAAGGTCAAATGATGGTCAAATAACAAAAATCTGAATATCTCGATAATTTGATCTGATTTGAAAAAACTGAATATGCCACTAAATTCTTCAACCGAAAATCAAGTTTACGTGTCTCAGCGTTTTTTTGTGTCTTTTCAAAAGTTGAAAATTTACCTATAGTGTAATTTAATGAACAATGAAGCATTGCTTATCATCATTTGAATTTCACAGACTGCTAAGAATATATTTTTCAATTTATATGCATACGTTTTGCAAACGCTAGTAAGTAAGCAACAGTACATAGGAAAACAACTAAGAAAACCAGTTATATTTTGTTATATTTAACTTAATGTCTGTTTAACAAACTAGGCATGTACATTGAACAATTTTCAATTTATCTTAATGTTATGATAATTAAATAATTTGGAATATCTGTGCTTTCATTTAATATATAAAAAAATGTTTAATTACAAAGGGGGGTTTTGAATCCCCTGAACACCCCCATATCTACGGCGTTGCAGGCAACTTCTCTCAGTTAGAGTTTTTAACCCATTAACAGCCAAATGAAAAGTAACAGTGAAAAGTCCAAAAAATGTTTATTTTACAATAGAAAACAAACTAAAATAGCAAGAAAAATGTTATTTTTAATTTTTTTAATTTTTTTTTTATTTTTTTTTTTAAGAAAACATATTTATAAAAAAAAAGATGAGAAACAAATGCAATTGACCCGCTTAACAATTGCCAATTAACAAAAAAATTCACTATTGCTTAACAACAAAGAAAACTTTAAAAGTTAAAAATATTTTGCTGTACTCATATGAGTATGAGTAATGTTACCAACTATACTTACTTTGTAAGTATCATACTTATTTTCAGCTTTATATACTTACTAAAATTCCATACTTATAAGTTTACTTACTTTTAAAATTTATACTTAATTATGCTTACTTTTCAGCTCCGGTTTTTGTTTGCAAAGCGGAAAAAGTTTGAAAATTGGAGTTAACAGCGTTAAAATTACAGACTCTGGAGTCAATTCATTTTTAAAAAATAATATTGAATACAGCTGTATCGAGTTTTACAATATTTTAAAGACAAGATCTGACATATTAAGGGTGTAGTCTAGTTCGTCAGCTAAAAAATAGGCTGTTTGGGAAATTTCTCGTGAGCTTGCTATGAAAGATATGTTTATATAAGTTGATAGGAATGATAAAGGAAGTCTTAAATTACAAAAATAAAAATATTATTAATGTTTTTCAGGTTTTTAAAACAAAATTCGTACTTAAACAGAACGCCTTAATTTGGAGGCAGGTCGGCTCCCACACGATATCTCGACAATGGTTTATTTGAAACAAAAAAACCGAAGTGTTTTAGATTCAATGTGACAATTACTATAAAATAGACTGTTGATATTAATTTTTAGCAATTGTTTTAAGTAACAAAACAACAAAAAATGAAAAAATTATTTTTTTTCACTGGTTTTTGTAAAAAAAATATAGTAAACATCAATCTTTTAACACGATTGTAGTCTATTTTGTGGTTATTTATGTGTTAAATATGTGGTTAAAATTTCAGAAGGATTAGCCCACGGGTTCTGGAGAAATCGTGTGGGCGGGGCGTCCGTAAAAACGTAATTTTAAGAAAAAAGCTTTTAAAATTTTTTAAACGCGTTCTAACGTGCGCGCAGGTAGAGTGAGCTTTCGGTTGAAAAAAAATACTTATACTGTTCGGATGATCTGATTAAAATCTTCATAAAAATTTAATACAATATTCTTTGATACATTCACATTCGAAAAATGTAAAAAAAAAAATGTTCGAATGTGACCACCTAGACTACACCCACAAAATTTGCAGCCAAGAAAACTACGACTTCAAGCAAAAGGAAAAAACCAGTTAATGTAACATTTTAATTCAGTTACAGTGATGGCGAATAATGATAACTTTTCTTTGGTCTCTGTATACATTTGAATGTGATTTTTTATTTATTTTTTTATTTAACTACTTTGAAAGTGTGTATAACTTTTAACTTTTTTTATGCTTTTGTTTGTTTTTAAAGTATTTTATGTATTAGAAAAATATATGAATGGCAATTATATAAAATTAATATTATTAAATCGGAGCACGTTGCTAAAATGGTATCCATAAGACCTGAGGAAGTAAGCTGCTACCGATTAACCAAACAAGATGCTGATCTTTCGCAACTTAAATCTGTAAGTTTTCTACTTGTTCTGCCTTCGGTTCATTTCTCTGAAATAAAAAAATTAAAAAATTGGCCGCCTGGTGTCAGAGTTAAAAAATTTGAACATAAACAAAAAACTACAGCTGACTCCCCTGCTGTTGCAAAAAACTAGGTGCATCTCTTTTCAACCACTCCATCTCTTGCGCCGCTCCAATTTTATCAACGCAGTCCATGTGCTCTTTACCAAATCCAGCGCTCTTGTCATATGACGCAGAAGCACAACTTCCATTGTTACCATCTCATGATCGTAGCAATGATCTTCTTGAACTCTCTTCGAACTATTCAACGCATATTGACACGCAAACTACAGCCCCACTGCAAGTTCGGGACTCTCACCGTTGCCGCTCAATTTATTTTCAAAATGCGGGTGGTCTTCGCACTAAGACATGCACGCTTTACAATTCATCGCTCTCACACGACTACGACATAATTGCCCTAGTTGAAACCTGGATGACGTCACACTTCACATCTAGCGAACTCTTTGACTCTCATTACACTATATACCGTAGAGATAGAGTGCTTCAACATGGTGTATCAAGAGGTGGCGGTCTTCTTATTGCCATAACTTCGTCTCTGGCTAGCAAAGAGATCAAGCTTCCACGCAACGATGCAAATATTGAACAAATGTGTATTGTAGTAGTTTTCAATGATTTTTTAACGAAATGTAAGAATGAAATAGTTTTAATATTAAGTTATATTCCTCCTGCAAGTAGCTTGAATATATATACTGATCATTTATTCAATATTGATTTTGTACTAAATTCTTTAAATGAAAATCAAACGCCTTGTGTTCTCGGTGACTTTAACCTTGGAAATATTGATTGGAAATTCTGCACCGAAGAAAAGATTTTTATTCCATTTAAAGTGAAAGGTGTTATAGAATCCACATTATGTGATACGTTATACTCTTTGAGCCTTATTCAAATAAATAATATTTTCAACGACATTAATCGTATTTTAGATCTTATTTTTATTAACAATGATTTTAAATACGAGCTTAATAAATGTGATATGCCTTTAGTAAATGACTCTTTTCATCATAAGGCACTTGTTCTTAAATTCAATTTTTATATTTTCAATAACAACCAGCAAACTGAACGAATTCTCTCATACGACTTCGGGAAAGCAAACTATGAAGCTCTGAATAAATTTTTTGGTTCGATAAATTGGAACTTGTTATTCGAGTTCAAGGACTTACACAACATGTACTTTTCTTTCAAAAAGGTAATTGAAGAAGGCCTGTTTTTATATGTACCTACTAAGGCACAAAAAGCTTGCTTTAAGCATCCTTGGTATAATAGAAGACTTATTCACCTAAAAAACCTTAGAAATAAGGCACATTCAAAATTTAAAAGAACTGGTCTTCTAAATGATCAATTCATTTTTAACCTTCGCAGACGCGAATTTGAATTTCTTTCGACATTTTTGTACAAGAATTATATATCTTCTATGGAATCAGATATCAAATCAAATCCAAAATCTTTCTGGATTTTCTTTAATTCAAAAAGAAAAACATCTGGCCTTCCTAATTCTATGGAATTAAATGAAATCACTGCAGATAACCCATCGGATATTAGCGAATTATTCGCTAATTATTTTGGAAGTGTATTCAAACGTACAAATTTACAAGCACATCTAGATGATTTTTCCAGTCTTCAACAGTTGGCTGATATACACATTTTAGCAATTTCAGAAGGAGATGTGTTGCAATCCCTTATCGCTCTGGACTGCAAAAAAGGTGCTGGTTTTGACCTTCTTCCCCCCATATTTCTAAAAAAATGTGCTGAAACTCTACACACAGCTTTGAGTAAAATTTTTAATAAGTCCCTTTTGGAAGGGGAGTTTCTTAAAGAATGGAAGACAGCATATGTTACACCAATTTTCAAATCAGGACAAAAACATTTAATCGAAAGCTATAGGCCTATAGTAAAACTGTCGGTTATACCCAAAATTTTTGACAAAATTGTGAACAAATTGTTATTTGGTGAAGTGCGTAACATGATCTCAACTAAGCAACATGGTTTTTTTTCCGGTAGATCTACGAACACAAATCTCGCTGTTTTTTCAAATTTTTGTCTGAGTAGCATCGAAAGCGGCTTGCAAGTCGATGTATTATACACAGACTTTTCTAAAGCTTTCGATAGCGTTCAACACGAAATACTACTATTGAAACTTGAGAAGTTAGGATTTCACACTCAGCTCTTAAAATGGATTCGATCCTATCTATCGGACAGATTTATGTTCGTTAAGATTGGTGAGTGTTTATCTAGCCCTATTGTAGTCAAATCGGGCGTGCCACAGGGGAGTCATTTGGGTCCGTTACTTTTTATTTTATTTATTAATGACTTACCGCAAAACCTTAAGAATAGTAACAGCTTACTATATGCAGATGATTTTAAAATATACCAGAAAATCGGCAACTATAACGACTGCATAAACTTACAAATTGACATAAATTGTCTTCTTATTTGGTGTAAAAGCAATCACTTAGACTTAAATTTTTCAAAGTGTAAAGTTCTTACTTTTTCTCGGAAAAATTTTCCAATTGAGTTCGACTACGTTTATGACTCCAATGAAAATTTTGCAAGAGTCTCCCAAATTAAAGACCTTGGTGTCTACTTTTCCTCTAATTTTTCTTTTGAAATACACATTGACTATCTTGTTTCTAAAGCTAACTCTCAATTTGGGTTTTTGAAAAGGAACTCGAGAGAATTTTTAGATCCATTTACACCAAAGGCAATTTTTGTAAGCTTAGTGAGATCAGTGTTGGAATTTGGCAGTGTAATTTGGGAGCCATTTTATAATAATTCGATTAATAGAATCGAGAACATTCAGAAACGTTTCACAAGGTTTGCTTTACGTCGTATGTACTCGTGGGAAAATATGCCTAATTATTTGGTGCGGTGTCATCTGTTAAGTGTTTGTAGTTTGGCTCAAAGACGAGTAATGTCAAATATAATGTTTATAAAAGACATAATTGATGGAAGAATAAGCTCTCCAGAGCTATTAGCCCTAATTCCGTTTCATATCCCAATTCGTTCTCTGAGAGAAAATCAATTATTCTATACTCCTCGACATAGAACTAATTACGGACTCAATGAACCAATAACGAGGTGTCTATCTCAATTCAACTCTTTTGCGAACCAAATTGATATCTGTACAGAAAGATATATATTCAAAAGACAGTTGGAGGAAATTATTTCAAACAATATTTAAATCTTGTTCAAAACTGTTTTAAAATATTTTTTAGAATCGAAGAAATTTAAATTTCGTTGTTTAGGATTAAGTACTAAAGTATATGTTAAGTTTTGGTAATCTGTAAGGGTATAAACCCGGTAGATGGAAATAAATAAATAAATAAATAAATAAATAAATTTTGTTTTTTTTTATCTGAAGTCTTTTTGGTTTTAGATAGATTGCATACACAAAACTTTTTGAGGAGAACACAAAGAGAGTGTGACAACATTTAAAGAATATTGTGGGTTCTATTGACTTTTACATAAATTAGTAAATTATATCAAAAAAATATTAAATTTAGTTTTCTAAGGTGAGATACTTACTTATACTTATTTTTAAAAATAATACTTACTAATACTTACTTTTCAGTGTTCTAAGAAGCAAATATACTTATTTTTTAATAACATGAGTTGGTAGCATTAAGTATGAGTATGACTTTACTCTGCTTACTTGATTTTTCCAAGGCCTTTGATAAAGTCAATCATAGTTATTTGTTTCAAAAGCTTAGGTATCTTTTTGGGTTCTGTGATAGTGCTGTTAATCTAATGTCTAGTTTTTTGTGTAATAGAATGCAAAGAGTTAAGGTTGGTCAGGTATCCTCGTCATACAAATTAGTAGTAAGTGGTGTTCTACAAGGCTCTATACTAGGTCCTCTGTTATTTTCAATTTTTATAAATTTTTATAAATACGATCGTTTGTCTCGTTTCCGAAATGCAATACTTGGATGCGACATAACTGCTTACCTAAATGCTAGAAACTGTATTTACTTGCACAAACTAATCCTTGGAAAAACTCCTTGCTATCTGCATGAAAAACTTCAGTTTTGTATGTCAAATAGAAGCCATGTTCTGATAGTTCCGAGGCACAACTCATTAAGCTCTTCCCACCTGTTTTTCATTAACGCCATTAGGTTGTGGAATGCTTTGCCAAAATGGCTTAGGGAGGTCACTGGGAGAGAGCCTTTTTGGCAATCTATCTTTTCATTTTTCTCTACTTAATAGCTTTTCACTTCCTTACTTCTCTATGTTATCTATTCTTTATCTATTTTTTGTATCAGTATTTTTTTCAATTTTCACTTATCTTTAATTCTTTTTATTTTTTATATCCTTCAAAATAAAAAAATAACATAAAGCCAATATTGTTTAAAAACTAAGGTCATTATTTTTGATTGTTTTAAACAGTTGTTATTATTCTTCATTTTTAGTTTTTAACTTTAATTTCAAATTTTTAATATAAAATTTTTCATTTTAATTTCATTTTTAATATTAATTTTAACTAAATTTAATGTAAATTAATTATATTTATGCATTTATGTTGTACTATAAAAGAGCATAGCTCTTATTGTACTTATGATAACTTAAATAAATAAATAAATAAATACTTTAATGAGCTTAATGTGTTAATGACACATTTAATAGGTTAAGAACCAGCGGTTCTGTACAGCGAATAAGAGGAGAGCTTGGTCCTGGTAATCGGCTTGCCCAGGTTGATGACGAAATAGAACGAATAGTTCACAATGATCCCACTATTAGCACGCGTAGGAATGCAAGCAGAGTTTTAGCATCGAAATCCCATGTTCACTGGGCGCAGAAGCTCCAATGAGGAAAAATAGTGGTTATGCTCTGAAAATAAAACAATGTAGGGTGGATTAATAGAAAATTAGCCAAGTAAAAAAAAGCGTAATAAAAAATAATCAAAATTTTGGTTGATTTTCGAGAAAATTGCCTTTAAATTTGAATTTTTTAAGAAAAAAAACGTATTTTTTGATTTCAGGTGCTCATAAATTTTTTAGTTGTGACTTCATGGCAAAACTTTGTGCTTATATTGAAAAGAGAATTTAATTTCCTTTTCCAAAAAATATTAAGTTTTGTAATCAGTGTAAAGGTATGTTATGGATTACGTAAATATTGATTAAAACGTGATGACACCTATTATTTTTGTTTTTCCGTCCTACGTTCCTAGGGGGCGTTTGCGACCACCCCCACCATACGATTTTTTGCTCGTCTCATCTCAAGGAATCACCCCCCCCCACATTATTGTCCTCTAAGTCGGGTACACCCTGTATATTGTTAAACATCTGTCTATCAACCGTCTTTGTCTATTATTAAAACAGATACTGTTTCTGTTGTAGCGAAAAATATGCAATTTTATTCGATTTAAAAACCACCATCTGGTTGATCATTTTTTTTATCGTAATAATTATAATAATTACTTTTTCATGTTGCTTTTTCTCAGCACATCAAAAGCATGTGTTGCCCCATTTGTGACTACTAAAATACTTCTTTTACTACATAGATCCAGCCAATAAGGAGCAGAATGTAGGTATACCTTCGTAATGAAATAAAAAATAATTCAAGCAAAAACATGCGATTTTAATTTAATTTTGCGCCGCTTGTCAGGTTGCATGTATGTTTTTCTAGGTTTTACTCTTTTTGCCGCTGAATCGAATTAGGGAATGTTGTAAAAAGCATCTGTTTACGTCTGCAAGCATATTTATTAGTATGCTTGAAGCTTATATTTGCATGTTAAAAATACCCAGCAGGAAATTCTTATGAGAAGAAGAGCGAGTGAGAACCTACTCGATTGAGAGAGAGAACAGTAGCATACACGCAGAGAAAAGACATGAATGAGACATAGTTACTGCAATAATAATTTTTTTTCTAAAATTATTGTACTATTTCTGCAAACACAAATTTTTGCCTTAATAAAGTCACTATTTACTAATGGTGGTACCAAAAATCACATTATAGATGAAATCACAACATCATTGAAATTGTCAACATACTATGATTGCCTCAACTATTAGTTGCAACAAAAATGTTGTAGTTCTGTCAATTATGATAAATGTGAATATTGTTATAGTGACAAACATATTAGAATTTTGAATGTTTGTCAGTTTTTTCAGCTGTATTTATGTCGATCAACTGTTTACTTCGATAATATGCAAGGTTGCTGTATATACTATAATTGGAAAAAACTGCTTTCTTAACTTACACTTTTTTGCCACTTTACTTTAGGAAACGACCGTACAATTTTTCGCATAAAAAAGGATTTCTGAAGATTTAGGAAATTGCATTAACTATTAGACTCAGTTTATTTTATTTTTTATTTTAGACACAAACCAATTGTTATTTTCCAACTGGAAAACTACTAGAAAAGTAAGTAAGATTGGTCCTTTTTTACAAATTTGATTTTCGAAGTGCCTTAGCGAAGTGCAAGTAAAATTTTTACCGGGAACCAGAAAATTCAATTTAAAATTTAAAAATAATTTTTGATTGTCAAAAAAACAGTGATAAAATTATGCCTTCGTTAAAAAAGCACGGTAAATTTATAAATATTTTTAAAGTGGTCTCAAACTTTAAATTCAACATGTTTTAAAAATTCCAAAATTAAAAAAAAATTAATAAGGATGTGTATATTAAAATGTTTATATGAATAACTCTCGAGTAACACCTGGTATATCAGCTAGTATTATCTATGATCTGAAAGCATAGGTCTCAATTCAGTTCAAAATTGAAGTGGCTTGCAACTTTTTACGCTGTTGCGTAAACTCTAAGGGGGGTTGAACCCCTAAACCCCCTTGTCTACGGGCCTGATCTATGTATAGGTAGTAAATCCATACAAACATATTGTATATTAAAAATTACTCAGACGTTAACTTTGACGCGCTAATACACGTTTGATTTTTTTTCCAGAATCTGTTGTTTGAGCGTATTAAAATTGACTAAATACTCATAACAGCTGTCGTGCTTTATTTTAAAACAAACATTTTAAACAATTGGTACCACGCATATTTTTCATTTAAGTCATTATATATCCTATTAAGGCTTTTATCAGCTGGTACAAAACAAAAGCACTGTAAAACAAAATAAAAAGACAATTCTTTTAAAATCCAACAGCTAACATTTTCTTATTGCTTATGCGTCGTATTTTTTCTTTTTTGCCTTCATTTATATTTGAATACCCAACAAAAGCCACACTTTTTCCGGCTATTATTTATGCATTAATGCCACGCCGCATGTCGTCTTCAGATTATTAAACACAGCTCAGCAGCTTCAGCTCATTTCGTGGTAAATCATCTACAACTTTGGCTTTTGTGGAAACAACTTAGTGTGTGTTTGTGTGTGACGCTTAGGCATTAATACATACATATAAACATACACATGACAAACACCTACCGAACGTCATACATTTTCCTTGGTCGATCTTCACAGTTGTTCAAACAAAAATTGTTCCTTGAGGAATTATATTTGTATGAGTTTCTTCTCCAACAACAACAATAACAACAACAATAACAACATTGACAAAGAGCAATCCCAAAAATCACTCTTATCCCGAGACACCGACATCTGACACGAGGTATTCCTTAGCCTAAGCACGCAGACAAAACTTCTTCAGGCTCAATGAACCAGCATAAAAATTGTCTGCATTTAACTTAATTTCGCTCATGTTGACTTGGTCTCAAGTTGGTAAGAGCTGTTGTTGGTATGATAACTACACCATGCACAAGGCTGAGAAAAAGATTTACTAAGATTTAGGCTGAGCTGTAACGCTTTGTACAACATTGCTGGGAGGCAATCCGAATCCTCAACGAAATCCTGTTTCAGCAAAAAAATGAAATAAAATAAAAATATACTGCAAAATAACAACATTTAATGATGTCTCTCTCGACATATATTTAGATTATTTAAGGAATCTTATTACATCTTAGAAACGCTATTCAACGCCTATTTAAGTCATGAAGTCTTCTTTGTATCTGTAAGATACGAATACGAGTAGCTGCCAACATTGACAGTTACTGGCGTAAAAATATAACAAATGATTAAAATCATCATCAAGAGCATCAAGCGGGTGTGGAGGGGTGGATGGGTGGAGGGAGTGGCTTTGTTACTGTAACAACGATTTACGTAAAGCATTAGGGATGTTGTTGCGATGTTGTTAGTGGAAAGGAGAATAATTCGTCATTCAGTCGAGCCATTTTTTATCCATTGTGGACTGGCTTTGTCTACGTTAGTGTTCATTTTAATCATTCTCCTTGTTGTGCCGCCACATTGTGGATCATCATCATGGTCACTTAATGCATTCCACTTTGAATTTTTTTTGCCAGCTGTCTAATATCTGTGTTGCGATGAAATATAATTCTTGTTATTGTGATTGTACGATTTTCAAATCCGGATACTTTTACTATTCGCCTCAGAAAAATATTTAAAAAAACTACATACTTTGGTTGTGTGCGAATTGATCCTACATGTCAACAATCTTTTATCCCCATGGCAGTCTGGCTTTCGCTCTGGTCACAGTTGTTCGACAGCAGTAATGAAAATAATGGATGACATTAGAATAGCCTATGACAAGAATCTTATAACTCTTCTTTGCCTTATAGATTTCTTCAAAGCTTTTGACTCTGTCGATCACAATCTGCTTTGTTATAAGCTTAAGCATTTTTTTTATTTTAGTGACATTGCATTTAAACTAGTATCCAATGACCTAGATAATAGAATGCAACAGGTTAAAGTTGGTAATAATTGTTCGTCTCTTTGTTCTGTTTCTGGCGGTGTGCCTCAAGGGTCTATTTTGGGTCCCTTACTTTTCTCTATTTTTTTAAATGACGTCTTCTCTGTTTGTAAATATGCAACCGTTCATGCTTATGCTGATGACATTCAGCTATACCTCTCTCGACCTACTGGTCTTTTAGAAGACTTTGCATGTAGATTAAACTATGATCTGGCATTGCTTAACAAGTGGGCAGTCACCAACTTACTTTATATCAATCCTTTAAAATCTAAAGTGCTACCAATTGCAAGGAATGATTCATGCTTTGTGGATATTCCACTTTTGTCAATAGGAACTGATAAATTGAACGTTGTGAATAAAGTGAAAAACCTTGGTTTCATAATTAACTCTAGATTAACCTGTAGTGACCATATTAATTACATTATAAGTAAAATCTACGGTACTTTGCGATATTTACGAGCTTCCTCAGACTTTATCCCTCTTGAAACTCGTCGTAGGCTTGTAGTACAACTAATAATGCCACATATTACTTTTTCAGATGTTGTTTATAGTCAGCTTGATTCCCAATCGCAGCATAAGCTCCTTGTGGCGTTTAACAATGCGGCAAGGTATGTTTTTTAAAATCCAACGTTTTGACCATATTTCGTTGAGAAGTAAAGAAATTCTTGGGTGTGGTTTGGTTCAATACTTGAATATGCGTAACATTATTTTTTTGCACAGAATTATCAATACACAATGCCCAGGGTATCTTTATGAGAAATTACAATTTTTTCAATCAGTTCAGTCTACCAACATCATTGTTCCTAGACACACACAACTACCTCAATAGCAGTAGATTTTTCTTCATAAGCACCATTAGACTTTGGAATTCATTACCCAACTACTTGAAACAATTAACTTTTAGAAGCAGCTTTGAACATGCAGTTTATAATTACTTTTGTTCTATTGATGGATAATTCAATCTTTAAATTTATTCTTTCTCTATTTTCCTTATTGTCATATCTTTCAAACGTTTTCTTCTTATTATATTTTGTTTATAATTTTTTTTCCACTTTACTTATTTCTTTAAAATAATCTTCAATCGAGTAATTATTAAGTTATCTTATTCTTAATTCTTTTTTTTAAAAAATTTTAATGTTCAATTTAATTAAACTTAACCTAAATGCAAAATCTTAATTCCTTTTTATATTCTAAATTCACATAGTTATTAGACAAATGTTAATTATTCAATAAGTAAAAATTATATAAATGTGATTCACCTCTATTGATGTACTACTAAAGACCAAGTCTTATTGTACAAATATTAATTAATTAAATAAAAATAAAAAAATAAATAAATAAAATATAACTGCGACCTGAACTAAGTTGTGTCGATAAGGCAGTGATTCCTAATTAAGGATGCATTAAGGCAGCTCGAGAATTACCGGGATTATTTAGGAAGCACTGCCTTATCAACACAATTTTTTTAAGATCGCATTTAGACCAATTCGCACACAGCCTTAGTATATATTTGATATCCGAATAAATATTGTTGGATATCCCAAAATGCTAGATAGTTTTCTATTATATTAATTTTTAATATTTTCTTTTGAATATTAATACCTTACTATAAAAAATAGTCAAGCAACCAAAAATGCAAATGCTTATGAGAATGAGTAGCCGAAGACTATTGAGTTCTTGATCGATTAAAGCAGTGTAGGCCAGCTCCATGCACGCGTGCATCGTGAACTCTGTCTCTCTCTGCCACTTTCACATGTGCGTGCACCAAGGTTGCCAGTATTGTGGGAAAAATCCCATTCGTGGTAATTTTTAATTGGTCTTGGGAATTCTTTTTTTTTTAGGAATTGCCATGGTATTTTTTAATTCAGCGTGGTATTTTTTAATTGGCGTGGGAATTCAGCGTGATATTTTTGAATTGCATGGGAATTTGGGAATTGTTTCTTAAAAATTTTTTTTTTCACTTTTATTAAGCAAAATCTTAATCATAGTATTAGATGATCGACGTATATATATACAGCAGAGTAAAGCTTTAAGTTTACGCTGTACATTTCTTGGAATTTACCCTTAATATAAACGATTAAATTACATATATGTTTTAAGAACAAGTTGACATCACAAAATTGCATAAAAACTAATAGCGCATTATTTTCTGAAAAAATTCTGACCTTAAAATTCTGACCTTTTCTGAAAATTCTACATTTCTGCACTCAAGCTTACAAAAATTATTTTAAAATTTAAAAAAAAAAGTGAAATATATAAGTACAAGCCAAACAATAATGGACAATATTTGTAAGTTTACTTATCGAATCCATTGGTCAACAATTATAAGTAAATAAAAATATACTGGCCATTTCAGCCCTTGGAAGGACTTTGACCTATCTTCTATTGATCAATTGTGTTGTGCGTGTTATTAAATGTTTGATCACAAATTACCGAGAACTGGACCTACGTGTTTTATGCCGTCTCCGAACGGCTTATGGTTCTCAAGAAGCTTTACATGTCAATTTATACTCTCTGAGGTTTGCCATTGTCTGCAGAGAGGTGACGACCGAACAGAAAAACTAATTCAATTGAAAAAACTTTCTGTCTGAGCTGGAATTGAACCCGGGCTACCGCGGTACTTTAGCTTAGGGGCCACGCACGCTACCCACTAGGCTACAGCCGCCACAACAATTATGGTCTTTAAAAGTCATTGACCATTAAACATTGGTCTTTAAAAGTCAAAATTGAATCACAGTTGCCATTATACGCATTACATGCTCTGTTTACTCCACGATTTTGTGTCTTAAACTGCGCACGTCGCAAAATAAGCTTCTGTAAAATTACGCTATTAACATCACAAATACGGCGTTCATTGAATACCACTATAATTTCTTTGGTTTTTTAGTTGTAAATAGTTAGTGCAAAAAATGTGTTCGCACGTTTTCCATCCCTGATTTATACGAACACAAAAACAAAACTGATATTATTCTAAAACGTTATTAATGAATGAAAAAGAAATAAATTTATTTCACAAAGCACTAATATTTTTAAAAATTATATTAATTTTATTTTGTTTATTTTTATTTCTGAAGTCATTTATGCATATAATTTTATATTAGAAATAAGTACCTAAATTTTTTAAAAATCATATTGTTTTGATATTAACTGTTCATCTCTTAACAAAGCAAAAATATCTTTGAAAACTGCATATATATTTTATTTTGTTTATTTTTTATTCTGAAGTCACTTTTATTATTTGATATTAGAAATAAGTACCTAAATTTTTGAAAGTCATAATGTGTTAAAATGAATTGCTTATCATCTCACAAACCACAAATATTTTTGAAAACAATATTTTTATTTTATTTTGTTTATTTTTTATTATTTTATTTTTATAAGCATTATTTCGTTTAAGAAATTATTAAATGGAAAAAAACAAAAAAATGCAGTTATTTATTTGTTATAGTTTTGAAACAAAGACAATAAATGCAAAATTTTTAACTATGGACGTGTCTATTTATTTCTGCTTATTTAAATGCAAAAATTTCTGGTATTTCTAAATTTTTTAAAATTGCTATATATATGGGATTTGTCGTGGTATTTTTTAATACGCATGGGATTTTTGTGGGATTTTTAAATGCATATGAGATTTTTGGTGGTATTTTTAAAACGCGTGGTATTTTTGTGGCAGTTTTTAATGATCGTGGGATTTTTTTGGTATTTTTTAATTGCTGTGGTAATTTTTTTTTTACCTTTATCATTGGAATTTTGGTGGTATTTAATTTATGTTACTTTGGGAAAAAGGTAATTTTCGTGGGAATTCTTCTGAATTTTGACTGGCAACCTTGGCGTGCACTAGCACACAACTGAAGGAAGAGTGCAAGTGTTTTTTTGGCCGACACTGGATTAAGGAAGCGAGCTGAAAAATAAAATTGCTTATGGAAAGCGGTTCTGTTAATTTTTTTCAACTTTTATATTAGGCTAACAGATTTTTTTGAATTCGAATGCCATTAAAACACAGCAAAAGAATAGATTGGACGCGATTAGATGCGATCGTATTTTTAAATACCTTTAAGAAAAAAAAACAAAAAATTTTAAAGTTTTCAGAGTAAAAAAATTACAAGTCTCTGTTTAAACAAAATGTAGTTTTTCGTGAATAACTTCACTGTGCAAATAAAATAAAGATCTTAAAACTTTATTTAATATGAGTCCGTACTAAAAACTTCTACTACAAATATATGAGGGAGGTCCGTAGATTCGACAAAGTTCTTATATGACACGAAAAAAAAATATTGAGAAAAGTGAGTATAGCATTAAAAAAACGATGTCATCAGCTTATTTACGTCACCGTAAAAAAATACTGTCTGTTTTCAAAATTTTTAAAAATTATGATTGCTTCGTAGGTTCGGCCACCTGAAAATGATTATAAATAAACACCGAATAAGCCTGAGCAAAAATATTTTCGTTCGAACAAGGAAAGAATATGGTCCGAAAAAAATTCAGAAAGCCCTCTCTGCCAAACAGCGACCGAACAAGGCACGAACAGTGACCAAACAAGGCACGAACAGTTCCCTTTTTGAAACAATAATAAATCATCAATTTATTCTTCACGCTAATGCAAACAGAAAAATGTGTTAAAGAAAAAACAACACAACCGCACTCGTTGTCGATAACAAACGCATGCGCAAAATTTGCCAAAGCGATTATGACTCAACCACTACATGCGCAAATAATGAAAAACATATTACTCTACTTTGTTGACGCTAATTTTCCCGATACTTGCGTTTGATCTTGAAATAATTGTTTTTGCGCATGTAAATTAGGGTGGACCGCCCTGATGACAGTAAACTTTTACATGGACTTTTTATTACTACTTACTACTTACTTTTTATTAGAGAGCAAAAAAAAATAATTTTTACAACAAACAACTTCACAGCGAAAAACATACTATACTCCATTATGACTTCTTTGCAATATTCCCAAAATTTTCTAAAGTTGTCTCCTCGTTTTGTTTTTTTTAATTGTTGCTAAGGATAAAATAATTGATTCAAAAACTTAGACACGCAAAGTTTTAACAAAATCGATGGGTCGAAAACAATCATGTTGTTCTTGTTTATTTTATGTCTAGGACACATTTTGATATCTTTGTTAGAGCTATGTTGAGCAATTGAAAAAGGTTACTTTTGTTAAACGCATAACTTCAGAGTACATTTTTCGAAAATTCTGCGTATTTTATTGAAATATGAGCATGCGTATCAAATATTTTTGAACTCATTTGAAGTAAAGGTTTCAACGTCTTAAAAATTTCGTAGATAGCAGAACTCTTAATAATCATAAAGTGTCAGATCTAGATAATATGGTGGCTGTGGCAGTATATCGCATCAAAGCTGTAAAAGTTTTTTGTGAGCTTAAAAACTTGTATGAATTCTAGCATTATCTTGATGAAACACTTCAGAATTGATTGTTGTGTTCTCCGGTTGAAAATCCAGAAAAACGATTTACTTGAAATTCCACCAAACAGATGGCATCACCTTGTTTTGATTAATTTCGGCTTTTAAAGTGCGGTGAATCAGTTCATCTTTTTTACTTTGTGTTCTTTAGCATTTAACATTTGTCTACAAAACCCATTTTACCTTATCAGTTATGATGTGCTTAGGTTAGGTTAGTGTGGCTGTCTCAAACGAGACACACATAGGCCAATGAGGCCCATTGTGATACCAGGGGTTAATTTTTCCTATCTCTATTTAAACCAATTTGAGCTGTTTACTAAGCCTAGGATTCAGTAAACTGAAGATTCCGAGAGTTCGTCAAGGTCATTACAGAACCAGCTACCTAAGTGGAAGAAGCGTTTTTGAGCCAGCGCTGGGCAAGTGCAGAGGAAATGTACTGTAGATTCTTCCTCCTCCTCATCTCTACAGCATCTGCAGAAGTCGTTGTGAGGTATATTCAATCTTTGAGCGTGTCTGCCAATAAAGCAGTGCCCTGTAATCTAAATCGTTCCCTTTTTGCATGTCAACGCCTCCATGGCAAAATGTGCGGCCTCAAACCGAAAATGATACATTGGACGTTTACAACCATTGTTGGACCTATGGTTATGTATGTAGCACTTGCATGGTGGCCCAGGGTCCAACAACGTACAGCAGCAAACCAGCTGACAAAACTGCAAAGAATGGCGTATCAGGGGGCAATGAGAGCGTGCCCATCTGAAGCTCTGTGTATAATAACTGGGCTACCTCCTTTAACGATAATTATCGAAAAAGAGGCATATGTTAGTGCACTAAGAATGGAAGAAATAGGGAACTTTACGGGCCACATGAAGATACTTAAAACCTTCAAAAATTACCGTTTCTTAAAATCCCAGACAGGATGCTGTCGAAAGTTAGCTTCTTGAAACGCTACAGGGTCGTCATACCCAATAGGCAACTCTGGAAGAGTGATAGCTTCACAGTTGATCCTGGCTCACAGATATGGTATACTGATGGGTCAAAACTTGAAAATGGAGTAACGAGAGCGGGGATATGAGTTCCCAATTTCCAAAAAGCTCTCCCAATGGGATACACTCTGACCATATTTCAGGCGGAGGTATATACCATTGAAGTATGTATCAGGGAATGTCTCCGCAGGAACTCCAAGGGAGCACACATTTAGATACTCTTAGATGAACTACACCAACACCCTGAAAGAAAACCTACAGAGCGTAAAAGCTAGGAGTAGAATTAGTAACATCCTAGAACTTGAATGCTATGTAGAGCAGGTAAGCAATGCAGTATATAATGCCTACCAATCTAGCTGTCCAACAGGGCACAAGGCAAGAACAAAACATACTCCTTGGTGGAGCGTCGAGTTGACCAGACTCCGAAAGAAGGTGCGAAGCAGTTTTAATGCCGCAAAGTGCAACGGAGAATGGCACAACTACACGGCGACTCTGACGGAGTACAATAAAGAAATCAGAAAAGCCAAAAGACAAAGCTTTAGAACTTTCTGCGAAGACATTTCTTCCACGCCAGCCGCAGCCAAGATACACAAAGCAATGGCTAAAGGCAGAGTGGAGATAAGAATGTCACTTCTATTGCCAGACGGAAGCCATACGCTTAGAGAAGAGCAAGGAGCCAGTCACCTTCTAGAAACTCATTTCCCGGGCAGCACACCAGTAACTGAGTATGAGACAGCAGACAGGCAGATTACTCCAAATCAAGAAGAATGAAAACTCGCAACGAGCATTTGTACTAAGGCTTGCCTAGATTGGGCACTCAGAACCTTTCAACCATTCAAATCAGCAGGTGTAGACGGCATCTTTCCTGCACTTCTACAAAAAGGTGCAGAAACTATATTGCCCCACCTAGTCAAAATAACTAGAAGCAGCCTTGCGCTGAGCTATATCCCAAGGAAATGGAGAAGGGCGATAGTCACCTTCATACCAAAAGTAGGGAAAATAGACTACACGCTACCAAAGTCGTTTAGACCCATTAGCCTTACCTCGTGTGTACTTAAAACAATGGAAAAGGTAATAGATAACTATATAAGAACTGAGATTCTGGAGAAGGCACCAATGCACCCATGTCAACACGCGTATAGGGCGGGTAGGTCTATAGAATCTGCTCTATACCAGTTGGCTAGTAACATCCAGTCAGCTTTCAAAAACAAAGAAACCGTACTCTGTGCCTTTCCAGACATAGAGGGAGCCTTTGATAATACTTCTCACGAGGCTGTGAAGAAGTCTTTACACAAAAAAGGTGTAAATGATATGCTCAGCAGATGGATATGCCAAATGCTTAGCACTAGAACTGCAGAAACAAAAGTGGACAACACCACTATAAGAATCAAAACAACAAAAGGCTGCCCACAAGGCAAAGTCCTTTCTCCACTACTGTGGAGTCTTGTTGTGGACGAATTATTAACGATGCTAACCGAGAATGGCATTAAATGTCAGGGTTACGCAGACGACATCGCCTTAATAGCGAGAGGGAAGTTCGAGGATACACTCTGTAACCTGATATAGAGAGGACTGTCAGTAACAAAGGAGTGGTGCAACACAGTGGGATTAATTATCAACCCAGCGAAAACCACCATAGTTCATTTTACTAACAAAAGAAGCCTGCCAAACCTCCAAACAATGAGAATGGATGGCACTGAAATTCCCTTCAAAGAAGAAGTAAAGTATCTGGGACTTACACTAGATTCAAAGCTTCTCAGGAGAAGACATGCAGAGGTAACTATAAACAAAGCAAGGCGCGCACTCATGGTATGTAGGAGCCTGGCGGGGAAAAGCTGGGGTTGTAACCCAACAATTCTCCGCTGGATGTATACCATGATGGTGAGACCCATCCTCACCTATGGTGCAATAGCATGGGCTGAGAGAACGAAGCTAACCACAATGAGGAATATGCTAACAAAGGTGCAGAGACTGGCCTGTGTATGCATCACAGGGGCCATGAGGACATGCCCTACAGCAGCACTAGAAGTAATTCTGGACCTAACACCCTTACACCTTGTCATAGAGGGAGTAGCCAAGCGAACTCTGTTGTGCATTGTAAAAGAGGGGACAGGTTTAGGTAAAACTATCTGCAGTAGAGAGAAGGAGGATATTGCAAAGCACACTCCCTACATCGATCTACCAAGAGACGATATAGTAAAAAGGTATAACTTCGAAAAACACTTCGGAATTAAGCTTAGTACCAAGAAAGAGTGGGACAGCGAGATGATATCGCAAGTCAAGAAACCACACAGTATAGCATGGTATACAGATGGGTCCAAGACATTGGAAGGTATAGGTACTGGGGTGTACGGGCCAAGAACCAAGCACTTTGAACCTAAGGGGACAACACCCAGTATCTTCCAAGCGGAAATCCTAGCAATACAGCTGTGTGCACAATTCAATCTGGACCGTAAATACAAAGGTCAGGATATAGTTGTGATGTCAGACAGCCAAGCAGCAATCAAAGCATTAGTTTCCTTTGAGATATCATCGATAATAACATGGGAATGCCTAACAAAACTCAACGAACTAGGCAAGAATAACACTGTTACTATACTTTGGGTCCCAGGACACAAAGGAATACAGGGTAACGAAGAAGCCGATGGTCTAGCGCGACAGGGTGCAGCCACAAAATTTGTAGGACCAGAACCATTCTGCAGATTGGGCACACATTCTATAAAAGAAGAACTAAGAAGGGAGGAGAAGCATAAACGTTCAAACCTTTGGAAAAGCCTCCCAACGCTAAGACAATCCAAATTGCTCCTCAGAGATTTTAACACTCGGAGAGCAAAATTGTGCATAAGCTTAGGCAAACCGAATTTTAGGATTCTAACGGGGTTCCTTACAGGACACTGTAAACTCAAATACCACCTGATGAAATTGGGCATAGAGACCGATAGTAACTGCCGTTTCTGTGAAGAAGCAGAGGAGACGCCAATACATCTACTTACAAAGTGCGACGCCGTGGCTCGCAGACGTGAGTCTAGAGCAGGTTTCATCCCTTGAACCTAAGAATATTCTCAAATTCATAAGAGAAATAGGGCTGAATGAAATTCTGTAACCCGCAAACCCAGCGGAGCTTTGAGAAGGAGGTACAATAGATCTCATTTAGGTCGCAGTATGCATCTCCACCACACAACATTAACATTAACATTACTCTTAGATAGTCAAGCGGCTTTAAAAGCTCTGTAAGCCTATGAGCTTGAATCAGGAATGCTAGATATTTAAAACAGGGATGCTAATGAGCATATTCCGAATACTTTTATGAGTTAGATTTAGACTAATTATTGATTTTAGGTGATTTTTGAATATTAACTGGTTTTAATTTTTATCTAATTGGTATTAATAAAGGTATTTATATCTGCTGAATATACTTCAGTGAGTTTTGATTAGCTTTTGTGAATACTTTTGAGAGCCACTGTATTTTTCACAATTGTTATTCTTTTTCGGTTATTACAAATATTTTCGAATATTTTTAGAACTTAATAACCGGATACTAAAAAACGTCGGAATTCCCTAGTCCCTAGTAATTTGTATAAATTGTATCAAAGTTTCTTTGACCATGTTTATGTCACTATAAAACCATTAGCTATCATTTATTTACCATTTATTTTCTGCTGTAAAAATGCGCAACTGGCAAATCTGTATCCGCTGTTAATGTCTCATTATTCTTCTTTATCAATGTTTTTTTTTCTTCCTTGTGACATAAGTGATTTCTTTTGGCAAGAAAATTTATCTACTTGACAATGTTTTGTAAAGTTGTTTTAGTTATTTCTAATTCTCAATAATCAAAGAATCTATAATTTTTTTAACAAGCTATCCTTATATTTTGCGTGAAACCTAAGCTGCAATTAAAACAATAATGTATCCCAGTTTACACCTGACGTTTTAGTTTAACGATTAAATTAAAATAGTTTAAGCTTGCACAAACTTTTCCCTCTCTTCTGAGACTGTTATCATGTAAAGGTTTTCAATTAATTTAGAGTATTTTCTACCCATAACCAAACACATATATAAATAAGTGATAGACTGCTGTAAGTGTTCACGATAGTCATTTAAGATATATTTTCACTTTAATTAAAATTGAACTATGTCGAAAACATTCAGTGTAGCAGTGGAGATGGCATAGCTCGAGGCCCTCACTCACTCTTAAACTTAAACATCTTATCGCATTTCTTTTTTCTCTTTTGCACTAGGCATCTTTAATACCTTTCGCTCAACGTCATTGCGACCACGACTAATTGGTATTGTTTGTTTGGTAGCTCAAACGCTACTGTCGCTTTCGTTATCGTTATCTTATGTGGCAACAGTTTTGTCTTAGAACAAACCCGACTTTGGTTGTCTCACAACTTTTGATGGTGGTTCACCTGGCAGTTCATTTTCACCGCTCTGTTTGCTGCTGTCAACTAAAGTGCCAGTGCCAGTGCCAAAGGCACACTCACCGTTATGTTAGCCAGTATTGCGGATGGTCGTTACAACTTTTGGTGCCCTTTTGTTGATTGTAATTTTTGAGATTTCAGCTTCACAGAGCAGCTTTTGAGATGATGAGGAGAAATGTACGTTGGTTGTTGCCAGCTTGGTTTTGTTCCTTTGAATGGCTCTTGTTATTTGGACGATTTCCCTTGGTTTCAGCCAAATTAGGTGAAATAATGAAAATGGTGGAATGGCTGGCTGAGTGCCTCGGAGCAACAGTTTATCGTTGAGTTGGTAAGAATTTGTGGAAAACTTTTTACTTTAATGGCTAATGAGTATCTTGTGTGTGGACAGCGTTTATCTTGTATTTTATATAAGATGAAAGTTGTTGTTAGTTGTTAATAAAAAAGTAAAACAAAAACTACTTTTATATAAGTAGCCTTGCATTAGCGAGTCTTGCTTGAATTTTGGCTTTTTTTTTATATTTCTGCCTGCATATTTCTATACAACATTTCTTCAAAACTTCTTTGTTAAGATTGAATAAGTTTGAATGAGTTTTTGTTTGTTTTGTTTGTTTTCTTTTCTTTTTTGCCCCAAAGGATTTACCTTCAGCGCTTAACATAATTTGGAATTTCGACAAAAGAATTCTTTTTCGCTAAAATTCCTTTCATTACTGCTATCTTCTGGCTGTCGAATTTACCTCCTTTGTTGGTTATATGTTTTTTCACATAAGCCTCAATGCTTGTTGGTTGCTTGGTCAGTGCAATTTTCCGCAGAAAGCCACAACGAAATAGTTATACGTTAAACGGACAAAACGCATTCCGCGTTCACCACGTTCACGTTCAACCATTTGTATGTAATGCTGTTTGTGTAAAATACAAACTATAAAGCAAGCATTTTGGCAAAAACTATGTACTGCGTATTGCTTCATTGAAGCGAAAGGATGCTCTGAGTGCATGTTTCAATTTTCAACATGTTTTGGTTTATACATGTATGAATGTGCGACGGTATGTATGGCTAAAAACAGGATACAGTTTTGATGAAAGACGTGTTGTTTAAATTGTTTTCTAAGCTGTTTTATAATCATGACAAGCAAGAAAGTTTAAGTTGGCACTACATTTTAGTTGTGATCAACGCCGTAGATAAGGGGGGTTCATGGGGTTCAACCCCTCTCTCCCTTAGCAATCCTTAATATTCTAAATATATTCCAAATTATTTCATTTTGTTGAAACATAGTGACAAATTGAAAATTGTATATGAGTAGTTTGGTTATAGATTAAGTTAAATATAATACTATATTAACATTTTACTTTTTTTTGCCTTTGTATTGTTTTTAAAGTACTAATGTTTGCAGAACGTAAAATTCCAAAATTGTTGTACAGGACCCCCCCCCCCCCCCCCCCCTAATGGTTTTTGTGAGAAACCCGATGCCAACAAAAAACTTTCTCAGCACATAAAACCTTCTTTTGCAAAATTTTAACGAAATCGTTCAGTCAAAAACGAAGTTACAAGCACTGTGAATATAAGCACAGTGAAGTATTTCGAAAGAAGAAAGAATTTATCTAACAGAAATTTCTTTACAGGGTTAATAATTACAGTGCTGTAACTTGGTTTTCGACCGAGCAATTTCGTTAAATTCTTTTCAAAATATGGTTTTAATCGCGACAAAAAAGAGTAATATTAACACGGCCTAATAAGTTAATTTCATTTACCTTTGTTTCACAAAAACTTTTCAATACGTATTCTTAAATTGAAAAATTTTTTTTTACGAATTATATTCGTATTTTTCAGACACGAATAGAATTCGTAGAAAGGACGTAGTTTGGTACACATTTCAAAAATTTTATTCGTATTCGTACAAAAACAAATTTATATTGTACTTTACATTTACGAATGATCGTAATACCTAGTCACGAAAAAAAACCTTATTTTCAGCTAGGGTTTGAACCGCGGTTGTTTAGCGTATGGGGCACGTACTCTTGCAGTAGACTACGACCATCTTGCAATCATATATGTCCTTATATTCGGTAATTATTCCACAAACCAGTCTAAACGATTTCAGTTGTAAATTTTTAAACTCAACTTAAACTTCGTACCTTTTACAAATAATGCGTACGGTCGAATTGCGAATGAATTTTTTGGAAAATACTACGAATGTAATGAAACAAATTATGAAGTTTTTCCAACGAGAAATTGAGTAATGTTAAGGAATGATATCTTTTTTAGTCGAAAATTAGTCCTTGTAGCAACAGAAAGCAAGGTGCATTTAATTTAATAACGGAAATATACTTTGACGTTAAGCAAATTTATGTTTTAAGGTCGTAGTAAATAAATTTGATAAAAAAATTAATGTTTTCCAAAAAGTCGGCTTATTTTTCTATCATAAAGATGATACAATTTGGATTTTATTTTTAACTTTTCCTAAACTTAATACAATGACAAACAATTCTACGGCATTTAAATTTAAGAAATTTGCTTTAGGCCAGAGCAAAGCTTCTAATTCAAAAGCGAAAGAAAACATTAAGAAATTTAATAAATAAGGCCAATTTTGGAACAAGGACTAATTTTTTTAAAAATCTTATATCATATTAAGCAAACGATTTGACATTATAATATGTTATAATCAAAACTTTTTACGACATAAACGTAAGTAGGAAACTCAATTTCAAACAATCATTTTACACTTCTTAAAATTCACGTTATTTAGCGGCACCCACCCAATTTGAGAATTTTCTGGCCTTTTTTTTTGGCGTCACGAGCTTATATTAACCAGGATTCATAATCAAGCCTTGCAGGGAGGTTCTGGAATATTTTAAGAAAATCCATGAAACCCAAAAGACATCTAATATACATACGTTTTGAATTAAAAAAAAATAATTTTTTTAAATCATTCAGATAATAGGTATATTTTCTTACTCGATTGTAGGAACTTGCAAGCTACTAAAACTGATTCATGATTAAAAAAGAAATAAGTAGACTGGTTTCAATGCGGTGTGAGATCCGGCGAAAAATATCTCCCTTAGCATATCTCTCTAGGGATATCCCCCCTTAGCATATTCAACATTTCAAGAATGGCGACAACTCAAATTTTTAATTTTTGCGAATGATATGGCTTTTGACCTCTTAAATCCAAATCTGAAAAATTTTAGTCCACTCGAAATTGGCTTAGGAGTTAAAGGCTTCCAAAGCTAAGAAATGGCCTAAAAATTTAATGTTTTTTTCAGTTTTTCAACAAAAAATATTGTTTAATACAAGGTGGCGCAAAAGTAATCCTCCTATCAGAAAACGCTATAAATTTTGCGATTGGCCTATTTTGGCCCTATTTGACCCTAATGGTGGCCATTTACATGACATCATATTCTCGACTTGATGTAAAAAAAATTAAAAGACCAAATAAAAATAATCCACAAGAAGAATCAAAGTTTTTCATTTTTTTTAAATTACAGCCAAAAAACATCGCAAGGTTACTTTTTTTTAAAGTTGAAATCTTGGGGCTCTATAGTAATTAATGCAATTTCATCTAAGGATATAGGCTTCACATTATTTAATTTATTAAACAATAAATAAAATTTGCTTTAGCAAAAAATTACTGAAATGTATTACATGACAAAAAAATTAAATAAAATTTTTAAAAATTTCGGACATGCTGCGAGAAAGATTTTTACGACATCTTTAAAATTATATAAGATTTTTTAATGTGTTCAAGAGTGTGTCAACCGGTGTAGTCTACATATCATATTCACAAAATTAGTACCAATAATCGTAGTAAATAGCATTATGTAGGTTATATTTTGTTTATGTTCATTCTATTGTAGATTCAATTATGCCTTTTCACTCCCCTAGAACAAATCCTGCGAACGCCCTTGGCTGATGTCAAGGGTAGTCATGACAATTGTGAATGTCTCACGTTTGATTTTAGACCAATAAGCCTCACATCATTCGCACTGTAAACCCTAGAGCGTGTACTGGATATTCATCTCAGGGACGTTCTAAAGGGTGCTAACATATCCAGCGCCCAACACGCATACCTCAAGGGCAGATCCACAGATACCGCCCTACACGAGGTTATTACCACTATTGAAAGATCAATCTACTTTAAACAATACACTCTTGCGGCCTTCTTAGACATAGAAGGGGCTTTTAACAATAGTCATACTAGGGCCATTTGATTCTCTTACCAACCTTGGTGTACAAGCACCGGTGAGAAACTGGATAGTCTCAATGCTCAGTAACAGAATAATCCAGGCAGACCTGGGTGGCTGCCAACTCACGAGATTTGTCAGTAGGGGTACTCCGCAAGGAGAAGTGATCTCCCCCCTACTCTGGCTCATCGTTATGAATGAATTTCTTAATACACTAAATTGCAATGGGGTCAAAGTGCTGGCTTATGCTGATGACGTGGTTGTTATGGTGTCAGGACTGTTCCCCTCTACGCTCAGTGAGCTAATGTTGGTTGCTTTGGGAAAACTCAGTGTCTGGGCTGCCTGGTGCGGCCTAAGAGTTAACCCTAGCAAGACGGAACTGATGTTATTCACCACAAATACCAAAGCGCCACAATTTGTCCTTCCAAAGCTCAACAACCAACCTCTTACACTATCCAGTAGCGCAAAATATCTAAGTGTCATTCTGGATACTAAGCTAAGCTGGAAAACTAACATCGAACAAAGGGTCAAGAAGGCCTGCATAGCCTTCTACGCCTGCAAAAAAATCTTTGGTAGAAAATGGGGTCTTCAACCAAAAATGCTCTTATGGCTATACACAGCGGTAGTGCGACCTATCTTGGCGTATGGTGCACTAGTATGGTGGCCTGCACTGAATAAAGCATACAACACAACAAAACTAGCTCGGATCCAGCGATCCGCATGCATAGGTATCACAGGGGGTATCCTGACACATTTACTCCCCATAGATTTACACATTAAGCTTGCTGCAACAAACAGTGCAGTCAGACTCAGAGAGTCGTACAACTGGCGAAATAGACCATATGGACACAGCAACATTCTTAATCCGCTACCTCGGGAACTGATTCCTAGAAAAACGGACTACGACACTCCCAAACTCGACACAAAATCCTTTACAACCAAGTTTCCTACCAGGATGGAATGGCGCAATGGGGGAATTGATCTAGCCTTCGATGTGTCCTTTTACACGGATGGCTCCAAGATGGAGTGCGGAGTGGGAGTGGGCATATACTCTGAGAAACTGGGGGTGGCGGACTCTTTTCGTCTACCAAACTCAGCCAGCGTCTTTCAGGCCGAGGTTTTTGCGATAAGAGAAGCTTGTCGCACCTTAAGGAGAGCTAACACCAACCACCTTAACGCAGCTATTCTGACGGATAGCCAAGCTGCCGTTAAAAGCTGCGATCAGTACAGTGTAAGGATGAACTGGCCCGGCTAAGTCACCAACTTATCATTACCATAATCTGGGTTCCCGGCCACAGGAACATTTATGGTATTGAAAAGGCGGATGAATTGGCTAGGCGGGGTTCTTCCCTTGACGTTTCCAGAGCGGAATCAGTCGAAGTTCCACTGAACACAGTCAAGGGAGGAATTCGTTCTTACTACTTAACCTTAGCCGGTCGTAGATGGAGAGAACTACCAACCTGCAACACATCAAAAAAAATATGGCCCCTTTACAACATAGGCAGAACTCAACAGATGCTCTCAAAGCCCCGGAACGACATTGCCAGATTAACGGCTATTATTACGGGTCAGTGATGCATCGGAGTTCATGCCGAGAGAATTGGACTACCTTTCAACACCCACTGTCGCAGCTGCGATGACCCAAATAAAAAAGAAACACTAACACACTTTCTATGCACCTGCCCGGCCCTGGCCAGGTCCAGACTAACAACGCTTGGCAGGCCCTTCCTCAGCAACCAAGAGGAACTCTCAACAACAAAAATCAACAATCTCCTAACGTTCATCAATCGCGCCGGATGGTTATAACCTAGCAGTGCGCTACCCAGTCAACCAACAGAAACACGAGGTTATGGTATCAAAACGGCTCATTAGAGCTACTTGGATCCTACTTGCATGTAGAATCACCATCTAAACCAACCAACCATCACGTTTGATCCGATAAATAACGATACATTGGTTTTCTTCACCAGTGCTCGGATTTTGATGACTTCAAATACTGAATACTGAATTGAATATAAATGCATTGAAATACAAAAAATGAATTAAAATTAATTACAAAAATGACCTCAAAACTGCAGAAAATGACCTATAAACTGACACAAATGACCTAAAAACGCAAACAATTACATACAAAAATAAACAAAAAAGCTTTAACATTACTAAACTTAAAATTTATTTTATCTAATTTTTATACATATCGTTCCAGTATATTACAAGGTACATTCTTAAGTTATTAAAATTGTAATAACGTTGAATATCTGGTAAAATGTTTTTGTCAGCAGAAAAACTTCTTTCTACTTCTGCACGAGAGGAACCTATTTAAAAGACCATATGTCATCAGATGTAAGCTCTCTTATTTCATAGTATTATAATTTTTACCCCCTAATATTTCAGCGATAGAGCAAAAAATAGAAGTAATAAAAACTACATTCTAAAAATTATTGGCTGAAACTTTTTTGCTATAATAGTAGGCAATCGTTTTGCTATCAAAAAAGCAGTAAAGTAAGTGCTATCACAATTTTCTTCCATAATAGCTGTAACGTACAAACATGGGATTACTACTGCTTTAACAGTAAAACTCTACAAAATCACTAATATTATAGTAGTAAAATTCAAGGACTGTGTACTAATTTTACTACTATTTTTGTAGCAAAATTCAATGAACGTGTGATAATTTTACTACTACTTTTGTAGTAAAATTCATCCAAATTAGAGTAATGTTATTTGTTGCAATTATTTAAGGGCCTGTTATATATTATTAAAGACTGTTAAAAGATTTTCAAGCTTTTTTCTATTGATAAAAGACTTATTAAACAACTATTAAAAAATAATTTAAAGAACTTATTATTAAAACTGTATATAGGAAATGGTTTTAAAAAAGGAAAAAATAAGTTTTAATTGCTAGTTAGCTTTAATTAAAAAGAAAACATGAATGCAGTCAAAAAAATTAATTTCTCTGTTTATACTTTTCAGAGGACCAAACAAATCAAGGAACATAAGTGATGATGACTAAAAATTGCAAAATAATACTCAATTTTTTTTCGAAAAAAATTTTTTGTTTCTATGTGTATATTTATTTTGAAAAATTACATAAAAGGTATGTGTATAAGTAATCTTATACTCAAAACAAAACAAATTTAATAAAAAAAAATATCTTGTGAATACAGCATTTTTTAGTTTGGAATTCATATATAAAATAATAATTCTGTGTCGATAAGCAATAATCGCTTAAGTCGTCTTTAGACAGAATTGAGTTATTGATGATGCTGTATTTCCCGCATAAAGTACTAAATACACACAAAATCTGGAGCTTCTAGCATGACCCTAGCCAAAGTTATGACACAAAACCAAAAGACCCTTTCATGTATCTTATATGGCGATCGAAAACTTTGAAGCAAGATTTCTCGAAACTTTGAAATTAGACATAAGCTGTTATTGCTTATGGACACAGAATTCATGCCTCAGACATGACTATAAATATCATAAAAATTTTATCCAATATAGCCGCATTCGCGAAATGAACATTTTATAAATTTCGTACGGAGCAAAATTGAGCAACCATCGAGTAAATTTAGTTCTATTGAAGAAGAGAATTTGCAACTAATTTTTTAGTAATTTTAATACATTCATGTTTACTACTGATGTACAATAATTTATCATCTTGGCATTAAAAAAAATGTTAAATTTTCAAAAATTAAGTGAAGTTATTACTATTTACACTCAAAAAAATCTGCTTCCCTTATTTTAAGAAACTGTGGCTTCAATTCATAGGCATGGGTTTTTCTATTTTTTATGGTGGTTTCTCCAAAATGTAGAAAATTTTTACATGATTTACCGACCTCACTTCTTGATTTCGTTGCAATGTTATCAAAACAGCTTCTTAGTTTTGAAGACAAGTTTTTACTGAAATATAAGAACTGACGGTATGATAAAAGTTAAATATCCAAAAATTTTATACAAGCAGAAATAATTCGAAGAAAAACTGTATTGATATCAAGTCTGCTCGCAACATTCTACAGCATGATTTCTTAAATTTGGAGAAACATTAGTTACAAAACTTGGATCTTTTATAGAAATACATGTAAGTTTTTATTTTTTTGTACACCACGAATGATTTATTTTAAGGATACATTTCTTATATTTCTAGAAAAAATGCTTTAAAATTACTTACGAATCGAACGATTCTTAATGAAGCAAATTAAGCGACGATTGTTGAACAACAGCGATGGTCGAATAGATAAGCCATGCACTTACACTCACGCGGCCGAGGTTCAAGTCTCGGGATAGTGGTAATTTTTCTATTTAATTTAATGTTAATAATAATAATGTTTGCCATTTTTCTCAGTATACAAATCAAAATTCTCACAGTATGCTGTTTAAAATCTTAAAAAAGGGTTTTTTTTACAAAAATTACAAAAATTTTCCAGGAATTCTATGAAAAATTTCTTATTTTCAGAGAAAATTTTTCTCTTACTTATAGCCGATGATTAATAAACGGTAGAAAATTTCTTATTTTCAGAGAAAATGTTTCTCGAAGTTATAGCCGCTGATTAATAAACGGCAGAAAATTTCTTATTTTAAGAGAGAATGATGAATAAACGTTGGAAAAACTTCCTCAAATGTAATAAGATTTCAACATAATTGCGCCTAGTTTCTTTCATTTAGCGAAATAGTTCGTAAATGATTGGATAATTTCCTAAAATATTTCCCACTTGTGGTGTCAATTTAACGAAATATATATTCTTAATTTTTAGAAAATCGACCATGGCGCTAAATGAAGCCCGATTTTCTAACGAATGGGTGCTATTTTTCTAGATTTTCTTTAATTTTTTTTTTTTAGTGTAGGTAGTAAATAAACATTTATACCAAATAGATAGGAAAAGGACAATTTTCAATACTAAAATTAATACTTAAATAGAAGTGAATTTGAATTCATTTTTTAGAGTGTAGCATATCCTGAGTCTTTATCTAACACTTGTTTCATCTTTCTACACACCCTTTCGTCAGTTTCACCATCGAAGTCTATAAACAAATCTACTCCTTTTTCACGAGGAAATGTTTTTGATTGAAGGGACTCTATTGTTACAGGAATATGTTTAAAAATTTGCATTTTTTCATTTTTTAGTAAAAAAAAAACGAAAAAAAAATATTATTTTAAAATTACAGTTTTCTATATGACCTTGTTATTTAATAGGCTGATTTTCTATGATTTAAATACAAATTCTTAATGTTTGATAGCTTAAATAATTCTTGAATTTAAACACAAATTCTAGTTATTTGGTAGTTTAAAATCGTTTATTGAGCTTTAGGCCAGGTTAGAACAATTAATTGCTCTAACAAATTTTTTCCAAAGAAACAACAACAACAACATTTTCAATATGAAAAGGAAAACATACGGCCCTGCTACAGGCTTTATCAGAAATCTTTTTGAAGCCGGCGGGAATCGAACCCAGGCCGTGCTTGCCTCATCCTTTTCCTTTTCATATTGAAAATATAGTTGTTGTTGTTTCTTTGGAAAAAATTCGTTAGAGCAATTAATTGTTCTAACCTGACCTAAAGCTCAATAAATGAATTTAAACTATCAAACAACTAGAATTTGTATTTAAATAAAGAATTATTTAAACTATGAAAGATTTAGAATATGTGTTTAAATCATAAGAAATCAACATTTTAAAATTACACGAAAATGACCAAAAAAGCCGAAAAATGCTCTAAAAATTTAAAATGCCCAAAAATTACAGTAAAATAACTAAAAAATCACTAAAAATTACTAAAAAATGCCCTCAATCTAGTAAAAATTACATGAAAACTAAAACCGGTAAAAAACGATGAAAAATGACGAAAATAACCTAAAAACTTTTCATATTTTGAATTAAGGCAACATAAATTAACGTTCTAAATGAGCAGGAAATGTCTTAGAAGCAGCAGAAAACAGATGACATGTCATCGAAATCCTAGCCCTTGTTTTCAATATTGTTGTTTACACGATTCAACTCATAAAATAAACTTTTACACGTAAACGCAACTTCAGTTTATGACTTGTTAAGTTTTTTCGAACAAATTAAAGTAATTCAGAGAAATAATTGCTTAAGTGCATTCATTTTTAATAATACAATATATCGGACTTCTGGGGTTTGAACCCCGAAAATCCCCCCTTGTCTACGGCACTGTTATAACTACATGTTTTGTTAAATGTGAGAACACATTTTCTGTGTCAAAGTTCGAAAATAAATAAGATTTATTTTTATTTATGCACGGAGCGAAATAATATTCTTATATTAAGCAAATATTTTGCTGGATATAAGAATATTAAAAATTAATCTCATTTGCTCAAATCAAACATTAAAAACTAAAATTAAGAAAAAAATGAGCATTTATTGCAAAAATTAAGCAAAATAAACAACAGCTTGAAACAAGCATAAAATACTTGATTCTAGAATCTGGAACAAAACTTGAATCAAGAAAATATTTTCTCAATTTAAGCAAACGCAGAGTTGTTGCCTTTGAACAATTCATCAAATTACAATATTCATGAAAATCTTGAAGTTGTTGCAATAGAGTCGCTAGACAACAAAATCTACGTTCAAGATCACTGTCGCCAATGTGTGCCAACAAGGTAGGGAATCCCGGGGTCCCAGACTTGTTTTAGTCCCGGGATAACAAGGCCTAAAATTCCGGTATTTTCGGGATTCCGGGATTGCCTTCACTGCAAAAAAAAAAGATTCCAAAAAATTCCACCAAAAAGTTTAATAATACCACCTAAGAAAAACCTGAATTTTTAAATAAAAACCTTTCTCAAAATATCTGTACAAAATAACAGAATGTGAGAAAAACATTATACTACCTTTAAAATACTGAAATGTGATTTTAATAATACAAAAATAAAAATATTTTGTAACTATCTGTACAAAATATGACAAGCAAAATATAAAAATATAAGCCTTTCTTGAAATTAACTTACAAAAAATTACAAAATACTAACTTCAAAAACTTAAATGTGACCTTAAAAATTAAAAACAAACTTCCTTAAACAACCTCGACAAAATATTACAAAATCCGTATTTAGAATTACTAATATTATTGTACTATTTTATTGTTTTTTATATAATTTTAATTAATTTTTTGTTTAAGAGTTCATCTTTGTGTTTTTTAGTTTTTTTAAATCTTCTGCATGGTTTTGTGTTGTACAACAAGACATAACTACTTTGTGTTTTTCCTATCCCGAAATCCCGGGATTGTCGAAAAGTCTCGAAATTGGATGCCCTACAACATGCCATGCGAAAGTGTTGTTGCTTTGTGCAAATCGAGCAAATTGTTCTAGTTTTCAGTAAATTAATTACTTTAATCAAGCAAAATGTTCTCAATTGCAGAAAAATAAATTTCTCAAATTAAGTAAATTATTTTAGTTTTCAGTAAATTGTTTACTTGAATCAAGCAAATTGTTCTCAATGCAAGGAAAATAAATTTCTCAAATCAAGCAAATTATTCTAGTTTTCAGCCAAGTGTTTACTTGAATGAAGCAAATTGTTCTCAATTCAAGAAAAATAAATTTCTCAAATCTAGCAAATTTTTCTAGTTTTTATCCAATTGTTGACTTGAATCAAGCAAATTTTTCACATTTTCCAGTAAATATTAGACTCGAATTTAGAAAAAATATTCTTTTGAAATATATCATTTTGAAAATATATTGAATTGATTATTTATTTTTTAATATAATGGGTTTAAAATTTGCTCAATTCTAGCAAAATAATGCTTGATATAAAAATGTGCGCTTGAGTGTAAACTGATAGCCTATTTGCTAGATTCAAGCGCAGAATGCTTGATTTTTTTCTTTCCGTGTGTAATGTAAGCAATTATAATTAAATTAAGTTAATTATTCAATATGAGAAAATTTCATAAAATCAGTTTGTAAGCTCTGTACAATATATATTCAATGTTGATACACCAAACCAAAGAACACTGAAAAAAATTTTAAAAATTTTGCAAAACAATCTTATTTCACTACAAATATCTTCTACTTGAAAATTTGGTTTTAATAAGCTTAATTAAAATTTTGTTCATATTGTTGTTTTATTATCTATCAGCTTAATAGTTTCTTTCCAAATTTTCGCAGAGTGCAATTGTATTTTATAACTAATGAAATACAAGCAACTATGTGTGTGTCTGAATATATATGTATATATGTGTATGTTTGTATTTTTGCGAGGGTGTTAAATTAATTTATGGGCTTGAACACAAAGACACTCAATCCAAGCATGCTTTTTCATATTCCTATAATCCACAATTCCACATAATCCTGGCCTATTTATGCGAGTCCTTCATGTATTCAATATTATTAAGCTTCGGGAGGCCAAACGGAAATGTACCTGGCTACCAATTCTTCACTCGCTACTTTATATTCTTCGTATTTTACTACATCTGCTTCAGGCGTTTCTTCCAATATAAATGAAGATTATTTATACGTTTTTGCTGCCTATTGTTAAAGTGTTTGCTATACGAACAACAACAAAAATCCTCATAATAATGCTAATCTTATATTTTTGTCAAAGGTCACGCGTTTGCAGTTATTATTAAATTTCCACATACTCGTAAGAAATAGATTTTTTTAGGTCATATAAATGAGGGTCATTTAGCCAAAAGTGTCGAAAATCCAAAAGATGAATATATTGCGGAAATGTATGCCCCTCAACTTCAGCCATACTCAGCTTAGGCACTTAAGTATATATGTACACGTCGGTATTAAAATAAGCTGAATTTTGTTTGGCTAAGTGTTGGCATACCTCAAGTTACGGTGTCACACGCGCCATTTGTATGTAGCTAGCTTAATTGGCCAATTTATCAGTATGTCATTCCAACCTCTAAGTAGGCAGGTTATGCCGTGATTTTTTGTGATTTTCACACGGGGGTTGGCATACATTGGTACTTTAATTAACATATAAATTTGACTTAACAAGCTGTATACATTTGATTGCAAACTTCTACAACATTCTTCTTTAAACAAACGCATTGAAATACGTGGGCACATGTATATTTAAGGAATTTATAAAATTTTTATAGCCATTTCTAAACAATTGGGTTAACCTCTTTTAACCCTTTCAATTGCTAGGCTAAACTAAGAATAAAATAGAGAACAAAAGACATAACAAAAATTAATTTGATTTTGGTTGGGTTTATTTTTTCGGTACTATGAAAATTTCTTTTTATAATAATATAAAAATATAAAAATTTAAATATATAAAAATATAAAAATATAAAAATATAAAAATATAAAAATATAAAAATATAAAAATATAAAAATATAAAAATATAAAAATATAAAAATATAAAAATATAAAAATATAAAAATATAAAAATATAAAAATATAAAAATATAAAAATATAAAAATATAAAAATATAAAAATATAAAAATATAAAAATATAAAAATATAAAAATATAAAAATATAAAAATATAAAAATATAAAAATATAAAAATATAAAAATATAAAAATATAAAAATATAAAAATATAAAAATATAAAAATATAAAAATATAAAAATATAAAAATATAAAAATATAAAAATATAAAAATATAAAAATATAAAAATATAAAAATATATAAATATAAAAATATAAAAATATAAAAATATAAAAATATAAAAATATAAAAATATAAAAATATAAAAATATAAAAATATAAAAATATAAAAATATAAAAATATAAAAATATAAAAATATAAAAATATAAAAATATAAAAATATAAAAATATAAAAATATAAAAATATAAAAATATAAAAATATAAAAATATAAAAATATAAAAATATAAAAAATATAAAAATATAAAAATATAAAAATATAAAAATATAAAAATATAAAAATATAAAAATATAAAAATATAAAAATATAAAAATAAAAAAATATAAAAATATAAAAAATATAAAAATATAAAAATATAAAAATATAAAAATATAAAAATATAAAAATAAAAAAATATAAAAATATAAAAATATAAAAATATAAAAATATAAAAATATAAAAATATAAAAATATAAAAATATAAAAATATAAAAATATAAAAATATAAAAATATAAAAATATAAAAATATAAAAATATAAAAATATAAAAATATAAAAATATAAAAATATAAAAATATAAAAATATAAAAATATAAAAATATAAAAATATAAAAATATAAAAATATAAAAATATAAAAATATAAAAATATAAAAATATAAAAATATAAAAATATAAAAATATAAAAATATAAAAATATAAAAATATAAAAATATAAAAATATAAAAATATAAAAATATAAAAATATAAAAATATAAAAATATAAAAATATAAAAATATAAAAATATAAAAATATAAAAATATAAAAATATAAAAATATAAAAATATAAAAATATAAAAATATAAAAATATAAAAATATAAAAATATAAAAATATAAAAATATAAAAATATAAAAATATAAAAATATAAAAATATAAAAATATAAAAATATAAAAATATAAAAATATAAAAATATAAAAATATAAAAATATAAAAATATAAAAATATAAAAATATAAAAATATAAAAATATAAAAATATAAAAATTATAAAAATATAAAAATATAAAAATATAAAAATATAAAAATATAAAAATAAAAAAATATAAAAATATAAAAAATATAAAAAATATAAAAAATATAAAAATATAAAAATATAAAAATATAAAAATAAAAAAATATAAAAATATAAAAATATAAAAATATAAAAATATAAAAATATAAAAATATAAAAATATAAAAATATAAAAATATAAAAATATAAAAATATAAAAATATAAAAATATAAAAATATAAAAATATAAAAATATAAAAATATAAAAATATAAAAATATAAAAATATAAAAATATAAAAATATAAAAATATAAAAATATAAAAATATGAAAATATAAAAATATAAAAATATAAAAATATAAAAATATAAAAATATAAAAATATAAAAATATAAAAATATAAAAATATAAAAATATAAAAATATAAAAATATAAAAATATAAAAATATAAAAATATAAAAATATAAAAATATAAAAATATAAAAATATAAAAATATAAAAATATAAAAATATAAAAATATAAAAATATAAAAATATAAAAATATAAAAATATAAAAATATAAAAATATAAAAATATAAAAATATAAAAATATAAAAATATAAAAATATAAAAATATAAAAATATAAAAATATAAAAATATAAAACTATAAAAATATAAAACTATAAAAATATAAAAATATAAAAATATAAAAATATAAAAATATAAAAATATAAAAATATAAAAATATAAAAATATAAAAATATAAAAATATAAAAATATAAAAATATAAATATATAAAAATATAAAAATATAAAAATATAAAAATATAAAAATATAAAAATATAAAAATATAAAAATATAAAAATATAAAAATATAAAAATATAAAAATATAAAAATATAAAAATATAAAAATATAAAAATATAAAAATATAAAAATATAAAAATATAAAAATATAAAAATATAAAAATATAAAAATATAAAAATATAAAAATATAAAAAATATAAAAATATAAAAATATAAAAATATAAAAATATAAAAATATAAAAATATAAAAATATAAAAATATAAAAATAAAAAAATATAAAAATATAAAAAATATAAAAATATAAAAATATAAAAATATAAAAATATAAAAATATAAAAATAAAAAAATATAAAAATATAAAAAATATAAAAATATAAAAATATAAAAATATAAAAATAAAAAAATATAAAAATATAAAAATATAAAAATATAAAAATATAAAAATATAAAAATATAAAAATATAAATATATAAAAATATAAAAATATAAAAATATAAAAATATAAAAATATAAAAATATAAAAATATAAAAATATAAAAATATAAAAATATAAAAATATAAAAATATAAAAATATAAAAATATAAAAATATAAAAATATAAAAATATAAAAATATAAAAATATAAAAATATAAAAATATAAAAATATAAAAATATAAAAATATAAAAATATAAAAATATAAAAATATAAAAATATAAAAATATGAAAATATAAAAATATAAAAATATAAAAATATAAAAATATAAAAATATAAAAATATAAAAATATAAAAATATAAAAATATAAAAATATAAAAATATAAAAATATAAAAATATAAAAATATAAAAATATAAAAATATAAAAATATAAAAATATAAAAATATAAAAATATAAAAATATAAAAATATAAAAATATAAAAATATAAAAATATAAAAATATAAAAATATAAAAATATAAAAATATAAAAATATAAAAATATAAAAATATAAAAATATAAAAATATAAAAATATAAAAATATAAAAATATAAAAATATAAAAATATAAAAATATAAAAATATAAAAATATAAAAATATAAAAATATAAAAATATAAAAATATAAAAATATAAAAATATAAAAATATAAAAATATAAAAATATAAAAATATAAAAATATAAAAATATAAAAATATAAAAATATAAAAATATAAAAATATAAAAATATAAAAATATAAAAATATAAAAATATAAAAATATAAAAATATAAAAATATAAAAATATAAAAATATAAAAATATAAAAATATAAAAATATAAAAATATAAAAATATAAAAATATAAAAATATAAAAATATAAAAATATAAAAATATAAAAATATAAAAATATAAAAATATAAAAATATAAAAATATAACAATATAAAAAAATAAAAATATAAAAATATAAAAATATAAAAATATAAAAATATAAAAATATAAAAATATAAAAATATAAAAATATAAAAATATAAAAATATAAAAATATAAAAATATAAAAATATAAAAATATAAAAATATAAAAATATAAAAATATTAAAATATAAAAATATAAAAATATAAAAATATAAAAATATAAAAATATAAAAATATAAAAATATAAAACTACAAAAATATAAAAATATAAAAATATAAAAATATAAAAATATAAAAATATAAAAATATAAAAATATAAAAATATAAAAATATAAAAATATAAAAATATAAAAATATAAAAATATAAAAATATAAAAATATAAAAATATAAAAATATAAAAATATAAAAATATAAAAATATAAAAATATAAAAATATAAAAATATAAAAATACAAAAATATAAAAATATAAAAATATAAATATATAAAAATATAAAAATATAAAAATATAAAAATATAAAAATATAAAAATATAAAAATATAAAAATATAAAAATATAAAAATATAAAAATATAAAAATAAAAAATATAAATATATAAAAATATAAAAATATAAAAATTTAAGTTTTTTACGAAATTATTGTAAGCCAAACAAAAGAAGAAATTTTGTTCTTTGATATATATTGAGATTGATAAAAAAACGTCCATGGCACAGCCGCGGACAACAGTGACCTGCTAGTATTATATAAAAAACCCACAAAATCCCGGTTGTTCGCGCAGAACCGGGTCGGTTTCGACAACTATTAAACTTTTAATAGCTCAAATTATTTCATTCACAACCATCGTTTATAATTCCAGTGGACTCGCAGAATCCCAAATACCTTAGCAGTAGACCCAGTCCAGTATGCACGCTATACTGCATTTTTTTCTATATTTTTATCTATTTTATTATGAAAACCAAACTAAGCTTTTACTTTTAAAAATATTTCAGTTAAACGAAAGCCCGTAGTCAGGATATTACATGGTTAAGTTTGTTGTAATGCTTTATTTTGTATACCAATGTACAAAAACAAAAAAAAACATTTACATACAATAAATCATAAAAATACATATTAAAAAAATTCCCCATTAGAACACTGAAAGTTTTCACGGAGCACACTGTAGGTCGTAAAACAAGTTGTGTGTGCTCATAATATCTTTAATTTTGAACCATACTGTAGTCACTGCAGTCACAGCAACAACAGCTCATGGTTCGAGCATTCATTATTACGGAGCTGGTAGTTGTCTTAGGTTTGCAACCGCATATTTTACTTACGCTTATCTTCTTAATCACCCTGTAGGAATCTATAAATTAAATTTACACATAAAACAGGCTGTTGAGAAGTGATGAATTTCTCTTTTTTTTAACAAATTTATTTTAACCCTTGCTTGACACACTTGACAAAAAAACCGTTTTAACTTATAATCTATTTCTATAATCTTATAATCATTTAATATTTCGACTGGCCAATGCTTTTTGTTTGAGATGTTGTTGTATTGTCAAAGATTCAAATCAAGTTTGATATACATATTCAATTCGTACTAAAAATTAAGGATGAATGCGAACAGTGCTTGAAAAGTAGAAAAAACAACGTTGTTTAAGAATTTTTTATATGTCATGATTCTAAAATATTTGTAAATGGTTTTTTATGCAGATTCACAGTGTTGCATGCTAGCTGAAATAATCTCCATTTAGAAAAATAAGTAATGCTTGGTTTTCACTATGTCATTCTTATGACGACACAAAAGTTTATCATCTGAAATATCAAATAAAACTCTAGTACATTTTTGCATAGCTCCCTTTAATAATTTATTTGTTTTAATTTTCCAAGATTGCCAAAGTATAAAAAACTGTCAACATGTTGTTATTTTCAATTTGATAAACAGCAACTGACCACTGAAAATGACATAGTGAAAACTAAGCATTACGTTAAAGTTTTTACAAAAAATATTCTTAAAGTCAGGACACACACAGTTATTTGTGTTATATCAGAAAGTGCACAGTTTTAGACGGTGGAACTAAAATTAGAGTAAAAAATTTTATATTTTGAAAAATAATTTAAAAACTTTCTTAGACAACTAGTCACTATACCTGCTTTTGATAGAAAATTCCTGATATAAAACTATGCTGTCGTTGCAGAAGGAATTTGTGCCCATTTGGAACACATTAACAACGGTTGAGTAATTTTATACCCCCCTTATATCTCGACTTCGCTGAAAGATACAAAGTTAAAATTTGATGTAGTAGTAGAAAAATAAAATTTTAAAAATCGATTATTTTACTATAGTTAACACTTTGGAATGTTATCTAGATTATATTATGTAATAGAAACAAAAAAACATAATTTTTATTTCTTCTTATCAAATAAAATTAAAGTTTTTTTAAAAAAACCTAGCTTACAGGACATAGTATTTCTATTAATTTTTAAAGTACGGATCATTAATTTACTGTTAAGATCTCTTTTCATGTATATAACTTGTAAATATTTTAAATAAATTTAACTAAGAAAATCTCTAATGAATAAGCTAGGTTTACCGATAACTTAGAGCTTTAGTAGACGATACTATAGTTTTAATTAAGTTACTTAAATGAAAAGAGTAACATATCAAATGAAAATTTAAGGAATTAAGTCTTAGATATAAAAAATGGAAGGTAGAAAGAAAAGAAAATTGATTATGCTAAATCGTTTAATAGCGTATCAAACATAAAGATATATGTTTGATAAAGATTGATCGATTTTTCGGTCAAAGTCATGTGTAATTGAACATTTGGTTCTGAAAATAGCCACCTTTCAGTTAGAACACTAGCTTCTGGCGAAGCAAAAACTCGTTTCATTTCTATGGTGCATTTCGACAAACTATCGAACACCAATGAATATTGAAATAAATGAAGAAGCAACTAGAACAGATGGCAACCCTTGATAGAGTTGATGGCGGTGATCTACTATAGCCTACAAATAGCCTACTGCTTTAAAATGTCATATGATTAGCAGCCATACAATTTATAAGAATGAATTCCAAAATCTGCACATTCATATGCTAGTTTAAACAGTGAGTTGATCACAGCTTAATCACTCAAAGACAACTGAAGAGGAAAATGTAGCGATTTCCGAAACAGACTGTCTAGTCAGCTAAGTGATTGACTCTATACAGAGTTGTTGTTGTTGTTGTTGCCTTCTTGAAAACTTACTTGATCTAAAGCTCACAATCTTAATTCATAAAGATCTAGTTTTCATTTTAAATGATTAAATTGTAGGGAATTTTGTTTAATTAATGTATTTTTATGTATTATCACTAAAATAATATTTAAGATAGAAATCTGAATTGGTAGAAATCTTAGGAAATTCAAAAATTTGTTCTATTAAGGAATAAAATAATTTATTTAGGAAAAGGTCAAACCTTAGTTTTTTTCTAGGTCGTAAATTTTCTTGGTCGTAGAAAAAGAGATTTAAAGAAAAATCACCAATTTAAATTTAATGTACAGAAACTAATTGATTGGAGGAAGAAATTAATTGAGAATTGAAATATTGTTTAATTGTCCTCTAAATTAATATTTTATGTGGTAAAATTTTAAATTGGAGTTATTTGAGAAGAAATTCTAATTTTAGGGTACAGGAAAATTATATTTTTCTGTACCTATTTGATGGATCTGTATTAAAAGGGTAGTAGTTTGTGGTTGTCATAGAAAAAAAGCTCTTTTGTAACTCCTATTCTGATTGACTAGATAACTGTTTATTGAGTTATCTCGCGAAAATTTTAGTCTATTGGAGGAAACGGATTGTTGCACCAATCATTAAAATAATATTATTTTATTGATAATGTGATAAATCTCTTTATAAAGATTTGTCTACAAATGAAAAATTTAAGTGATATCTGTTTAGGAAAATAAAAGTTATTTTTCTTTTAACCTTTAAAAATAACTCAAAAATTTTATAACTCAAAATTTTTCTTTACAAATATAAGTTATTTATATTTCAAACTCAGTTGAATTCAATTCAATTCAAATTCAATTTGATTTTTTTGCGCATCAGTTTTTTTTTGAAAATGGTAAAAGGTAGTCTTGACCATTTTTTAATCTTGATTCCATAAATTGATTCTAGGACCATTTTAGCCCCAGAAAAGACTTTGACTGAGCTTCTCATGTTATTGTTTAGTCATGTAGCGGTTTTTATATTATATTGGTTTAATGGAAAAAAATAACGTATTAATTTTTTTTTGTTACGTAGAATACGCGATTGAGGGCGGTTTTCAAAAGTTTTTTTGTACTGATCTAATATAACCATTATACCAAACCTTATTGGTTTACGAAGAATTCCTCTATTTATTGGCAATTTTAGTACATGCCTTAAGGGAGGTTTAAGGTTCTTAAAAAAGTATATTAAATAGACAAAAAATTTAATTTGCATGTTTATTTTATATCATCAGTATAAAAAAAAAGTTATTTAGCATATAGTTTTTATATATAAAGATGTCCCTGAAGTTGGTGTGCTTAGAATAAGGTGAAAATCGGACAACATCATAGCTTGGCTCCAGATAGTCTGAAAAAAAAGCAAAATGCATTTGAAAGCATATCTTTGAATATACTTCATTTACCAAAATGGAATAAAAATATGGAAAATTAAGTAAATTATGAAGCGTGAAAGAGAAAATCAAAAATTAACTTTATTTTTAACTATATTATTGCGTGTAAAAACTAGAAAAATTTTGGTAAATGGGGTGTAGAAATACATTATAAAAAATTTTAAAAAATATTAAAATCGGTTTCTTAGCTTGTTTGCAGGAGTGTTGCTCGTTTTGAAACAGTATGTTTCGAGAAAAACGTGTTTAAAGTTATTTTGGCGCACCTGGATTGAAGCGCTGTAGAATCTGTATTATAAGCGGGATTGAATTGAAATTGTTTCAACATAATCATCAATAGTTGTACAACAATAATCAATTAAAAAAAATTCAATATTCAAAAAATCGTTTGCCTAAAACCTCCCTTAACCACTGTGCAAAGTGAAGTTCTAGCCGGTATGTCCGAACACATGGGCGTCCACATGGGGGGAAGGAGGGGGCACTTTCCCCCCTAGACAGGGAAAATTTTTTTAATATCTTCATATTAAATCAAAAAGGCGTAAGCTACAATTAAAAAATTTTATGGGAGAGTCAAAAAAATTTCTAAACTGTAATTGTAAGTTGCGCTCAAACTTCGGGATTTTATAACTTTTTTAATAAAAACGTCGTTTTTAGTTGTAGGAGTGTAAAATTTAGCAGGAAAATGTATTTTGATAAGATGCATCAATAATCAATCAAAAAGTTGACTATGACTTTATTGTAACTTACGGCTTTTTTGATTTTATATGACGATATGTTCATTTTATATGTTAATATATTTTGGAGAGTACTCAAAAATACTACATTTAAGGTATATTTATAAAAAATTTGTACCCGTAGCAGTGATAAGTTACGATACCATTTCATTTAGCCTTGTTTCACAGGTACTTTTCAATACGTATTCTTACACTCAAAAAATTTTGAGTGTAAATATTACTAATAACTGCGTCCATTCTACGAATATTACTCGTAGTTTTCAGTCACGAATAGGATTCGTAGATTGGACGTAGTTTGGTACATATTACAAATATTTTATTCGTATTCGTATAAAAACAAATGTATATTGTACGAATACATTGGTTACATTTACCAGCGCTGCAAAAGATTTGATCAATTTGATTTTATACACAAAAAAGTGAATCAGTGAATAACGAAATAAGAATGCATTCAATGAATGTAAAATTGAATTATAAACAAATTTTTTAATTCACATTCATTAAAAAAAAAATAATTAATTATTCATTTCAATTATTAAATTTTGTTTTTCAGAATAATGAATAATTTTTTATTCATTTGAATGATATTCACAAAGAATGCAATTCACGAAGAATTTCAGAATTTCAATTATTCTTTCTCTATTCATTATTCATTTTTCATTCATTGTAAGTTTTTTATTCATTATTCATTAGTTATTAATTGTTCAATTTTTATTCATTATTTAGTTGTTATTCATTATTCATTATTCACTTATTAGCAATTATTAATTTTTTATTCCTTATTCGTTTGTTATTCATTATTCAATTTTTATTTATAGATTAGGACTAATATGAAAAAAAATGAAGAAAGAATAACAAATAAATAATGAATAGAAAAAGAATAATGAATAAACAATTAATAATGAATAAAAAATGAATAACGAATAAAAAATGAATAATGAATAAAAAAGAAATCATTGAAAATTCTGAAATTCTATGTGAATTTCATTCTTTGTGAATAGCATTTAAATAAATACAAAAATTAATTCATTATTCTTAATAACGAAAATGAATAATTGAAATGAAAAGTAAATCATTTTGTAAAAATTAATGTGAATTAAAAATTTTATTTATAAATCAATTTTGCATTCATTGAATGCATCCTTATGTAATTATTTAGTTGTACTTAAAATTCTGAATATGAATGCCTATTCTACAGCTCTGACAATTACTAATAACAAAAAAAAAACATTCTATCTTAGCTGGGATTTGAACCACGGTTTTTAGCCACGTACTCTTTCAGTAGACTACGGCTACCTTGCAATCATACATTTTCTTATATTTGGTAATTGCTCAACAAACAAGGCTGCAAGATTTCGGTTGTAAATATTTTAAGCTCAACTAATACTAAATAGTACTAAGCCATAAGTAAATACTACGAATTTAATGGAAGAAAGTAAGAAGTTATTCGTATGAGAAATTGAGGAATGATAAGGAATGATACTCCTATTAGTCAAAGATCAATCTTCGGAGCAACAGATGGTAAGGGGCACTTAAGCCAATAACACATATGAACTTGGGCGATAAGCAAATTAATGTTTTAAAGTAACTATATACAAAAAGGAAACAAAGTAAAATAAATTTTAAAAAACTAAATGTTTTTCAAAAATTCGGCTTCAAAAAATCGTTTTTCTGTCATAAAGATGATACAATTTGGAGAATTTTTTAATTTTTCGTAAACTTAATAAAATTGCTAACAATCGTGCAGCATTTAAATTTGAGAAAATTGCAGCGATCTAGGCAAGAATCTTCTAATTTAAAAGCGAAAAAATTATTAGGAAGTTCTGAATAAAGCAGGCTAATTTTAGATCAAGCACTAATTTCTAAAAAATCTGATGGCAAATTTTTGTTTAAAAAACGCTTCTACATTTGAATATCTTATGGTCAAAAGTTTTTTATGACTAAAATTTAAATAGAAAACTCGATTCGAAACATTTATTTATACTTCTTCAAATTCACGTTTTTTAACAGGCGTGTACCTATTCCGAGAATTTTCTGGATTTTTTCGCGACACGTGCTTATATTACATAAAGGATTCAGAATCGAGCCATGCAGGGAGGTTCTGGAATATGTTTAGAAAATGAATGGAGCTCAAAAACCATCTATACATGTACCTCTTTATATAATTATTCATACGTTTTGAATTAAAAATAAAATATATTTTTTAAATAACTCATATAATAGTTATGTTTCCATACTCGATTTTAGAAACGTGCATGCTGCTAGAACTAATGCATTTGAAAAAAGAAATAAGTCAGTTGATGTCCATGCGGGAAACATTTCAAGAATAGCGATAACTCGAATTCTTAATTTTTGCGGATGATATGGATTTTTATCTCCTAAATCCAAATCTGATAAATTTCAGGCCGCTCGCAATTGATTTATGAGTTTTAGGCATCCAAAACTGGAAAAAATGGTCTAAAAATCTTGCTGGTTTTAATAATTTAAAAAAAAATATCGTTAAATTTTTGTATTCTTATTTGAAAATAGGAAAACTTGGGACAAAACAGTAATTAATGCGATTTTATTTAAGGATAAAGGAGACCTCACATAATTTAATTTACTAAATTACTAACAATATTTGTTGAGAAAAAAATTTTTGAAATTACATGAAATAAATTTTAATTTAAAAATGTTTCGGGCATGAACGAGAAAGATTTTTACCCCATCTTTGAAATACATATAATTTTCTTATGTGTACAAGCGTGTGTCAACCAGCCTAACATGATAACAAAATTAGTACCAAAAATCTCAGAAAATAGAATTATATAGGTTACATTTTCTTTATGTGCATTATAGACTTCTTTATGCGCCTCCCCCTATAACAAATCCTGCGGACGCCCTTGTCCGAACATACATACTCCAGTAGGTCAAGCAAGGGTTAAGCAATCTGTAACTTCTAACAATTTAAAAAAAAAATATTTGAGAAGCAGCTACTCTTCATTAGTACTGCATTTATTTGCAAATACTTAGCTTGAAGCCAGTCAAAGCTTAAAATGCACTCACAGTAAAGGTGATAGAAAAATTATTGATTGGTTGCCAAGATTATGACTGTCAGTTGAGCGAAGGTTTCCAGTTGCGTGCATCAGTATTGGTTATACTTGACGTTATTTGCGGAGAAACATACAAACACATTTGATATTGATGATGACAGCACGTTGCTTAATTACATTAAAGGGCGTTTACAGCTGATATTGCAACAGTACAGGAAAATGAAGTACATTCTTTTTAAATTTTATTCTTTTGAGGCTTTCAAGCAGTGATTAAAATCAACAATCTAAAACAAGGAAACTATTGTTTTTTTCTTATGAAAAAAATGAACTACATCGCTATTGTCAGTTGAAAAACAGTATTAATTAAAACAATCATTACTGACCCAATTTTGTTCTCACAAATAGATACATTGGCTGAAATCAAACAATAAGAATATGTCATGAAAGCATTGCTACATTAAAAACAATTTACCAAGTCACATATGCTGGTAGACTTTATTTTGGGCAGATATGTTTTTTGTATGTTTTACAGTAGTAATTTACTATACCTAATTAAATTCACTTGTCTAGAAACCCTGCTAGACAAATTTAATTGCTTGTTTATTAATTTCTGACACAATGCTTGATAAGGTCTTCAATACGATATGATATAAAGTTCATTCGCCCGCTCATTTGTTGAAAGTCTGTTCAACCTAGAAGTCAAGAAAAAAAATGGCCCACAAGCTCTAGCATGAAGGGTAAAAAGATTTCCAGAAGACATACAAATGCAGTCATTCACACGCGTACTCTTGTGATTTTCTTTTGTTAGAGTCCGTGCGATTGAGGCCTTTTAATTTTGTAAATAAATATATTTACATATTCGGGTACATAGTTTATGCGTGCCTCTACTATTCATTTAGACAAAATAAAAACGGGCATGTTTATGTGTTGTATACAAATGACGCACATAAAGTTTGTGTACATATGTGGATATATTTATATTGAATAGGCTTTTAATTGTTTTTAATCGCTTTATAGTAATTGTATCTACATTAGCGCATCAAGTGCATAGAAAGTATTATACATACAATATTAAAAGCATAACAAAATATTAAAAAAAAATGGGCGTAATTTCTTTTTAAAAAACATTGGTCTTGAAAAATAGTGTTCCTTGAATACATATATTAAAATGAAAATTTTTATGTTTTAACCTAATAAACCAAATGAAATTTTTTAGTGATATGTTTTATGCTTTGATTTAAAAAATTTCCCTGAAATTTCCCAAAAGGGAAATTTTTGAAATTGCATCCTAACTCAATAAGTGGAATCTTTTAATTCAGGCATGAGTTGGAAATAGTAAAAAAATCAGTTATATGGCTTAGCTTTGTCTTTGACGTACGTTCTTTAAAAAGAAAATGAAAAATCTTAATTGCTTTAAAAAAATTATGAAATACTATAGTTTCACATAAGTTTAACGCGATTTCAAAAATTTCCCAAAAATTTCCCAAAAAGGGAAATTCTTAAATTACACAAAACTAATAAATGCACATAGACGTGAGTGTAATATCAGATCCGATATTAGATATGAGTCGAAAATTGTGCCCAAGTTTATTTTATTTTTCTTAATTTCCTTTAGGGTACACATTTCAAAATAACTGACTTTTTAGATTGTTATAAAAAATAAAACCTGCATACTAATTTGGACAGTTTAAAAATATTTCCTTTAAATTTCCTCAAAGGTAATTTTTTTTTAGTATGTACTATAAACATAAAATGGCTATTCTTTTCTCTAGAATCGCTAATCGAGCCCACTTAGTTTCAGTTCAGGTAAATTTGTAAGGAATAATATTGTATCTTTGAGTTTCCAGAAACCAATTATACATTTTCATGAATTTATGGTTGTTATAAAACTTCCCTAAAATTTTACAACAGGAAAATGCTTTTAATTATTAAATCAAATAATTGATCCTGTGCTCTTGTTTCAATGTTTTCTTTTAATTTTTTTTCTCTAATATTGAGTGAATAAATAAATAATTATTTTGAAAAATTCTATATTAATTGCTTATTGTTACAGAATTTTTAATTTTTCCAACTTATTTCCAACTTTTAATTTTTTTTGTTTAGAATGCAAGACATGTGTTGCTAACTTCTTAAAAAAAGTGAAAACGCTTTAAGTTCATTGGGCAGGAAATTTTGTTGTACGATGAGTTTTAATATCCGAAGAGTCTTAATATTAGCATGTTATAAAATTGAATGGTTAAATTTAAATTAAGCATTTATAAATACTTTATCAACCACGCAAAAATACAAGCCCACATCATTTTTCTTTATATAGTACTTTATATGGGCATTTCCACAGGAAAGTTACCGCGACCAAATAGATAAAAATTATGAAAAACTTAGTATGTTATGATATTATCTAAAAGAAACATTTTAATTTTACTAATTTAAGCAATTTATACATAATTTCATTTACCACGATGATGAAATCATCTGCACTGTTTCACAAATGTAGTTTTTCTTTTTCGTAAAAGTTTAGAAAATGTTTCGTAAATTTTTTGTTTCAGTAAAAATGAAAAACATTGGCTAAAGATAATGAAAAAGTAGTTCATGCAAGGAAAGAAAAATATATTACATTTAATTTTTAATTACTAAATTACATAATTACTTGATAATACCTTAATAATTACCTTATTACTTAACTACTCAATTGAACTACAACAATGTCAGTCTGTCAGGCACATGACGTGATTTTTCTCCACGTAAATATAATATAATGTAAAAATTATGTAAATATAATATTAAAAAAAACTGTGGACTTTATTTAAAATATTTTTACGCCGAAAGCATATTTATGAGTAATGAAAAAATTTGGATTGCAAATACCTCTTCCCCATGTTAATTACTTTCGCTAAAATTTGTAATCGAACAGAACGATTTGCAACGTTGGTTGACTGGACCCGTCTGACACGTGACAGCAGCTGTCTTATTTTTTCTCTTGCATTTAATACAATTTAAAGAAAGTTTTAACGTACAATGAAGAAACAAAATGCAATCTATTTAATTAGACAAAAGGACTTTACTTCTATTGTGTTAATTTAGAATTGGCTGTACTATAAACTCAAAAAATAGTTAAATTTGTCTGTACGTGACCGTGGAATGTTCCATTACAATATTTTGTGTTAAATGCATTTAAATAAACAATGCAATTCAACAAATATTTGCTTTTGACATTAATAAAGCTTTGCCCTTCATTTGTCTCTTTATCACAATATCTACAAACGTTTTCTATTTGGCTTCTTATCAATGGCGCGTGTAAGTGTTGGTCAGAGTCAGTGTTGCCAGGTGACTTTCACCATTTACACTTAGATTGGATTTCAAATCCCCCTGAAATTCCCCTAAAATTTTTTTTCGAAAAACATACAAAAAATTCATAGCGGGCAACTGAGAAGTAGTGCAACTGCAATGCAAACCTATGTATTTAAAGGGCTGAGCTGTTGGACGTCTTTAACAAGTGCAGTAAGTTGCTTCATAGTTCTCAATTGTCCAATGTGAAATTGACTTTAAAATTAAGTCTTAGGCCTTTTCCACACTTGGTCAACGCAATTCCAACACAACTTCAACGCAACAGCGAAAAAGTTAAAAAGCAATGCAACTATAAACCGATTGCTTTCAGACTTGCTTCAAAAGTCATGCAACATGTTATAATTGTTATTATATAATAACACTTGTTTTTCGACTTTTTGCACTAATTTAATATTTAACACTTGCTCATTCATCTTGCATACTATTTCTTCTTCTTTTAGATTCTATTAGGAACTAATAAATTAGCTTATTCACCTTGATTAATATAAAGCCTACTGCACTACAAATGCTTGAATTCACAAAACAAACAAACTGATGCAACACGTCGCCGATGAAAATTGCGGAAAGCCGCGTTGCGTTGAACAGGTTGAGAACGTGTCGAGAACTTGTTTCGTGCAAGTTGCTTAATCTGAAGGTTCCGGTATAAATACACAGGCTAGCAACTTGAGTTGGAGTTGCGTTGACCAAGTGTGGAAAAGGCCTTACTTTTGAAAGGAGGCTCCGTCTTCCACTTTCTTATATATTTTTGGGCATATATTTTTTGTCTATAGTTTTTCCCACACTTGCTTTGTTTTTAGTTTTTACACGGAATCAATCAATTGCAAGTAAAGCGCGAAGAAGTGAAGTGGAAAATTATTGCTAATTTATTTGAAGTGCTGTTTTTGTAAAATGTTGCTGAAATACCCAAGAAACCAAGTATCTTTTTTTCTTGAATTTTTTAGTATAATATTAAGGAAAAGTAAGAAAACTTTATTTCCAAAGATCAATTTTTCAAATACCCCTAAAAAACATTAAATCTCCCTAAAAAAACCCTTAAGATTCATTACCCCAAAAAACCCTCAATACAGTTAAAAAAACCCTTAATCTAGTGGAAATACCCTAACCTGGCAACACTGGACAGAGTTGAAAATATATCGAAAAAAAAAATTTCTTATCACCAAAAAACCTAAATACTTGGTTTATGATTTAAAGATTTATAGGCAAATTATTAATAGCTTTTGCCCGATTTTGTTATTAACATGTCACAGCTTAACTTTCAAATTTATCAAGCGTACATCAAGGTAATCAAGCTGCTAGATGAATGAGAAAATTTTAATTAACTTTAATATTGATTTAAGTTTACTTTTTAAAATATGCATTCTTTTAACAAGAACAGCAATGAAACAGTTTAACTCTTAAGGAAAACGAGTCGTATCAGTTATGTAGTTAAGTTGATCTGGTTCGTTCGTTTAGTGAACAAGGCATGATTAAGAATGAAATGCTGAAAACTTTTTACAATATAAATTTAAAAACCTAAACACGATAATATATAACAACTTTCTAAAATCTTATTAACATTATATTATAAATGCAAGACAACTTTGCTAGGTCAAAGGTGGGACGTTTAAAGTACACTAAGATATAACACAATCTTCTTTGAATCCTTTTTGAAATAAAGGGTGATTCAATAAGAACTCCCTACACTGTTTTCTAAATAAAATACATAAAAATCAATGTATTGATTCAAATCTTTATTTAAAATAATGGCTCGGTTCCTACAACTCAATGTTTAAAAATTATTTCGTTCAAATGTTGCTCACGACTAGCTCTTAAATGGTCCATTCTGTGGGTACAATTTTCAAATTTCGACAAAATTCGAGATCGGCGACGAATCGATTCTTCACGGTTTTCACGAACACTCTCTGCTACTGCAGCAATTTTCTCAAAATTACGGGCTCTAAGCACTCTGGTTTAAAGATGAAAGTCCAATAGTTTAAAGTTTATATAGTTTATTGATAAAAAATATTAGCATATAAGATTGATTCTTTTAAATGCAACAATACAATAATTTACAACAGAAACTCAAAGTAACAATTTAAATAAATAACAACAGATTCATAGGAAAACTTAGTGCTAGATAAAATTTTAAGTTAAATGATTTAAGTATATTTATTGTGAAAAATTAAAGTTAGACGGTTAAGTTAGAAGTTAAAGTATAGAGTATATGTAAGAAATAAATATTGAGATAGTTTGAAAAAAAATAGTTAGGAGAAATAGTCATAGATGAGGCGCTTAAAGGTTGTTTTGTTGCTAATGCGTTTAATACTATTTGAAAGGGTATTCCAAAGTCGAATTTCACTAATGAAAAACAGTCTACTAGATTCACTGTATTTGAAGGGGGGAACTAGGAAAAAAAGGCTTCTGGCAGACCTGCAGAATTCAAGTTTTTCAAATAGATAGTAAGGACTTTTTAAATATATAAGTCGATGAAGGAAAATACAGTTTCTTGCATTGAGAAAGCTTATAATACCGCAGCCAAGAACGCGATTACTGTGTGTTGATATATGATCAAACCTTCGGATACCGTAAACATATCGAGCTGCGTTGTTATATGCCACTAATAGCTTATGTGATGACCTCGAATCGAGCTTGCTATATACAACTTCAGAGTAGGTTATTATGGGCACGACTAATTGTACTATCAGTCTTCTTCTCGTTTCTGTTGGAATAAATTTTGCAGTTTATCTTAGGTTACGTAAGGAATAATAAACTTTACTTACCACACTGTTGATATGGTCTTCGCACGTAAGTGAAGAATTCATAATTAAACCGAGATTAGTTACTTTGCTAACAAGGCTAAGTTTAGTTCCATTAAGGAAGACATGAGGCAGTTCAGTCAATGGGTATCTATATTTCATAACAGGTAACACATGAGATTTTTTGGGGTTTAGGCAGAGGTTATTTTCACTGGCCCATTTGGCGATTTCTAGCAGGTCATCGTTTACTCTGGCACATAAATCTTCAATGAGACCTGAAGGTCGGGAAAGATACACTTGCAAGTCATCTGCGTACGCGTGCATTGAAACATCTTTGCAGACCGAAAAAATGTCGTTTAAGAACATTGTAAAGAGTAGCTAAGCACTGATCCTTGGGGTACTCCACAACTAATTCGCCTGATCCCTGAAAATACATTCCCTACTTTGACTCTCTGCGTTCTCCCTTCTAAGTAACTTTTCAGTAGTTTTACAGCAGTATCTGAAAAGTTGAAGAACATTTTTAACTTCCTGCATAGAAAGAGGTGACACGAACGCTTTCGAGAAATCCAACAAACAAACCAAGGTAATCTGTCCCCTGTCAAACGGAGTTCTTATATCATCCAGAATTTTTACGACTGCGGTAGAACAGCTATGTCTAGGATGAAATCCAGACTGCAAGGGAGAGAGTAAATTCTGTTCAAGGAGATATTTAGAAATTTGTTCCGCCATTAGAGATTCAAGAACTTTTGAAATTGAGGATAGCAGACTTATGGGTCGAAAATCACTAGGGATGGCAGCTGTAGTTTTTTTTCCTATTGGAATTATTTTGGCGACTTTGCAGATGGAAGGGAATGTAGAACTTGTTAGACAGTGATTAAAAATGTGCACAAGGGAACTAATAACGTAAGGAAGTATGAGTTTAATAAACCTAATATCTATTCCATCTTCACCGACAGCATTCGATTTAATCTTTAAGATACACCTTACAACATCAGATTCATCAACTGCAGTGAACTCAAACTTCTAAAACATATTAGCGGTATTCGGACTAATAGACGGATAAGAGATTTGGCCATCGGGGCTGGCTGCAAAGAACGAATTTATAGCATCTGGATCTAATTGACACCCTGCAATTTTGTTCTTATATCCTATTCCAATCGCCTTTAGGTTATTCCAGAGTTTCTTTGCAGGTTGTGACGAACTTAGCCTTGATGAAAAGAATCGTATTTTGGACAGTTTCACTGCCGTTGAAGCTTCGTTTATAATAGCACGGGCTTCCGCAGGATTTGCTCTAGGGGGGCCAAAGGCATAAAGGAGTCTATAATGCACATAAAGAAAATGTAACCTATATAATTCTATTTTCTGAGATATTTGGTACTAATTTTGTTATCATGATAGGCTGGTTTACACACGCTTGTACACATAAGAATATAACATAAATTTCAAAGATGGGGTAAAAATCTTTCGTATCATGCCCGAAACATTTTCAAATTAAATTTTTTTTTTCATGTAATTTCAAAGAATTTTCAACAAATATTCTTAGTAATTTAGTAAAATAAATTATGTGAGTTCTCTTTTATCCTAAAATAAAATCGCATTAATTACTACTTAGCCCCCAAGTTTTCCTCTTTTCAAATAAGAATGCAAAAATTTCCCGATATTTTTTTTTTAAATTAATAAAACCAGCATGATTTTTAGACCATTTTTTCCAGTTTTAAAGGCCTAAAACTCATAAATCAGTAGTAAGTGGCCTGAAATTTTAATCAGTTTTGGATTTAGGAGGTAAAAATCCATATCATCCGCAAAAAATTAGAATTCTAGTTGTCGCTATTCTTGAAATGTTCCCCGCATGGACATCAACTAGCAACGAGTTCTAGCAGCATTCAAGTTACTAAAATCGAGTTTGAAAACATACCTATTATATGAATTATTGAAAAAATATATATTCCGGAACCTCCCTGCAAGGATTGATTGTGAATCCTTTATGTAATATAAGCACGTGTCGCGAAAAAATTCAAAAAGTTCTCAAAACAGGTAGACTTGCCTGTTAAAAACGTGGATTTGAAGAAGTAGAAAATAAATGTTTCAAATCGAGTTTTCTATTTAAATATTAGTCATAAAAACCTATTAACCATAAGAATGTAAAAGCGTTTTCTTAACAAGAATTTGCCATCAGATTTTTTAAATATTAGAGCAAGATTTAAAATTAGCCTACTTTATTCCGAATCTCCTAATTTTTCTTTCGCTTTTGAATCAGAAGCTTTTCCCTAGCCTAGATCGCTGCAATATTCTCAAATTTAAATGCTGCAAGATTGTTAGCAATTTTATTAAGTTTACGAAAAATTAAAAAATTATCCAAATTGGATCATCTTTATGACAGAAAAACGATTTTATTTTAAGCCGACTTTTGGGAAAGCATTTAGTTTTTTAAATTTATTTTACTTTGTTTCCTTCTTGTGTTTAATTGTTTTAAAATATAAATTTTCTTATCGCCCAAGTTCATATGTGTTATTGACTTAAGTGCCCCTTACCATCTGTTGCTCCGAAGATTGATCTTCGACTAATAGGAGTATCATTCTTTATCATTCCTCAATTTTTCGTACGAATAACTTCTTACTTTCTTCCATTGCATTCGTAGTATTTACTAATGGCTTCGTACTATTAAGTATTAGTTGAGCTTAAAATATTTACAACCAAAATCTTTCAGCCAGGTTTGTTGAACAATTACCAAATATAAGAAAATGTACGATTGCAAGGTAGCCGTAGTCTACTGAAAGAGTACGTGACCCGTAAGCTAAAAAACCGTGGTTCCAATCCCAGCTAAGATAGAATGTATTTTTTTTAATTAGTAATTCTCAGAGCTGTAAAATAGGCATTCATATTCAGAATTTTAAGTACAAGTAAATAACTACGTAAGGATGCATTCAATGAATGCAAAATTGATTTATAAATAAAATTTTTAATTCACATTCATTTTTATAAAAATTATTTATTTTTCATTTCAATCATTCATTTTCGTTATTAAGAACAATGAATTAATTTTTATATTTATTTAAATGCTATTCACAAAGAATGCAATTCACATAGAATTTCTGAATTTTCAATTATTCCTTTTTTATTCATTATTAATTTTTTATTCGTTATTCATTTTTTATTCATAATTAATTTTGTATTCATTACTCTTTTTATACTCATTATTCATTTGTAAATCTTTATTAATTTTTTTTTTCATTTTAGTCCTAAGCCATAAATAGAAACTGAATAATGAATAAAAAATGAATAATGAATAAAAAATTAGTAATTACTAACAAGTGAATAATGAATAATGAATAACAAACGAATAATGAAGAAAAAATTAATAATAAATAACAAGTAAAAAATGAATAAATAATTAATAATAAATAACAAATGAAGAATAAATAAAATATTTATAATGAATGAAAAATGAATAATGAATAGAGAAAGAATAATTGAAATTCTGAAATTCTTCGTGAATTGCATTCTTTGTGAATATCATTCAAATGAATAAAAAAATTATTCATTATTCTGAAAAACTAAAATTAATAATTGAAATTAATAATAAATTATTTTTTTAAAAATGAATGTGAATTAAAAAATTTGTTTATAATTCAATTTTACATTCATTGAATGCATTCTTATTTTGTTGTTCACTGATTCACTTTTTTGTGTATAAAATCAAATTGATCAAATCTTTTGCAGCGCTGGTAAATGTAACCAATGTATTCGTACAATTTACATTTGTTTTTATACGAATACGAATAAAATATTTGTAATTTGTACCAAACTACGTCCAATCTACGAATCCTATTCGTGACTGAAAACTACGAGTAATATTCGTAGAATGGACGCAGTTATTAGTAATATTTACACTCAAAATTTTTGAGTGTAAGAATACGTATTGAAAAGTACCTGTAAAACAAGGGTAAATCAAATGGTATTGTAACTTATCACTGCTACGGGTACAACATACAATTTAAAAATGCATGCATGGTTTAGCTCAGCTTTATTTAGAAATATACCTTAAATGTAGTATTTTTGAGTACTTTTTAAAATATATTAACGTATATAATGAACGTATCGTCATATAAAATCAAAAAGCCGTAAGTTACAATAAACTTCTTGATTGATAATTGATGCACCTTATCAAAATACATTTTCCTGGTAATTTGTACGCTCTTACAACAAAAAACGACTTTTTTATTAAAAAAGTTCTAAAATCCCTAAGTTTGAGCGCAGCTTTCAATTATAATAAAAAATTATAATAGTAAAATTTTTTAATCATAGCTTACGGCTTTTTGATTTAGTATGAAGATATTTTAAAAAAATCAATGTCTAGTGAGGGGCAAGCACTCCCCTCTTTCCCCCTGTGGACGCCAATAACCAATAGTGTAAAATTGGTTCGAAATTTGGTGATGTTTTGATGGTTTGGACGCTCAAAACGACCAAAATGATGTTGAAGAAATCTATAACATTCTCTAACTGATGATTGATTTTGGTAGTAAGTTTCCATAATTAATAAACTTTGTTCAGGAGTAATTCTCTTCATGATTGATTCGTCTTGAATACTGAACACAAACGTCATAGGGACAAGCCATTTGCCACATAACAGCTTTCAAAACAACCCAGTTGAAAAAGGGACCTCGTATTTGATCATCCTATACATGTGTGGGGAATTTTATAAAAAGTAATAAAATTTGCATTCTTATTTAAACACAAAAAATTGCTTTTTCAAACAGTTTCCATATCAATTAAAAACACCTGTATCAAACAAATAATACAGGGTTTATGATTATTTCATGAAAATAAACAAAAATATAAGTTCCCACTTAAAATTAAAGTAAGCAATTTATTTTACTCCACTACAAAAGCAATTTAATCCGATCAAATAAAACTTAAGGTAGCATAAAAAATTTCACGCTAACCGCTTCAGACTGTCACTTAATATCAACAAATCGTTTCGGGCGCAATAACTCATTAACGCGATCACTTTATGAGCGCGTGTCTGCTGCGACAAGCTGATGACGCTTTGCAATAAACAGCAGGAACTCATGGGTCAATGATTTACATTAAAACGTCGCAAACTGCGCAACTGGCGATTGCTACTTGGAAGGCTTTGATTGCCTCAATACTATCACAGCCATACACTGTAGTGGAGGGAGTTGACAGGCGCGTTTTCACGCTTATCGTTCGCAGACATTGCAATGGAAACAGCGTCGACGACTTGTGGGTACAAAAAAAATAATCCAACGCGTGGAAGCGATGATATCGAAAGAACGGCCGTAGCTACAAATCATCATATGCTAAAATTATTTCAGGAAAAACGAATTTTGTTCGCAAAGTTTTTAATTTTATTTTTATAGGCTGCCCACTTATTCCGTTTATGTGTTTTTGCCCAAACGTACAGTCGTTTATTAAAGTTTACATACAGTTCAGTTAACATATTTTTGGCATTGATTTTTTATTGAAAAATAAAAGTATAGGTATATGGAAAGTTGGCAGAAAACTTTGATATAAAAATTGCTATTTTGTGATTTTTAATACGACTATAGCTTCAGTATTGAAATATCAAATGATTTGTTCAAATAAGAAACTTTTTGCAAAAAAATTTTGCTAAAAGAAGAAAAGAAAATAATTTTGCATTTGTTTTGGTTAACGAAAGAGACTTTTTATTGAAATTTTATTTTAAAACTAACAACGAACTTGTTGCTAAACTAGGGCTGCCATTACTCTTGACCAGGACAACTTTGCGCATTTTTTTAAAATTATTCCACCCAAAAACAAATACGCAATTTTCATTGTCGTTTATTTAAGTGTAGACTTAGAATTACTTTTTAAACAGTAATGGTTAAAAATTTTGGTTTGTTGATTGGTTCCAACCAACGACACGATGTTGCCATCGTGATTTCGATTCGAACCCAACCAACAAGCATAACAACCAGTGATGTGATTCGTGTGTAGTAAAAAATCCCGATCGCATCTCAATTGAGTTCTGTATCCCACCAAAATGACACGAAAAACCCGCGAAAAATCCCACCAAAATACTTACAGTATTAAGATTTTTTTTTTATTTTTCGTAAATGTTTAGTAAATGTTTCGTAAACTTTTTTGTTTTAGTAAAATTGGAAGGCATTGGCTTAAGATAATGTAAAAAGACACAGTTTCGATAGTATCTTAAGGTTGAATTCTTTTTTATAGAGTAATATAGAAAAATTCTGTTTTTTTTCGTTTATGTTTTTCAAAACTATTTTAAAGCAATTCATCTTCTAAATAAAAATTATTCAAAAACAAATATGTTGTTGCTGTTTCCTTCTTCAAACTATTTGATCTAAAAAGGTCATTATAAAATTCATGTAAAAATTTGTTTTGTTTTATAAAAAGTTACACAAAGCTATGTTATAAAAAGTAACAATTCAAAATATACGCGAAACGGAAAAGCAAAACTTTCCATAGCCTCAGTGATCAAATTAAGCCTTCCAAGAGAAATATTGACGAATAAATGCTTTCAAAAAGAGTTAAACAAATCGAGAATTGAACAAACAAAAAACGGAAAAATATCCGAATAGTTAGTTACTTTAGGAACTTCATATTCAAACTGAAGTAGAGCAATTAGAACAGAATAGGGAAATGAAGATAAAAACCGAAGAATCTTATATTTATTACGCAAACGCAAATTTTGTACGGCATAAGGCTTTTTAGGTACAAGTCCAATCTTAATAAATTTAGTATAGTTTGGTAGGTTTAGACCTGTAGATGTGCAAACTGGACTTTTTGATTTCTTAAAAATTTATATTTTTTAAGTTAAAGCAAGTTAAAGTTTGCATATAATTGTTGTTGTTATGTTGCTTTTTCTCTTCTTAATTTTAGCATATGCCTAAAAATATGTGAGGTATTTAGAGCCACCGCTATGAACCTGTTATACTGACGAATAATCTTTTATAATTTCACAACTAAAACCAGTGATGCCAACCCGAGGATTGTAGAAATTCACAAATGCGACATAAAAAATCCGTGTAAATCCGTGTTAGCAAATTTATATATCTTTTTTTAATTTCAAACTAACAGCTAATAAAATTGAAGTCATCAATAGTTTTTTACAAATTTTTTGTATATGTGATTTTTATTATTAAATTTGCATTAAACTTATAAAAGTTACATATAACGTAAAACAAAACTAAAAGCATAAATCTATATAAATAAAAATCAAATTTCGTTCGTTGGTAATTGCATCAGTTGAGAACGGCTGAACCGATTTGGATAATTTTTTTTTAAAATGTTCGTAATAGTCCAACTTAAGTTTTTACGGAAAGAAAAATTGACCACGCCCACTTTGCGCCCACTTTTTTTTGATTTATCTAAAATCGGAAAACGGCTGGACCGATTTGGATAATTTTTTTTTTAATGTTCATAGTAATCCAATTTAAGTTTTTTCGGAAAGAAAAATTTACCACGCCCACTTTTGCGCCCACTTTTTTCAATTTATCTAAAATCGGAAAACGACTGGACCGATTTGGATAATTTTTTTTCAAATGTTCGTAGTAATCCAATTTAAGTGTTTACTGAAAGGAAAATTGACCACGCCCACTTTTGCGCCCACTGTTTTGATATCTATATAAATAAAAATCAAATGTCGTTCGTTGGTAATTGCATCAGTTGAGAACGGCTGGACCGATTTGGATATTTTTTTAAAATGTTCGTAATAGTCCAACTTAGGTTTTTACGGAAAGAAAAATTGACCACGCCGACTTTTACGCCCACTTTTTTATTTATCTAAAATCGGAAAACGGCTACACCGATTTGGCTAATTTATTTTTTAAATGTTCGTAGTAATCCATTTTAAGTTTTTACTGAAAAAAAATTGACCACTCCCACTTTTACGCCCACTTTTTTATATATACCTAAAATCGCAGAACGCCTGCGCCAATTTGGCTAACTTTTTTAAAATGTTTGTAATAGTCTACAAACGTTTTTTACAGAAAGAAAAAATGGGCGTTGGACAAGGGGGCGTGGCACTCTCATACAACCCAAATTTGCGATATCGAATAGCTTTTTAGTTACAGACCGCACAGGCTCGGAATTTAATATTCGAACTCAATTTACACATTAAGTTTAACTGATAACATTTTATGGTGTTGGACAAGGGGGCGTGGCACCTCCCATACAACCCAAATTTGAGATATCGAATAGCTTTTGAGTTATAGTTCGCACAGCCATGGAATTGGGTTTTCGACCACAATTTACACGTGCCGTTTTACTGATAAAATTTTATGGGCGTTGGGAAAGGGAGCGTGGCACCTCCCTTAAAACCCACATTTAATATTTTGAATAGCTTTTGCGTTATAATTCACACAGCCCTGGAATTCAGTATTCGACGACAATTTACACGTGCTGTTTTACTGATAACATTTTATGGGCGTTGTACAAGAAGCGTGGCTCCTCCCTTGCAACCAGAATTTGCGATATCGAATAGCTTTGGAGTTATAGACCTCCACAGCCTCGGTATTTGAGCACAATTTGCACATGTCGTTTTACTGATAACATTTTATGGACGTATGGTGTGGCAACCTCCCATAATTTGCGATATCGAATAGCTTTTCAGTTACAGCTCGCACAGCCTCGGAATTCGGTATTCTACCACAATTTACACACGCCATTCAGGAGGCGTGGCACCTCCCATACAACCCAAATATGCGATTTGCGATATCGAATAGCTTTGAAGTTATAGCCTAAGAATTCATTATTCTACCACGATTTACACATGCCGTTTCACTAATCAAATTTTATGGGAGTTAAACAAAGGGGCGTGGCACCTCTCATTCAACCCAAATTTAGATCAACCCAATGCAGGTTCACTGATAACATTTTATGGAAGTTTGGCAACGGGGGCGTGGCAGCAACGCGCCGGGTTCCAGCTAGTAGTTAATAACTATTACTTTTAGTTAAGTTACTATAACCAAAACTTAAAAACATAGCATAAAACGTAATTTTTATTCATTTTAAAAGAACATTAGATTTTTTAAATACCTTTATACCTTTACAGCCTTTTTGTTTATTTTTTGTTTTAAGTGTAGTATTTCAAAGAAAAGTGAAAAATTCCACTCAGGTGATGCAAACAAATTTTTTAGTGATAAGTATATTTTTTTTTATCATTCCAAAATTTTTGACATAAAATTTGGTGAAAAAAGCGAAATCTACGAAAATTCCCTCTGATATTCTTAAAAATCCGTAGATTTACCTTATTTTGCCACTGTTGTCCGCATATCTGTGCAAGGCTTAAATATCCGTAGAAATCCGCAATTTCCGTATATCAAAGTGATATATTCAATTTCAAAGTGATAATGGCATAATTTCTTACAGTTAAAAAAAGGTTTCTAAGCTATTGATCGGAAAATTTTTTATTTTTTAAAAATTTATACAAAAATTTAATAAGAAATACCTTGTTTATGGCAAAAAGACCAAAATTAATTTCATTTCAATTTTAATCAGTTGAAAATCTATTCAATAGCTTAAAATTAAATCTAGGTATGTTTGATTTTTTCGTTTTAACGCCACACGGGTTTACTAGTTAAATCAATTATCGCACCTACCAAAACATCGATTACATTAAAACTAACAGCACCAAAATATTTTTGATGCTTTTTGGCAACTCTGGCGTGCATTGTAAGCTTATGGCATTAGTTGTTCAAAGAGATTTGTTAGTCATTTTTTAATAACAGATTGTTAAGACCTTAGAGAACTTAAAGGTGATTCGTGCAACTAACTTGGCCCGTTACAGGAAGAGCGTTCACCTAGAACCTAAAGTAGGTTCTAAATAGGTAGTAAAATAGGTAGTAGGTAAGAGAGTAGAACCTCTCTTGAATAAGAAAGTGAGGGAAAGAATTCGTTGGAATTGCGCCGTTTCTGGAAGAGAAATTGCGCGGAAACTGAATGTCAGCCAGGCACCATCCGTAATGTCATTAAAAGTGATCTAAAACGCAGTGCCTATAAGAAAAAAAATACTTGGCCTCACGGAACGTCAGCGTATGATGAGAAAGGAAAGAAGTGCGGCAATCCTTCGCAGACACGTAGGTTGCAGTGTGATATTTTCCGCTGAGCATATTGAGCAATGTTAAAAACATAACGGTAGATACATTTAAGCGTCGATAGAGGAAAATATGGGACAATATTCCGGAAAACGAGGTGAGTGCCGCGTGCTCATCTTTTACAAAACAGCTAAAATTGGTAAACAAATTAAAGGTGAACGCTTCGAATTGAAGGATGAGAAGTTGTGAATAATATTACAAAGAATAAATAAAAATTGCTCTGTACTGAACTTTACACTTTGTTTTTGATTTATAACAAAAAGTTTGTGCGACACTTCTTCCCATTTGTTTATTATATATATGGTGCGACGTAGTTTATTTGAAAATATTTTTTTATAAAACTTAATAATGAAATACTAATTTACTTAACGACTTTTTTATATATGAAGTTTTAATTTTTGTGAGTTCGTAAGTTTTAAAAATAATAAAATATGTTTTAATAAACCTAAACGTTGTTGATTTTGTGAACTAAAATACTTGATGTGGGAGTGTGTCAGATTAACCTTTAATAAAGGTAAATGCAATTAGTTTTAGGAGGTGATTTTTACAGACTATTCTTGAATTAATATTCAGACTGTCCAGTGTAAGAGTACGAATATTTACGGAGGTGAAGGAGGAGGTTGAGTTAAGCAAAACATTGTATGGGAGGGAGGTCTCGTTTTACACCCTTAGGAGTTACGGGGTTAATTGGTATTGATATGGTTTGCCAGAAACTAACTCATGAAAAATTTATTTTAAGGACTCATTTCAAAGACAATGAATAGGCCTTTCTTACACTGTATCAACTAACCGACCCAACCCATCCATTTCCGATCTGTGCTTGTGATAAGATAAAATAATTTGGTTGAAACTATAAAATTTCAAGATTGAGTGCAATTTTCTCAGAATTTCGCCTTGAAATCAAAATTTGGTAATGAATTAAGTTTGTGATTTATTTAATTTTCTTTTCAATGACATAAAAATAAAAAATATATCTTTAAAAATAACAAAGTTAGATTTACTTCAAAAATTTCACTTTGGACAGTTCTTATAATTTTTTTTTTTTAACAAAATATAATTACGTAAAAGATAATACCATTATGTTTTCATTTTAGTAAAAATTTTCAAGTACAACTTACGTTGTTATTTTTAAAAATTTCTTGATTTTCCTTCTTTGATGTACTATAAAAGATAAGTCTTAATGTACAATAATAAAATTTTTTAATAATGATAATAATAATAATAAATATATGCTAAGGATTTCAATGTCATTAAAAAGCAAATAATATAAATCACAAATTTAATGCTAAAAAAATTTTAATTTATTTTGCCAAATTCTGAGAAAATTGTGCTCAAACTTGAAATTTTGAATACGATTGGACAACGGTGGAATGAGGTCTTATACTACTTACCTACAAATAAAAAAATTTAATAAATATAATACTACTTTCCTATTAAACTTAATAAAATCTTCATCGTTATACACCTCAAAAGGTCGCAGTCGTTTTTTATATTCTTTGAACTTTCTTCTGGAATTTACTGTGCGCATAATGTCCAAATCTCGCATTATGTCAGAATTTCTATATTATTACATTTGTGTACAAAATTGCATTTATTGTTATGTATTTACTTAATAGCTTCAATTATATTCCTCTTTTGCATTCAGCCAAATGAAGCCGACACTTAATTAAACTATACACTAAAGGAAAAAGGTATGTCGTCAATACAGAGACATCTATGTAAAATATATGTACTGTATCTTGTATGGGAACGCAACGAGAGCTATATAGAGCATATAAATGTACTGACTGAAATGACCACGTACTAGTCACATTTCAATTTCTTCACTTAGTAAAAGGAATGAAAAATGTGTTCAATACATCGAATTATGTGTTGAATACATTGCAGACTATTATAAATATAAGCAACGTGTACTAAATAAATATTTCTTGTAATGTTTTTCAAGAAAGGTACTTAATACACAAAATACTAAGTTCACGTCTAGTTTATGCGATTAAAGTGAGACTTTTATTCAATCATAAAGTATGTACTCCGTACACGTCTTGCTTATGCGATTGAAGAGGGATGTATATTTAGTACATAAAACAGCGGTCACCAGCGCCTAACTCTTTCCACTCTTGTACAACAAGTTGAAGATTTTCATAATTGTTGTAATTCGCCGAATCGTACATCGGAACTGTACTCATTACATACAAATATTTCTTATTTTTTGTAATGGCTCAATAATTCATGTACTACGTACATAGGAACTGTACTCTTTACATGAAATTATTTATTTTTTTATGTAATTGGTCAATAATCTGTGTACTACGTACATCGAAGCTGTACTCATTGCATACAATTATTTATTATTTTAAGCAATGGGTCAAAAATTTATGTACTATGTACATCGGCACTGTACTCATTACATAGAATAGTTTATAGTTTTATGTAATGGACCTATAATCCATGTACTCATTACAAACAGTTATTTAATATTTATGTAAAAATATAATAAATTAACTGCCCATTTCAGCCCTTGGAAGGACTTTGACCTAGCTTCTATTGATCAATTGTGTTGTGCGTGTTATTAAATGTTTGATCACAACTGACCGAGAACTAGACCTACGTGTTTCTCAAGAAGCTTTACATGGCAATTTTTACTCTCAGAGGTTTGCCATTGTCAGCAGAGAGGTGGCGACCGAACAGAAAAATTAATTCAATTAAAAAACTTTCTGTCTGAGCTGGAATTGAACCCGAGCTATCGCGGTTCTTTAGATTAGGAGCCACGCACTCTACCCACTAGGTTACGGCCGCCACATAATATAATAATATATATGTAATAGGTCCATAATCTATGTACTCACAACATACAGTTATTTAATATTTTATGTAATCTGTCAATAATCTATGTACTATATACATCGAAACTGTACTCATTACATAAAATTATTTACAATAACGCCCAGTGTGTCACCCACCACATACATCTATTCATTCACGACACATAATTATGTGATGAATATATAAAATTCTTTATTGACTATATGCAGCACTGTTCCAAAGATATATGTAGTCAATACAGATTTCAACATGTACGCAGCACAAGAAAATCACCAAAATTTATGTGTGTAGAAATTTATGTCATGAGTACATAAATTTATGTAGTGAGTCCATAGGTTTTTCCCTCTGTGTGTACATATGATGCTAGTACAAGTGTCGGCACTTTCTCGTTTATTGGTTTTACATGCTTTAAAGTGAAAGCTTTTTGGTAAGGCCCTAAGTGTAAGCATACTTTTGCGGCCGACTGTATTATTTTACACACAAGTGTGCACGTATTTACATATTTTAGAGTTGTTTTGTTTTGTGGAACGTGTGAAAACATACAAACAAAGATCTTGCACATTTACTAGAATTTTTACTAACAGCTGTTTTTGTATCTATTTACCATAATCAAGATTTTTTTCATGGCTTTTTTGTTTTCAAAATTAAAAATAGGAAGTAAAAAGTAAAAAGTAGTCTTCATTTTTCTCGTAAGAAATAAATTAATGATTATTATAAGAAATCATTACTATTCAGCCTCTGCTGTTGTTATTGTTGTTATTGTTTTGAGGCCATTTGCCTTACTTGCAGCCGTTCACATTGTTTTTTAATGGTTTTTGTTTTTGGTGTCAAAAGTTCTCTTTGTTAATTAAAATTCCATGCGGGTTGCGTAGAATTGCTTCTTATCGCATTGCAACGAATTGCCTTGCGTCGTGCCCATCGCTATTTTGTAAGCACAGCACGAGACGATCGCGTGCTTCGGCCAAAGTACACTCATTAAAAACCTGATCGCAGTGACGTCATTTTACACAGATGACTAGTAATAACGACACAGGGCTAGTAATAACAAAATATTCTTACTGGAGAGGTCAACCTTCTTGATCTAAAGTGACGAAAGAAGATACTCAAGCTTTATTGTAAATAATTCTTGCCCTAAAGTTTATGGCATGAAGAAACTTTTACTGACAATTTCCATTAATTACTCAACTTTAAAAAAAATACCATGAAATATAAATTGATATTAATAAACAAATGATAAGAAATAGTGACACAGCTTAAACACTTGAAAAAAAGCATTTCTTTGGAGTACATCATACTTAAAATAACACATATTCTAATTTAACTTCAAAAGAACTGTTCTAAGAGGAGCAAAAATAAATTTTTACAAAGAAATATTTACGAAATACCCAAGCCTTGTAGATGTACATGTTCCTTTAGCTTTAAATTTAACATCAATTATTGCCAATTAGCTGTCAGATGTTGTTTTCGATTCAAATTTTTAACTTCAATGTTTAACTGTAACCATTAATCTTAAAAACAAAAATAATAATTCATGACATGTCAAAAAACTTCCATTCAATATTTCTTTGAAATTCACGCCATTGAACTTATATTTATTTGTTTATTTGTTCTACATTTTACCTTGGTTGTTGTTTTCCCCTTATCTTTGTTATGAGAAACATGTTTTGCAAAAAGTTTTATTTTGAATTTCATTAATTAGTTTTTAAACCAGAATACAGGCTTTTGCTTTATCACAAAAATTTCCATAAAAATCTAAGAAATAAAACGTGTGAGTAAATAAGCAGCTGTTATTTTTGCTACTCATATGCTGATATAAAAATTGCAAAATCCCACCCAGCACATATTTCTCTAAAAACGAAAGTTCGTCTCTTACGAAATTTTATCGAAACTAAATTACGTATTTTTGTCGATTTGGCGAACAATTTTCGAAGGGTGGACAAATTTTCATCCATAGTTGCCATAGACTTACATAAATCATACTTTCTGTAATGTTTTTTGATAAGTCATGGCAATCATGTTGCATGAAAAATTAAAAATTTGACATTTGTTTTCATAAAATTAAAACTTTTTTAAAATGTGAAAAAAGTAAAAAATTAAATGTAAATTGAAATTTAAAGAAGAAATCAGAAATAATTCTACAAGGAATATATGGTAAAACTGCAAAAGTTTAAAATATGAGCTGAGTGCAAGCATTCGAACCACAAACAATAATTTTCTTCGTAAATTGTACGGAAAATTTTTCGCTTACGAAATTGTAAAAGACTTATTTTTCAATACAAAAACGATCTCTTGTTTTCGAACAGTCCGTTAAGAACGCCATACGGATCTTTTTCGAATCTTTTGCGAGTTCGACTACGATAGCTTCATTCGCCAATTCTTCCACAAATTTATATTTTTCGATACATAAATCGGACTTTGTGGCGGGTGGGATATTATCATATTAAAAAAAAATGTGTTAATAAAATTAGTTTCCGCAAAAAAAAACTTAGCAGAGCAACAAAAAACAGCAAAAGATTTAAAGTAATTCCTACAGAAATCGACGATTTTTTCTAACACATCTTAACATCAGGCAAGACTGTTTTAGAATTTTTTTTAAAACTACTTTTCTACGTGAAACATATTCATCTTACTTATATCACAGCATCGATAAGACTACCGAGGCTGAGGCTTACCGTAATTTTTTAGTTACTGAAAACAAAAGGTTCCGAATTTACTGTTTTTGTTTAGAAACAATTCTTTTATCATTTAAAAATTTTAGTAGAAAACTCCTTATTATCAAAAAATTTGTTTTATTTTACTAGATTTTTCAAGATACTAAAAACGAATTTCAATAAATTTTTGTTATATAAACCAAAATTGTGGTAATTTTTCCCAAGAAATTTAAAGAGTCCATATTTGAAATCTTAGTTTTCAACTTCACTGTTTTACAGTAATTAACAACAAATTTTACTGAATATTTTTAAAGTTCGTTTTTAGTATTAGTTATTTTTAAAGTAAAAGTTTTTTACTGATGTTATGGAAATTTTATGGAGAAAAGAGTTATATTCAAAAAATATGAAATCCCACCAAATAATTTTATGCTTCAAATTAAAACAAACACTAAAATATTTTTGTCAGTTGTAAAAACTCGTTCTAAAAAACTTTAAAAATTACGACAAATAAAGACAAAAAATAATTTATCTATTCTTAAAATATGTAGTGACAAATGCTCAAAGGCGCAACTGGTTTTAATTTATAAACCAAAAAAAAAATATTAAAGGTCGTTAAGTTTTTATAAAAGCTCGTTATTCAAAAAAAAAAACTTCTTTTGAATGTGCAATAATTCTTCCATAAATTACAAGTTATTTCAGAGAAATAAAAACCTGTAGTTAAAATTTAATATAAAGTGGGGTTTTTCAATACCTTTTATCATTTTACTAAAAGTAATAAATACATTTTTTTCAATAAAAACTAGCTCTCCTAGTTTGCGATTTTGTGAGCACATTGCATCATCCCAAAACTTAAAGCAATTAATCAAAGTACAATTTTTCAAAAAACTTAATTAACAGCTGCAAAAATTATAAAAGTATTAAGAAAAAGAATGACTAAAATATTCTGCTTTTATTAAAATTGCCTTAGCTAATTTCTTTAATTTTGCTGCTAAAAAAACTTGTTTACGTATCTATGTGACAAGATTTCAACAAAGCAAGAAACAATATTCCAAAAATAAAGACCTGAGTTGTATTTTTTTTTTAATTTTTTTTTTCTACAGAAAAGATTATATTAATTCATTTAAATTTTAAATGTTTTGGCACTAACCGCTGCTTTCAAAAACTTTTAGCGCTCACAAACAAAAGTGAAAAGGAAGTGCATGCTCCCTGAATGCTCCCTGAAAACTAATGAATTCTTAAATTTTAAAACTAATTTCATATTAGTATTAATATTAGTATTAGTATTAGTTTTAGTATTAGTTTATGGATACGTATTAGTATTAGAATAAGAATAAGTACCCAGTGAGCAATTCAGTCAGGCCTCTTGAAAAAAGGCATGTATTAACTGCTTCTTTTGGCATCAACACACCTCACAACATCACTGCACCAGTAAGGGCTTCTATAATGCCTACCTGTTGAAAGGAAGGCAAGAAGTTTTCACTATTTCTCTGTGATGTGTATGTGAGTTGAAAGTCCTGTGTTTTTTTTTTTTATTGATCTTCCAGAACTTTTTTATTTTCAATATGCTTAAAAGGTTTATTATAAACATACTGAAAACTTTATAAAAATTTCAATGCTATAAAGGAACTCTGTTTTTATTAAATAATGGAGTTGAATAGCTATTTCAGAAAAAAAATTTAATAAAGAGTCGTTAAAGAGGTGCAAATATATATTATTTAATGACTAATGATTTTTTATTTAATGATGTTAAAGTGCACAAGCAAACATAATAAACAAAGAAGTATAATCAGGGCTTATGAGAAAGTACTATAAGAATGCATTTTTAAAAAAGCGCTTTAGCAGGGCTTTTTAGCAAAGTGAGTGCGGAAGTACTGACAAATTTTCCTATTCCATACAAACAATATAACGGTTTTTGCAAGGAGTGTGGAAGGCCAATAAAAACCTAACGTAGGCCTGCTAGAAGGCCTTCGGACTCCAGCAATTGCTCACTGTGTATTAGTATTAGTATAAGTATTAGTATTATTATTATTATTATTATTATTATTAGTATTAGTATTAGTATTAAAAATATTAGTATAAGTATTAGTACTAGTATTAGTATTAGTATAAATATTAGTATAATTATTAGTATTAGTATTAGTATTAGTATTAGTATTAGTATTAGTATTAGTATTAGTATTAGTATTAGTATTAGTATTATTATTAGTATTAGTATTAGTATTAGTATTAGTATTAGTATTAGTATTAGTATTTGTATTAGTATTAGTATTAGTATTAGTATTAGTATTAGTATTAGTATTAGTATTAGTATTAGTATAAGTATTAGTATTAGTATTAGTATTAGTATTGGTATAAGTATAAGTATTAATATTAGTATTAGTATTAGTATTAGTATTAGTATTAGTATTAGTATTAGTATTAGTATTAGTATAAGTATTAGTATTAGTATTAGTATTAGTATTAGTAATAGTATTAGTATTAGTATTAGTATTAGTATTAGTATTAGTATTAGTATTAGTATTAGTATTAGTATAAGTATTAGTATTATTATTATTATTAGTATTAGTATTAGTATAAATATTAGTATAATTATTAGTATTAGTATTAGTATTAGTATTAGTATTAGTATTAGTATTAGTATTAGTATTAGTATTAGTATTAGTATTAGTATTAGTATTAGTATTAGTATTTGTATTAGTATTAGTATTAGTATTAGTATTAGTATTAGTATTAGTATTAGTATTAGTATAAGTATTAGTATTAGTATTAGTATTAGTATTAGTATTAGTATTAGTATTAGTATTAGTATTAGTATTGGTATTAGTATTGGTATAAGTATAAGTATTAATATTAGTATTAGTATTAGTATTAGTATAAGTATAAGTATAAGTAAAAGTATTAGTATAAGTATAAGTATTAGTATTAGTTTTAGTATTAGTATTAGTATTAGTATTAGTATTGGTATTATTAGTAGTAATATAAGTGTATTTATTTTAATATTAGTTTTCGTTTTCGTTTTAGTATTAGTATTAGTATAATTATTAGTATAAGTATTAGTATTAGTATTATTATTAGTATTAGTATTTCTATTAATATTAGTATTAGTATTAGTATTAGTATTAGTATTAGTATTAGTATTAGTATTAGTATTAGTATTAGTATTAGTATTAGTATTAGTATTAGTATTAGTATTAGTATTAGTATAAGTATTAGTATTAGTATTAGTAGTAGCATAAGTATTAGTATTAGTATTAGTATTAGTATTAGTATTAGTATTAGTATTAGTATTAGTATTAGTATTAGTATTAGTATTAGTATTAGTATTTGTATTAGTATTAGTATTAGTATAAGTATTAGTATTAGTATTAGTATTAGTATTAGTATTAGTATTAGTATTAGTATTAGTATTAGTATTAGTATTGGTATAAGTATAAGTATTAATATTAGTATTAGTATTAGTATTAGTATTAGTATTAGTATTAGTATTAGTATTAGTATTAGTATTAGTATTAGTATTAGTATTAGTATTAGTATTAGTATTAGTATTAGTATTAGTATTAGTATTAGTATTAGTATTAGTATTAGTATAAGTATAAGTATTAGTATTAGTATTAGTATAAGTATTAGTATTAGTTTTAGTATTAGTATTAGTATTAGTATTGGTATTATTAGTAGTAATATAAGTGTATTTATTTTAATATTAGTTTTCGTTTTCGTTTTAGTGTTAGTATTAGTATAATTATTAGTATAAGTATTAGTATTAGTATTATTATTAGTATTAGTATAAGTATTAGTATTAGTAGTAGCATAAGTATTAGTAGTAGCATAAGTATTAGTATTAGTATTAGTATTAGTATTAGTATTAGTATTAGTATTAGTATTAGTATTAGTATTAGTATTAGTATTAGTATTAGTATTAGTATTAGTATTAGTATTAGTATTAGTATTAGTATTAGTATTAGTATTAGTATTAGTATTAGTATTAGTATTAGTATTAGTATTAGTATTAGTATTAGTATTAGTATTATTATTAGTATTAGTATTAGTATTAGTATCAGTATTAGTACTAGTATTAGTATAAGCAATAGTATTAGTGTTAGTATTAGTATAAGAGTTAGTAAAAGAATCAGTATAAGTATTAATATAAGCATTAGTACTAGTATAAGTTATAGTATAAGTATTAGTATTAGTATTAATGTTAGTATTAGTATTAGTATCAGTATTAGTATTAGTATTAGTATTAGTATTAGTATTAGTATTAGTATTAGTATTAGTATTAGTATTAGTATAAGTATTAGTATTAGTATTAGTATTAGTATTAGTATTAGTATTAGTATTAGTATTAGTATTAGTATTAGTATTAGTATTAGTATAAGTATTAGTATTAGTAGTAGCATAAGTATTAGTAGTAGCATAAGTATTAGTATTAGTATTAGTATTAGTATTAGTATTAGTATTAGTATTAGTATTAGTATTAGTATTAGTATTAGTATTAGTATTAGTATTAGTATTAGTATTAGTATTAGTATTAGTATTAGTATTAGTATTAGTATTAGTATTAGTATTAGTATTAGTATTAGTATTAGTATTAGTATTAGTATTAGTATTAGTATTAGTATTAGTATTAGTATTAGTATTAGTATTAGTATTAGTATTAGTATAAGTATTAGTATTAGTAGTAGCATAAGTATTAGTAGTAGCATAAGTATTAGTATTAGTATTAGTATTAGTATTAGTATTAGTATTAGTATTAGTATTAGTATTAGTATTAGTATTAGTATTAGTATTAGTATTAGTATTAGTATTAGTATTAGTATTAGTATTAGTATTAGTATTATTATTAGTATTAGTATTAGTATTAGTATCAGTATTAGTACTAGTATTAGTATAAGCAATAGTATTAGTGTTAGTATTAGTATAAGAGTTAGTAAAAGAATCAGTATAAGTATTAATATAAGCATTAGTACTAGTATAAGTTATAGTATAAGTATTAGTATTAGTATTAATGTTAGTATTAGTATTAGTATCAGTATTAGAATTAGTATTTGTATTTATATTAGCATTAGCATTAGCATTAGCATTAGTATTAGTATTAGTATTAGAATTCATATCAGTATTAGTATTAGTATTTTAATTAGCACTAGTATTAGTATAAGCATTAGTATTAGTGTTAGTAATCGAATTAGTATTAGTATTAGCAAAAGTAGTAATATTAGAATTAGTGTAAGTATAAGTATAAGTATAAGTACAAGTATTAGTATTAGTATTAGTATTAGTATTAGTATTAGCATAAGTATTAGCATTAGTATAAGTATTAGTATTAGTATTAGTATTAGTATTAGTAGTAGCATAAGTATTAGTATTAGTATTAGTATTAGTATTAGTATTAGTATTAGTATTAGTATTAGTATTAGTATTAGTATTAGTATTAGTATAAGTATTAGTATTAGTATTAGTATTAGTATTAGTATTAGTATTAGTATTAGTATTAGTATTAGTATTAGTATTAGTATTAGTATTAGTATTAGTATTAGTATTAGTGTTAGTATTAGTATAAGTATTAGTATTAGTATTAGTATTATTATTAGTGATAGTATTAGTATTATATTTGTATTAGTTTTAATATTAGTTTTAGTATTAGTTTTAGTATTAGTATCATTATTGTATCATTATGTGGCTGCCGGAGCCTAGTCGGTAGAGTGCGTGGCTCCTTAGCTAAAGAGAACCGCGGTAGCCCGGGTTCAATTACAGCTCAGACAGAAAGTTTTTCAATTGAATTAATTTTTCTCTTCGGTCGTCACCTCTCTGCAGACAATGGCAAACCTCAGAGAGTAAAAATTGCCATGTAAAGCTTATTGAGAACATAAGCCGTTCGAGATCAGCATAAAACACGTAGGTCCAGTTCTCGGTCGTTTGTGATAAAACATTTAATAACACGCACAACATAATTGATCAATAGAAGTTAGGTCAAAGTCCTTCCAAGGACTGAAATGGCCAGTTTATTTTTTATTTATCATTATTTTATAGGAATAGTATTAGTATTAGTATTTGTAGTATTATAGATTATACTCGCAGTATTCTTTTTCTGTTATTACTTTAATGTAAACCGTTGGACCCTTTCGGGGCTTAAACCCCTTAAACCACCTCTTTGATTCTTTGATTCATGGGCCTGGTGAATTTGTCGTTCAAATCTTAAGATAACACAACAAACATTTATTTCGACTTTCACTAACACAAATGTTATTCGGGAGATTTAAAATTTTTTTTTTGTTTCTCTATTAAAAATAAATTTGAAAATTCGTCCATATGCTCTAAACTTTTTTTTATTTCGACCAAGCTATAACAAAAACAAATATGTGTGTACCTATATTTTTGTTCTAATTTCTATTTATCGGTGACCTAAATAAATATGTTTTGCTAAACACAACAATTTTTTCTTTCATATCAACCATTGAATGGAATACCGGCAAACTCAAAACAAGATTATGAAAAATATGTGTAAATAAATAAAATTATATTAGTTGCAGCTATTAAAACTCTAGCACGTTGATGTTTAAAGTCCAAGCAAATATTTAAATACAACTGATAAGATTTTTTGCATGCGAATCTAATAGAACATGAATTGTTCGTATTCGAAAAGATTGAATTTTATTTTGTGGTTGAAACTAACGAGCTAAATTTTGTTTATAATAACAAAAAAATATGTAGGTATAAACAAAAACGTGCAAAAATATTAAAAATATATATTGAAGGCAATTGAAATAATGTGCGATAACTATACTTAATCTTAACAATATTCAACGCATTGTTTATAAAACCAATATTTTTCAAGATTCTTGTAGGTCTCGAAGATTTTTACACATTTAGTTGTGACAAGTTTTAGAGAATTTGTTTTTGTTTAAAAAAGCCTTCGAAAATACATCGGCATGAATTCATTCGTTTAGTTATGTTCAGTTATGAATCACTTTTAGTATATCTTTCAAGGTCGCTCGAAGTGTTTTATAATACAAATGCTTTTAGATATGTAGGCTGTAAATCATTTAAGCTATTTTGAGGGTACCTTGACAACTTAAACGGAAATTTATTTAATTTTCTTAGATTTTATGGCACGAAGCCTTTGTCTAAACAAATTAGGTTAAGCAGGTAGTTTCTGGGAATTTAGTTTATTTTATTTTATCTTTCTCTAATTGTGACTTCTAATGTGGTGATATAGTTTATGAAAATAGTGAAGTGTCATTTTGTCTAAATACGCGATTGTTTTAACTTCAACATGATCAGTTTTTTGCTTTCTTATCTAATCTTTGCAAAAGTGTTTCTAAAAAACGGTGCACTTTTAATCTCATCGCAAAAATGTTCAAATTCGCATACAAGTAAGATTAACACAAAATTGGATGACAAGCATTGGTTGGTTGACTGATTAGACTAGGTTATGGTCTAATTACTATAACAGTTTATCGGTTTAGTGGTTATATTTTTGAAAGCGATTCTTTGATAGGTGATAAAGAAGTTTGGCGCCTTATTTGAGTGCGCTTATTTTAAATTATTCTTGACATAATTCATAAAATTAAACCCAATAACAGAAAAATTTTCATTACAAAAACTCCCCTGAAGATGTCGCCAAACAAGTGACGAAATATCGGGAAAAATTTAATTTTTATATTTTTTATATTAAAAATTGCAATTAAAAATTACTGGCCAAAAACCTCTACATAACTAAATAAAAAAAAAATAACAATAAAAAATTTCAGTTGAATTTGTTGAATATGTTATCGCTATTGGTCTACTAAGATTCTTGAAGATAGAAAATATTATGGCCAAGGTGCCAAATAATGTTTCAACTGTTTGCAAAATTATAGACTTCCTTGATCAGCGGATTCTGAGAAAAGATAAAAAATTAGAAGTTTATCGGCGTGTATAAATTTACGTCTAAGTAATTTTAAAAATAGGGCACAATAAAAACTAATAAATTTACTAAGAAAAAAGCGTAACAAAATTACTCAATATATGCCTTTGGCATAGCTGTTGTGTTTACAGAGCAAAAGTAAAATTTGAGGAAAAATATTAATTTAACCCTTAAATTTGACCCTTATCTACAAGGTTCTTCTATGAATTGTCAGTTTTTAGTTGCCACGTAGTAAAAAGTAGTATCACCTGCTTACTCATGTACTAAGTAGTACGTTCACGCTGATAATTTTAATTGTGACTTGCACTACAAATGACTTTCTGGCTTTCGAAAAATGTTTTTTTTAATCTCTCTCATTTTTCTAAACACTTTTTAGTGTTAAAGTTGACTTTTAAAATTACTCAGAGGTCGTCTATGTAATACGTCACACTCTTTGGCCCATTTCAGACCCCCACTTTGTTATTTTGGCATAAAGCCTAAACCCTTCACTCTTTGGGATATTTTATACACTCATATTTTTAAGAATTTTTTGGTTTTTTTACCTGTTATCAACTTGTTATATGAAAAAAATCATAGTCCTCGTTACATTTTTTATAAGTTTTGTTATATCACTTGGAAAGAATAAATATGTATGGAATGAAAAAATTTACTACAAATATTAATGAAAATATTAGTAATGGTGGCGCACAGTGCGTCGTCCTATAGACAAAAATAAAAAAAGTACGCCCCCCTTTAACCGCCCAAAAATCAATGAAAATGCTATATTTCAAACAGTTTTGGTCGTAAAATACTACGTTTTGAAAAACAAAATTTTAAACCAAAAAAAATTTGGGGTGGTAGCTAAATTTAAAAAAATTTAACTTTAAATCGGTTTTTTCTCATTCTAATTCTAAAGAAAATGTGTTATATTGAGAAAGTCTGTACTTTTCAAGATATCGCAATAATTTTGATGTCATAATAACGTAAATTTTCAATTTACTAGATATACAGTTGCGGTCAAAATAATAGCAGTGCTCTTATATTCAGACATGTTGGGATAAATAATACTAGTCTACAAATTTCGAATCCGGTAAGCCTATTATAATTCCTATATGTATTTCAACACTGGTTCCAAATCTGTACTCAGCTTCCTCCTGTATTGTAAAATTTTCAAGATACAGAGTATTTTACGTTTTTAACTCCAAAACAACTCCAACAACTCCCTCGGCGGGTGATTCTTCTTGATAAGGCGAGTATAACACTTTATGGAGTTTCTTCCCACATTGTAAAACTTTCAAGATACAGGGTGTTTTATGGTTTTGGTACGTGCATAGTATTATTGATCTAGAATCTAAACTACTCACCATAAAATATAAAATTATATTTTGTAATTTAGAAAAATATCAACTTTTCAATCAGTATATCAACCACTATCGTGTCATGTGCGGTAGCGAAACAAAAATTTTGAGGTTATCCAACGAAATATCAACAAATTTTGTATCTTTTGTTTTAGCGGAGCTGTTATTTTCCAAAGTTAGAATTTAGAAAAAAACTCTTGATTAAGTGTATTTTTACATGAAACAAGTACATTTTAAATTCAATAAATAAGAATCAATTAAATTGTTTGTTGGATTCACTTCAATTAAAAGCGGAATTTGAAGTATTATATGATCTATGCGAAGGCGTAGAAACTCTATCGGGTACAGCTATTGCTTCAGAATGCAATAAAAAATCTCTTCCTGCAATTAACAAAATGTCGCGTTTGCTGTGCACCGTGCCTTTTACTGTTTCAGTTTCAGAAAATCAGAGAATGTTCAGCAAATTAAAATTAGTTAAAAATTATTAAATAACCACGTAAAGTGACTCACGTCTTAAGGACTTATTAATACTTTCATCGGAAAAGGACATAGATCATCTCATTAACTTGGATAATATTGCGCAGCAATGGGCTACCTTAAAAAAAAAGAAGAATTAATATTTAAATGTTACACTTAGAAATTAAGTTTGTACTTTTTATTTAAAACACTTTTTTTTAAATTAATTTAAAAAATTAAAAGAAACAATGCTAAAGAAATTGAAAGCTCTGTTTATTTTTTAGCACATATAAACTATGAATTTTTAAATGCTGATTCGATAATGTTGAAATACTTTTATTTTTCTACTTTGATAGAGGGAACGATATGAAAACTGCCTTTAAGGGATCTTCTTCACATGATAAAGATCGAAAGATTGAAAAGTGTTACTGTATGTGGGTTAATTTAAGGATTTCTTAAAACGGTGCCAAAGATAAACGAAAAAGTCCGTTTGAGCTGAAATTACCTACAATCATCTATTAAAACCTACAACTCGAGTTTTTACATTGTTAGAAATGTAAATAAATAGGATAATTTTTCAATTTTTATTTTGAAAATGGCGCTAAAAACAGGTATGAGGTTAAGTTGGCTGATTTTACGTAATCTTATAGTTTCAAGTATTATCGTTTAGATGAACTCAAAAAAATGTTCAGGTTCCTGTTGTAAAAGCTGAGAAAACGCTGCCACCTTTTAAGATTCGAAAAATGATGTCCAAATTGTGAAAAGCTTAAGAGAGCAGTCAAAAGGCCAAACCAAAAAAAAAAAAATTCAAAACATACTTAATCATATATATTTTAATGTACACTTTTTTTTATCATTAAAAAAGTTTTTTGTAAAAATATTTACAAAGTATTTTTTGTTGAAATGTTGAAATTAAAAAAAAAATAGTGAGCAAACAACTTTTTTACGTCACAACCCCCCCTCCAACACCATGACACATTTTGTCACAAATGTTAGGCCCTTTCCTGCACGTGTGATGTGTTATATGGATGACTTCTCAGACATAAACTTTTAAAACGCCAATATATGTACGAATAATGCTTTTTGTTTGCAAAATCCGTTTACAAAAGTCTTACGTTATTTTGGTTGTTGGACTGTGTCATCTTATCTCATTAAAGCTATTCACATAAATGTACTTTTTTTGTATTCAGGGTCAGGCGATCAAAGCGTGAACAGAACAAAGTTTAGAATGAATATACAGGGTGACAACTATGTACGATTACAACTACTTGAGATCGTTTGGAATGAAAATAAATCTTAGCAATCTGGTAGCTTTTCTTTTTAAATATACTTCAATAAACAGTGGTGGTCACGAATTTAGCACAAACTGTGTTAGTAACTCTAATTTGAAATTTTTTACATCTTAGCTTGAGAATTGTAATCAAATATTATTTGTTGAGTATTCTTTATGAAGTTAACTCAATGAACCGTTTTGTTGAGTTCTAACAAAAAATTGCAGAAAGATATGGCCAAAGGCTACTGATGTTCAGAGGTTCAGGGGTATTTGATTCAGCAAATGAAAAATAGTGGAAGCACAGTTTCAGAGATTGCTCTGCTTCTTAGATGTTCGTGGAAGTTATTATATAACGCATTACAACATGTGGAGCAATATTAGAGCATTAAAAATGTCAACTAGCGACTAAGAGCGCGAAAAACAATAGGAAGAGAGGGCATTTGTTTTATAGAACTTCACTTAGTGATCCTTTTAAGACCTCAAATAAAATTTAAAATGAAATTTCATCAAAATATGGCATAAATGTATCCTCAAAACGCATAAGAAAACGCTTGAATGAAAACAATTTCCATAGCTTTATAGCCCAACAAACACCACATGTGTCGCAAAAAAATATTAAATGCAGTCTTGCGTTTGCAAAAGAATATTTAAAAAGTCAACGAATTTTTGGAGAAATGTGCTTTGGAGGGATAAATCAAAGTTTTGCCGGTTCGCATCTGACAGCAAACAATATGTGCGGCGTCCTCAAAACATGCAACACAATCCAAAGTACACGCTCAAGACGATTAAACAGGGTGGCTGAAATGTTATGGTATGGGCGGCGTTTTCTTGGCACGGAGTTTGTCCGATTGTAAAAATTTACCAAAAAATGGATCAGCACGCTTACGCTAACGTACTTGTCAATACCATGATACCGTTTCAAGAGGATAATTTGCCACTTTAATGGCGTTTTATGCAGGATAATGATCCAAAGCATAGTTCTCACATAGTTAAGAGTTGCTTGGAAGACAAAATTATTGATATTTTGAAGTGGCCATCGCAATCATCGGACTTCAACCCGATTGAGAATCTGTGGAGGGATGTCGAGCAGCAAATACTAACAGTAAAATCCAAAAATTTGCCAGATTTGTTTAGGGAAATCCAAAGGATTCGGTATAGTATTCCAAAGTACCGTTGTGAGGCTTTGGTCAAAAGTTTACCAAGGATATGAGATGCAGTAATTAAGAATAAGGTATTTCCTACAAAATATTGAGTTTTATGCAATCAATTTTGATTATATTTTTCATCCTAGACATTTTTTCGCTGGTGTGCTAAATTCATGACCAAGTCGAAATGCTTATTTTTAATTTTTATTTGATTTTAAGTCCTATAAGAAAAAGTTTTGAAATAAAAAAAATGTATATAAGAAATAAAGAACACATAATATATACACTAAAAAAAAGTTAATTATAAATTCACAACAAATAAATGGAAAATATAAGTATTCACTTTACTTTTTTAAGTGTGCTAAATTCGTGACCACCACTGTATGTTTAATAAATGAGCATAACATTTTTCTTGTTAGTGGTAAAATGTGGGACTATAATGTCAGACTTACGCGACATAATTGTGGAAAAATTTAAAACCGGCTCAAAATGTAGAAGGATTTTTCAAGAACTTAGGCATCTTGGAATAAACAGACAATTTATTTATCGGACCGTCAAACGCTATTTGGATACGGGCTCTAATGAAAATCGTAAAAAAATTGGACGAAAAAGGATTGTGCGTACGGAAAATCTAATAAAGAATATAAGAGAGCGTATTCGAAGAAACTGTGATCAGTCTGCACGAAAAATGGCGAAAAATCTAAACGTTAATATAGAATCAATCAGAAAAATTCTAAAAACTAATCTTGGAATGTCACCATTCAAACAAAAAAAATACATGGACTTACAGATGCCATAATAGAAAATCGCGTGGTCAGAGGCAAAGTGCTCTTTTCTTGACATGCAGGTGACGACATCATTTTTTCTGACCAGAAACTTTTTGTTCTTCAAACTCCGCATAACGTGCAAAACGATCGCGTGTGGGCAGTACCACTGAAAGACATTCCAAATGATGAAAAACATATACCAAGATACCAGAAATCCTCATTTGGTTATGGTTTGGGGAGCAATTTGTCAAAGAGGAACTCAGCCACTGCTTTTTATTGATAAAGGAGTAAAAATTAACACAAACTACTGCTTGGAAGAGGTTTTGCAAAAATATTTGTTACCAAATGCTTGGAAGATATACGGAAAGGATTACTACTGTTATCAGCAAGACGGTGCAAAGTGTGAGATTTTGCCAGTCTGGAGGGACTTAATGCAAAAAAATATGCTTAAAATTTAATGATTTTTTGGCAAATGTTAAAAAAATGTCCCACTGCTATTACGAATATCAACACAAAACAGAATTAAAATAAAATCATCATCGAGATAACGGTAATCAACCACGTGCTAATTTAATGCATTGTTTTTAAAAAAGTTTTTTTTAAAAATTATAAATAGTTTGAGCATAAGATTTTCTATAAAGTTGTTGGAGTATTTTTGCCTTGGAGTATTTTATTTCATTTACTTCATAATCAGCTAAAAAGTAAGAACATTTTTACAAATTGTGTAAGTTGCAAAGACTGCATCTTTTCTATTCTACTGAGTTCCGCATTCTAAATATAGGTGATAAGCGAGTGAAGAGCCAGAACTGATCTGAAAAAAAATTGCAAAAATTTTGCACAAGGGCCCTACTTTTGATCATGAGTGAAATATCGCGGGAGACACTTTTTGATGTTTGGTTAAGGAAAATCAAGTCTGTAAGGCTTGAATCGGTTTTAAATAGCATTTTAGCAACTACTGGACGAGATGTGGATATAGAAAAGCTTAAAATACGTTTAAGAAAGTTATGCTTCGATTTTCAATCAAAGTGGAATAAATCTGGAAAAAGCAAACTTCGATTCATGCATGATCATTCTAAATGGCTATGCTGATATAAACTAACATATGCTGATATAAATTTGCAATCCCTAATAGATCACACTGTAAAAAAATTGATAACCGCGCAAGAAGAGGTTCTTAAATCTTTACCGAATCTCGAAGATGAATTATGCATAATAATAAAATGGGGTTGCGATGGAGCTGAACAGAATCGGTATAAACAAAAATTTACTGAGGAAAATTTGACAGACGAAAGTATTTTTTCTATATCGCTAGTACCTCTTCAACTATGCTCAACGATTACGGAGGGAAAAAAATTTATTGACAAAACCCTGCCCCTTCCTCGACCAGATATTCTCAACCCATCATAGCTTTTACAAAGGAAACAAGTGAGTCATTATAAAAGAAGTGAAATACATCCGGGATCAAATTTCAGTATGGTCACCAACAGTTATTGCAACAGAATATTTTCATTTTAAAGTTAAAGCTATTCTTATTTTATGTATAATTGACGGTAAAGTGTGCAATACTCCATCGACATACACGTCATCACAAACATGATACTTGTGCGGTGCTACACCAAAATTGATGAACGATCTAAGTGCCTTATCAGAACGCTAAATTGATACAAATATGCTTGCTTTTGGCCTTTTACCTCTCCATGCGTGGATTCGTTTTATGGAATGCTTGCTGCATATCTCGTACAGAATTGAAAAAAAAAAATGGTATGTGAAAAGTGAGGAAAATAATGTTAAAGTATCTGATAGGAAGAAGAAAATTCAAAACAAATTTAAACATGAAATGGGCCTTTTAGTGGATATGCCAAAACAAAAAACCGGCAACACAAATGACGGCAACACTGCCAGAAGATTTTTAAAAAACGCAGAAAAAACATCGCAGAAAAACATTTATTGGTCCGAATATTCGTGGCTTAACCTGCCAGTAGATGTGTATAAAATTTTATTCCATGGAAAAGATATAATCTCTTTCTGCATTCTATCTATTGTAAATTTTTCCGAAGAAGCCCTGGAGTCCAGAAATAAAGATGTACGAAATTACCGACAGTCTACTTATTTCATCCGACCCATTCATATGTAGTATACGTACAACTTCAAAAACCAAACGCGGAGCTGTATCCACGGAAGTAGTTGCATTATTATCAGATCATCAAACTTTCGAAGAATGTTCTGATTCAGACTAAATTTACAACTTCCTTATACCATTTTACGTTTTTCTTTGACAAATAAATAAACTATGCAAAATAAACTGAAATATTAAGCAAATAACAACATTGTTTTTGGTTTTCATTCTTATTGGCTTTTACAGTAAATACGAATTTTCAAGTTGGTGTACCCACTACAACTAATATTAGAATTTTTTTCAAACAAAAACAAAGCAATTTGTATGGGAGGTAGGAATGTTTTGGTCTGATTTAGCTGATCTTTGAATATAAATTGAACATGAACAATGAAAGTTTACATACCAAATTTCAAGTCGATATCTTTCAAATTACGGCTGCAATTAAATTAAGTCCCTCCAGATTGACAAAATCTCACACTGTGCGGTGCTCCTGCCCATACTGCTGAGTTTGTGCAGGAATGGTGCAGTCAAAATTTAACTGATTTCATACCCAAAGAAGATTGGCCACCTAGCCCACTGGCCCACTTTTGTATATGGGGTTATATGTTGCAGAAGTTTAAGGTTAACAAGTACCGTTGTTTGAATGAGTTTAAAGGAATAATCGAAAAAATCTGAAACGAAATATCAATTGAAATCGTGCGTGCCGCATGCAACAACTTTGAAAGGAGATTAGGGAGTGTTATAACAAAACGAAGACAACGCATTTGAATGATTTTTTAGTTATGAGAAATTTAATCCTTTATTTTCATAATTGCCAAATAAAATTAGAAACTGAACTTTTTTTATACAAAATATGGCACTTTTGATTTGTAACCATATATAGTTGTCACCCTGTAATTAAATGCGTGCTTTTATTTTTTTATTTTCTGAGGAACCTCTTTTGTTGCACATTCCAAAATCAAGTGTGAAGCGTGGTAAAAGAGTAGAACAATTAAATGATTGATCACCGCAATTAACTGAATTGACGACTAAAAATACTTCATTGTAGCAAAAGCAATCAGCTGACCGACAGGCGCGTGTTCATTTCAAAATTTACCATGTTTAACTAATATAATTTTTATTGCCTATGTAGCAAAATGATTAGATAAAAATTTTTAGAAATACTAACTTTCTGTTTTTTTATTCTAAGCAATATATTAAGCTTTTACCTGCCGGGTTGCCTCTTGCCTCTTGCTTTGTCATACTGACTAGACTGTATAGAATAGAAGCACGTATTTCATAACAACTTCTGATTTGATTTATATTCATTATTGTTGATAAAAACATCAGCTCAAGCAATTTGCATAGTTTGAATTAATAACTAGTTTAACATTTAATTTTAAATGCTAACATTTAATTGTTTTACACAATCCAGTTTTTAGTGTCTTAAACAGCGTCAATAAATCATTTGATTTTGATCAATACTTCATGATAATGACGATTATTATGAGCTCGTTTTTAGCATTAAGAAACCAGTTTATAAGGCTTTAATTAGCCTTAAACAACTTCACAGAAATGTAACAATAGCGTGATATTTCTTTGATATTTTATTTTCGTCATAACAGACGACACACACACACCCATTTCTTTTCTTTCTTTCTTTTTCAAGAGCTTCCCTACACATATGGCTGCCAATTTAATTTAAGGCTTTAAGTGAATCCCTTTTAATTTGGCTATGTTTGTACTCTGTTGTATTTTCATTCTTTGCTGGGTAAGATAAAACAGCATGACAACGATTGGTTGCAGAAAAATTTTAGATAAGTGAGTTATGCATACTTATGTATATGCTATTTCTATGGGGAACATACATTTTGTATTATATACAGAACAGTTATGTATTTGAAGCCTTTGTTACGTATAATTTTTATTTTACCAAATAAAACACCTAATGACAAGAGTTCTGTATTATAAGTTATGTTCTGTAGTTGTGGTGTATTTTTCATGCTAATAATTATGAATGTTAAATAGGACAAGAAAAAGTTAAAGTAAATTTATAATATTCTCAAGTATTCTGAAAACAAATTTCATAGAAATATTTTTTAAATACAAATAAAAATCTTAAGTAAATTTAAATGACACTATTTAACAGTCATTATGTTTGAAGGCATAAAACACTTCATCTAAAGCAATTATGTTTGTAAAAGTTACATTTAAATCGGTCAAAGTCAAATAAATTTTTTACAAAAACTTATTCTAAGCCTTTAGAACCTTATCACTTTAAAGTGATCCGTCATTTTAAATATTTAAAGTAAAGGGTATCTCTAAGGTTTAATATAATCAAGGATACACTTTAAACTGTACCACCTTGCAGTCAAAAAAACAGTGCACTGTGCACAATCGAATCCAAAGCTCTTTTGAAATTCGAATTTTTTTGGCCGGACGCAGGGGTCGCCCTTTTATATTTTTCCTCATGACTTCGGTATTTAGAGTCCTATATCAAAGTATGATCGATTTTTTTGTTTCGAGGAGACTAATTAGTATTGACCTCAATGGTCATTGACCTCAATAACCCCATTCTAGTACCTAAGCACCAGATCTCAATTTCTACAACATAAATTAAAGCAATTAAAAGAGAATGACCTTGATCTTTGCAGCTCCTCCTAGAGACAAAAAAAATCAACATTATCATGTTGTAATATCCGACTCTAAACACCAAAGTAATGACAAAAAATTTAACAACCCCTACGTTCGTTACGTAAATTTAACGTACGTAAACTGATTGCCAAATGTTGAAAAGGCTTCATTAAGAGGGCCATCCCTTTCGTATCCGGATCATGTCTATAACTGATTTTCCCTCGGGAAGTTACATTTTTAATGGTATGCGCATGTCCAAACATCAAACAAACTGGAGACATATCATTTCAGCATAATTCGAGGACGCTGAATTAAATGCCGTTTACCGTTTTTTAATTCTTTGGACCGTTTTCGAGAGAGGTTAAAAGTTCAATGTCAAGTACATGTTGACGCAGTTTTTGTTAGAAAAACTTTTTTCTCATTAATTTAATCGATTTCGTGTCAGTGAGTAAAGCATTCAAAATTACTTGGAAAATAATTTTTTTAAAACAGTTTAACCCTCGAAACCCAACTCTTATGGTCCAAATTAACCTCAGAAATCAAAATAACCCTTTTTTTGGTTTAAAAGTTTTGTTCAAACAAAAACAAGTAAGCTTTTTGACGGAATAATATTTCGCTGATAAAGTGGCGCTAAATGAAATTATAAATTAAAGCAAATTAACCATCCTTCTGTGTCACTAAAACGACCAGAAAGGTATTAAAACTAAGTTTTTCATACATATTTTTCTTTATTATGTCAGATAGATTCATCTGTTTCTTCTAGGGACCAAAAATAACGATTATTTTTGATTTTTAGATCAAAAGATCATGTATAAAAAGTTGTTGTATAACTATTTTAAATACAGAAATGTGGAGCTAGGGAGTTAGAAATTCTATTTTATACATAATTTTTTTTATGATTTTTAAGATGTAAATCACCTCAAACCAATTATTTTTTGATCGATATTTTTTCGTTCAGAAGTAAAAGTTATTTCGTGGTCGTTATTTTTTTCAATCAGAAATAAAAGTTATTTCGTGGTCGTTATTTTTTTCAATCAGAAATAAAAAATATTTCTTGGTCATTATTTTGTCGATCAGAAATAAAAGTTATTTCGTGGTCGATATTATTTTCATTCAGAAATAAAAATTATCCGTTATGTTTTTGATCAGAAATAAGAGTTATTTTTTGATCGATTTTTTCGATCAGAAATACAAATTCTTTTTTGATCGATTTTTTTCGATTGGACTCATGGCTTTTCTCTTTTTTCTAAACTCAACTCTTCTTATAACATAATCTCTATTGGCGAAATTACAATGCAGCAGTTGCAACGAAACAAAGCAATTAAATTTTGTATTAAACGAGTATTTATAACACTTATAAAATTCAATTTTTCGATAAAATTTTTCAACTTTTGTCACCATTTTCCAACTTAAAGTGTCATTTATCATTTCTGTTGCCACTTTTTTTAATATTCAAATTAAGATTTGTTCTCAGCACTCTCACCTTATAAAAATTAAACATATTTTCTCTAATGGAAATTATTTCAGTCAAAAAATAATTTTTTTCTTTTGTTCGAAAAAAAACGATAAAAATAACTTTTATTTTTGATCGAAAAAAATAACGTCAAAAAAATTTTTGTTTCTGATCGAAAAAAATAACGACCACGAAATAACTTCTATTTCTTATTAAAATAAATAGCGACCACGAAATAGCTTTTATTTCTGATTGAAAAAAATAACGACCACGAAATAAGTATTATTTCTGATTGAAAAAAATAACAACCACGAAATAACTTTTATTTCTGTTTTTAAAAAATAACGACCACGAAATAACTTTTATTTTTAAATGAAAAAAATAACGACCAAGAAATAATTTTTATTGCTGATCGAAAAAAATAATGACCAAAAAATAACTGTTATGAAATGGTTTCTGGTTTCTTCTGCTTCTTTATGTAAATTCCAAAATATGTATGTCTGCTAAGAGAGCATCTAGTTTTTTACCTTTCAAAAGAAGACAGTTTGGACACCGTAGCCAGCATAGCCTTTTTAAACTCTATAGAGCTGAATATAGAAGAGTCCACGATGTCATCAACAAGTTTTATTTCTCAGAGCGAAAACGCAGCTTGTACTAGCTGAAGGGAATATATTCGTGAACAGGACTTGCTGACATAATGGAAATGCAATCGAAAATGCTTAAAGTAAAGAAGCAAAAAGTCGACCAAGACTTCAAAATACAGTAGCAAAAATTGACTATAAAATAGAAGGAATTGGCATTGAAACTAAGAAAAGTGGAATTAAAAGAGAAGGAGCTTAAAGCAATGAAAGGCTTAAAATCATGGAGCTCGAAACGAAGGAGAGGCTGGCAATGGAGGAGCTTAATCGCAAATATAAGTAAATTGCCTTTATGTTCGCATATCAAACCCTTTACTTACCTTTTTATGATCACTCATCTTACATACCTCATCACTCATATTTCAGATATCCCTCATCTTACTTACCTCTATATTATTTTCCTTTATATGAACATATAGAGGGAATATAAAGGGAATTGTCCATCATATGAACAAAACAGGTACAACTTCAAATGTTAAAGTTTTCAGGAGAAGCACATAAACAATTTAAGTTTTCTAGAGTATCTAAAGTTGATTTTTATGATCACTATGAATAGTTTTGCATTATAAAGTAAAAAATTTTTAATTTTGATTTTTGTGAATGAAAAAATCTGTGAATTTGTTTATATTATTTTTTTTTTTTTTGAGTTTTGTACCTCCTTTTATTTTCAATATTGCTTTGTTTTGCTTAGAACTGTAAAGCTCAAATATATATATGTGGTGCTCTGTTACATCACCACATAGAGTAAATCTCTACATTCTATTTTACCTTGTGTTACATTAATATTTACCTTTTCGTTACATTAATACTTACCTTTAGTTACATTAATACTTAACTCTCCTGAAGTTGATTTTTATCTTAACTTACATTTCACTTACCTTGATTTATCATTAATAACGTATTATATCATTTAAGCAATTATTGAAAATACTTACACTTGTCTATAAAACACTTGTTATAAAAAACATTTTGAATTGTATTCATTTATTATATTTTCAGAAATTTTCATTTTGAAAATTTCAGTTGTAAAATAATTTCAAAGAAAACAGTTCTCGAAAGATATTCAAATAAAACATAAAAATTGTTCATAAAAAAAAGTTACCAATTGTAGAAATGTATTAAAAGAAATAAGAATTAATAAAAAATATATAAACAACGTATAACCATTTTCTGGGGCAACAAACATACATACATTAGGGCGGGTCGATTTAAAAATCGCCCAATGCTCAGTGAAAATCGTATTCTAGGGATCAAAATAAGAAACTCTGCCCGAGGAACTATACCTCCAAAACGAATTCTATTGCCCCAACTTTTGAATTTTTTGAAAAAAATCACCATGTTTGGCACTTTATTTTATTTATTTTATTTATGTTTTATTTATTTTATTCATTTTTATTATTTTATTTATTTTTTTCTCTTTAGAAATTTATTTAGTCAGAACATAAAAAAATAAGAAGTGAAGTGACCATTCCAAATCAAAAAGTTTACAATGAATCCATCATCCTCTACACCGCAAGATGAAGCAACAACAACATCAACAACTATCGAAAACATGAGGCATGATGTTACTGTTTTTGGCGTGTCTACTGATTTGACTGATCTTAATTTACCAATCCATCTGTATCTTGAGATATTATTTTTACTTGAGCGAACAAAACAAGTTTTCCTTTAAATCATTCACTATTCCAGTACAAGATAACTTGATTGGAATTTGGGAAAAACTTGGTTTGGAAATAATGCTGAAAAAGTGTATTTAATAAATTGAATAGATTGCTTGACAAATACCAAGACCAAATCAAGAGAAGAAACAAAACCCAACAATTTCCAGAGTATGTAAAATCTCTGGAAACAATTTTTTACATTGGAACATGAAAATGCGATTTGAAGGCAGCTCCATGTGCATGCGACTTGGTTCCCGAACGCCTCAAAGAGTTTATGCACGATCAACATAATCATAGAAGACTAACAATGGATGCATTTGTGATGGAAATTGGAAAGCAAGGAGCAACGTCTATGTCATCAATGCCAACATTCCAAGATCCCGATGATTCAACATACGCACCGCCACCGGTTCAAGAAGATATGGATAGAAGCACAAGTTCACAATACACAGAAAGATAAGATTGTTTTAACTTTGCCTTGATATGTGACAGATTTGGTGTGCCTGATAGAGTAGCATCAGCATTTTTTCTTTCCGCTCTTTTCCAAGATTTTAAAATGAAAGATATGCATGGCAAACCTCTCATTGGACAATGGATAAATCGAAAGTTCGCAGATAAAAAGAGAAATGCAGACAAGAAGTGCTTCGCAAACGGTTAGATGATACCAATTTGTTAGCGTTTTCATTCGATGGCAGAAAAGATGATACTTTAACGAGAGATAAGATTTATGAGAAGTATCAAACTAGGATGGTAAAAGAACCTCATCTTGTTATTTTGAGAGAATCGAATTCTGAATTGATTGGTTACGTAAGACTGGAACATAAGATCGCTGAATACAAAACAACCGAATTTAATGATTTTTTCAACGATAAAAATATATCACTGGATGCATTAATTGGCAAATGCACTGACGGTGAGCCAACAAACACTGGCCTACACGATGGAGTTTACGAAAATTCGAATTGCTGTTACAAGGAGCATTGCATTGGTTCGTTTGCCTTCTACACTTCAACGAACTTCCGTTTCGGCATAAGTTTGAATCTTCGTATAAATCAACCAGCACTGGACCTAGATCGGCAACCGGAAAACTGGGCAAACATATCGATACTTGTGAAACTCTTCCGGTAAGTTATTGCTATCACTAATTTATTATAATTGGCAAACGTTTTTAATTATTTTATTATTATATATTTTCAGGTGGTGGACGGCTTCCAGAAAATTGAGTTGAAAAATATGCCCCCTGCTACAAAAAAAATTTAATTTTCCACCGATTCGAAGTACTTATACGACATGGCCCATGCAATTTCTAGTGGCGTGGTTTCGGTGGATCTGGCTGACATCAAACCAGGGAAAATTGTACATACTCGCTGGCTCACCAAGGCCGCTAGATTATTACGATTATATGTGACAACGGAAAATCCAGATGCAAATTTAAGAATTCTGGTTGAATTTATAATTAAATGTTATGTGCCAATGTACTTCAATATCAAGTATTACAGCTCTGTCGTGTGCGGTAGTGCACTATTTTTCAATTTCATTAGTTGGTCACGATTTCTAGAACCTCGTTTACGCAAAATTGTCAATCAAGTAATTACAGATAATTCATATAATGCGCATTCGGAAAATATCTTGTTATCAATGTTGTTTGATGATAGCAAAGAAAAGCGCGACTGTGCTATCAACATAATTCTACGCTCTCGAACCGATGTTGACGACACAACCGAACGTCAAACTTATAAAAAACCAGATATACACTTTTATTGCACAAAACACACGGACATGATCAATATGAATGACATAAATAACGTATTTGAACCACCATTCACGCGAAGCATTCCGCCGAATACATTGAAAGAATACATATTTAAATCAAGATCATCCACCGTTTAATGATCCAAAAATTCCATCACACATACAAGGAACGGAACGACACGTTCATTGAAAATGTAGAGGCTGTTATGGCGACGACATTAAAGAGCCGTGTGAAATTGCCCAGACTTGAAAGTAAAAAAGGCTTCAAACAATATTTCTTTTTAGTTTCTTTTCTATAACTAAGTTAAATTCATTTTTTCATTTACATATGTTCTGACTTAATAAATATCTTTAGAGAAAAAACAAATATTATTATAAATAAATAAATAATTATTATTATAAATAAATAAATAATAAATAAAAATAAAGAAAAAAACATAGCCATTTCGCTAATTTTTTCATGTAAAGTGCCAAAAATTGTGATTTTTTTAAATGTTTGTATAAGGAACCCCCAAGGGGTTCCAGGGGGTAAGACACTGGCATCTGTGGATCGGCCCCCCAAAGTTAGTGGGGGTCGGTCATACATTTGGACTCCATTGGGGCACTCTAAATGGGTCAAAGAGGGATTGTTCAAAATTTGACCCTACGGGACAAAAGTCAAAAGTTGGGGCATTAGAATTAGTTTTGGAGGTATAGTTCCTCGGGCAGAGTTTCTTATTTTGATCCCTAGAATACGATTTTCACTGAGCATTGGACGATTTTTAAATCGACTTGCCCTAATGTATATATATATATTTATTAGAGCTTTACAGTTCTAAGCAAAACAAAGCAATATTGAAAATAAAAGGAGGTGCAAAATTAAAAAAAAAAAATAAAAAAATAAAATTATTTTTATTTCATTCACAAAATAACTGTTGATTCTGATTGAAAAAAATAACGACCGCGAAATAACTTATATTTCTGATTGAAAAAAATAACGACCACGAAATAACTTTTTTTCTGTTTGAAAAAAATAACGACCACGAAATAACTTTTACTTCTGATCAAAAAAAAATCGATAAAAAATAATTGGGGGTATTAGAATTCGTTTTAAAGGTATAGTTCCTCGGGCAAAGTTTCTTATTTTGATCCCTAGAATACGTTTTTTACTGAGCAATGGGCGATTTTTTGCCTCCCCACAAATCGACCCTGCCTAATATAAAGGGTCCGCTAAATAACTTTTTTTTTGAAAATTCTATAAAAAAACTACTGGATATTTTCTCAAATTTCTTCTTAATCTCAAATGAAATTATTTTCCATTCACATGGCTGCCTCGGCTGGCCATGCAGTAGCCTACACGATCGGTCCAATTTTTAAGCACATTATCGATTGTGTGCAGCTGTATTTCACCAATGGCTTCACGAATATTGTCCTTTAAAGCATCAATTGTCTCTGGCTTGTCGGCGTAACACTTATCTTTGAGAGCACCTCACAAATAATAGTCTAACGGTGTCAAATCGCAGCTCCGAGGTGGCCAAACGACATTAGCTCTGCGGCTGATAATGCGATCTTCAAAAACAGGGCGCAAAACATTGAGTATAGCTTCGGCTGTGTGGCACGTAGCACCGTCCTGCTGAAACCAAATCTTGCCAATATCCTCCTTTTCAATTTTTGTGAACAAAAATTCGTTCAACATGGCCCGATAACGATCGCCATTGACTGTAACGGCCACTCCTTGCTCATTTTCGAAGAAAAATGGCCCAATTATGCCTCTGGACCAAAATCCGCACCATACAGTGACTCGTTTTGGGTGCAACGGCTTTTCAATGTATGCGTGCGGGTTTTCTGTGCCCCAAATGCGACAATTTTGCTTGTTTACATACCCGCCAAGATCAAAATGAGCTTCATCTGAAAAGATAATTTTTTTGGCAAAATCGGCATCTTCTGTAAGTCGATCGCAGGCCCACTTCCCAGCGTTGTTCAAGCGTATACACAACCATATTCGTTCAGCGAAAGGATAAAACTAATTATCTGTCAAATCAAACATGAGCTAAGTGTTACCATTCACGAAATAAGCACTAGTTGAAAAAAAGCGTTAGATGGCGGACCCTTTACATGTTTATAAATGCATTACATATTTATTTGGTTTTGTGTAAAATGAAGTAAACCAGTTCTGGTGTTGCTTTCTAGAGCTAAGAAAACTTCTGCTATTTAGATTTCACTGCTGTTTTTGTTGTGGAAACTTATTTGACGTATTCTCACATACTGCTTGTATCTTAATGGCATATTGACGTTTGCGCGAAAAAAACAGCTAACTTTGGGTGTATTTCTTTATTCATTCCGGATAAAGGAGAGAACGAATAGAATAGATTGTTGTTTATCCATAACAGAATGAATAAAGAAACAGTGTTGGAAAAGAAAGAACATTTTGTTTTTATTAAAACCAGAAACATATTTTTCGTATTTAATTAAAGACAACAAATACACCAGATAAAATTTAAAAAATAAAAATGCAACAAAGCAATCTAAAACATTTAATGTAAAAAATTTTTCCATTTTCATTTAACGAAGTTTTACTTCAAACAATCGAATATAACCTCACATACAAGGAATATTCTTTTTATTCTACCTTAGCTGATAGTATAAAAAGAACGCGTTCGGAATATTCCGTAAGAATAAAGAAATACAAAAAGAATATTCCGGATAATCAAAACTGAATAAAGAAACAAAAACAGTCAATCCGAACATCTGGAATGAATAAAGAAATACAGCCTTTATTTCGCACCCATCGATATATCCTACGCATCCTGGCATTTCTTTCTTTGTAGCGGAAATAAGTTGCAACCGTTCACTAGCTTTCGGCCAGAACAAAAATCGATTCTTCAAATGTAGTATCGCTTTAAAAACTCGTTTTTTACGTTTTGAATGGTGCCTCCATCACCCACACCGAACAGAGAAGCTACTTTGCGAATTGAAAGTCCATTGCCAGAGGAGCCCAATCGATAAAGCACTTTTTTGAGCTGTAGTGCAATGGGAAGTTGTGTCGCACTTGAACTTGTTTTAAAGACATCATCGTCTTTTATTAAGTTTAATACATACGAGAACTCTTCTGGGCGAACACGAACCATTTGGTTAAATCTTGTGTCGTTAAATTTCCCTAGCACATTGAGCTGCCATTTGTCAGATTTCAGTACTCCGAAGAGGACACTTCTGCGGTTGCTCAACAAACTAATCATGTTCATTAAAAAGAGTTCGTTAATTTCTTCCTCCACGTCTTCGTCGCCTGGAAAATAGTGTAGGGTATGTTGAAATTTATTGTGAAAAGAACAGATAGTAGTAGAAAGAATTCACTTGTCACGAATAAGCCTGTCGTAATGAAAGTGATTGATGTTTAAGCGCACCAATCCGCTATTTTTGTTGGCTAGAGAGCCTCGCTTTATTTTCGGCTAAAGAGCCGAGTTTGAGAAGTAAAATGGAACATTGAGCTGATGAGCTCAGTTTAAATCGTAGTTAAAATCTGATCTTTATTAAAAAATGTATTGGCTTATAAAGTATTTTTACAAGTATTTTTCTTACAATAATTTTACCACTATTCCCAAGACTCCTCCTTCAATTCCAATATTTTTTGGATTTAGTTTTAAAAATCGATAATCAACCAATCACTTTCAGTTTGTTAACCTTTTTTCTTATTCCCCTTAATTTAATTATTTTCCTCAACATTAATTGGTTCGCTTGAATTCATGGCCTTGATTTTAACGTCATAGGCACTTGTTCGACTTATCGCCTGTTGTTGTTGTAGTGTGTTTTTCTGTGCAATGCACTTGTAACACAACACCGCTGACGCGTTTCAACTTGTGCGGTATCTAGCGGCACAAACGCAAAGGGGTGCTAAATGCACTTCATAAGAATGCACTTCAAGCTGCAATTAGTTGTGTTTACGTTGAGGTTTTTTTTAGAGTTAAATTTGGGAATTTGTCAACATATTATGTTGATATGTTTTCTTATTATTGTTGTCGTACGTTAGATAACTGTAGGTCATTAAAGTGAAGGTCTTTTTAGGTGGATGTTTGCATGATGTATGTAAGTACACTACAATAGTTGCGATTAAGTTTTAAAAAAGAAACAACCAATTTTTTATATACATACTTTAGTCAGCCATTATAACGTCCAAAATATGCTTTTCGCATAAGCCAGCAGTGATTTTATCTTTTTCACTTTCTTTCGGCATTGTGAAAACAAATTTTTAGTTTCGCTTGTTTTGTACCAGCTGATGGAGAGTCAATATAACATAACACCTTATGAGGGGTTGTTCACACTTGTTGTATATTTTCATGTTTTCAACTTAAGACATATGGCATTGTGAATACCCTAATAGTATACCTCATTATGGACACGAATAAAGCAGTACTTTTAGAGATATCGTTATGATGCTTATATCTGAGAAATACATGACATATATGAGATGAGCCAAATTGGAGGAAAATCCATACAAAGTGACTCATTAAAAACAGAAAAGTCTCTTCATATTTCACAAAAATTAGCTTTGTAGAAATTAAATAGAACATTTTCATGATCTTTTTTGTAACTTTCCATATATGCAATCTATATATGACATTTTTTTTTTTTTTGCTTTGATTTGTAAAGTATTAACTCTTTTTTTCTCAAACAAAGACGTAATATTTTTGTGTGACTGAGTAAAAATCGCATTCAGTAATACTAAACGAGCCCATTTACAGGTAGTTTCTAAAGAATAGAAGTGATATCTTCGGTATTCTGGAAAGAATTTTATTTCGTCATGAATTTTTTAGTAGCTAAAAAAACTTCCCTCAAATTTCCCAACAGAAAAAGATATTTAATCGTTATTTTTAAAACAGGCTTTACCTTTATTTTAATTTTTGATGTACAATAACGACATAATATGAATGAATGAATCTGTATTTAAAGTAGTATAATATAACAAGTCGTAATTTCTAAACAAATATATAAAGAGATTTGTGATTTACACATAACATCTATAGTATTAGGAATATACGTATGATTAAAGAAAGATGAAGTTTACTTTGTTAAGTAATAATAATTAAAGTGAATTAAAAACTAATATAAGAGAAGAAAAAAATATATCAAACAAATAACTTAGTTGTAAAAAGATTTATAAATACATTATTATAGAATTATTTATATATACGTTATTATTATATTATAGATTTAACTAACAAACACTTACATTTACAAGATTGCTAAATAAATAAATTAAAAATTAAAAACAATGACTAGCTCGCACTGATTTAATTGAAGACAAAAGATTTTATTTCAAATAGTTGATTACAAATAATGAGTTGAAAATGTTAAAATGTACTTATAATTTAAATAATAAATATAAATAATGATTATTTTTATTTGTGAATGAACAAATACAAGATAATTTCGAAATATGCTAATAATGGTAGAGATTAAGTATTAAAGTATTTTCTGACATAGCGCAAAAGAATATAAATCTATCAGTTGCTTTAAGAATACGTATTAGACTGAAATTGTTTTTTTTTTTTTTTTTGTGAAGAGTCTTTGTAGTATAGTGACATGGTAAATTAAGGGCCATTTTAACGACACAATATTTTGACAAAATTACTAAAATTAATAAAATACAGAATGCAATCTTTTTCATATAAAACAAATTAATTTCAAGTCATAAATCCGCGTTGATAAGCAATAACAGCATAAGTGATATTTTAAAACTTTGACAATTTTTCTTTCAAGTTTTAAATCGCCATATAAGTTATATCAAACCTTTTTTGTGTTAATGTCATAACTTTGTCTAAGGTAATGATATGCGGGATATCAGTCACATCAACAATGCAGTTCTATCTCAATTAAACTTAAGCTATTATTGCTTCTGGACAAGCATTTTAGGCCAGCATTGCTTACATCTTTAAAAATCTTAGCGCTTAACTGATAGTTATCAGTTTCTACTGCAATGTCTTACATTCACTTGACTTGGAAAAGACTTCTTTTTAATGATAAAACAAGCAATACGACAAATATGACAAACACCGAATATATTTCATACATCTCTTTCTGTTCTCCATTCATGGAAATTACATAAATAACAACAATTTGATACAGTTGTTTGGGGAAAAATATATAAAAATTCATTTCATTGGAATCAGTACAAATTCATATATTCGTATTGAATTAAAACTAAAAGAATCGAAAAAATAAAATTAACTCCATTAAAGCAACTTTTGTGGTTGAATTCAAAGAAACCACCGATACATACTTTCGGGACCATACTGGAACACTGGATGGCCATCATTTCGAGCTGAAAACATATAAAATATTCTAAATCATGTAAGTATTTTGCAACTCTTTGCTTCTTACACTTCTTGCTAGGCGCAACTCTACCACGCTGAGCTCCGTTAAACTTTTAATGGTCTCTCGAACTCTACCCGCAGCTTTTGACCAAACATTCACAAATGTTAATATTAAGCCACAACACAAACATATTTGCACCAATACTGTGCGGAAGGTATATTATGTTATTATCGGGCTTGAATTTTCCGGTGAGAAAGAACACTAAGTTAAAACTTCTGAACACTTGTTGAATCGATGAATTGACAAGTATCAAGATGATCTGCAGCTCAAAGTGGACTGTGAGTCGTCGTTCCAATTGAAAAAGTTTTTTATAGATGCCAGCAATCAAGTCAACTTCATCCGCAAGATCACAGGAGCGTTGCATGCTGATCGCTTTGTTTGTGGCAAATGTATTCAACTTTGCACGAACTGCGACAAGATCCTTGTTGAGTGTTTCAAAGAAACAGCATAAGTATAGAATTCCATAAAAGTATTCCGCCTCTATAGCAAAACCTACACATTTCTGTGTTAAGACAGATAATATCACCAGGTAATCTTTTATCGTGTACTTCGAAATTTTTACTAGATTATTTATTATTAAGATCAATAAAAGAAAAAACATGGCAGCACTACGCACGATCACATGACGAACAAAATAACAAATATTTTCAATGTCCTTATTTCGAAAATAGCCGTTTCTAAGTTTAACTCCATCTAATACTAGCTTTTCGTGTTCCACTCTTCCAAACCAATGCTTGATTATGATTAGTAAAGTGCTGATGATGCCACTGTATTTGAAAATAAAAGTTATGCTATCATTAAAGAAGTAGCTTTGCACGTTAAATTGCCTAACACTTGAATAAAACACAAATGTGGCAAACAAGAAAAGTTGAATCAAAACACTGCAACATTTTGCTAGTTTTGTGTGTTTAAAGTTTATGTTTTGAGGCGACAGCAGTCCCAGGATAATGGAACACAAAATGCTACCTCTAAGGAGTAATAATGCAACTTTCTTACTATATCTTTGCAACATATTTAACAAACTGACCGTAAGAAATAAAATTGATGTGCGTATGTTAACATTATTTTCTGTGTCCGTTTTCTACGCAGGCATTTATTTGGGGCAAGCGTAATTAATTGAACAAATATTTGCTTATGTTGCAAGGTACTTTAAATGTATAAAATAATGAAATTAATGTTAGGCGTTAAATGTATACATAGCTAGTGTAAGAAATTTGATGAACTTATATGATAATAGTAGAATACGTAGAAAATTTTAATCGTAAGAATGTGTCAAAAATTACATGAGTATTGACAATTTTGTTAGAAAAACGTGACCACGAAACGACAAACTATTATTATGATTACAGTCAAACTTCCTGTTAGTGAACATCTATACAATGAAGTTCTCCCAACTTTGAATTGATTTAAAAACATAACTTTTTCGTTCTACTTTAAGAGCATGTATTTAGACACGATTTAATTATTTAAAGGTTATTCGTGTTTTTGACGTTTCCTCAAATCGGTATGCTTATTTGAAAATGAGAGCAGAATAAAATTATGAGAGCAATGTCATTTGAGTTAAAAATGCACACACTCAGAAAAAAGTCCTAATTTGAAATCAGCATTTTAACATTTTGAGATAAAAACTTTTAATTTTGCTATAAAAATTTTGAAATCAAGGTAAAAACTTTTGTATCTAAAATTACAAATTTTTAAATAACAAATAGACATGTTTTCTCAAAATCGAAGTAACATTGATTCAAAATGCTAAAAAATATTAGAATAAAAACCTTTGCAAACAAACTTTTGATGTTTAAATGAATGAAAAAATTATTGAATGTAATATAGATTTGTTGTGTTTCACAGATATTTAACTTTATCTTTAAATTCTTCAATCAACAAATTCTTCAAGAAAAAAATCAAATGTTTACACGACAATCAACAGTTAAAAATTTTAAAATAACAGGCAAGCGTTGCTTTTTCTTCGTCTTATTTTTTTTTTTTTTTCATTCGTTCGCTTGTTTTCAAACAAAACAGTAAGAGCAGAACATGATTTAATTATTATAGGTTGTCCATTCGTTTGACAACACCCGTAAATATGTAAACAAAAATATATTCTCTCTCAAAAATACCATGATTCAATTATTATAGGTTGTCTATTCGTTTGACAACACCCGTAAATTTGTAAAAAAAATATATTCTCTCTCAAATATTGTAAATGACAACCAGGGTTTTGTGGTCTTCTATGAAAAAAGTTATGTTTCAGTGTTTTGTTGCGTATTTTTTTTTTAAAAGTAGTTTTTCTATATTTTGCTTTTAGCAGGAAAATAAAATAGTGTGCATTGCGTTTATAATAATTTTTGCTTTGATAATTATTGCGTTGCGAGCCGTTTCTTTCAATTAATAAAAATCGCGACTATTAAGTTGTAATTTTTAAAATGCTCTTCAACGTGCGGTATTGGCAAAACAGTTTATTTTGGTGATGAAATTAAAAAATTTAATGTTCCAGTGATCCAATAAGTCGTTAGCGGTGTGAATAGATTTGCACAACAAAATATTGACATCAGTTTTTTAAAAACTCACTTAAATTTTCAATAAAAACAAACAAGCAGTGCAGGACGTAGTAGAAAAACAGCAGTGAAATGTATCCTTGGATATTTAGTACTGCGAAAAAGTATTATATTCCTGCAACTGATTACTTTGATGGCATTAAAAAATTACTCTTTTGCTCTCCTCTTCAATTTTACGGGTGTATATCTTCATTCTTGTGAGTAAACGTCAAATGAATGGACAACCTATAGTAATTGAATCATGAAAAATACATGACAGCCAAGGTTTTGTGGTCTTCTCTGAAAAAAGTAATGTTTCAGTGTTTCGTTTTGAATTTAAAAAAAAAGAAAATATTTTTGGCAGAACAAAAAAACGATACCTCAACTAGTTACTGAGTTATCGAATTTTAAAATTTTTTGCTTGGAACAATATCTGTTCGATAAAATATCTTTATCTTTACCATTATCTAATAGATTTAAAATATTGACATGTTATTTGAAAGATAATTAAATTATCTATTAGACAAAAAACAAATGAAATAAATTAAAGCAATAATTTCAATTTTGTGAGCAGTTTTATAATACTTTTGCTTTTAATTAGTGATAAAACCGATATTTTCTCAAAAATTTGCAGCATTAATGTGTCAAATTAAAGATACAAAGAAAAAGGGAGGGAAGAGACGTATTCTCAGGCGAAAAAATAGAGAGGCAGAAAAGCGCGAGCAGGAGAAGATTGAGATGTATGGTGACAGGAATGTGGCCCAAAAATTTTTCGAAAAAATAAGACGCCTTGCCGATGGTTTTAAAACCGGGGCCTCTTCCTGCATGGATGAAAACGGTAATCTAGTGACAGATGTCCAGAGAACACTGACATTATGGAGGGAACACTTCTTAGGCCGCGTTCATAGTGGACGCTTTGGCTGAAGCTGATGCATAAAGCTGCTTTGTCAAGCTTTTTTTGATCATAGTGAACGCTTATTCAACGCTGCATAAAGCAGCTTATTGAGCTTATTTCTGTTCAAAGTGCGCGCTTTATGCTTGTGGTTGATATGCTTTGCTTTCATTTGTCTTTTTGGAAAATAATGCCCTAAATTGCGTTTTGCAAAGTAAATGAAAGATTTTTTGTTTAATGAGTATGAAGATTCGCGATGATCACCAATGAAAGATCAAACCAATAACAAACAAAAGTTCAAAGGAACTTGAAAACACAAAGCATAACAATGGTGGAAAGTTCAGCACAAAAAGTACCTAAGAAGTAAGCAAGAACAACGAAAACTATGTAAACTAACGAGATAACACACAAGTGCCTACAACTGAAAAGCACCACAAAAGGACCACAACGCAACAACAACACAACAACGGTTAAAACTTCAGCACAAAAAAATCAACGAAAATATTGTTAACAGGCAAAATAGATAAACATGTGCCGAATAGCATTTTAAAAATGCTCTACAGCAAAGCATAAAAAACAAAATTATTTTTCTGTGTTAGCAAGCGAGATGGAGATATAAGCGCTGAAAAGCATTTGAAATTATGCTTTATGCTAGCTTTATGCTGGCACTATGAACACTTTGAGCTTTTTCCAAATGATTATACACAAAGCGTTTTTCAGCTAAACCTCTCGGCTAAGCTAAAAGCGTTTACTATGAACGCAGCCTTAGGCTTCTAAATGGCGACGCTGACAACAATCCCGCCAATAGAGATAGTATTCCGGACACCCCAATTTTGGATGACAGCGTCGAGGTTTCGCTACCCGACTATAATGAAGTTCTGACAGCTATAGCTCGGCTTAAAAAAAAACAAAGCCGCAGGAGCTGGTGGCTTACCTGCTGAGCTGTTTAAGAACGGAGGCGAAGCTCTACTTAAATGCATTCACGAGCTTCTATGCAGAATATGGTCGAAAGAATGCATTCCGAACGATTGGAATCTCAGTGTGCTCTGCCCAATCCACAAGAAAGGCGATCCCACTATCTGTGCCAATTACCGTGGGATAAGCCTTCTTAATATCGCATATAAGGTCCTGTCGAGAATTTTATGTGAAATATTGAAGCCCATTGTAAACGAACTGATCGGACCTTATTAGTGTGGCTTCAGACCTGGAAAGTCCACCATCGACCAGATTTTCACGCTACGACAAATCTTGGAAAAGACTCAAGAAAAACAAGTCGACACCCACCATCTTTTTGTCGACTACAAAGCCGCCTTCAACAGCCCAATAAGGAAGCACCTGTACTCCACCATGTCTGAATTTGGTACTCCTGCAAAACTAATACGACTTTGCAGGATGACACTGAGCAACACCAGCAGTGCAGTGAAAATCGGGAAGGACCTCTCCCCACCATTTATTACCAAACGAGGTTTCAGACAAGGTGATTCCTTATCGTGCGACTTTTTCAACCTAATGATGGAAAAGATCATCCGAGCTGCTGATCTGAGACGTAGTGGCACAATATTCTACAAGAGTGTTATGCTGCTTGCGTATGCTGATGACATCGATATCATTGGACGTAATACGCGCGAAGTCTGTGCAGCATTTTTCAGATTAGAAAGAGAGTCAAGTCGAATGGGTCTGGCAGTGAATACAGATAAGACGAAATACTTAGTGTCAACAAACAAACAGTCCCTGCGTCTTGGAATCCACGTTACCGTTGACAATACCTCCTTCGAGGTTGTGAAGAACTTCGTTTATCTGGGATCCAGCATTAATTCAACCAACGACATCAGCATTGAGATCAAACGAAGAATAACTCTTGCCAACAGATGTTACTTTGGGCTCAGTAGGCAATTGAGAAGCAGAGCTCTCTCTCGACGAACAAAAATCACGCTCTATAAATCGTTCATCAAGCCCGTCCTACTTTATGCATCACAAACCTGGACGCTGAGCAGTTTAGATGAAAAGACTTGAGGAGCATTCGAGAGAAAGATTCTTCGTAAGATCTACGGACCAATCTGCGTCAATGGCGAGTACCGAATACGGTGGAATGATGAACTGTATGAGCTGTACGCTGACATCGACATAGTCAAGCGCATTAAAATCGAGCGGCTTCGCTGGCTTGGTCATGTTCAGCGCATGAAAGACGATGCTCCAGTGAAGAAAACATTCGATTCGGTACCCAGCGGCGGTCAACGCAGAAGAGGCGACCGCATCTTCGTTGGAAAGACCAAGTAGAGGACAACCTGACGACGCATGGAATTTCCAACTGGCGCCAGCAAGCGAAAGACAGAAATGTCTGGCGCAAATTCTTAGATGAGGCAAAGACCGACATACAGTTGTAGCGCCAACTAAGTAAGTAAGTAAGTAATGTGTCAAAAATATATATTATATATAAAGCCCACAGTTTTATCTTTCATGAAATATATAGAAATCCATATTCATTTTTTGAATTGACTCTATGTTTAATATATTTGTTGCGATGATCAACTATTTAATTTAATAAAATGGAAGCTGTTGACCAAAATTGATCAGCTAAAAGTTTAAAATTTTTTTCTTTTGCGTAAATTGAAGCTTCAAGTTTAAAAGTCTTGACGAGTAGAAACAAATATAAAGCTGTCATTTTTGGCACCAACTGTGTATTCAGTTAGTGATAGACCAAAACGAAATTTAGTATATCTCATTAAAGTAGTTTTTAACTCCAATACTAATTTGTACTGGGGGAGTTAATTTTGTACTTAAAATTTATATGCTTTCAGAATATATGAGCTTCTAAATTAAACGTATGCTCTGATTGAATGCTGTACAATAACTGACTTTATTGAAAGACAAAAAGAACTTAAAAACTAGGCAAGTTATATAAAAAAGAATACCAAAGTCATAAATGCATTGTAGCGGGAGAGAACTTGTTGCTCATCTGCAGGTATGGGTACTAATACATTTACTGCTTCTGTGTTGTTTCTGTTTTTATTTAATTTTTGCACTTTTTTCTGCTAAATAAGCCTTCAAACTCTTATACTCCACACTGCAGTGCACAGTGGCGGGGAAAAAATTATGCTTCGGCGTCAACATTCTCCCCACCTTGAAAGTATCCATATACTTTCAAAATAAAGTTGAAAAAATTAATTAAAGTATTAGTCTAAAGAAATAATCATGTTAACAGTTTTGTGTTTATATGAATGGTGATATCTCAAACTATTATAATTTCGTGTTCTATTATTTTCAAGGCATCACTCAAAGAATAGGCAGTGGGCAGATTTTATGTACGTTTCTTTTTAAGACGCCTGATGATGTTCGAAGTGAGACGACTCTAACAAGTCTATCATCTCCGGGGTAGATTCCTTCAATTCTCCCCAGCATCCATTTATGTGGAGGGAGATTATCTTCGGCAACTATGACTAAAGTTCCAATTTTAATGTTTTCGGAAGTTGTAGTCCATTTACGCCGCTCTTGCAATAACGCAAGATATTCCTTGGACCATCTTCTCCAGAATATCTGTTTTATGTGCTGAATCCGTTTCCATCGATTGACTGGTGGAACATTTAAATCATCCTCATTAAAAGGTTCGGGAATACAGTTAAGAGGTCTGCCAGTCAAAAAATGACCTGGTGTAAGGGCTTCTAAATCATTCGGATCAGACGATGCTGGATACAGGGGCCTTGAATTCATGATAGCTTCTATTTCAGCGACGACAGTGGTAAGCTCCTCGAAAGTGAGAGACGCTCCATTTATATGGTGAACAAGCATCGATTTTGCTACTTTAACAGCACTCTCCCAGAGTCCACCCATATGGGGAGATTGAGGAGGAATGAAGTGGAAATTTACACCGCGTGCTGCGCAGATATCGCTTACTTTATTTGGATCCACATCTTTGAAAAGCTCATTCGCCAGTTCTCTTAGTTTTCTAGCGGCTCCAGTAAAATTTGTAGCGTTGTCGCAGTATAGATCCGAACTCAAACCACGTCGAGCAAAAAACCTTTTTAGCGCGCAAAGAAAAGCTGCTGTAGATAAATCGGAAACTACTTCAATATGGCAAGCTTTCGTCAAAAAGCACACGAATATGGCTAGATAGGCTTTTGTTGGTCGTTTACCCCGTAATTTAACATGTATTGTTATGGGACCAGCGAAGTCCATACCAGATTTTTGAAAAGGGTGCGTCCCACCCATAACGCGATCTTTTGGTAGGTTGCCCATTTGCTGCTCTATGGCCCTTGGTCGCTGCCTAAAACATGACATACACGATCTGACTACTTTTCGCGTAACTTTTCTGGCGTTAACAATCCAAAACCTCTGCCTAATAAATGCTGATAGAGCTAGAGGACCCGCATGCGAATTAATTTTATGTAAATAACTTGCAAGCGCAAATGAAAAAGCATGTTGGCACGGTAAAATTGCCGGGTGTTTAGCTGTAAATTCAAGTTCGGAATTTGAAAGCCTGCCACCTACTCGCAAAATTGGAACGCGTTTAGAATGATCAATAAACGGGTTAAGTTTTTGTATTTTTGATGATTTTATAATATGATTAGAACTAATTGCTTGCAGCTCGCCAGCGAATGAAATTTTTTGAATATTAAATAAAATGTATTCAAGTCCTAATCTGAGTTCTGAGACCTTTAGCGCTGCTGAATATGGGGTATTTACACCGCCAGCTAGTTTCTCTCGAGCATTATTCACCCAGCGCGAAATATAAGCAAAAACTCGATTCAACTTCAAAAAACAATTGAGAAATTTGCAGTCTGAAACCAAATCTACTGCAGAAGTTGGATTTATAGTGAGAACGATATTATTTTGACGCCCTTCTGGTACAGACGCGTTGTCACTATTTAGAATGAATCTCTTCGGAGGCCAGCTAGCAACATCTGAACTCAAGAAAAGAGGACCCTTGAACCACAATGCGTTATCTTTAAGCTCGCCAGGCCACATACCCCGAGAAACAATATCGGCTGGATTGGATTTTGACTCTATTTTATGCCATTCAGACGCTTTACAAAGTTCTTGAATTTGCGAGACGCGATTAGCAACAAAAGTCGTCCACCGTGAGGGATGCGACGATATCCAGTGAAGAACTATAACCGAATCTGTCCAATAAAAAGTGGAATTAAACCTGATTGATAAAATTTGCTGTATGCGATTCATCAGCTGAGCAAGCATGACAGCACCTTGTAATTCTAAGCGCGGCAGAGAAGTAGATTTGAGCGGCGCAATCTTAGATTTTGCAGTTAGCAAATTTACCGATATATCTCCATTATCGTCTATTGTTCGAACATAAATCGTGCAACCGAATGCTCGTATGGAGGCATCTGAGAAGCCATGCAACTCTATGAGTTTTGCTGAAGAAATATCAGCAACAGCTCGCGGAAATTTAAATTCCGACACTAATTTTAGCTCGTGGCGGTATTTAAGCCACCTTTCGTGTAAATTTTGTGGTAAGGACTCATCCCACTCTAGCTGTAAGAGCCATAGCTCTTGCATGAAAACCTTTCCCAGAACAATTATTGGATTGAGTAGTCCTAAGGGATCGAAAAGTTGAGCTAGCTCCGACAGCACTATTCGCTTTGTAATTTTGGCAGAAAATTCATTGCCATAAGAAAATCCAAACTTGTCTTGGTTAGAATACCATAAAACACCCAACGTTTTTGCACAATCGTTATTTTCAATACTTAACGGTTCTTGCTCTTGCTCAGAGCCAAAATCCTGAATTGTGAACGAAGTGTTCGATCTCCATTTGTGCAGCTCGAATTTGCCAAGATTGAGAAGATCTGTTATCTGACTTTTTAAAGTAATAAGCTCCTCGATTGTATCTGCGCCTGCCAATATATCATCCATGTATACGTTTTTCAGTAAGACTTCGCTTCCATGTGCATATTTTTCATGAAAATTCTCAGCTAAAAACTGTAAGCAACGCACTGCCAAATAAGGCGCTGAACTAGTGCCGTAAGTTACAGTTTTTAGACGCAATATATCTATATTTTGCGATTTATTTTCGCGCCAAAGTATACACTGCCAATTACAATCTTCTGCAGCAACTAAAATTTGTCTATACATTTTGGATATATCAGCAGTTAACGCATACTTAAAAAGACGAAATCGAACTAAAATATCAAACAATTCCGGCTGCACTCTAGGCCCAATGAGTAAATTGTCATTTAAAGAAAAACCATTGCTTGACTTGCAGGAAGCATCAAAAACGACGCGCAACTTGGTCGACGTACTAGTGGGGCGCAAAACAGCGTGATGTGGCATAAAATATTTAAATTCTACAAGAGGCAAATGCGTAACGATTTCTAAGTGATCTAACTCGCGATATTCGTCAATAAATTTTTTATATTCGGATTTCAAGTGTGGATTACGCCCTAATTTTTTTTCTAAACATTCGAATCTTTTCACCGCAATCGAATATGACTCGCCAACTCCTACTGGCGGATTTTTAAATGGCAGTCGAACTACGAATCGGCCAGACAGTGTGCGCTTTACAGTGGCCAAAAAATAATTTTCGCAGTCCTGTTCCTCAGGAGTTAAATTCGATGATTCTGAAGTCACTTTTTCGCATTTCCAAAACTGCTCTACTAATTCGGACAGTCTGTTATTCTCCTCCACTGCACTATTGGACACTACAACCGATTTTAACTTTTTTGAGTGCATGTATTCACCAGCTAAAATCCATCCTAAGAGAGTTTTCTGTAAAATTGGCATATTATCGCCTAAGCTGATCTGACCCACCGATAGAAGTTTGAAAAATGTCGAGACCCCGAGAAGCATATCAACCACCTTCGATTCATTAAATTTCGGATCCGCAAGCTCAATATTTTTAGGCAAGTTCCACTTGCTGACGTCGAGTACTACATTTGGAGCATATTGAGTGATAGACGGCATGACCATAAATTGGAGAGCATCCGAATAATTGGTTAGCCTAGAGCGAATTACGGCACTGACCTTGCCCAACGACTCCGTTTTTGCACTTCCTATGCCGCTTATCGAGATTCGATCGTATTCCACGCTCAACTTTAATTTATTCGCGAGATCTGCAGTTATGAAATTCAACTGGCTACCAGAGTCTAAAATTGTGCGACACTCTACAAGTTTCCCTGACAAATCTTTAACAAACAAGACTGCAGTTGCGAGAAATTTTACCGAATTCGAAGAGAGTAAGGAATACAACGAGCTCGAATGAGAAAAACTTGGAAAGTCGGGATTCGAGGCCTCTTTTTTTGAGTCTGTTAAAGTTGTCACTGGCTTTGTTTCAACTGCTGAAACTAAATTACCATCCCGTTTTCCAGTTCGGTGCAATAATTCATGATGTCTGCCTTCACACTCACCACAATGTTTAGCTGAACACTCTTTAACTGGATGCGACTTGAGCAAACATAATACACAAAGAGACTGCTTTTTGATTTCAAAATACCGTTGAATTGGCGACAACTTCAAAAATTCTGAGCAATTACCCACGTTATGATTTTTTTTACAGCATGGGCACGTCATCTCATTTCGTTCTCTGTATGTTGTCAGCGAAAAAGACTGTGATTTGTTCCCTTTATAGTGTTTATTGTTATATTTTGACGGTGGCTGACGATCATTTTTTGAATCATCCCTAGATAACGACCCGTTAAACTCACGATTCTCGAGAGCAGTACAACGATTCGCTAAAAATCTCGAAAAACCATCCCAAGACGGCAACTCTTCGAATTTCACTTGATCTTCCCATTTTTTCAATGTTTCCGAATCAACCTTTGAACGGATGAGATAGTATATGATAACGTTTGCTACATCTTCAGTACTGCCTAACGATTTGAGAGCCCTGAGATGGGAATTCACATTATCAATTAGTTCTCTTAAAACAAAAGGATTTTGCTGAGTAAGCCGCGGGCTTTCAAATAACTCTTTTACATGCGCTTGAAAAATAATAGATTTGTTTTCAAACCGATTTTTTAAAAGAGAAAGAGCGTGAGTATAATTCTCTGCTGTGAGCTCTAGCGACTCAATAGCACGCAGAGGAATCGGACCCAACGCCGAACGCAAATGCACAAATTTGGATAAATTATCTAAGTCCGAATCGTTATCAATCAACGAGGAAAATGTATTGAACCAATTTGTCCAATCCGTGTATTTACCAGAGAATGATAATATTTTAATCTTCGGCAAATTGGCCAACCGAGCAAAGGCTATAGTGCTATTTTGAGCAACTGAACCAAAATTATGTGTTGAATCCAAATGACTCGAATTTTTGCGATTATGCTCTGAAATGCAATTTAAAATGCGTGATTTTACCTCACAGTATAATTCTTCGTAAACTTGACGCTTTGAAAACTCGCTGGATTCTCCATTTTGTTCTATTTCTGATTGAACCTTGTTCAATTGCGAAAATATCGACTCAGCTATACTAGCTCGAGTTTCAAGTTCAGCAATTGCCATTGTATTTGATTTTTTGTCCATTATTGACCTTATTTTTTCCAGCGAGTTTATCAGATTTTCGCGAGTTGGGCATAAGGCCGCATGCTTATTTTTTGGTGACATAATTCCACCAAAAAAGCAAAATAAAAATTAAAAATTTATTAAACCGTTTGAAAAGAATGACGCAATACCATATATCGAAGAAATAAGGTAATTTTCAACGATCGCGTGATCTACACTTCTAGCCGAATTATATAATGACCCGTTAGACTATACACATATGTCCCGTAACAAGACCCACCGTATGCCTCGTGTCGCAAAAAAAAAAACAACAAAAAACAAACGTGCTACCAGCTTCCAAATAGCAAAACAAAAATTTCACTTTTCTTTGCACAACCAAATTGACTTTTTACCCTTTGGGGAAATTGTTGGATCCACCGTCGAGCTTGCTGACGAGTATATGCTAACTTTACCAGCGAAAATGACGAAAGTTCCAACGATAATAACAAAGTCCAAAGATTCTGGTCGTCTCGTGTCCAAAATAATTCCGAAATTTTGATTGGAATGTTAAAAGGTTTCTAAACAGGAACCTTGCTCTGCTACCAATTTTAACTCCAATACTAATTTGTACTGGGGGAGTTAATTTTGTACTTAAAATTTATATGCTTTCAGAATATATGAGCTTCTAAATTAAACGTATGCTCTGATTGAATGCTGTACAATAACTGACTTTATTGAAAGACAAAAAGAACTTAAAAACTAGACAAGTTATATAAAAAAGAATACCAAAGTCATAAATGCATTGTAGCGGGAGAGAACTTGTTGCTCATCTGCAGGTATGGGTACTAATACATTTACTGCTTCTGTGTTGTTTCTGTTTTTATTTAATTTTTGCACTTTTTTCTGCTAAATAAGCCTTCAAACTCTTATACTCCACACTGCAGTGCACAGTGGCGGGGAAAAAATTATGCTTCGGCGTCAACAGTAGTTATCAACTATATGATATTTTTTATCGGAAAAGTGTTTTAGTCATCTCTGATACCTGCGATCTCCAAATAAAGACGATTTTGTCAATCCTGACAATTAATGTCATTCCTGTAACAATTCAAAAATATAACAAAATGCATACAAATCAATTTCATGATGCTCAAAATCAGCTCTCGAGCTAAGGGTTTTTTCAGCCATGTATACTTATATAAATTCTGGCGTCGCTAGACAGGATTACTTATTGTAGCTTCAGTTTTATTTTTAAATTTAAGCAATTTGCTACGAAAACATTCAATCTATATTTTAAACCATGTTTTCAATGAAATTAATTTCTAAACTGACTCTTCTTTAACTAAATGTAAATTCAAAGATAAAAAGTAATACTTAAAATTTGTTGTGTTATGTGTGCTGTATACATTTTTTATTATTTCTGCATTGATTTACACAACAAAACCTTATCATTACCTTTTAAAAAACTCAATAAAATTTTCAATCAAAACAAACAAGTAGTGGAAAACGTAATAGAAAAAGTAGTAGTGAAATGTATCTTTGGGTATTTAGTACTATGAAAAAGTATGATATTTAGGCAACTAAGCTATAGTTTATCATGAAACAATTACTCTTTTGCTCTCCTCTTCAATTTTACGGGCTTATAGCTTCCTTCTTGTGAGAAAACGTCAAACGAATGGACAACCTATAGTGATTAAATCATGGAGCAGAACATTCGAAATCTTAAAAACAACATTTTGTAGTATTTAATTATACAGTAACCAATTTTCTTTCAACATTTTTTTTTTAAAAAAAGTTTTACATATTGTTTTAAAAGGGAAACAAATTTGAAAGCAATAACTCCAGCCATTTCCATTCATTCCAGAAAAACTTTTGGGCATGAAACAAAATGTTAAATTGGCAGCTATACCAATGAAAAATTTTGATTTTACCAATGTTTTTTTTCTGAGTGCACGGTTGCCTAAATATCATACTAATTGGTATTAGATTGACTACTATTAATTTTGTTCTAGTTCTTTTATTGCTCTGATTTCTTAGTGCATTAATAACTTTTTAAATTATTTAAATTTACTGACTTCAATGAAAATTAAGTTAATAAATATATAAGAAATATAAATGCTTAAATAAATATAATTTTGTTCTTTTATTTAAAAAAACACATTAATAATATTAACTGTGAAACCTAAACAAGAGCGTTTAGTGGCGCGCTCTCAGCCGCTTTCCGTTCGCGTTCAATTTTCATCCCTAAATAAGAGTGGTGGCCTCATGTCAGATGTGGTTGAAAAGTGTTGGGCCTATAGGCCGAAGTCAGCGGAGTCAACAGTTGTGAGCTGTTGTGGAAGCGATACTTTAGTGAGCGATGTTTTTCTCTGAATGTGTTGTTACTCTTAGGGCCAATTTTTCAGTGCGAGTTTAAGCTCTAGTCAACTTAAACTGAGGTTAGCTCAATAAAATAGGACGATTAAGCTCGGTTTAACTAGATAAAGGGTGTTTTTTATAAAGTGATACAAGTTTAAATCATAATAAAACAAAGTGATATATTTTTAATATAAATGAAACGGGCTTTATTGGATAGAAAATTTAGCGACATTAATGTTTAAAGCTAATTGCGCCATATAGCCACCACGGCTGGCGCGTACAAGGCGCAATCTGGAACACCAATTTTCACAAACTTTTCGCAGCATTTCTGGCCGTATCTCGCCGATAACTCTTCGAATGTTGATTTCCAGATGTTCAATTGTTTGTGGTTTATCGCCGTAGACAAGTGACTTTACATAACCCCAAAGAAAATAATCCAATAAATCACACGATCTTGGGGGCCAATTAATTGGGCCAATTCGTGAAATTATTTTCTCGTCAAAAGTTTCCTTGAGTAAATAAATTGTAGCGCCCGCTGTGTGGCATGTGGCTCCGTTCTGTTGGAACCACATATCAGCAAGATTAATGCCAGCTAATTGAGGTACGAAAAAACTTTGAATCATGTTCCTATACCGTTCACCATTGTAACGGACAGTAACATTCTGACCATTATCGTTTTTGAAGACATATGGGCCAATGACTCCGCCAGCCCATAAAGCGCACCAAACAGTAATTTTCTGTGGATATAATGGTGTTTTGACAAAAGCTTGTGGATTCTCCTCACTCCAAATACGACAATTCTGTTTATTTACGTACGATTCAACCAAAAATGGGCTTCATTGGAAAATAAAATTTTCCATGGAAATTCAAAATCAGTATCAATTTGTGCTTCAGCCCATTCGCCGAATTGGCGGCGCATACGATGGTCGTTTGGCTTTAATTCCTGCACAAGTTGAATCTTGAAAGGTTTTAGGCCAATATCTTTTCGTAAAATCTTCCATAAAGTGGAAGGATACAGCCCCAGTTGCTGAGAACGGCGACGAATTGATTGATTAGGATCATCTTCAATGCTTTCCTGTACAGCGGCTACAGATTCTTCAGTACGCACTGTTCGGCGTCTCACGGGATGCACATTATCAGTAAAAGTAAATGTGGTCCGAAAACGATCTATTGTTCTTCGAATTAGCAGATCTGAAGGACGATTATGTACACCATAAAATATAGAACCATTATTTTGATTAAAAATTTCCACAATTTGTACGCATTGCTCTGGTGTAAGTCGATTTGTAATGAAATGTCAAAGCAAATTAAACAAAAAACAACTATCAGCTGTTAAATGGGTGGTAAAATAAAGCAGTGATGCCAACTCAAAGTTGTATTACTCTATAAAAAACACTCTTTATTTGAGAAATACATGACCTTTATGAGATAAGCCAAATTGGATGAAAAGCCATACAAAGTGACTTTTTTAAAATCAGTAAAGTCTCTTTGAATTTCACAAAAATTAGTTGTATAGAAATTAAATAGAAAATTTTCATTATCTGTTTTGTAGCTTTAAATTTTTGCAATCTATTTATGACAAAAGATGATAGAACTCCATTATAAGAATTTTTATTTGACTTTTGGTTTGATTTGCCAAATGTCAACTCTTTGTTTTTCTTCAATCAAAGACACATTCTATTTGTGTAAATTTGATTTAATTTCTTAATATTTCCCTCAAATTTCTTAACAGGAAAAGATTCTAGTTGTTATTTTTGAAACTGGCATTACCTTTATTTTATTTTTTGCTGCATATTAACGACATAATATTTTAACAAAAATACAATTAAGCACAGACTGCAATATTTTCAAAATTTAAGAAATTAATTTGAACTCATAATTCTGTGCTGATAAGTAATAATAGCATAAGTATTATTTTAAAATTTTGAGAATTTTTCTCCAAAGTGTTAAATCGCCATATAAGTTATATCAAAGATATTTTGTTTTAAAGCCATTATTTAAGCTATGGTAATGATATGCGAGAAAACAGCTATATCAACAATTCAGTTCCATCTTAAGTCAACTTAAGCGATTATTACTTCTGGACACAGACTTCAAGGCTAGCATCGCTTATATCTTTAAAATTTTAGCACTTAACTGATAGTTATGTTTCTTTTACAATATCATAGACTCCACTGACTAAGAAAATAGTATTTTTTAATAATAAAACAAACAACACGACAAATATGACAAACACCGAATATATTTCACACATCATTCTATGTTCTCTATTCATTTACTTGCAAGACTTTGGGCAACAGATTTTCTTGTGGAAATTATATAAATAACAGCAATTTTATACAGTTATTTGGAGAAAAAAATAATTACAATTAATTTCACTAGAATCAGTACAAATTAATATATTCGTACTGAATTAAAACTAAAAGAATCGAAACTATAAACATAACTCCTCCAAAACCACTTTTGTGATTGATTTCAAAGAAACCACCGATGCATACTTTCGGGACCATACTGGAACACTGGATGGCCATCATTTCGAGCTGAAAATATATAAAATATTCATAATCATATAAATATATTGCAACTATTTGCTTCTTACACTTCTTGCTAGGCGCAACTCTACCACGTTGAGATCCGTAAAACTCTTGAGGGTCTCTCGAACTCTACCCACATGTTTTGACAAACATTCACAAATGTTAATATTAAGCCACAACATTAACATATCTGCACCAATACCTTGCGGAAGGTATATTATATCATTTATATTTTCAAGTTTATACTTGTTGGTGAGAAAGGACACTAAGTTAAAACTTCTGAACACTTGTTGAATCGATAAATTGACAAGTATCACGATGATCTGGAGCTCAAAGTGGACTGTGAGACGTCGTTCCAATTGAAAAAGTTCTTTATAGATGCCAGCAATCAAGTCAACTTCATCCGCAAGATCACAGGAGCGTTGCATGTTGATCGCTTTGTTTGTGGCAAATGTATCCAACTTTGCACGAACGGCGACAAGATCTTGGTTGAGCGTTTCATAGAAACAACTTATATATAGAATTCCATAAAAGTATTCCGCCTCTACAGCAAAAAGTATACATTTCTGTATTAAAATGGAGAATATCAACACGTAATCAAATATCGTTTTCTTAGCATTTATTCCAAGATTATTTATTGATGAGATCAATAACAGGAAAAATATGGCAGCACTACGCACGATCACATGACGAACAAAGAAAATATTTTCAAAGTTTTTATTTCGGAAATAACCTTTTCTAAGTATAACTCCATCTAATACCAGCTTTTCATGCTCAACTCTTCCAAACCAATGCTTGATTATAATTATTAAAGTTGTGATGATGGCAATGTATTTGAAAGTAAAAGTAATTAAATAATTAAACATGTAGATATTCACATAAAGTTGTGTGACACTTGAATAAAACACACATGGAATGAACAAGAAAAGTTGAATCAAAACACTGCAGCATTTTGCAAGTTTTGTGTGTTTAGAGTTTATGTTTTGAGGCGACAGCAGTCCCAGGATAATGGAACACCAAATACTTCCTCTAAGGAGCAATATTGCAATTTTCTTACTATATCTCTGCAACATATTTAACAAACTGGCCGTAGGAAATAAACTTGATGTGCGTATGTAATAATAATAATTTTCTTTTCGGTTTTAACGGTGGCATTTATTTTGGGCTAGTGTCAATATTCTGTTTGAACAAATATTTGTTTATGTTGCAAAGTACTTTACATTAAATATATACATATAGTCAGTAAAGAAAATTTGATGGACTTATATAATAATAGTAGAATACATAGACAATTTTAATCGTCAATCAAAAATTACATGGATATTGACAGTTTTGTTAGAAAACCGTGACCCCGAAAAGACAAACTATTATTATAATTACAGTCGAACTTCCCTTCAGTGAACATCTATACAATGAAGTTCTCCCTACAATGAATTAATTTAAAAAGCACAGCTTTTTCATTCTACTTTAAATGTTTGTATATAGCACTGTTGCCAATTAGGTGCTTTTTCCCACAAGATTTGGTGAATTTTGAACATTTTGGCGCAAGAAAAATGAAGTTTGGTGCATGATGGAAATTTTAGTGATTTTTTTAATTTCGGATCCACCAAAAGTGCCTTAGTTTGTGCCTTAAAATTTAATGGAAATTGATCTCAAGATGTGCTTTAAAATCCTCGAACACGTGTCTCTTTTTTTTCGATATAGAACACTTAAAAAAAATTCATGTAAATCAAAAATGGTTCGGTCATTTTTTGTTCAAATCTGTACGGTTTGTAAAAGAATGTAGGAATCCAGGATGTAGTGTCATAAATAGCAACCTATCTCGACAATGAATTAACCAATTTAAAAAAAAATTAAATCAAGACAATTAAATAACCTACAAATGCTTAGAACAAACTTTGTCATTTGGCTCAGTAAATTTGACGGAATGAGAAGAAATTCGGCGATTTTTTTTTTTTTTTTTTTGAAAAAAATCAAATCGAATAATGTTTCAATAATCTAAAAAAATCGAAATCTCAAAAAAAAATCTCAGCTTATCATTTTGTGCGTAACGATAATTCTTTGAAGAATAAAACTCACTGCCTTTGAGGAAAATTCATGGTATAATGAAGTTATAGACCATTGAGTGAAGGTACCGAAATGATACTTTTTTATGATTTTTCATTTAATGCCGGTTAATTTAATATAAACACATCTAAAATTAATTTTTAATTAAAAACTTTTATTTTTAACGAAATATTAAATATCTACATAAAGCCTTAATAAGTACAGAATAAAAAGAATACCAAAAAAATATTGACTTAAATAGGAAAGGAAATAAGATACAGATGTTGAATTAGAAAACAATTAAATAAGTTCAGAAAAGTATTCGAAAATTAAGATGTTTGGCAATGGTTTAAAAATTATTTTGTCCCATTTTATCGATTGTATTCAGATATATATATATATATATATATATATATATATATATGTATATAAAAAGAGGTCTTATTCGCTTCCACTCAAGCCTTTAACTCAGAGTTAGATATAAGAAAAAGAGTACGCTACAAGCTGGTAAAGCTAAAATTTCGGCCTAATTAAATTTTTTTAAATCTTGATGATTAAAACTGGTGAAATGAGCAAGAGAGCGAGATTATTTTATATAAACACATCTAAAATTAATTTTTAATTAAAAAATATTATTTTTAACGAAATATTAAATATCTACATAAATCCTTAATAAGTACAGAATAAAAAGAATACCAAAAAAATATTGACTTAAATAGGAAAGGAAATAAGATACAGATGTTGAATTAGAAAACAATAAAATAAGTTTAGAAAAGTATTCGAAAATTAAGATGTTTGGCAATGGTTTAAAAATTATTTTGTCCCTTTTTTATCGATTGTATTCAGATATATATATATGTATATAAAAAGAGGTCTTATTCGCTTCCACCCAAGCCTTTAACTCAGAGTTAGATATACGAAAAAGAGTACGCTACAAGCAGGTAAAGCTAAAATTTCGGCCTGATTAAATTTTTTTAAATCTTGATTTAAACTGGTGAAATGAGCAAGAGAGCGAGATTATTTTCATGCGATAACGATCCTGTCAGTTTTTGTTACGTGTGTGGTAGATATGTTTTTAATAAAAATAAATATAAATTCACGGATTCGCTACAAAAAAAGTATGGCCAGTATTTTGCAATGGCACCTGAAACTTTAAATCAACATTGAACACCTTGTTTTACATGCCTTGTGTGTCAATCAATTTTTACCTCCAAGTAAGTATTTGTTTTAGAATGTTAAGGATATGAAGGGTGGGCCATCGGTAAGGTGTCCTTTATATGACCAAATTTCAAAAATTTATGCCACAAGTATTTATAAAACTGAGAAAAAAATTAAAATAGGAGAAAACTATATTTTCTAAAAGAAAATTTGGTTTTACGGCCCTGATTACAATAATTTATTTTTCCCCACAGACAAACATGAAATTCGTCAAGCCAATGATTTGGAGAGAGACTCAGTGTCATGTCACTGAATGCTATTTTCGCTTATGCAAACAGAGTGGCTTCGGGAAAACTATGCGATTTAATTACCCGAAAAATTCAGCTGCTGGGTTTACGCTTCCAGTTCTGCATTCAGATGGAATACAGTATCCGAAATTTCAAATTGAAAGAGCTATGTCAGAAGAAACAAGCATGTAACAGGAAAGCTGGCGAGACAAAGAAATGCAAGTGGAAGAAATGCCAAAAGTAATGACGCAGCCGGAATTAAACGATTGGGTTAGAGATCTGAATCTTACAAAAGGAAATGCACAATTAATTGCATCGCGCATGAAAGAACGACACTTCTTGGCTATCTATAGTCAGTTCATCAAACTACCGTGACCGGCATGACCCTTATGCAAAATATTATAGGATGGAAGACAACGTATGCTTTTGTCACGATATATCCGGGTTGTTTGTGGAGCTACATCAACCGTATGACGCAAAAGAGTGGAGGTTGTTTATCGACAGCAACAAAGATAGTTTAAAAGTTGTTGTATTAAGCAATGGAAACCACAATTCATCCCTACCCATCGCACATGCCGTCACTATTAAGGAATCATATGAGGCAATCAACAAATTGGTGAAATATATTACATATGAAGAGCATAACTGGAAAGTTTGTTGTGACTTATTTTCGCCATGTTGCGTGGATTACAAGATGGTTACACTAAAAATTGCTGCTTTCTCTTACTTTGGGACAGTCGAGCTCGTGCTGAGCATTACATCAAAAAGGACTGGCCTAAAAGAGAGGACGAAACAGTGGGCATGCACAACGTCAAATATACAGCTCTTGTTGACATGGAAAACATATAGCCCTATCACGGTTCACAACACAACAGTAATTGCTGTCTTCAATGTGTAAATTTCTATTACGGTAGACAATAAAGCAACTGAATACATTCCACTTTTGTCTGTCAACAATTTTGTGTCTTCAATACACTTACTACGCAACACAGCAGTTGTGCTTTATTGTCTTGTTATCTGCCAAATTTTGAAGACAGCTAATTTGGTGTTGTGTTGAAGAAACGAAATAGATAAAAAATGAAAATTTTATTTAAAATTGCGTTTTTCTTTATTAATTATGAAAATTTCAAAGAAAATTGATAATACGTCTCCTTGTGAACAGAATTATATTGAATTTAGCAATTGAATTCGAAATTGTTTGTTTGTTTACTTTTTTATTTTGACAGTGACCAGTTCACAGTTGCATCGAAACGTACTAATTAGATTTTGTTTTTATTTTGAGAGTACGAAAATTTCTGCGATGCTACCTTTTTATTATTTTGGAATATTTATGATAGAAAGAAGTGCTATTTTATTTTATTAGTTAAGAAATGCCGGGAGAGGGGTTTTAAACTAAAAACAAGATGTATTTTAAATTTGCCATAATTCTTAAATTAAAGTTATGCTATTGGCATCAGAGAACTGCACAAGCCTACTTGAAGTCTATTTCAAGTACTTGCTTGAAATACAAGTTCAAGCTAGCTTGAGCTTGATAATTTTGAATCAAGTAAAGCTTGTAATTGAATATAAATAAGCCCACTACAGCTTGCGACTTGCAACTATGCTAGCTTACAAGCGAATGGCATGAAGTTTCAAGTAGAGGAAAGCTTGATGCTTTCGGCAAAAAGCTTGAAAAGCTTGAAATTGAAGGCAAGTATCCAATTGAAGCAAGTATCCAAAAAATTCAATGAGCTTGTTTAGAGAGAGCTTAAGCATAATAGGACATTTAAGGATTCTGTAAACTACGTGGTTGGAAGTTTTAGGGGCAAATGATTTCGGAAATGATGTCAAAATTTAAAATGGCGGATAGAGTTGCCACCAAGATTTTTTTATTTTGGCGAATTCTTGTAATTTTGAAATTCTGACAACGGATTTGATTTCGAATATAATGTCACAGTTGTAAAATTTAAGATGGAGGTTAGGGTTGACACCTAAATTTTTACCACAGTATTGACACCTAAAAAAATGTATTTTTAAGAGTTTTAAACATCATTTATCAATGTTAAGGGGTCGCTGATTTCGTGATAAAGTCAGAATTTTAAAATTCAAGATGATGGATAGGGTTGCCACCTTAATTTTTTTGTAGTTTAATGAATTCGGGGCTGGCAAAAAAATGGTACACCAAAAATGGGTCGCTGAATCCGAATCCGTTGTCAGAATTTCCAAATTATAAAATTTTGAAATAATAGGGTTGCCACCTAATAATATGTCTTTACAAGAGTTTTAAACGTCATTTATCAGTGTTAAGGGGTCCCTGATTTCGAATCTAAAGGCCCAGCTATAATAGACGTAACGTAACGTGGTCTAATGTCAATTGAGCAGTGTGTTCTTTCACTTATTGTTTCAAACAATACTTTCTTATACAAGTGATTATAATAAACGTAACGTAATGTAACGGGACGTAAAGATCCGTTGGATTTCGATATCTACGTTACTTTACATTACGTCTGTTCAAAGAACAACTAAACATTGAGGTTAGATTCGATTATTGCGCTATTTTATATTGTTGAACTACGCTTTTTGTAGAGTTTTCGTCATTAATGTGATAGTTCTATATATCCACAGCTATGAATGACGAAGTTTTAATTGTACTTGTACAGGAACGTGCAATTATTTACGACAAACAACTGCCTGGCTACTGCCTATTATAATTGCTACAACGTTTTCTTACATTACGTCCCGTCATGTTAAAATTCAAGATGGTGGATAGTGTTGCCACCTTAATTTTTTAAAAATGGTACACCAAAAATGGGTCGCTGAATCCGAATCCGTTGTCAGAATTTCCAAATTACAAAATTTTTAAATAATAGGGTTGCCATCTAATAATATGTCTTTTTAAGAATTTTAAACGTCAATTATTAGTGTTAAGGGTTCGCTGATTTCGAATCTAAAGTCAAAATTTTAAAATTCAAGATGGTAGATAGGGTTGTCAGCTTAATTTTTTGTATTTTTATGAATTCTGGGCTGGCAAAAAAAATGGTACACCAGAAATAGGTAGCTGAATCTGAATCCGTTGTCAGAATTAAAAAATTATAAAATTTTGAAATAATAGGGATGCCACCTAATAATATGTCTTTTCATATGTTCTTTACTTGAAACTTCGTGCCGTTCGCTTGTAAGCTAGCATACTTGCAAGTCGCAAGTTGTCGTGGGCTTATTTATATTCAATTACAAGCTATACTTGACTCAAAATTATCAAGCTCAAGCTAGCTTGAACTTGTATTTCAAGCAAGTACTTGAAATAGACTTCAAGTAGGCTTGTGCACTTCTCTGGTTGCTACTATAAAAAGGGTCCGTGTTCCCGGCCAAAAGGAGGGGAAGGGAATTTTTTTCAACACCATTATAATCTTAGTAAAAAAATGCTTCCTTGTACTTAAAAACATTTTAAAATCCAGCTATTTCATTATACTAGATTTAATCCTATTTTTTAACGCCAGTTGAAATTAACGGGCTCACAATATTTCCTTTTCATGTGGCAAAAAAATTCTTATCAAGATAGTACTTTTTGCTATTTAAAAAATACTTTTTAATGAGTATGTTTCTACTTTTCTCCGAAGCAACCCTGGACCAGTCAAGCAACGAATTCAACATACGTTCCACAATCAAACGTGGCAACAACGTATCGTTGTGAACCATAATAGTTCGCAATTGTTGTGTCTTCTTGACTGTTGTGTCTACTCGTAAGAAGACACAGCAGTTTGTTGCTGTGAACCGTAATAAGCCTAATAATTTTGCCACCTTTGCACATCAAACTCGGACTGATAAAAAACTTCATCAAAACCCTGGATACAGATGGTTAAGCGTTTACTTATTTAAGAGCAATTTTTCCAAATCTAACGCTGGGAAAGATTTAGGAAGGCGTGTCTGATGGCACTCTAATAAAAAAATTGATAAGAAATCAACAATTTGAGAGCTTGTTGTCATCCGATGAGAATGCTCATCAAAAAAAAAAAAATTCGCCGAATTTCTTCTAATTCCGTCAAATTTACTGAGCCAAATGACAAAGTTTGCTCTAAACATTTGTGGGTAATTTAATTGCCTTGATTTAATTTTTTTTTTTTTTTTGATTGGTTAATTCGTTTTTGAGATAGGTTGCTATTTATGACACTACATCCTGGAAAAAGGGGAAATTTTTAAAAAAAATCATATCTCCAAAACTTATCCATAGAAAATTTGTTTATTGTGATATTCGTGTTTAGAAGGCCAAAGTCCATAAGAAAAAATTAGTGGCTAGTGTTACCAAATCGGACGATGAGTTTTTTAAGTTACATGTTGGTTGAAAAGTTTTGAAAGCAAAAACTAAAAATATTTAGTTTTATAAATTAAATGTGTTTTTCTATTCAATATAGCCTCACTTAACTTCAAACAACTTATTCCAATGATCCTCTAATATTTTTATAACATCTCTGCAGTAATTTTTCGGAAGATCTGCAAAATACTGTTCCATGACAGCAAAAGCTTCTTCATTTGACTAAAAACACTTACCACGAAGGAATAGTTTCAAGTTTTTAGAAAGGTAGTAGTCACTGGGGCCAAATCTGGTGAATACAGTGAGTGTTCAAGCAATTTGTACCTACATACTTTCAATTTAGCCATCGCACAATAAGGTATTTTATGGCAAAAGTAAGCATTTATCAAAAAAAAAAAAGTTTTAAAGGTTCAAAATAGTGTTCAAACCCTAAAAAAGAAGATAAAATTCTGCATTAATAGGTGAAAAAATTGTTGAAAAATATTTTACTGCTTACCAGCAATGCACTTTAAAAGTCATATTTTTTCACATTGAGTGCGCGCAATGGCAAACGTGTTTATCTGCAATTTTTAAATTTATTTTTTGTACATTATTTTAAAAAAATTACATAAAATTATGATAAGATTAAGTATTTAAACATCATAAAATTAATATTTTTTATTTTTGTGAAATAGTGTTTCTATGAACTTTATTTTTTTATTTGTATTTGTCTTGTGTACTTTTACTATGTTAATAGAGATATAGATTCAAATTGAGTAGAATTGAGGTAAACTGTTGTGATTATCGTAAACTAAGGACATTCTAGTTATATTCTGTAAAAAAAATTGTGCCATTGCTGTTTACTTTCGCGGAGTTTCTATTGGCTTACTATATCTTCATCTCATAAATCTGTGATTTCCTTGAAAAAAATTTAAATGAATAAAAAGTACAAAATCGATTTTCTTGTTTATTCAGAATATATATTAAAATTCAAAACTTATGTGCAGAATTTCAAGTCGATTTATTAAATTTTGTGGAATTTTAAGAGATTCTACAGTTTTAATAAAGTCAATTTGTATAGCAGAAAAACGTGTTTTTTATCCGATTTGATTCAATTTCAATATTGATCTTTACATTTTAGATGCAAGCTGAAATACCAAATTTCATTACGATAGCTTTAAAATTACGGATGTAATCATGTCGACAGACAGACAGACGGACAGACGTACAGGCTGTTTTTTTCTTATTTGGACCCATTTTAACTAAAAAAAAGTCAAAAGTTCTCTCTGTCTTCTAAATGACTTGAACCCATTTTCAGAATTCAATACCTGACTGTGTTACGGCCGAAAGCACTTGAAAGAAAGTACTTTTTTGCCATTTTTCAAGTTCAACAGGCCAGAAACGAAAAAAACTCTAAGGCTGTGAAAATTTATATGCAATTACCTGATTTCCAATTTTATTATCTAAATTTTGAGATGCTGAATCGGATCTCGATCGGGCTTAGTTTACCTTAAAAATTGTTAATTTACTAAAATTGTGCAAAACTCATTTTTTTATACCTTATTATAGACACGAATAAAGCATCACTTTTAAAGATATCGTTATGATGCTTATATTTGAGAAATACATGACCTTTATGAGATAAGCCAAATTGGATAAAAAGCCATACAAAGTGACTTTTTTAAAATCAGTAAAGTCTCTTTGAATTTCACAAAAATTAGTTATATAGAAATTAAATAGAAAATTTTCATTATCTGTTTTGTAGCTTTCCATGTTTGCAATCTATTTATGACAAAAGATGTTAGAACTCCATTAAAGGAATGTTTTATTTAATTTTTGGTTTGATTTGCCAAATGTTAACTCTTTTTTTTTCTCCAATCAAAGACACATTCTATTTCTTAACTCAGTCAAAATTTCTTAACAGGAAAAGATTTATAATTGTAATTTTTAAAACTGGCATTACCTTGATTTTATTTTTCGCTGCATAATAACGACATAATATTTTAACAAAAATACAATTATGCACAGACTGCAATATTTTCAAAATATAAAAAATTAATTTGAACTCATAATTCATAATTCTGTGTCGATAGGCAATCACAGCATAAGTCATATTTTAAAATGTTAAGAATTTTTCTCCAAAGTGTTAAATCGCCATATAAGTTATATCAAAGATTTTTTGTTTTAAAGTCATTATTTAAGCTATGGTAATGATATGCGAGAAAACAGCTATATCAACAATTCAGTTTCATCTTAAGTCAACTTAAGCGATTATTACTTCTGGACACAGACTTCAAGGCTAGCATCGCTTATATCTTTAAAATTTTAGCACTTAACTGATAGTTATGTTTCTTTTACAATATCATAGACTCCACTGACTAAGAAAATAGTATTTTTTAAAACAAGCAACACGACAAATATGACAAACACCGAATATATTTCACACATCATTCTATGTTCTCTATTCATTTACTTGCAAGACTTTGGGCAACAGATTTTCTTCTGGAAATTATATAAATAACAGCAATTTTAAACAGTTATTTGGAGAAAAAAATAATTACAATTAATTTCATTAGAATCAGTACAAATTAATATATTCGTATTGAATTAAAACTAAAAGAATCGAAACGATAAAAATAACTCCTTTAAAACCACTTTTGTGGTTGAGTTCAAAGAAACCACTGATGCATACTTTTGGGACCATACTGGAACACTGGATGGCCATCATTTCGAGCTGAAAATATATAAAATATTCTAAATTATATAAATATATTGCAACTATTTGCTTCTTACACTTCTTGCTAGGCGCAACTCTACCACGCTGAGCTCCGTAAAACTCTTGAGGGTCTCCCGAACTCTAGCCGCATTACTCGACAAACATTCACAAATGTTAAAATTAAGCCACAACACTAACAAATATGCACCAATAATGTGCGTAAGGTATATTATATTATTTTTGGACTTGAAATTTCCGGTGAGAAAAAACAATAAGTTAAAACTTCTGGACACTTGTTGAATCGATAAATTGACAAGTATCACGATGATCTGGAGCTCAAAGTGGACTGTGAGACGTCGTTCCAATTGAAAAAGTTCTTTATAGATGCCAGCAATCAAGTCAACTTCATCCGCAAGATCACAGGAGCGTTGCATGTTGATCGCTTTGTTTGTGGCAAATGTATTCAACTTTGCACGAACTGCGACAAGATCCTTGTTGAGTGTTTCATAGAAACAGCATATATATAGAATTCCATAAAAATATGCTGCCTCTACAGTAAGAAGTATACATTTCTGTGTAAAGATGGCTAATACCAACACGTAATCAAATATCGTGTTCTTAGCATTTAAACTAATATTTTTTATTGATACGATCAATAACAGGAATAATATGGTAGCACTACGAGCGATCACATGACGAACAAAGAAAACATTTTCTAAGTTCTTATTTCGGAAATAGCCTTTTCTAAGTCTAACTCCATCTAATACTAGCTTTTCATGTTCCACTCTTCCAAACCAATGCTTGATTATGATTATTAAAGTGGTGATGATGCCAATGTATTTGAAAATAAAATTTATGCCATCATTAAAGGGGTAGATATTCACTTTAAGTGGCGTGACACTTGAATAAAACACAAATGAGACGAACAAGAAAAGTTGAATCAAAACACTGCAACATTTTGCTAGTTTTGTGTGTTTAAAGTTTATGTTTTGAGGCGACAGCAGTCCCAGGATAATGGAACACCAAATACTTCCTCTAAGGAGCAATATTGCAATTTTCTTACTATATCTCTGCAACATATTTAACAAACTGGCCGTAGGAAATAAAATTGATGTGCGAATGTAATAATAATAATTTTTTTTCGGTTTTAACGGTGGCATTTATTTTGGGCAAGTGTCAATATTCCGTTTCAACTAATATTTGCTTGTGTTGCAAAGTACTTTACATTAAATATATACATATAGTCAGTAAAGAAAATTTGATGGGCTTATATAATAATAGTTGAGTACATAGAAAATCTTAATCGTAAGAATGTGTGAAAAATGACATGAATATTGACAGTTTTGTAAGAAAGCCTTCAGACCGAAACGAAAAATTATTATTATAATTATTATAATGGAATTTTGTAACTGAAATTATAGGTTAATAATTTTCACTGTTGCGCCGTGACGCTATGCTATGTCTACACAGAAAGTTAAGTTTGAGGTAGCAGTAACAATAAAGTTAACCCATTTACGACTGCTCCTAAGTCGCAGGATAAAAATCAATAGAAATTTATACAAGTGCTGCATATTTTGCCTCTGAGTTTTTTGTGAAAAATGTTCAACTCAGAAGGAAGATGTTTCGAAAAAATAATCAAATTACTATTGACTACGATTAATAAGTAATCGTGAATACCTCCAATGGAACCGAATGGCTCACGCCGCTTTATTACATTAGCTAATTTTAGGACACTGCGTTAAAGTTTGCTTAAAATTATAAACTTGTGCTTTCCCGTTTTCCAGTTTAATATTGCATCAGAAACGCTAGGAAAAACATGGATCTTTCCATGATACAATCATGGATTTTTCTTTGAAGATACGGCAGCATTGTGTTTTGTGATTTTGATTTTACTTATCGGTGTGATAAATCTCTTTACCCTACCTTATTTTTCTGCCATGACTCCATCAAAATATTTATTTTTCTAATTAAATTTTAAATGCGAACTCCTTTTTTTTTTTTTGAAATCACAAAGTAATTTTTTTGTATTACTGAGTAAAAATGGCACTCAGTAACACTCCTTGAGTCCACTTATAGGTAGTTTCTAAAGAACAGAATTAATTTCTTCGAGATTCTATAAAGAATTTACTGAAAAATGTCATGAATTTTTACGTAGCTAAAAAAACTTCCCTCAAATTTCCCAACAAGATTAGATCGTTATTTTTAAAACTGGCATTACCTTTATTTTCTTTTTTGCTGTATAATAACGACATAATAGTTTTGACAAAAATACAATTAAACACAGAATGCAATATTTTTAATACATACATAACAAATTGATTTCAATGCATAATTCTGTGTCAAGAAGCAATAACAGCTTAAGTCAAATTTGAAAGATATGAGAAATCTTGCTTTAAAGTGTTAAATTGCCATATACATTATATGAAAGGGTCTTTTTTTTCTTTTATAACTTTGGCTAAAGCCACGCTAGAAGCTCCTGATCTTGTGTGTTTATAGTGATATATGCGTGGAACTCACTTCTGTCATAAGTCGACTTAAGCGGTTATTGCATCTGAACAGGCATTTTAGGCTGGCATTGCTTACATCTTTAAAAATCTCAGCACTTAACTGAAGTTATCAGTTTCTTTTGCAATGTCTTACATTCAATTGACTTGCAAAAGTGTAATTTTTTATGACAAAACAAGCAACACATCAAATATGACAAACACCGAATACATTTCATAAATATTTTTCTGTTCTCTATTCATTTACTTGCACGACTTCGGGCAACAGATTTTCTCGTGGAAATTAAAATTATAACAGGCATTTTATACAGCTATTTTTGGAAAAAAATATTCAAATTAATTTCATTAGAATCAGTACATATTAATATATTCGTATTGAATTAAAACTAAAAGAGTCGAAACGATAAAAATAACTCCTTCAAAACCGCTTTTGTGGTTCAATTTGAAGAATCCACCGATGCACACTTTCGGAACCAAACTGGAACACTGGATGGCCATCATTTCGAGCTGAAAACATATAAAATATTCTAAATCATGTAAGTATTTTGCAACTCTTTGCTTCTTACACTTCTTGCTAGGCGCAACTCTACCACGCTGAGCTCCGTTAAACTTTTAATGGTCTCTCGAACTCTACCCGCATTTTTTGACAAACATTCACAAATGTTAATATTAAGCCACAACACTAAAATATTTAAGCCAATACTGTGCAGAAGGTATATAATAGCTTCTTTTGTTTCGGGCTTGAATTTGCCAGTGAGAAAGAACACTAAGTTAAAACTTCTGGACACATTATAAATCAATAAATTGATAATTATCAAAATGAGCTGGAGTTCAAAGCGGACTGTGAGACGTCGTTCCAATTGAAAAAGTTCTTTATAGATGCCAGCAATCAAGTCAACTTCATCCGCAAGATCACAGGAGCGTTGCATGCTGATCGCTTTGTTTGTGGCAAATGTATTCAACTTTGCACGAACTGCGACAAGATCCTTGCTGAGTGTATCAAAGAAACAGCATAAATATAGAATTCCATAAAAGTATTCCGCCTCTATAGCAAAAACTACACATTTTTGTATTAAGACAGATAATATCAAGAAGTAATCTTTTATCGTGTACTTCGAATTTTTTACTAGATGATATATTAATATTATCAATAACAAAAAAAGCATGGCGGCACTACGCACGATCACGTGGCGAACAAAATAACAAATATCTTCAATGTCCTTTTTTCGAAAATAGCCGTTTCTAAGCTTAACTCCATCTAATACTAGCTTTTCATGCTCCACTCTTCCAAACCAATGCTTGATTATGATTATTAAAGTGGTGATGATGCCAATGTATTTGAAAATAAAAGTAATGCAATCATTAAAGGAGTAGATATTCACATTAAGTTGCGTGACACTTGAATAAAACACAAATGAGACGAACAAGAAAAGTTGAATCAAAACACTGCAACATTTTGCTAGTTTGGTGTATTTAAAGCTTTTGTTTTGAGGCGACAGCAGTCCCAGGATAATGGAACACAAAATGCTACCTCTAAGGAGCAAAAATGCAACTTTCTTACTATATCTCTGCAACATATTTAACAAACTGACCGTAGGAAATATAATTGATGTGCATTTGTAATAATAATTTTATTTTCTTTTTATTTTGAAAGTACTCTAAATGTATTAAACAATGAATATTATGTGAGACGTTAAATATAGATAGTCAGTAAAGAAAATTTGATGGACTTTAATAATAGTTGAATACATAGAAAATCTTAATCGTAAGAATGTGTCAAAAATGACATGAATATTGACAGTTTTGTAAGAAAACCGTGAGCCCGAAACGAAAAACTATTATTATAAATATTGTAATGGAATTTTGTAACTGAAATTATAGGTTTATGATTTTCACTGTTACGCTGTGACGCTATGCTATGTCTACTTGCTCCTAAGCCGCTAGCTGAAAACCAATGAAACTTTATATAGGGGCTATATGAGCTTTTCTACGATACTTTTCCTATTTAACCTCTGAGTTTTTTTGAAAAATTTTTTTTGAAACGAAACTCAGAAAGAAGATTGGGTCATTTTATTTAATTTAAAGTCGTAAAGTGTACTGAAAAGTGTACAAAACAAAAAATTTGTACAAATTTACAAATCACTCTCTTAACCCTTTTAATGGCTTGGCTAAGCTAAGAACAAAAAAATTATTTTGAGGGAATGTTCCTATAACTAACTTAAATGTCCTGAAAAGTTGAAAAAATCCTTTGATTTTTACCTGCGCTATTAATGTTTTGCAAGCTTGTTTAAGGAAAAAATTGTTTTGCTCCTGTTTGGCACAAACTCCTGTTTGTTTCTTAAACCCTCTCAATATTATTATCATTAAAGCCATAAAAAGATAAAAAAAACCTTAATTTGATTTTTGTCTGGATGATTTTTTTCAAGGCAAGAAAAATTTTTTTTGCTTTTCATCAGCATAAAATCGAAAATCCAACTGACTTTTATTTAAAATATTTTTTCTTCTTAAGTATATCTTATATCTTTTTTTCATAAAAAAAATTCCTTTTTGACGTGTCGAATATATTGAATATATCGAATATATATATCGAATATATCGAATATATTATAATTCACTGAAAGGGTAAAGATTGGTAATATCCTGGATATCAGTCATTTATACAACTTGCCGGTGTCACATTATATTCTATACACGGAGGGAAATAATATTCTTATATTAAGCAAATATTTTGCTTGATATAAGAAAATTTCAAATTAAGTCGGATTTGCTTAAATCAAGCATTAAAAACTAAAATTAAGAAAAAAACAATTATAATGAGCATTTTTATTGCCAAAATTGAGCAAAATAAACATTTTTATTGCCAAAATTGAGCAAAATAAACAAAAGCTTGAAACAGGCATAAAATACTTGATTCTGTAATCTGGAACAAGACTTGAATCAAGAAAATATTTTCTTAATTTAAGCAAACGCAGATTTCTCGCCTTTGAACAATTCAGTGAATTACAACAATCATGAAAATCTTGAAGTTGTTGTAAAAGAGTCGCTAGACCACAAAATCTACGTTCAAGATCACTGTCGCCAATGTGTGCCAACAAAGCATGCGAAAGTGTTGTTGCTTTGTCAAATCGAGCAAATTATTCTAGTTTTCAGCAAATTGTTTACTTGAATCAAGCAAAATGTTCTTAATTGAAGGAAAATAAATTTCTCAAATTAAGTACATTTTTTCAATTTAAGCAAATTATGCCAGTTTACTTGAATCAATCAGATTGTTTTCAATTCAAATAATTCTAGTTTTTAAACAATTGTTTACTTGAATCAAGCAAATTTTTGTTAATTTCAAGTTTTAAACAAATGTTGCTTGAATTGAGTACTTTTTTCATAATATCGTGTGTTTGAAATGTGCTCTTTTTATTCTAGCAAAATAATGCTTGAATTGAGAAATTTAAGCTTGAGTGTAAACTGACAACGTATTTGCTTGATTTAATTCCGTGTAATAACAAAATTATCGATTACTTAATGAATTATATTGATTTATTACTAATCGCGAGAGTATATAATATAATGCTTTCCGCGAGTAGTTACGATCATCAAAGTCCAAATTCTGATTGATGTATCCTTTAATCGGTAGCATGCTCGACGATCCCGTTTGTGGGAAATCTTTCTATGAGTAATGAAGGATACAACATTGTTTAATATTCTTGCACGGCTCTCAGTTATTCATACATTCAATTCCGCTATTTGGTGATTCCATTTCAAAGCGACCACGTTTCTGACATCACTATTTTTGAAACCCCCTAGATTTATAGTTCTCCTGAAAAATTTTATATCAGCGTACTTATTTTTATTTAAAATTTTTTAAAAGATATACACTGTGAAAAATATCAAAAATTTTAAAAAATACAATTTGTGCATGTATTTACTTCAGCTGTTGTACTTCAAAACCGTCAGTTGTACAGGAATAACATATGCATATATCTTAGGGCCCTTGAGTGGGTCTTATTGGTGGTGTTTTTTTTTTTAGTTTTTTTTTAACCTGAAATTTTCAGTCATATTTTTCATGGTCTTCGCTACAAATTTTTTATCTTTTTAATATCGTTTTAAGGGATCAATTTTACAGGACAACACAAAATTAAAGGTTGGACCTACAACGATTACTATTTTAAAAGACATTTTAAAAAAATACCTACAAAAGATATCCTATTTTTAAGGATGCTGTTTGAGGTATTTATACACAATAACGCACTTCAAATAGCTTCAGAACGCACACAAACCCTCTGTTGCAAGAAATTCTTTAACAATATATTAAACAAGATATTTTTTTGTCATTTATAATCTAATATATAAAAATCTCGAATAATAGGTCGTAAAGTGTATTTCACTTTCCTACCCCCAGTGGGCGTTGCACCTCCCATACAACCCAAATTTGCGTTATCGAATATCTTTGGAGTTATAAGCCGCTTAGCCTCGGAATTCGGTATTCGACCACAACTTACACGTCGTGTTTCACTGATAACATTTTATGGGAGTTGAACAAAAGGGCGTGGCACCTCCCATACAACCCAAATTTACAATATCGAATAGCTTTTGAGTTATAGGCCGCACAGCCTCGGAATTCAGTCATCGAACTCAATTTATACATTAAGTTTTACTGATAACTTTGTATGGCGTTGGACAAGGGGGCGTGGCACCTTCTATACAACCTAAATTTGAGAATTCTATAGCTTCTGAGTTATAGATCGCACAGCCATGAAATTCAGTATTTGACCACAATTCACATAAACAGTTTCACTGATAACATTTTATTCGCGTTTGGCAACGGGGCCGCGGCAGCAACGCGCTGGGTTTAAGCTTGTTTTTTTATAAAATATTCTAAGAATTTGGACAAAATCCCAGCAAAATTTTTGATAAAAATGGGACATGCATTCTTAGGGACACTACTTCTAAAAGACATTCTATAGATCCAATTGAGTTTCTTATTAGCTTTATTAAGAAGTGCTTTCAAGAGGTATTCTCAAAAACTACTTCTTGAAGGCATTCAAATAGCATTTAAATTCAATTAAAGTAAAAAAATTAAATATAATTATAAAATTTATTTTACTTGGAATTTTTTCAACACCCAACAAAACCCAAGCACTTCTCATTTCCAACACCAAAATAGCAAAAAAATTGGCAAAAGGGATATTTTTCGTGGGATTTCTGAAACCCCCACTAACCACATTTCAAAATTTCAATACAATTTTATGAAAATATTTTCTTAAGCTATAACTACTACAGACACAAGAAATTGTGCGAAAACGTTAAATAACCTGGTCGTTAAGGAAGTGTTAGAAGCATACCATTTTGAAAATTTATACTTTAAGTAATTTTACGGAACAAAATATCCAAGAATAAAAAATACAAATTTTGGAAAAAAATTTACGAGGATAGTTAAGTATAATCGTAAGCTATTTTGTACAAAAAATTAAAAAACCAAAATTCGGTTACCAAAACTATTGCTGTTGAAACTTATCTTCTTTTTTTTAAGTCCTTAAAGTGCCCACTTCTGGCATTTCGATCACAAAAACCAAAAAAATCAAAACACATAGATAAATTTCTCATTTGAAATGACTTCAATAATTCTAAAAAAATATTTGTGAATTTCGCTAGCAACTCGACCAGGACCTTTTGCATTGTGATTGCTGACATCAATTTTACGAACCATGATACAATAACTACAGGGTAGGAAAGACAGTTTTTATTGCTACCTCCAAATTTCAAAAAAGAAATCAAAATAGAGAGCGTATGGTCACACGCAATGACCGCATTCTGCGGAGTAAATACATAGTTGGCAAGTTTTGTGTTAAAATTCGCTGAACATTGTACAATTATGGGAGCGCTCACTAAACCTGATCAGGTAGCGAATGCCATTGAATAGAGCAAAAAATTCTGTTCACCACACTAAACAATCGAAGCCGTTCAACGAAGATTCATTCGGATCGCACTTCGCGATCTTCCCTTTCTGACAGTTTCAACTTACCTCCTTATGCAGACCGCCTGAAATTGATTAACATGCAAACTCTTGCAAAATGAAGGGAAGTTTGCCGATGTACTCTTCATTCATCAACTTGTATGCGTAACCATTAACTGCCCAGCACTACTCCAATTAATAGCATTTAACACCAACCCACGTACTCTTAGGTCTATTCCTCTCTTCCACCTCAACTTTCACCGCACCGACTACGGATGCAGTGAACCTGTATCCAAGATGCTTTGTGTAACCAGCAATTTGATCGGCAAATTCGATTTTCATCTGAGCAGCTGTCCACTCCGAAATGCCCTTCTCTAGTCCAACGCCACTTCTTCTTAACTCCTACGCCACTTTTTCCCCCTCTCTAATGATTTTCTTACAATTAAGAAATGGTACGTATAATTAATGATATTTGTAAGTTCCCTTTACTTCGCGTATTTTCTTTTTGATGTTCGACGTGTTCTTAAAATTACGTCATTCAGGTGGGCGGATTACGCCTACCACGAATTGGATATCTTTCGAACACTAAAACAAGGAAAAGAGAAAAAAAAACAAAAAATAAATATTAATAAATAAATAAACCCTGTTAGAATAATCTAAGTTCTTAATTATTCAGCTTGTATTTAGCTTAACGAATAAACAAATAAATAAATAAATAATCTTTTTGTATTATTGATTAAAAATCGCACTCAGTAACACTTGTCGAGTCCACTTTTTTGTAGACGATTTCTAAAGAAAAGAATGGATATCTTTGAGATTCTATAAAGAATTTTACTGAAAAATGTCATGAATTTTTATGTAGCTAAAAAAACTTCCCTCAAATTTCCCAACAGGATTAGATCGTTATTTTTAAAACTGGCATTACCTTTATTTTATTTTTTGCTGTATAATAACGACATAATAGTTTTGACACAGCTATTTGGGTAAAAAAAATTACAATTAATTTCATTAGAATCAGTACAAATTAATATATTCGTATTGAATCAAAACTAAAAGAATCGAAACGATAAAAATAACTCCTTTAAAACCGCTTTTGTGGTTCAATTCAAAGAATCCACCGATACATACTTTCGGAACCAAACTGGAACACTGGATGGCCATCATTTCGAGCTGAAAACATATAAAATATTCTAAATCATGTAAGTATTTTGCAACTGTTTACTTCTTACACTTCTTGCTAGGCGCAACTCTACCACGCTGAGCTCCGTAAAACTCTTGAGGGTCTCTCGAACTCTACCCGCATTATTCGACAAACATTCACAAATGTTAATATTAAGCCACAACACCAACATATCTGCACCAATAATGGTCGGAAGGGATATTAAATTTTGTTCGGTATTGAATTTTCCGGTGAGAAAGAACACTAAGTTAAAACTTCTGGACACTTGTTGAATCGATAAATTGACATGTATCAAGATGATCTGCAGCTGAAAGTGGACTGTGAGACGTCGTTCCAAATGAAAAAGTATTTTATAGATGTCAGCAATCAAGTCAACTTCATCCGCAAGATCACAGGAGCGTTGCATGCTGATCGCTTTGTTTGTGGCAAATGTATTCAACTTTGCACGAACTGCGACAAGATCCTTGTTGAGTGTTTCATAGAAACAGCATATATATAGAATTCCATAAAAGTATTCCGCCTCTACAGCAAAAAGTATACATTTCTGTATAAAGACAGATAATATCACCAGGTAATCTTTTAGCGTGTACTTAGCATTTATTCTAAGATTATTTATTGATATGATTAATAACAGGATTAATATGGCAGCACTACGAACGATCACATGGCGAACAAAGAAAACATTTTCTAAGTTCTTATTTTGGAAATAGCCTTTTCTAAGTCTAACTCCATCTAATACAAGCTTTTCATGTTCCACTCTTCCAAACCAATGCTTGATTATGATTAGCAAAGTGCTGATGATGGCATTGTATTTTAAAATAATACTTATGTAATCATTAAAGATGTAGGCTTCTTTTTTATGTAAAGTGAAACTTGAATAAAACACAAATGTGGCGAACAAGAAAAGTTGAATCAAAACACTGCAACATTTTGTTAGTTTTTTGTGTTTATAGTTAATGCGTTGAGGCGACAGTAGTCCCAGGATAATGGAACAAAAAATGCTACCTCTATGGAGCAATAATGCAATTTTCTTACTATATCTCGGCAACATATTTAACAAACTGAGCGTAAGGAATAAAATTGATGTGCGTATGTTAACATTATTTTCTGTGTCCGTTTTCTACGGAGGTATTTATTTGGAGCAAGTGTATGCATTCATTAGAGTATATTATTTGAACAAATATTTGCTTATGTTGCAAGGTACTTTAAATGTATAAAACAATGAAATTAATGTTGGACGTTTAATATATATAGTTAGTATAAGAAATTTGATGGACTTATATAATAATAGTTGAGTAGATGGAAAATTTTAATTGAAAGAATGTGTCAAAAACTACATGAATAATGACAGTTTTGTTAGATATTATTGTAATGGAATTTTGTAACAGAAATTATAGGTTTATCATTTTCACTGTTACGCTGTGACGTTATGCTATATGTCTGCACAGAGAGTTATGTTTGAGTTACAAAAGTACCTACAAAGTTAAGAAAACTGTTTGGTTCTGTGTTTTTTACAAAAAAGTGTTATAAATTTTTAAGAAATTTTTTTTTTATATAAATTTGCTACTAAATAGCGAAAAATGTAAAACTATTTGTTGATAATAAAAGTAACAAATTTTCAAATTTGGCTTTATTTCTTTTTCAAAGTTAGCCTTATATTCATTACAAAAGGAAATAGAGCCAATTTGGCCTTTTTACTGTTGGCCTTATTGCACCCCGCCGCACGTCCGTAATTGAAGTTTTGAGCCAGCTTTGCAAAAGTCTTCGACCTTTGATATGAAGGTTTGAATATTTGAGCCAAATATTATGGATGTTAATATCACTACTGCCAAGCATTGAGGCGCTTAGTGGCAAAAAAACACACATAACTTCACTGGCTTATCAAAAAAAAGCAGATACGTCTCCGGACACACGAGAGAAGCGAAGCATTTTCGCATTTTCATACGTTGTAATGGGTTTTTTAATAAAAAAATTTTTCAATTGAAAAATTTTAAATACCTAAAAAATGTTAACTAAAAAAAAATAATATTCGCACCAGTAAATTTTATTACCTTACATTATTATTTTGCATTAATTTTTTATTATTTTTGTAAATGTTAATCAAATTGTTGTGTTTTAATATCTAAAATATCAAACGTATTTTATATAGATGTTATGTCATCGATATTTCAAGCAAATATTACATCAAAAGTTGTCCTAATCGTGGTGTGCAAATATTTGGATCGCTTATCATTCCCAAATTATATTTATCAAGACAACATTGCTTAATTCCTACAATTTTTAGGAAATTGGTTTTTTTTTTATATTTCAAAAGTATATTCTTTCTAACGTTATTTTCACTTCTACAGCCGTTTTAGTAGGTGTTGAGCCACAGTGTTTCGTCTAGATTCATTCTCTTCATACTCATTTATCTCGAAATTACTTTTTACGGCATGGTTAATTTTCAATAGCGTGTCATTCTGACAATTTTTTACATCTTTTTTCGAGTTCGCTAGAGTGGGCCATTAAAGAAAAAAAATTTTTTAATATTTTTATTTGCAATTCCTTTTGAAATTTGGAAATAGTTAAGATTTTTTTGTTTTTTCCAAAAAAATTTCAGTTTAATAAGGGTATCACCTCAAATTATTGAATAACTCAGGGGACAAAATTTTAATTTTTGGAGTTTTCCAGCAATATTTGTGTTATTTTCGACTAATTTTGGTGCGCTGATTTCATCATTATCATGTAATTTATTATCAATTACAACAGTTTGAGCCCTTAGGAAGGTCTTTTTTAAATAAAGTCCACTCTATAGTGCACTCATAGTGCTTAATAATATTTTTGGTTTTTATTTTTCAGATAAATAGAAAAGTCAAAATCTACAACACCGCCCATGCCCCTTTTCCTTGAGAGCGTCTCATTGAGCGCCATTTTGAACCAGATCAACAATTTTTTTAATTAAAAAAAATATTTTTATTATGATGAATGTGTGTTACAATCTACCTTAAAAGTTAAAATATCGTTGTTCAATATTTTAACTTTTTGAAAAAATCCTAAAAATACCTTAAATTTTCGAGCGCTAGACCACCGGTCTTACCTTAAGTGCCTATGCACAGTCATGTCTGAATTCGCAATTAAAATCGACACCTAAAAAAATTGGCATCTTGTGATAATTTTCAACCCATTCAATGGAACCTTGCTACTTTTGTTGTTTGGATAGCTTATAGCACAATGCTTTTTCCTACGTTTCCATGGCGAATTGAGCCTGAGTTGGGTTTTCGACAAGTTGACAAAATGGCGTTTCTAGCTCGATAGTATTTCCATTGGCGCAACATTGGCTCCATTCAGGGTAAAACTTGCTGCGTAGCTGTTCCACAACTTTCGGGCTGAATGGTATGTATCATAATGCGCTCAAACAACATGCTCCCCGAACGGTCGCAATCTTAGGTATCGAAAAAATTGTATGCTTCTTTGGTTGAGCTGCTTATGCTCTTTTCATTTTGACAGCTAAAAAAAACTGACTGCAAATTGTTAATTGTTGCTGTAGTTGTGCTGTGAAGTTAAAATAGATAATTATTAATTATTAAAAGATTATTCTATCATTCTTCAATAAAGTTGTTAATTACTGTGTGTGAAATGTGTGTGAAATGTGTGAAATGAATGCACAATAGTATAAACAAATTTTAGATGTTAAAAAAACAACGAATGGCGAACAGCTGTTTGCCGTTTGACGTTTTGCAAACAAACCCATTCAGCAGAAAGTATCACTTTATGCTACTTCGCTACCTGCTCACTTTTTCGGCAGGAGTGCGGCCATTGAATCGAATTGGACTTCGGCGTTCAGAAAAAAATTTGTGCGTTCAGAAGGTACAAAATTTACTAAACATGCTGAGTCTTTAATCAGTATTAGTTTCCGCTACTTTGTGTGCCTGCTGAATAGTTTGTTACATTTTATGTCAGCGCAGTGACAGAAAGAAAATAAAATAACAAATAATCAATAAAACCTCGTTCAACAGTTGAGCAACTGTTTCATATTCTGAACGCATCGAATCTAATTCAGTTAATAATAAATAAATAATAACTAATAAAATAATTGTGATCTGCTGCATTATAGCTTCACGCATTTACAATAGAATAAGTAGGATAGCTATTGCAAAATCTCTTTAATAAATTACTGTCATCTACTGCAACATAGCTTCAATTAATACTTAATATTGAATGAATCACCCCAGCAAGTCAAAGTTTCCGAATTCGTAACGAATTCGTTACAAATTTTTCGAAATTATTCCGAGTTCGGCATCTGAATTCGTTCCGATTTTGTAACAAAAATCGTATGCAGGGGTTGACACGAATTCGTAACGAATAGTCGTAACGAATTCGGAAGAAATTTTAGTAATGAATTCGTAACAAATTCGTAAGGAATTGGAGTATCGTATTCGTAACGAATTCGTAACAAATTCGTAAAGAATTGACGTATCGAATTCGTAACAAATTCGTAAACAATTGAAATATCGATTTCGTAACGAATTCGTAACAAATTTATAACAATTTCTTAACGAATTGTAACATCGAATGTAATACAAAATTAAATAACAATTTCGAATCAAAGTATAGTTAATCAATCCGCTTAAGATGCCCCAGACTATATGTTTCGTACAAATGACATGCCAAAAATTACAGATCCTTTGCAACTACTATTATGAAAAATATATAAATGTGAATTTGACATGTCGTTTGTATTTGCATCTGTAAAAATTAAAATTAGAACCATCTTTTGTATCATCTGTTTTAAAGAAAAAGTAGTTTAAAACTAAATTATTTTAGAAATGGCAAATTATTTAAAATGCCGCTAGGCTCATGGCCTACCATTTTTTTTTAACTCGAAATATTTAAAAAATCTCACTTTTTAATTTGAAAATTTGATTTCGAAACTCTTTCGAATTATTCGGAAATGTTTCGAAATTACTGTTGCGAAATAGTTACGAATTCGTTAAGAATGCTCGAAATAGCTACGAACTAATCGGAATTCAGACAAATTCGGAAACTTTGGTTTGCTGGGACATCAAGGGATAAGGTGCAGTGGTTAGTGTGTAGAACTCTCGATCGAGAGGTTGCGTGTTCGATTCTCACTGCTTACTTGCAAAAAAATATTTTTAATTTCTATATACTCCTGTTGTCAAAGAAGCAAGTAAAAACAACAACAATTCTAAGAAAAAGGTGTATGGAAAAAAGTGTCGTTTTTCAAATTTCACTTAAGCAAATTACAAAATGAGGCGTAAAAAGCTTCACTTCAAAAATTTAGCTCTTCCTTTACTACCTGGAAAATCTATTCAAATTACATAGTATGTGTCATAAAAGGAGCTATAGCTTCATTTTATTCGGAAAAGTCGCGAATTACATGCACTGATTGAAAGCGGTAGTGGAATTGGCCGAAAACATGTTCGAAAATGCCAAAAAGATTAAGAAAATAAAATTGATGATGCATTTGAACTTCTTGAAACGGAATCCACAATGAAATGATTTTGAACCTGGTACTGATATGGAACCTTATGAAGATTTTTTAGATGATGCTTACTCTAACTCGGACTATGATTACAGTTCTCATTCAGATGAAGAAAACACGTCACAAATGCGCGATGACTTACAACTTACAACAGTTTTGTTACCATGCAAACATTTTACATTTCGCAATGAATGCTTTCTAAAATTACAGACGCCTGCACTTGGCTGCAATAATTTCAATTGCCTTTATTTTCTCACAGCGGTCATAGATTAAGTGCAATTTTTTTATAATTTTTCCTACTTTTAGTGTCCGTTAATTTTTAATTAATATAAGCAATTCTTAACAATTTTGGGCATTATTTTATATTTTTCGACTTTATTTCATATTTTTTCCAAGTGGGATAATTTATTTCCGAGAAATGAAGGCGAAAACCTTTAATGGTTTTAATAAAAATCATTAAAAAAACTCCGGAAAATAACAAATATTTAAGAACTTTTTTTTATTTTTTTTAAGAAAGGAAATTATTTGAATGGTTTGGAAAGTAATAGTATTTTGAAATACAAGGGTGGGTCAAAAAGTAATCGGAATGAATTTTAAAATATAAAAGCAATATCTTTGAAGTGTTTTAATCTTATTAAAATTAATATTTAATATAAAAGGAGACTCACGAATTTGATCCAGAATAAGCTCGGTAACCGCTGAACCGATTTTGATAATTCTTTTTGTATTCGATTCCTATGATAATATAGATTGTTATAGCTTACCAAGGTTTTCGAAAAATGTATTCTTTAATTATTGCAAAATCACGCATTTTATTTGATGCCTACATTCAACCAGCAGCGCAATATAACAGCAAACAAAGCTTTTCTCTCTTTGTCGAGAGAGCTTCTATCAATATAACACGACAGCCATGTTGAGTAGTTAAGCTGAATTCACTGATAACCTGCAGCATGTTTTTGTGGGATTTAAAATAGTGTTAATAAAGTTGAGAGCGTGCAGAGATTTTTCTCTCTGAGCGAAAACTTCATATGAAAAAAACTTTCAAAACATGCTGAAGGTGATCAGTGAATACAGCTTTACTTTCAGGGAGATTCTTGCTTTCATACAGTGTTAATTAAATTTCTTTGTAAATGTTTTGAGGGGAGTTGCCAGAATTTAGTTATAAGCATTAATTATATTTTGCAGCCTTGCCAGCCAGCTTTTCCCCACTTGAGATTGTGTTAGTCTATCTATACGAATATATAAAAGTTTTGTGACACTGCACGGACGTTTGACAATCACGCAGGAACCACTGAACAAGATATAAATATCAAACGATTTATTATTCCAACTTTATCGTAATATGCTATGTTAGATTTGCCATGTCTACCTTCCATGCCCAGTTTTTGCAAAAAATACTATATTTCAGACAATTTTGGTCGTATGAGACTAGAATTTTTTAATCTACGTTGTATGGCTACTTTCGCTAACTTTACTAAAAATGGGCATGACCCACTTTAGTTAAGTCCACTTTTCGGGGGATAAGCTTGGAGTAAAGCAAAGCGCACTAGGTTTAAGCTCAATTGAGCTGAAATTCTGGCATTCTATTGTTTCGAGTATGAGATGATTTAAGTGAAAAAATTTTGCCACTCCCCCATTACCGCCCAGAATTAATCAAAAATGTTATACTTCGAACGGTTTTGGTCGTTTTAGACTAAAATTTGATGATATAGTTCATACGGCTACTTTCGGCAACTGTACTAAAAATGGCGAATATATAAATTTTTTTTTCCGAACAGCATGAAAATTCGTAAATAGCAGTAAGGAGGTCTGTGGCAGGACAACGTCTGCCGGGCAATACTATACATCAATAAGAATGCTGTATACAGGGTTGCCAATATTCGAAGCGCCTATCTGGCAACACTGTAACTTTCCGCAGTGATGCCAAATCGACTAATGACATACCGCATTTGAAGCGTCATTCCAAGCAAATGTTTACAATGGAACAGTACCACCCACGCGAACGCTCTAAAATTGTTGAAATTTACATTCAACAAAACAAGTCAATAGTGAAAACTCAACGTGCTTTCAAAAAAATAAATAAAGTGAAAAGTGCGCCTTCCAAGAAAACAATTTATCGTTTGTATGAAAGATTTACAACTGGTAATACTCTTGGTAACCCAAAGAGGCCAAATAAAAAGCGACCAAGGCGATCGGATGAGAATATTGCAGCCGTACGAGCCAGTATTGAGCAGTCACCAACAACATCCCAAAATCGCCGTTCTCAGCAGCTCGGCATTCCCCGATCCACTTTACAACGCATTTTAGGTGTTGATTTAAATTTGTTTCCGTACAAAATTCAATTGGTAAACAAATTGTTGCCTACCGATAAGCCACGTCGATTGGAATGGGCCCAAAGAGTCATCGAAATGGCTGAAGAAGACGAGCAATTTTGGCATAAAATTATCATGAGCGATGAAGCTCATTTTCAGTTCAACGGAACGGTAAACAAACAAAATTGCCGTATTTATGCCACTGAAAATCCACAAGAGATTCAAGATGGCCACAGAGTTACTGTCAATCAGGAGCGTTATCGCGATATGATAAACAATTTTTTCATGCCAATCGTTCGTCGAAAGCATATCAGGCACTACTGGTTTCAACAAGACGGCGCGCCACCACACACAAGCCGCACTATGTCAATGGCCGTTTGATGTCAAAAAATGGTGATTTCGATTGGCCGCCAAGATCACCAGATTTAACGCCTCCAGACTTCTTTTTGTGGGGTTATTTGAAATCAAAGGTTTACGTCAACAAGCCAAAGACCCTAGAAGAGCTGAAAACCAACATCCGTCAAGAAATAACCGCCTTTCCCATCGAAATGTTGAAGAAAACCATGGAAAATGCTGCAAAACGGGCACAATATGTCGTAGAGGCCAATGGCGACCATTTACGAGATATCATATTCAAGAAATAATGTAAGCAAATCTACTTGAACCCAATTAAATGATATTCATGACGAACAAACAAAAAATTGTGGTTTCTTTGATTTATTTAAAAATAAAATAGGCGCTTCGAATATTGGCAACCCTGATGTGTTTTGTTCGAAGGCCAATTTACACTTTACAAATTCATAAAACGATCATAAAAAATTCATTGAATTGGGTCAGGACAAATTCTACTATAACTATAACGTTAACTATGAATATATAGATAAGGAAATAGATTAAAACATAGATTTATGTATATAACTTTGGAATAGTTTCAAATATTTGAAATATTTTTCACAGAATTATTTTTTAAGCTATATTTGAATATGTTTTTCACATGAATTAGTTTTTAAGCTGTAACACATTGTAAAAAATATAACAACATTTTAAGCAAATTAGTTTTCATCAAAAAATCATAGGGGGGGCAGGGGGTAGGTGGCCCATGATTTTTAATGATAGAAACTGTTTTGCAGGTAAATTATGTTATATGAAAGAATAAGAAAAATGAAAATTCAAAAAAAAAATTAAAATTAAAAAAAATATGTACAACAAAACCAACTCTTGGCCTACTGTTTAGTACAAGTTGGATATTTTAGAGGTTTTTTAAAACAATATAAAACATTGCATTGGTGAGGAAACGGTTAATCTTTTCTCATTTTCCCAATATAGTTTATTGAACTTTCAAACAAAGAAAATTGGATGAAAATCGATTTGTAAATTGCGGAATTGTTTGCTTGCTAAGCCAAAAATGAAATTTCAAACGTTTTTTCTCATGAGGCTTATGAGTTATATTGAGAAAATCTATAGTTTTATAATAACAGATTTTTTTAAAATATACCTAATATCCGTACAAAATATTTCCGAAAAGAAAAGAAAATTACCGTTAATTTTATTAATCAACGACTTGATTCCATACAAAAATGCATTGAGAAAGTCTATAGTTTTTGAGATACCGCCAAAAGTTTGAGGTCATATCGGTTTTTTTTTAAATTTAAGAAGAATTGTTGTTTGGCCGAAGCCAATAACAACAATTAATAACTGAAGAAGGCCGATTAACTACAACAATTTAAGAAGAATATATTTATTTTCAGAATATATGTAAAAAATTACATTTTTGATTAAAAATTTTAAAAATTTTTTACCCTTAAATAAAGTAATAAACTTAAAATAAAGTAATTTCTTAATATAAATACCATTTTTTCATAATTAAACAAAACGAACACAATAATTTTTATATTTTGAATTTGTTTTAATACAACTTAAAACTTTCATTTTAAGATTTAAAATTTTTACATGGTATTTAATATTTTTATCGCAGGCGAAGCAGCGGGTATTTGCTAGTGTATATATAAGGGTGGAGCACAACGCCGTAGATAGTTATTTCGTAAGGGGGCTTACTCGAGCAAAAAAATATTTAGTTTTTTTTAATTTTCCCTAACGATTTTTGAACGTCTAGCTAATTGTTTATGTTGGGAACAAAGCCATAGCCAGGATTTGCCCATGGGGGGTTTTGATGAATTTTTTTTAATTAAAAAATTAAAATATACAAGTATTTGTTTCATTTCATTTTAATGTTGTGTTTTTATATATTATGTATGCATATTAAGATGCGTCGACTGATGAGGGTATTGCTTCATTTGTACCTCTCTAAAAATTAACCTTGGTCTATTTTATAACGATCCTTAAAATATTTTGGCTATTACGATAACCGCCAGTGAACTCTAAACCATTTCGCAAAAACTTCAAAAAATCATAATAGGGGTATTCACACTGACTCGGGTAGTTGGGTATGGGTAGATTGAGTACTTTTGGTTATTGCGAGCACCCTAAATTGCAATTGAGTACTTTGTAGAATGGTTTTGGGCAGTGCTGCATGCTTGTTTGATCTTCCCGGCTTATGTAGTTAATGAGAGATGAGTGACAGCTGGAAGAGGGTTGCCACCAAATCAATTTTTGCCATTTTATGTGTGAAAAACTGATAAGAGTCATTTTTTAGCGTGAACTTCGCAGCATCTTATCAGTTACTAGTAATCCAGGGGAAAACGTTGTGCTGTCACAGACCGGCTTACTGCCATATAAGAATTTTCATGCTAGTCGGAAATAATTTTTAATTTTGTATATATCTGAACAGGCATAACTGTAGTGCGACTACGCCCATTTTAGTTCAGTTTCCAAAAGTAACTATATGCACTAATTTACCTAATTTTAGTCTAATACGACCAAAACCGTCTAAAATATAGCATTTTTATTAATTTGTAGGCGGTTAAAGGTGGTTTGGCAAAATTTTCCTAAACTATCTAGTAGGCGAAACAAATTGACGGCCAAAATTTTAGCGCAATAAGTCCAGTAGTCAATTTTAATGATTTATGAAAAAATGGGCGTTGCTTTAGAGCAACCACGCCAACTTTAACTACTGTTCCCGCATGTAGCCATACCAACTAAATTACCAAATTTAAGTCTTATTCGACCAAAATCGTCCTAAATAAAGTATTTTTATTGATTTGTGGGCTGTTGAAGGTTGAAGGTGACCTTAAGATGCATACTTTTAAATTGTATATAATTATATAATTTATATATCGTCGTTACAAAAGTGAACTTACGAATCTGTAAAATTAAATTTTTCATTTCTAATGGAAATTCTATGGAAAATTAAAAATTAAATTTTTCTGATTCGCAAGCTCACTTTTGTAACGACGATATAAACTATCGAAAAAGGCTAAAAAAAATAATCTTTTTTAAAAATGTAAAAATTCGAACAAAAGTATTCTATTTCTGTGAATAACCAAAAACTATCCTTTAAGTTTAAACAGCAAAAACAAAATAAAAAAAAAGAAACTTCAAGGTTTTTGTTTTTTTTTTAAACTTGAAGTTCGAAATAAATTTTGTACATTAAAAGAAATTTTAAGCAAAATTTTAAATAAATTGAATTTGTTGAGATAATAAATATTTGTGCTATTTTTGTGACCAACTCTGTATACTTTTAATGTGAAGAATATAACGAGAAATAATTTCAAATAACAATTGCACACAGATATGAATAGCTTGTGATTTCTCCATTCTTCAGTTTAACCCATAAATCGATTTTCAGGCCACCCACAAAACAAAGCATAATTTTGAATGTCATCACTTGACACCTCAACTTGACATTGTAACTAACGACGCAAGGACGTTGCGATTGTGTATCTAGAGCTCTCCGGCTGTGAGCCACTCATTGCCAATGGCTACAAAATGAAAATGATTAGCACAAAATATACCAACTAAAATGTTCTTACCTGTACTTCAAGCCAAACAAACGTGGAAATGGAAGTGCAGATGAATTAGTGAATGCCAGCAGAGCTGTTAAACAGCTGATTGTGATTCACAAACAAAAGATCCGATCAAAATAAAATCAGGAAAGAAATCACTAATAAGCAAAACAATAACAAGACCACAAAATACGAGTATAAGCTTGTAATGGAAAAACACCAACAGCGCGGAAGCCACAACAAAAACAAAAATGTGTGACCTACATCTAAATTCACAGAAAAACACTTTGTATTCGAAAGATATTTTGCTGGCTGAAAATGCAAGCGTGTGTGTGTGTATCTGCAAAATATGAAAAAAAACAACAAAACTAAAGAAGCCCTGTGTGGTGAGGATAAGAAGGCAAAAAGAAGAGAAATGCGATAAAGTACTATTATAAATAGCTGAGTTCACATCAAATCTCAATAAACTGCTTTTCAAAGAAAGCATGAGTTGAGTTGAGATGCACAGGCAAAAAATTAAACTGACAAAATAAGTGACATTTCATTTTACAGTAACTGCGGGCTGTAGATAAACTTATTTACTAGAAATTCATGTTTCAGAAGAAATGCAAAATTAAACTGATCCATAAAAATATCTTTGAAATACTGAATTCTGAAAATTTCCAAAAAGTCTTTAAGTATTTTGTAATACTAAAGTTTTGGAAGTTTTATTAAATATTCTTGATTCAAAAGATATTATAGATAGCAGCGGTAAATTTTAACTACAACAACTTTTTCCTTTGTTAGTAGCTGCTCAAAAAAGTTACCTCATTGTAGAACGAAAGAAGCATTTTTTTTCAAAAAATGCTAAGATTCATTATAATCTTGAATAGATACTTCATTCAGATTTCAAAACATCTATTCACTGACAGTTTTTTTCATAGTTCACAGTCAAGGTCTTACTTTTTTATGAACAAAATAAGCTAATTTTTTTGTGTGAAAGACATTTAATTTTGACACTTTAATTTATCATGCTAAGAACAACAAAATACTTGTTTATTAAAAAACACTTAAATCGCTTTGAAGTAGAAATGTATGTTTTCGACAGTCAAAACATATTTTGGTTTTTTTTTTAACGTTAACCAAGTCTAGTTTCCAATTCTTCGAACTATGCCAGAATATCATAAACAAATAAATGATCGAATACGACGTACTTTTTTTTGTCCTTATTGTTATATCTTACGACAAAAAATCAAACAAAAAAAATTTGAAAAATGTGTGTGAAAAATATTGGGGATATATTTATTGTGAAGACGCATTAAAAACAATTTAACTATTTTTTTTAGTTATGGCTTATAGCAATTTAAAAAAAAAAAAGGTTTTGAGACATTCTTCTTGAGCAATTACTTAATCCTTGTGTCAATGTGACTTGCGAAAATATGATAAAAACAATTTTTTATAGAATAGTATAGTATAGAAAAGTCAGTAGTTCAACCATCGGCTAGGCAGCAAATAATCGGGACTAATAATAGAAAATAAGCTCATAATATGCCATATTTTGTGGTATTTAAATATTCTGAAAGATCTGAAAATGAAAGCTCTCTATAAATAGTTACCATTCATTAATAAATTTCATCCAGAAAATGTTACTAAAAAAAAATAAATTTTTTATAAATATGTGGAAAAGTGCAGTAACTACGAATTTTGAAGAGCAAATTATGTTTTAAAATGCACTTTTTATTACATGAGGAACGAATTAGCACAAAAAAAGTGATGCGGTGGAGGGACCCCCGCTAGGAACGAAGTTTACGATTTGTATGGTCCACCCTAGTGCCAAAAAGTTTTTAAGATCTAACATCATATTTGAAATCAGCAACCCCTTAATACTGCCAGCTCATATACAAATAGTATGAAACAAATAAAAAAAACACATTTTCAGGGTCCACCCTAGTCTCAAAAACGTTTTCAAATCTTAGCAACAGGTTCGAAATCAGTGACCCTTTAATACTGCCAGCGCATACACAAAGATAATAACAAAAACATATTTTTAGGGTTCACCCTAGTGTGATAAAACGTTTTGAATTTTTAACATCAGATTTGAAATCTGCGATTCCAGCGCATATGCAACGAGTAAAAAACAAAAAAACACATTTTCAGGTTCCACCCTAGTCTCAAAAAACTTTTTAAATTTTTAACATCAGGTTCGAAATCAGTGAACAATTCTTTAGTTCTAACATAAGATTCAAAATCAGCGATCAGCGCTTTTACAAAGAGTATAAATCAAAAATACACATATTTGTGTCCACCCTAGTAGTAAAAAACTTTTTTGAAATTCTAGCATCAGATTCGAAGTCAGCCATCCCTTAATACTGCCAGCTCATATACAAATAGTATGAAACCAAATAAAAAAACACATTTTCAGGGTCCACCCTAGTCTCAAAAACGTTTTCAAATCTTAGCAACAGGTTCGAAATCAGTGACCCCTTAATACTGCCAGCGCATACACAAAGATAATAACAAAAACATATTTTTAGGGTTCACCCTAAAGTCATAAAACGTTTTGAAGTTCTAACACCAGATTTGAAATCTGCGATTCCAGCGCATATGCAACGAGTAAAAAACAAAACAACACATTTTCAGGTTCCACCCTAGTCTCAAAAAACTTTTTAAATTTTTAACATCAGGTTCGAAATCAGTGAACAATTATTTAGTTCTAACATAAGATTCGAAATCAGCGATCAGCGCTTTTACAAAGAGTATAAATCAAAAAATACACATATTTGAATCCACCCTAGTAGCAAAAAACTTTTTTGAAATTCTAGCATCAGATTCGAAGTCAGCGATCCCTTAATACTGCCAGCTCATATACAAATAGTATGAAAAAAACAAAAACATAAATTTTTAGGGTCCACCCTAGTCTCAAAAACTTTTTCAAATTTTAACAACAGATTCGAAATCAGCGATCCCTTAATACTGCCAGCACATACACAAAGATAATAAAAAAAAACATATTTTTAGGGTTCACCCTAGTGTCATAAAACGTTTTGAAGTTCTAACATCCGATTTGAAATCAGCGACAAAGAGTATAAAAAAAAAAACACATTTTCAGAGTCCACCCTAGTCTCAAAAAAATTTTTTAAATTTTAAGATCAGGCTCGAAATCAGCGACCCCATATTACGCGAGGACATAAGACTATAAACCAAAAAAAAAATAATTTTAGAGTCCACACTATTGTAAAAAAAAAATTAAATTTCTAGCGCATTTACAAAGTGTATAAAATAAAAATACACATATTTAGGGTCCACGCTAGTGGCAAAAAACCTTTTGAAATTCTGACATCAGATTCGATATCAGCATTCCAGCGCATATACAACGAGTTAAAACAAAAAAACACATTTTCAGGGTCCACCCTAGTCTCAAAAAACTTTTTAAATTTTTAACATCAGGTTCGAAATCAGTGAACAATTATTTAGTTCTAACATAAGATTCGAAATCAGCGATCAGCGCTTTTACAAAGAGTATAAATCAAAAAATACACATATTTGAATCCACCCTAGTAGCAAAAAACTTTTTTGAAATTCTAGCATCAGATTCGAAGTCAGCGATCTCTTAATACTGCCAGCTCATATACAAATAGTATGAAAAAAACAAAAACATAAATTTTTAGGGTCCACCCTAGTCTCAAAAACTTTTTCAAATTTTAACAACAGATTCGAAATCAGCGATCCCTTAATACTGCCAGCACATACACAAAGATAATAAAAAAAAACATATTTTTAGGGTTCACCCTAGTGTCATAAAACGTTTTGAAGTTCTAACATCCGATTTGAAATCAGCGACAAAGAGTATAAAACAAAAAAACACATTTTCAGAGTCCACCCTAGTCTCAAAAAAATTTTTTAAATTTTAAGATCAGGCTCGAAATCAGCGACCCCATATTACGCGAGGACATAAGACTATAAACCAAAAAAAAAATAATTTTAGAGTCCACACTATTGTAAAAAAAAAATTAAATTTCTAGCGCATTTACAAAGTGTATAAAATAAAAATACACATATTTAGGGTCCACGCTAGTGGCAAAAAACCTTTTGAAATTCTGACATCAGATTCGATATCAGCATTCCAGCACATATACAACGAGTTAAAACAAAAAAACACATTTTCAGGGTCCACCCTAGTCTCAAAAAACTTTTTAAATTTTTAACATCAGGTTCGAATTTAGCGAACAATTCTTTAGTTCTAACATAAGATTCGAAATCAGCGATCAGCGCATTTACAAAGAGTAATAAACAAAAAAAAACACATTTTTAGGGTCCACCCTAGTGGCAGAAAACCTTTTTTGAAATTCTAACATCACATTCGAAATCAGCGCCCGCCCATACACAAAAAGCATAAAATAAGAAAACACCTTTTTAGAGTCCACGCTAGTGTAAAACTAAATTTTTGAAATTTTAATCTAAGATTACACTGTATTACACACATTTTCTACAGTCTCCATTTCTTAGAACTTAATTGCAATAAATATTCTCATGTATGTTTTAAAACAAACACATAAATAAAAGTAGCAAATGCGTTTTAACAAAATTTCTACGTGTCAGAAACAGAGACACAAAGAAAGAAAGAGAGAGATAAAAAGAGAGAGTTGTATATTTTTATACTCGTTTGTTGGTCTGCTCGAATTTCAATGCTCGCATGCACACACACAGCGCAGTCGCCTCATAGTTTGTAGTCTGCACGCATACACACACAGCAATCTGACTGTTACGTGACGATTTCTACCAAATCACACCACCCGCAAGCCGCATAAAGGAGCTTTGTTCGTAAAAAGTGTTAATTTTACAATTTTATTTCTAAAGAACATATTTATAAAAATAAAAAACCCTGGGTCTGCCGGGGTCATATCAGAGGTTTGACAGGAGATCATTTACAGGTAATCTGCGACATAGGAAGTGACAATCTGAGAACGTACGTATTAATAACAAAATATTTGAGTTATATTTATCTTTTAGATTTTCTTACAAGAGATCTAATTGCAATACTGATCCCGATACACTTAAACGGGACCCGTACGCGAGATTGTTATAGCAGCAGGATACTTTCCACATAACTCTAAGTAATACTCTTACTAGGGCTCTAATTACGAAATGAAGAGTCTCAAACGAACCCTCAATATCTGATCTGAACTTCAAGAAACACGAATAAAACACATTAGGCTGAATATCTAGAAAATCTGAGATTAAAAACTTATTTTCGAATGAGGAATAATATCACAAATTAACTAGAACTAGAAATAATGGTAGATCGCTTTAGTAAAACTATTCGAGATGCATATGAATATCAATATCAGGTGATGGACTTATTCACCAAATAATATTTATGTATAATAGGGCGGGTCAATTTGTATGGACGAATTTTTTGGAGGTCTGGCTCAGCGAAATTCGTAAAATACATGTAATTTCAAGACTTTTTCTCCACTACAGCATATACAAATTCTGGAAAAAAGCTGTGCGGACTTTCGTAAATAGATTTTGTTCTCAATTATAAAATATGAATGTATGAATGTATGTGTATGAATCTATTTACGAAAGTCCGCACAGCTTTTTTTCAGAATTTGTATATGCTGTAGTGGAGAAAAAGTCTTGAAATTACATGTATTTTACGAATTTCGCTGAGCCAGAATTTGACCCGCCCTAATGTATAAACTAGACTTAATCTTAACAAAAATTGATATTTCGAAAATCCGAACCCAACGCTGACTAAATATAAAATTAGAAGATATCGATTTGGACGTGATGTAAAATACTGTTATTTAGTTATCTGAGTGCAAATATTTTTTAACACTCGAAACTTGTAGTTATCATGCTTAAAAGCACTTATTTACAATGTGTTAGTTATTTCGCTCCACTTATCGGCCATGCTTTATAAATGTTTGTAAAAAGTTTGTGCTGTTATAACAACTGTTACAACAAAATTGTGAATATGGTGACCATCCGGTGTGTATTACGCAGAACAAATAAGTATTTAATGCCGTTGTTCAGTATGAATTATATTATCAAATAAAACTTTTAAATATTTTCTGTACTAAAATGCTAATTTTTGTTTTTTAAACAGAACAATTTTGTATTAAAAATCTTCGATATGTAGGAATTATTTTATCATTTATATATACAAGTTTTAAAATGTTTTCTATACCAAAATGTGAATTTTTGTATTTTTTCCGTATTTCTCATTATAAAAGTTATGAATGCCCATTTAAAATGGGAGACTTTTAGTTTTCTTCATATTTTACTTTTACTTCAGATTAATAAATTGAAAATCTCCTAAATCTTTCCTGAATCCTTTTGAATAAAAATTTAATAAAAAAATTATAGTAGTAAAAAATAATTATTTTAAGCTTAAGTTAAAATAATGGCACCATTTAGAATTCCTTTTTCACAACAGATAACATAGCACTTTCTTTATCAAATTCATTGTATTTGTTAAAGTTAGAAGTCAATTCAGACAAAGTGAGAATATTTTTTGTCATAAGCCTTGTAAATCTTTTATGTAACTTTAAAATGCTCTGTCTATTTTCAAACATTTCTGAAGCAGTTGATCAAAGTACGCTTGAGATTTTTATCAATTCTCTAAAAACAAAATTTTTTTCAGAATATTTCCAGACCATTTTGCTGAAATACTTCCAACGATTGCATCAAAGAAGTTATAGTACTTAATTTTGAAATAGACTATTCTATTCTATTCGATTCTATTCTATTCTCTTCTATTCTGCTCTATTCTATTCTATTCTATTCTATTCTATTCTATTCTATTCTATTCTATTCTATTCTATTCTATTCTATTCTATTCGATTCTATTCTATTCTATTCTATTCTATTCTATTCTATTCTATTCTATTCTATTCTATTCTATTCTATTCTATTCGATTCTATTCTATTCTATTCTATTCTATTCTATTCTATTCTATTCTATTCTATTCTATTCTATTCTATTCTATTCTATTCTATTCTATTCTATTCTATTCTATTCTATTCTATTCTATTCTATTCTATTCTATTCTATTCTATTCTATACTATTCTATTCTATTCTATTCTATACTATTCTATTCTATTCTATTCTATTCTATTCTATTCTATTCTATTCTATTCTATTCTATTCTATTCTATTCTATTCTATTCTATTCTATTCTATTCTATTCTATTCTATTCTATTCTATTCTATTCTATTCTATTCTATTCTATTCTATTCTATTCTATTCTATTCTATTCTATTCTATTCTATTCTATTCTATTCTATTCTATTCTATTCTATTCTATTCTATTCTATTCTATTCTATTCTATTCTATCTATTCTATTCTATTCTATTCTATTCTATTCTATTCTATTCTATTCTATTCTATTCTATTCTATTCTATTCTATTCTATTCTATTCTATTCTATTCTATTCTATTCTATTCTATTCTATTCTATTCTATTCTATTCTATTCTATTCTATTCATTCTATTCTATTCTATTCTATTCTATTCTATTCTATTCTATTCTATTCTATTCTATTCTATTCTATTCTATTCTATTCTATTCTATTCTATTCTATTCTATTCTATTCTATTCTATTCTATTCTATTCTATTCTATTCTATTCTATTCTATTCTATTCTATTCTATTCTATTCTATTCTATTCTATTCTATTCTATTCTATTCTATTCTATTCTATTCTATTCTATTCTATTCTATTTCTATTCTATTCTATTCTATTCTATTCTATTCTATTCTATTCTATTCTATTCTATTCTATTCTATTCTATTCTATTCTATTCTATTCTATTCTATTCTATTCTATTCTATTCTATTCCTATTCTATTCTATTCTATTCTATTCTATTCTATTCTATCTATTCTATTCTATTCTATTCTATTCTATTCTATTCTATTCTATTCTATTCTATTCTATTCTATTCTATTCCTATTCTATTCTATTCTATTCTATTCTATTCTATTCTATCTATTCTATTCTATTCTATTCTATTCTATTCTATTCTATTCTATTCTATTCTATTCTATTCTATTCTATTCTATTCTATTCTATTCTATTCTATTCTATCTATCTATTCTATTCTATTCTATTCTATTCTATTCTATTCTATTCTATTCTATTCTATTCTATTCTATTCTATCTATTCTATTCTATTCTATTCTATTCTATTCTATTCTATTCTATCTATTCTATTCTATTCTATTCTATTCTATTCTATTCTATTCTATTCTATTCTATTCTATTCTATTCTATTCTATTCTATTCTATTCTATTCTATTCTATTCTATTCTATTCTATTCTATTCTATTCTATTCTATTCTATTCTATTCTTTTCTATTCTAGTCTATTCTATTCTATTCTATTCTATTCTATTCTATTCTATTCTATTCTATTCTATTCTATTCTATTCTATTCTATTCTATTCTATTCTATTCTATTCTATTCTATTCTATTCTATCTATTCTATTTCTATTCTATTCTATTCTATTCTATTCTATTCTATTCTATTCTATTCTATTCTATTCTATTCTATTCTATTCTATTCTATTCTATTCATTCTATTCTATTCTATTCTATTCTATTCTATTCTATTCTATTCTATTCTATTCTATGCTATTCTATTCTATTCTATTCTATTCTATTCTATTCTATTCTATTCTATTCTATTCTATCTATTCTATTCTATTCTATTCTATTCTATTCTATCTATTCTATTCTATTCTATTCTATTCTATTCTATTCTATTCTATTCTATTCTATTCTATTCTATTCTATTCTATTCTATTCTATTCTATTCTATTCTATTCTATTCTATTCTATTCTATCTATTTCTATTCTATTCTATTCTATTCTATTCTATTCTATTCTATTCTATTCTATTCTATTCTATTCTATTCTATTCTATTCTATTCTATTCTATTCTATCTATTCTATTCTATTCTATTCTATTCTATTCTATTCTATTCTATTCTATTCTATCTATTTATTCTATTCTATTCTTTCTATTCTAGTCTAGTCTAGTCTAGTCTATTCTATTCTATTCTATTCTATTCTATTCTATTCTATTCTATTCTATTCTATTCTATTCTATTCTATTCTATTCTATTCTACTCTATTCTATTCTATTCTATTCTATTCTATTCTATTCTATTCTATTCTATTCTATTCTATTCTATTCTATTCTATTCTATTCTATTCTATTCTATTCTATTCTATTATCTATTCTATTCTATTCTATTCTATTCTATTCTATTCTATTCTATTCTATTCTATTCTATTCTAGTCTATTCTATTCTATTCTATTCTATTCTATTCTATTCTATTCTATTCTATTCTATTCTATTCTATTTATTCTATTCTATTCTATTCTATTCTATTCTATTCTATTCTATTCGTATTCTATTCTATTCTATTCTATCTATTCTATTCTATTCTATTCTATTCTATTCTATTCTATTCTATTCTATTCTATTCTATTCTATTCTATTCTATTCTATTCTATTCTATTCTATTCTATTCTATTCTATTCTATTCTATTCTATTCTATTCTATTCTATTCTATTCTATTCTATTCTATTCTATTCTATTCTATTCTATTCTATTCTATTCTATTCTATTCTATTCTATTCTATTCTATTCTATTCTATTCTATTCTATTCTATTCTATTCTATTCTATTCTATTCTATTCTATTCTATTCTATTCTTCTATTCTATTCTATTCTATTCTATTCTATTCTATTCTATTCTATTCTATTCTATCTATTCTATTCTATTCTATTCTATTCTATTCTATTCTATTCTATTCTATTCTATTCTATTCTATTCTATTCTATTCTATTCTATTCTATTCTATTCTATTCTATTCTATTCTATTCTATTCTATTCTATTCTATTCTATTCTATTCTATTCTATTCTATTCTATTCTATTCTATTCTATTCTATTCTATTCTATTCTATTCTATTCTATTCTTTTCTATTCTAGTCTATTCTATTCTATTCTATTCTATTCTATTCTATTCTATTCTATTCTATCTATTCTATTCTATTCTATTCTATTCTATTCTATTCTATTCTATTCTATTCTATTCTATTCTATTCTATTCTATTCTATTCTATTCTATTCTATTCTATTCTATTCTATTCTATTCTATTCTATTCTATTCTATTCTATTCTATTCTATTCTATTCTATTCTATTCTATTCTATTCTATTCTATTCTATTCTATTCTATTCTATTCTATTCTATTCTATTCTATTCTATTCTATTCTATTCTATTCTATTCTATTCTATTCTATTCTATCTATTCTATTCTATTCTATTCTATTCTATTCTATTCTATTCTATTCTATTCTATTCTATTCTATTCTATTCTATTCTATTCTATTCTATTCTATTCTATTCTATTCTATTCTATTCTATTCTTTTCTATTCTAGTCTATTCTATTCTATTCTATTCTATTCTATTCTATTCTATTCTATTCTATTCTATTCTATTCTATTCTATTCTATTCATTCTATTCTATTCTATTCTATTCTATTCTATTCTATTCTATTCTATTCTATTCTATTCTATTCTATTCTATTCTATTCTATTCTATTCTATTCTATTCTATTCTATTCTATTCTATTCTATTCTATTCTATTCTATTCTATTCTATTCTATTCTATTCTATTCTATTCTATTCTATTCTATTCTATTCTATTCTATTCTATTCTATTCTATTCTATTCTATTCTATTCTATTCTTTCTATTCTTGATCTATTCTATTCTATTCTATTCTATTCTATTCTATTCTATTCTATTCTATTCTATTCTATTCTATTCTATTCTATTCTATTCTATTCTATTCTATTCTATCTATTCTATTCTATTCTATTCTATTCTATTCTATTCTATTCTATTCTATTCTATTCTATTCTATTCTATTCTATTCTATTCTATCTATTCTATTCTATTCTATTCTATTCTATTCTATTCTATTCTATTCTATTCTATTCTATTCTATTCTATTCTATTCTATTCTATTCTATTCTATTCTATTCTATTCTATTCTATTCTATTCTATTCTATTCTATTCTATTCTATTCTATTCTATTCTATTCTATTCTATTCTATTCTATCTATTCTATTCTATTCTATTCTATTCTATTCTATTCTATTCTATTCTATTCTATTCTATTCTATTCTATTCTATTCTATTCTATTCTATTCTATTCTATTCTATTCTATTCTATTCTATTCTATTCTATTCTATTCTATTCTATTCTATTCTATTCTATTCTATTCTATTCTATTCTATTCTATTCTATTCTATTCTATTCTATTCTATTCTATTCTATTCTTTTCTATTCTAGTCTAGTCTAGTCTAGTCTATTCTATTCTATTCTATTCTATTCTATTCTATTCTATTCTATTCTATTCTATTCTATTCTATTCTATTCTATTCTATTCTACTCTATTCTATTCTATTCTATTCTATTCTATTCTATTCTATTCTATTCTATTCTATTCTATTCTATTCTATTCTATTCTATTCTATTCTATTCTATTCTATTCTATTCTATTCTATTCTATTCTATTCTATTCTATTCTATTCTATTCTATTCTATTCTATTCTATTCTATTCTATTCTATTCTATTCTATTCTATTCTATTCTATTCTATTCTATTCTATTCTATTCTATTCTATTCTATTCTATTCTATTCTATTCTATTCTATTCTATTCTATTCTATTCTATTCTATTCTATTCTATTCTATTCTATTCTATTCTATTCTATTCTATTCTATTCTATTCTATTCTATTCTATTCTATTCTATTCTATTCTATTCTATTCTATTCTATTCTATTCTATTCTATTCTATTCTATTCTTTTCTATTCTATTCTATTCTATTCTATTCTATTCTATTCTATTCTATTCTATTCTATTCTATTCTATTCTATTCTATTCTATTCTATTCTATTCTATTCTATTCTATTCTATTCTATTCTATTCTATTCTATTCTATTCTATTCTATTCTATTCTATTCTATTCTATTCTATTCTATTCTATTCTATTCTATTCTATTCTATTCTATTCTATTCTATTCTATTCTATTCTATTCTATTCTATTCTATTCTATTCTATTCTATTCTATTCTATTCTATTCTATTCTATTCTATTCTATTCTATTCTATTCTATTCTATTCTATTCTATTCTATTCTATTCTATTCTATTCTATTCTATTCTATTCTATTCTATTCTATTCTATTCTATTCTATTCTATTCTATTCTATTCTATTCTATTCTATTCTATTCTATTCTATTCTATTCTATTCTATTCCATTCTATTCTATTTTATTCTATTCTATTCTATTTTATTATATTCTATTCTATTATATTCTGTTACATTCTATTCTATTCTATTCTATTCTATTATATTTTATTCTAATATATCCTATTCAATTCTATTCTATCCTATTCTATTCTATTCTATTCTATTCAATTCTATTCTATTCTACTCTTCTCTTATCTTTTCTATTCTATTCTATTCTATTCTATTCTATTCTATTCTATTCTATTATATTATATTCTATTATATTATATTATATTATATTATATTATATTATATTATATTCTATTCTATTCTATTCTATTCTATTCTATTCTATTCTCTTCTATTCTATTCTATTCTATTCTATTCTATTCTATTCTATTCTATTCTATTCTATTGTATTCTATTCTATTCTATTCTATTCTATTCTATTCTATTCTATTCTATTCTATTCTATTCTATTCTATTCTATTCTATTCTATTCTTTTCTATTCTATTCTATTCTTTTCTATTTTATTATATTCTATTCTATTATATTCTGTTACATTCTATTCTATTTTATTATATTCTATTCTATTATATTCTATTACATTATATTCTATTCTATTCTATTCTAATATATTCTATTCTATTCTATTCTTCTCTATTCTGTTCTATTCTATTCTATTCTATTCTATTCTATTCTATTCAACACTATTCTAAAGTATATATTTTAACTTATAAACTTATATTTTAGTAGAAAACTATTCAGGTTTTTAATTCACAATGTTTTTTATTCACAATAACTTTTTCGATAAAATAATATATAAAAGCAAAAACCATGGACTCCACGCATTTCTTTAGATTGAATAAAAAGTGGCTATAGTTAAACGCAACACACGGATAAAATCAAATTAAAAGTAGGTAAATTGAGGATGAGGCTCAAAGAATATAGAATTTTAATACACATATGAGTTTTATGAATATAGATAGTCAATGGTATGAAAAAACCCATTTTATCATTTAACTTTTGCTTGAATAAGTGATATGGGGGTAACTTTTCTACTTTCATTATTTTTGAGACTTGATTTATTTTGTAAAAAAGATTTGTAAAAAATATGAGACAAAATTTTGCAATAAATATATTTCGCCAAAAAAATCAAAGAGTGATTAGATGTTTTTGGGGGTGGAGGGGGGATTCTCGTTGTTTTTATGATAAAAACAGTTAAACAATTTTTTTGGGAGTAAGAATCTTGTTGTTTTTATGATAAAAACAGTTAAACCATTTTTGAACAAAACTGGGAGATTTGAAAACTATGCCATATAGAAGATAGTCAGAAATGCAATTTTTACTTTTTTGAGAGCAAGCGAGCGATGCTACTATGAAACAGCTTGTTTGAAGAATGTTTGACCAAACATTTCTCTCAAATGGGTTGACTGATTTCAAAATTTTTGTTTCGTAAACTGTTCCAAGCTTCCAGAACTATTTCCTAACGAAGCCAAAATTTGGAAATTTTAAAAATAAGATAGTTTTAGTAAAGGAAAATGGCATTTTAGAAAAATCAATTTTTTTTAAATTATGGGTATTAAGACATTCTAAATCAAATGGAAAACGGGAAATTTTCAGCCCACCATCAATTGGCTTAGAAGTTAAGGGATCGCAAAATGGACCTGGGAAACTTGTGAATTTTTAAAATTTTCCTTGTACGCAGTATAGGTATCAATTGAAAGGTTATGGTATTAAGTTGCTATTCATAAAAGTCCATATACATAACAATTACTTTTGAAGATATAACATTTTACATATTATGCAAGTATGCATACGGTTCACTTTTTTACGAAATAACCAAAACGTTAGTACAAGGAATAATTTTTGTATTTACACCCACTTGTTCTTAATCACAACAAAATTTACACGCTTTTTATGAAAGTATTTATATTTTTCAATAGTTACTGTTCTAACTAAAAAAAGAAAAATATCTTTAGAAATAATGCATGGATTCGTATGGTAAATAGAAGGGCTTTAAATCCCAAAGGGTTTTGGCAAATCCCAGGATTTCGAAATTTGAAATTCGTGATCCCGGAATTTCGGGATTAGAAATTTGTGATCCCAGGATCCCGAAATGCCAAAATTTTCAAATAAAATTCGTTTAGCTTTGTAAAAAGCAGAGACCATTAATAACTCTTTCTCTTAATTTCTGCGTTTGTTTTATTATTGATTATTCTAACTTAAAATATTCAAAAAACTCAAAAATCTAAAAGACAGCACTAAGCCGAAATCATAATTAATAATGCAAACCACAATGGTTATAGGGAAGGTTACTTTTGAAAAAAGGTCCTTTTCGGATAGCCGGGTTGGAAGATAAAGTCGAATTCTAAAATCCCATTTTGTATTTTTTAGGGTAGCTCATGTAAAATTTATGATTGAAAAAATATACACACCTGATTAAACCAGATCGAAAAAAAAATTAAATTAGAAAATAAATTTTATGGTATGATGATTTTTTTTAATAAAAGTCAACCTTTACGGTCCTTAATTAAAGACATTTGCTGAATTTTTAAATGTTTAAATTATATAACAAGTTAATAAAAAACGTTTTGATATTTTATGTTTCAGAAAAGTTCAGCATTTATTTCAGTATGAAAACAAAAAATATTTAAAAGTATCAAATAATATTTCACTTTATTACAAACATAAAATATAAACGTAAATAAGTAAGACAAAATAAACAACATAAATTCATCTGTTTTAAAAAAATTTAAAAAGAAAACAAAACTTCTTATTCAAATACTTTAGTAAGTGGCAAGTAAAAATTATGGATAAAATAATCTTTTTATAGTAAAAAAATTTTGTATAATAATAAAGCTATTTCTACTTTATATACTCCATACAAGTTGAACAGCCGTGTATACAGTCTTTTAAGAACACAACCAAAACAAGCTAAAAAAATAGTATTTCAAAGTGTATAGAGTGTATATAAAAAAGAGCAGGGTGATTTCGATAGAAAAAAACCATCGTTGCATTTACAGTTGCTGAAAACGTTTATATTTATTTGAATAAAATCCCGGGATTAAGGGTTTGGGATTCCGGGTCTAGAAATTGGGTCAGGATCCCGGGATTTCGGGATTCAGGATCCTTGGATTGAAAGCATTAGTTAAAAGCTTGTGGAAATTTACATTATGTTGCATTGTCCAGGGTTTGTAGTATAAGTGGCCTTTTTATCGAACCAGCTCTTTCTTATGATGGGCTTAAAAACGTGTTTTCAACATCTTGTCAAAAGCTAGTCTTCAGTTAAACACTTTATCTTTCTAGCGGAAGCATAAAAACTTTCACCATTCATTGGTGCATTTCGGCAAATTCGTTGAATTTCAAAGAAGAATAGTGAAAGGAAATAGGCAACTAGAACAGAAAAAATCCCTTGTAGTGTTTCAAGCTTGACTGAAAACTAAAAATCACTTTGCTTCGATGACATATATTTCAGACGAGTTTATTCGAACAAGTGTGAAATCATATAAAACTGAAACCAAGGGTTGGTCACAGCTGACTCACTCAAGACTACTGAAGATGGAAGTGCAGCTACTTCCGAAACAGGCTGTCTAGTCTGCTGTGTGATTGACTCTACACAGAGTTGTTGTTTTTGCCTTCTTCAAAACTTACTTGATATAAATAGCTTATAATTAAAATCATGTAAAAATTTAAGTAATCAGATAACTAACAATTAATTATCAGAAATTAAATTTTATTAAAATAGATTACACCAACTTATATTTATATAGGTAGTTTTATTTCTTGCGCTTGTTATACGAAAACTAATTTTCTTTTGTTTTTTTGTTCCATATTGTATTTTGATTAAAGGAAACATGGTCACCGTAGCCATACATTTTACTGGTTGGCCTTTGCGACAACATATTTCTAATAATTATTATCTCATTTGCTGCCATATGGCAAATAATGAATATTCTAATCATTAAATGTACAGTAAATTTACACAAAAATAACTTAAAATCAAGATGAATTACAAATAACAGGAATCCAATGAGAACATCAGCGGTGTAGGCGTTGCAGTAGTAAAACAATGCAATTTAGCGCTTTAAAGAATAATTAACATGACATGTGACGTTTATTTTCATTTCATAGAACAATTATTTTCATCAATTACTTAATTCTATAAAAATCTACTTTGAATTTTAATATCAATTTTAAAAATAGACTCGCACTAATGATCTTTTTCATAAATATGTTAATGTTGTTGCATTGAAACTTTACGTCGTCGCGACGTAGTTTATTTGCATTTCAAATGCAAAAATGCATGCAGTCAACAAGTTGTGTCAGGCTAAAAATACTAAGAAGAAAAAAAAGCACAAAACCTGAATGAATGCAAAACTTAATAAAAGAATTTTAGTTAAGAGCTCATTTTCAATGTCAGCTAAAATTTCGATTACTGTAGAATTCCGAGAGTTTGATGAATTAGCTTGAACTTGACTTTAACAATATGAGTTTCAGCAACATAAAACTATTGATTTACAAGCGTTTTTTTAAAGTCATTATCGCTTTTTTTTCTCCTCCTCCATTCTTATCACCGCCGCAGCCGATAACCGCATCTGAATAGTTTCTTATGTAAATAGTCAAAGGCAGTATAGTATCATGTATAGTATATGTATTACCATAGAATTTCTGAGTACGCTCTACAATCTTTAAGTCTTATCTTGACTGTTAATAAAAATGCGATTTCGTTGTATTCTTTTCATAATTTGTTTATTTTCTAGATAATTTGAAAAGAGAAATTTTCGAGAATAATATGCATATCATGTTAAAACTATATATAGGTAGTACATAAAGTACAACTTTTAACAACAATGAATAGATTTTTATTTTAACAATTTTGTGTTGCAGTAAGCTGTATAAAACATTGATATATGGAAAGGATTTTATGTTTACTCTTGTTTTTTTTTTCTTACAGTAAAAATATTTTGTACAAATAGACGATATTGTTAAAGTTTTTTGTTATATTAAGAGGTATAATGATGACATAGTTACGTTACAGAAAGATTACGATATATGCTGGATATTATACAATACTTTACCTTTACTACAGTACGACAAAGTCACGCTAAGATGTACTTTTGTATGGGTTGGACTATTTTCGCGGAATTTTAAAATCTAGAAAACATAATTTTGAAAAAAAAAAAATCTTGAATCTTGAAATCTTGAAATCTTAAACAAAAAAATATTTTAAAAAAATTAAAAAAAAAATATTGAAACCCAAAATTTGAAAACCATACGCACGGAATGTAAATTAGGAAATGCGATGTTTTGAAATTTGAACATTGTGTTAAAACTCAGAATAAAAAATAAATTCTTTACTTCATATTCAAACAAAATTAATTTTTTGTTGTAACTTAAATGTTATTTTTCTTTAGCTTCATATGTTCATATTTTGATATGTCGATGTTTATTTCAATTTACACATCTATATTCTACATGTAAAATTTGTGGTCAATTTTTAAAGTACATACAATAAAAATAGAGTGCAGCTTCTATAACTTTTATCCATGCATTTCACCATGTATTTTATCAGTAATGTTAATATTTTAGACTGAAACTTCATTCTAAGATAGTGTTCTTGCTTGAAAAAAAAAATTAATTTAAAATCCTGAAATCATGATATTTAAACTTTACAATCAAAATTCTAACTTCGAATCTCCCATTTAAAAAACGAATATTTTCAACAATTTTTATTTCAAATTTAAACCTTTCTATTTCAATTTTCAAAAACAGTCTGCTTGGTAGTTTGTTCTGCATTTATCTAGCATTTAGCTCGAATATAATTCTAAAAAAATATAAATGATATACTAATTTCCAAAAATCTCATAAAAATTGCATCTATAAAGATTGTAACTTATGAGTTTTTACTGCCATACATAGATTCGAAATCGAAAATGTTGCAGAACGATAGTTTTCGAATTTCTGTTTTACTTTAAAACATAAAGATTTAACATTAGGGTATTCGTTATGTCTAGCATAATTTTATGAGAGCACGGATGACTGTAAAAATCCTATACTAAAATATCCAATAGATCGAGGGCGCCCTTTTGTACAAGTGTAGCACTAGAGTAATATACATACATGCATAAAATTTCGACATATGTGCGCATAAACGGAAATTTACAAGGAGATAAATATTTTGCTTGAATCAAGCAAATGTTTTGCTTAAAGCACATCAGCAAAACTTTGCTCAATCAAGATGTGATTTTAGAAAAAGATTGCTAAATTGAAATCACTCCTCATGTATTTAGGAAAAAGCAAAATTTTGATTAAATTGAAGCAATATTTTGCAAAGTCATTATAAGCGGTGAAAGCAAATTTCTACTTAATTTAAGCAAATATTTGCTAAGTTATTAAAAGCTCAAATACCAAATTTTTACTAAACTCATGCAAATATTTGCTAAGTTATTATAAGCTCCACTAGCAAATTTTTACTAAATTCAAGCAAATTTCTCCTAAACACACAAGCACACATTTATTCTTAATGAAGAAAATTAGGCGACGATAAGTTAACAACTGCGATGGTCGAATGGATAAGCCCATGCACTTACACTCACGTGGCCGAGGTTCAAATCTCCAGATGGTGAAAATTTTGCAATTCAGTTTAATGTTAATAATTATTTCACTTCAAAAATATGCTAGATTTCAGCAAAAAGAAATCAAAATTTGCTATTCCAATTTATAATAACTTAGCAAATATTTGCTTGAATTTAGTAAAAATTTGCTTTTGCAGTTTATAATAATTTAGCAGAATTTTGCTTGAATTTAATCAAAATTTTGCTTAGTTATTAGCAGGGCTAGGATTTCGATTACATGTCATCTTTTTTCTGCTGCTTTAAAACATTTCCTGCTTATTTAAAACGTCCATTTATGTTTCCTAAATTCCAAATATGAAAAGTGCTTAGGACATTTTTTGTCTTTTTTCATCGTTTTTAGTTTTCAGGTGATTTTTACTAGATTTAGGGAATTTTTTGGTAATTTTTAGAGATTTTTAAGTTATTTTATTGTCATTTTTTGACATTTTTAATTTTTAGAGCATTTTGCTTCAATTTAATCAAAATTTTACTTAGTTATTATCAGGGCTAGGTTTTCGATGACATGTCATCTTTTTTCTGCTGCTTCTAAAACATTTCCAGCTTATTTAAAACGTCCATTTATGTTTCCTAAATTCCAAATATGAAAAGTTTTTAGGACATTTTTTGTCATTTTTCATCGTTTTTAGTTTTTATGTCATTTTTACTAGATTTAGGGCATTTTTAGGTCATTTTTAGACATTTTTAAGTTATTTTATTGTCATTTTTAATTTTAAGAGTATTTTTCGGTTTTTTAGGTAATGTTAGTGTAATTTTCAAAAAATTTTTTTTGTTTGTTTTCATACTAAAAAATGTCAAAATGCAAATGTTTAAACATATTCTTTCAACTCTAGGTCCCTTCAATCAAAAACATTACCTCTCGACAAAGGAGCAGCTTTGTTTATTGACTTCGATGAAGAAAAAAAGCTCTGCGCGTTGTGAAACTGACGAAAGGGCATCCAGAAAAATGAAACAAGTGTTAGATATGAAAACTCAGAATATGCTAGTATAAAATAAATTTTAATATAGTAATGTTTTATTTTTAAGGTTAAATTTTTTGTTTATTTTTTATGCAATTGTTTGTGTTTTTAAGGTAATTTCGGTCAGTTTTTAGGTCATTTTCTGCAGTTTTTAGGTAATTTTTGTAATTTTTTTAGGTCATCAAAATCGGAGCCCTGGTTATTATAAACTGGAATAGCAAATTTTTATTAGTTTTTGCTAAAATCTAGCTTAATTTTGAAGAGGCTGAGATTCAAGCGCAAGTCTTGCCTAACCACAATACAAATTAAGCAAACAGTTTTCTCCGAGCACCCAGTAGTTCCAGTCTTGAAGAAATCTCAAACGAATCATGTACGATTTTTCCTGATCCTTAACGAAACATGCTGATTTGCCAATACATTTCATGACGAAAATTTCATATAAATTTTTCCAATTTGTGCAAGAAAGCAATGGAGAAACCTAACATCGAAACATTGAGGAAATTTCGTTAACGAAAAATAGACAGAAATATAAGAAAATTTCGTTAGCGAATTGCAAATCGAAACGTTTAATAAAATTCGTGAAGGAATGCAATACCAAAACGTTGCAGAATTTTGGTTAACGAATGGGCAGAATTTTGCAAAATTTCGTTAACGCGTGGAATTTGAAGCATTGGGATTTATCGTGCACGAAAACAATATCAAAACGTTGAAGGAAAACAGAAAAAATTAACATGCATTTCGTCAACAAATTGACGACCGAAACATTAAAAAACTTTAATCAACATGTTGAATTCTTTCCAAAATAAATTATTAAAAATCATACCATAAAATGATATGAAATGTTCACAGAAAATTCCACTTCTATTTATAAAATATTTAAAAAGAAAATCATTTGAATTTTAATGCCAACTAAATACAAATAAAGTTATTAATAACATTAACATGTAACATTGAAAAATATATGAATATTAATTATTTAATAAAAACAAAACATTACTAAAAAACTCTTTTAGAAATAACTAAAAGATGTATGATATACATAGATATTTGGAAAACATAGATATTTTTGAGATCAAAGATTCAGCTTCAACTGAGATCAAAGATAAAATAACATTTATCATTTGGGCAAAAGCACAATATATTGCTGCTTTTTCTCCTCCTTTTTGTTTTTAAGTTTTATAAAATTATCTTCACAACGACGACAAAGTCCTGGCGCGTCTAATTGTCATTGCTTGTAGCCTTTGATTATGTAAATAGATTACCAAAATTTAATGTTGTTATAAGCACATTTTTTGGATTTCAACCACTGACTGGTTGTGAAGAAAATATGATAAACTTTCATAGAAAGTGGATTTTACGAAATTTACACTACAATGTTGAAAATTTTTGCGATAATGGAAAAATGGACCGAAAACGTTTATTTATTTTTTTTTTCGTTATCCTGAAATTACCGCTCAGGAGAAAAATATTTGCCATTTTTAGAACAAACACCTGAAAATACATTAAAAGAACTTCATAAAAAACTGATTAAATTACTCCGATGAGCGGATAAATAAACTAGGAGAAATCATTAAAACAGGAAATCTTGTCATTTTTTCTTAAAATAAAAAGTTAGTTCAACAAGTGGCAGATATTGGCAAAAATTCATTTATGGAAATAAAGAAGATAATCCTATTTTTCGTGTCTCGTATACCGTTCATTGTTCATCTTAGTTCCTTACTTTTAAGGCTTACCTGAAGTACACAAATTGTAAAAAATATGGGTTAATTCCATGTAGTTGCTGTGGTCGAACAAGAAATGATTTTATAATTTTGGCACTATTGATTATTAGATCCTATAGATACCACTCAGATCATATAGAGACCTTTCGTATTTAGAAAAAATCCGCAGACAAAAATTTACAGCGGTTTATAAACGGTAGAGTGTATCGAAAATCTGAACTCCAATTCCGGTACCAAAATTAAATAGTATATAAAAAATCCTTTTATTTGGTATACTTTTTTTGGTCTGAACCAATTTTGGCGTCCCCCGAAATGCATTTTTGTTCATTTTTAAGAAACTTTTGTAGTGGAGACCCACTTTTGCTTGATTAAACTTGAGCTTGATTAAACTTGAAAATTGAGCTTATCAATCAATTCCTTACCTACAAAAGCATAACACTGCAAATTTTCACTCCATTTGACATATGCTCTAACGAGATCTGACGGTTTTTTTCAAAGTAAATCTACTTGTTATTTCATATAAATTATATTTTTGTTTTTCATATAAAAGTTTTTGAACACTTTTAAATTTATTTTAACTGAGAAAATTGAGTTTATTTTGCTAAATCCCTTTATATTTTTAATGACGAGAAACGGATGACGATGTCACGGAACCACCGTACACTTGTTCGTTACCGAAAGAAACAATTGACAACTGTCTCTGGTGGCATGATAAACGACAGGTACCTGTCTAAATTCGACAGGTACCTTGCCACATTCAGGATACTGAGAAGCATGTTAAGCTCGTCCCGAAGGCATCAGTGGCTGCTGCTTCTGCAGAATGAAGAAAAGGAATAATGTAAGAAATGAATGAAGAAAAGGAATAATGTAAGAAAAAAAGTAATTGTTCTTAGTTTGTTAACAGTAATAGTTCCGAAATATAATTTACTCTTTCATTAAACAAAAATAAACTCAAAAGTGTTCAAGTACTTTCTTATAAAAAAACAAAAATATAATAAAAGATATTTAAGTAAAACAAATTTTTTAATATAACACGTTTTAAAAACGAACTAAAAAGTATGAAATAATATCTCCTAGAGTGGGGCTTTTAGTTCAACTAAAAACGTGGGGCGCATGCTATAAAGAATAGTAAGAAGTGTTATTAACAATTGTAATACGTTAGTTAACGAATGATATCTTAACCCAAGTCCCTTGAGCTTCAGGATAGAAGTCTTTGAATGGATGATAGATTCAAGTTTGCAGACATCTATTGTGTTCCGTTCAGTAAGTTATACATGGAATGTATTGCAGTAAAAATCTTTCAAAGAAACAGTGACTGGGTGGATTTCACCCTAAGGTTAGTGATGCAGGGTTAATATTCTCTATAGCATGCGCTCCACGTTTTTAGTTGAACTAAAAGCCCCACTCTAGGAGAAATTATTTTAAACTGTCAGTTCGTTTTTAAAACGTGTTATATTAAAAAATGTGTTTTACTTAAATATTTATTTATTACTTTTTAGTCCTATATTACTCATTTTGTTTGTTTACAAAATTTCATTTATATTTTAAATTACATTTTAAGTTTCTATCATTCTGTGATATTTTCCTAAACCATCTCTTACTCGAAATAAATGTATTGATACAATTTTAGCTCAATCGGGCCAGTAGTGTTGGAGATATAGGATTTTAATTGTTTTGTGGGCGGTAAAAGGACGAGTGGCCAAATTTTTTCCGAAACCATTTTCTACTGGAAGGAAGTTTACTGCCAAAATTTCAGCTGAATCAGCCCGGTAGTTTTTGAGATATAGCATTTTTTTAGGATTTGTGGGCGGTAAGGGGGAGCGGCAAATTTTTTTTCTTAAATCATCCTCTACTTGGGGGAAATTTACTGTGAAAAGTTCAGCTTAATCGGCCTAGTAGTTTTTTTTTATATTTATTTATTTTATTTATTTATTTAAAGGCAATGTTCACATATAAGACTTATAGTCTTTTGAATGCAGTAAGAATAACAAAGATAATAACAACAAGTTATATATAACAAATTAATTTATGAAACTTATTGCTTAACCAATAATTCAAATTAAAAATCAATTAATATCCAAAGAATTTTTATCAAATATAAATAAATATTAAATACCTAAGAGAGAAAAAAAAAAGAAAAGAGAAAGAGATAGAATTAGGAGAAAATTTTGAAGATTTCATGCTTAAATTCACGTTTATTCGTTATACTTTTAACAGCTAAGGGCAGCGAATTCCATCATCTGATCACGTTCACAAAAAATAATCTGCTTGAATTTAAATAATTATGACTAGGAATAATGAGATTCATGTTTCTTGCTGATCTACAGAACTGAAGTTTGCTAAATAAGTAACCAGGAGTTTGTGTATTCATTAAATTATGTAAGAAAATACAATTTCTGGCATCCAAGTAATTTAAAATATTGCATCCAAGCAATTGATTGCTCAAATGGCTTATCCGGTCAAATTTTCTAAGACCATAAACGTATCTTATTGCATTATTAAATGCAAGTTGTAGCTTATGGCTTGACCTGGAATCAGGCTTACTGTATACTACCTCGGAGTATGAAATTATCGGCATTATGAGCTGGATAACTAACTTTTTTCTGGTATCACCAGGCACAAATAGTGCAGTTCGTCTCAAGTTCCTAAGGATGTAATACACCTTGCAAACAACGGAATTTATATGGTCATCACAAGTGAGAGAAGAGTTAATGTAGAATCCAAGATTTTTAACCTTCGTAACAAAATTTAGCCCAACACCATTAAAAATTATTGTCGGTATATTATGAAGGGGGTAGCATTGTTTCTTAATCGGCAAGACACATGACTTGAGAGGATTGAGTTCAAGCATATTAGCCTTAGCCCAATCTGAAACAATGCTCAAATCTTCATTCAACTTTATACATAAGTCATTAACAAGACTAATGGGTTTCGCAATGTACAGTTGAAGGTCATCAGCATATGCATGCATGGTGACATGACGACATTTAGTGAAAATGTCATTTAGAAAGATTGCAAATAAGAGGGGGCCGAGAACAGAGCCTTGAGGCACCCCACAGGTTAAATTGCCAAAAGCGGACAGACTATTCCCCACCCTTACTCTTTGAGACCTCCCGGTTAAGTAATTATATATCAAACGGACAGCTGAACTAGAAAATTCAAAACTGTTCACAAGTTTATGACAAAGTAGTGAATGATCAACAGAGTCAAAAGCTTTGGAAAAGTCTAGCAGACAGAGCAAGCTTAAGTGTCCCAGATCATATGATATTCTAATTTCGTCTAAAATCTTTACTATGGCTGTAGAGCAGCTGTGGCCAGGTCTATAGCCAGACTGAAAAGGGGACATAAGGCCATGATCTCTGATATGAACGGAGATTTACGCAGTCATGAGCGACTCAAATACTTTTGTCAAACATGATAACAGACTAACAGGACGAAAATCAGACAGTTCACGTGCATTGGCCTTTTTAGCTATAGCGATAATTGTTGCTGCTTTCCAAGCATCAGGAAAGCTAGAACTTGTGAAACAATAATTGAATATATGCGTTAAAGGACTTAGAATAAAAGGCAAGATAATTTTAATAAATTTGATAGATACTCTATCCTCACCCACGGCATTCGACTTAATCTTATTCACACAACGAGCAACATCATACTCACCTACAGCCACAAAATCAAAGTTAAATGGACATTCAAAAGTACGAACGAACATATCATAAAGTTTTGTAGAAATATTTTGGTTCTATTGATTTGTGGGCGGTAAAGGGGGATTAGCAAAATTTTTCTTAAATTATATGTGTTGTCATCTAGTTCTGAGCTATATTTTAAATTTCAAAACCCTAGATCATCGGGAAGTTGCTTAAAAATGGATTCCAAGATTTGTACAGGACATACAAACATACAAACATGAAACGAACCTAATAAAAAAGTGTTAAAATAAAAGAACAAGTAGATTCAATTTGAAAAAATCGTTCTGTGTTTTTAAATGTAAGGAATTGATTGATAAGCTTGATTTTCTTTTCAAATCAACAACAAGTGGGTCTCCAGTAAAGAATTTCCTTAAAAATGCATTTCGGAGGACACCAAAATTGGTTCAAACCAAATAAAAAGTATACCAATCGAAAGGATTTCTTATATACTATTCAATTTTGGTACCGGAAATGAAGGTCAGATTTTTCCCATACAAGTCGATACACTCTATTACACAGTATCATAGCAAAGTTGCTAAAAAATACTGAGCATAAAAAAATTTGCGCAGAGAACAAATAAGTTCGAAATTTCTAACCTTATATCTCGAAAAGTATTATAGACACAATTTTACAATTTTCATTAAGAAAAAAAAATTTAAATATTTGGAACTGTGTATAATTTACACGGCTAAAAATCTCGGACAAAATTTAAAACTTTTTTGTATTACATATAGGACAACAGCAAAAAAGCTTTCTTTTAATCCAAGAAAAAATTTAAAATTTTCTAATTCAAAAAGGATGACTTTTTAATCTCCAAAAAGTTAAAAATTTTGAGAATGCATGTTAGCACAAAACACATGAACTTCAAAACAAATTTGACAATGACCATTTCCTGATTTGAATCCAAGTCCTCTCGTCTACAGGTCCGACATCTTACCAACTCGTCTATCGCAATAAATAACAAAGTTTCGCTTATTTTACTTAACTACGAATGCAAGAAAGCTTTTGGGAACGTGGGTTCAGCCCAAACCCAGCTCAGATCCAGCTCAGAATAAAAAAAAATGTTTTTGTTAATTTTTTAAATTCAGACTTTTTTATAAAATTTTTGTGTTCATTTAAAATTTTGCTTGAAAATTTTTTTAACAATATCTTCATACAAAGTCTTACTGTCTTATCCACTAATTTAACTCAATTCCTTACAAAGTTTTGCTTATTTTTCATCATTACGAATGCAAGTAAGCTTTCGAGAACGTAGGTTTGTGACCCAGCTCGGTAAAAAAGTTTTTTTTTTTTCATTGAATTTTATTATCAAAATTTGTGATCTGTGGGCTCACCTAAAATTTTTCTTGAGCGACGAAGATCGTTTTTGGCTCAATGGGTACGTCGACAAACAGAATTCCAGAGGAAGTTCAAAAGTTACTAATGCACTCTAAAAAATTAACTGTTTGGTTTACAGTGGTTTGTTTAACCCCATACAAAGTATGAAAACAAATAGAAGGAGTTTTCGTAGATCGATGAAATTTGGTATATACACTGAGAAAACTATTTTGCTTGAATCAAGTAAATGTGTTGCTTATAAACATATCAGCAAAACTTTGCTCAATCACGATGCGATTTTAAAAGAAGATTGCTAAATTGAAATCACTCCTCATGTATTTACAAAAAAGCAAAATTATATTAAGTTCAAGCAAATATTTAATAAGTAATTATAAACTGATAGCAAATTTTTATTAACTCAAGCAAATAATTGCTTAGTTATTATAAATTCAAATAGCAAATTTCTACATAATTCAAGCAAATATTTGCTTAGTTATTATAAATTGGAATAGCAAATTTCTACTTAATTCAAGCAAATATTTACTAGGTTATTATAAATTACAATAGCAAATTTTTACTTAGCTCAAGGAAATATTTGCTAAGTTATTATAAACTCAAATAGCAAATTTTACTAAATTCAAGTAAATTTCTGCTAAACAGACGAGCACACGTTTATTCTTAATGAAGAAAATTAGGCGACGATTGTTTAACAACTGCGATGGTCGAATAGATAAGCCCATGCACCTACACTCACGCGACCGAGGTTCGAATCTCCAGATGGTGGTAATTTTTCAATTTAATTAAATGTTACTAATTATTTCGCTTCAAAAAAATGCTAGATTTCAGCAAAAGCTAATCAAAATTTGCTATTTCAATTTATAATAACTAAGCAAATTTTTGATTAATTTAAGCAAAAATTTGCTAAGTTATTATAAGTTATTATAAACTGCTTAACTACTTAATTTAACTGCTTAATTTAAGCAAAAATTTGCTTTTGCAGTTTATAATAACTAAGCAAAATTTTGATTAAATTCAAGCAAATATTTGCTTAGTTATTATTAACTTCAAAAGCAAATTTTTACTTAATTCAAGCAAATATTTGCTTAGTTATTATAAATTGAAATAGCAAATTTTGATTAGTTTTTGCCGAAATTAAGCCTATTTTTTAAGTGGCTGAGAAACTAGCAAAAGCAAATTTTCCTAATTACCATACAAATTTAGCAAACAGTTTTTTCCGTGTAAGTTTAAACTATCTCTATTAGAAGAAATCTGCCCACAACCACGCCTACCTATATTTTTTTCATATTAAAGTTATGTCAAAACAACTCTCTCAAGAATCTTAAATATATATGTAGATTTAAAAAAATTGTTGACTAAATGGACTAGATAAGGTAACTTACGAAAAATTTTGCAAATCCGCCAACAACCACGCCTACCGCCCATATAGCACAAGCATTTAAAACGCAATAAGTTTTTTAGTATTGATGTTTTATTAAACCAACTCACTCAAGAATCTGATGCATTTGCATAAAATTAAAAAATTGCCACGCCCACTATCTCCTTAAGTTCCCAAAATTAGCCATTGCTGATTTGTATTGAAATTCTTGTGACCTATGTCCGAATTTTTAAAAACTTTACTCGGCGGCCGCAAACATGTACCAACTTTTTTTACATATTTACAAAATGCTTCGTTAGAATAATGAAAATAAGGTATTCTTTTCTAAAAAGTTACCATAATTTGCTAGATAAAAGTTTTTGTTTACTCAAATACACTGCTAAGTTGCATGAAAATTTAAATCAAATTTTTGCTTATATCCGCTTATGATTTTGATTAATTTTTTCTAAAAAAAACAAAATTAAATTTTAAGGAAAGCATTAATGGACTCTTCATAATTAAACATGACCACTTTATAAAAATAGAGTGGTCGGAAAATTTGCTTTTTCCTCCAAAATCCCACTGTGGCATCATTGGAGACCGTACTTTTTCAAAAATAATGAAAATGGCAACGTAACAGTCAATGAAGCGTACAATGATTACCGACATTTTTGTGCCCAAAATGGAAGAGTTGGACTTGGTTGACATGTTGTTTCAACAAGACGGTGTCCAGTCCATTGGCCGCCAAGATCATGCGATTTAACTCCACTACACTATTTGTTGTGGGGCTACGTGAAGTCTCTCGTGTACAAGGACAAGCCAGCCACAATAGCAGCCCTGGAAGACAACATTAAGCGGGATTCACTGATCACGTTCAGTAAGTTTTATAGCCGATACACATTGACTGCAACAGACGTCCACCGACAAAACGAAAACTTGCCGTCAGAGAGAAATGTCGCAGTATTCTCGACGACTTGATTATAATGAACGCAACAGCGACAATCTGTATTTCATACAAAACATAAACAAACTCTGCTATGTTCGCCTTTGTCGTCTATAAAATTAGAAATAGATTGAAGTCTGCGGCAGCAACAATTGTGGCCGTGTTCTCTCTTTGTCGTGCCGTCTTCAAAAAATACATCTTCATAAGAAAACATGCGTTCTATTTTTTGACAATTCGGCGTTCGTCGCTAGTCGCAGTCAATGTGTTTTGGCTATCATGCAAAAATTGAAATTATTTTAATTAAGTCAAAGAGCGTGCTGCAAATTTTTGTTACTCTCTCATTGAGTGTGGAGAGAGATGTGGTGGTCAGTGAATCCGCCTTTAGAGCTGCCATTGGTGAGATACCGGCCGAAATGCTGGAAAAATTGGCCAAAATTGGAGCTTACGGATGGACCACCTCAGGCGTAACCGCGGGCAACATTTACATGAAATAATCTTAAAAAATGAAATGACAGGCATTGATGTATCGCTCGAAATAAATATTTTATTCACTGTTGTAAGTATTATGTTTTTTTTTCAAGTTTCAAAACTAAACGCCTAAAAAATCACCCATTATTTTGATGTTGCTGCATTGTAAGGATTGCATGTTTTCTATTCCTGCACCATGCAGCGGCATATAATAGACATAGAGAATACCCCTAATGTAAATTAAGTTAAAGTAATCAACAACAAGTACAATGAGACAGAACATTTTTATAGCTTGCATAAAAATTTCCTAGACCGGGTTTGAAAATTTGAAAATCAAAAAGTTCGAAAATTAAAATTTGAAAATTACAGGAGAAAATTAAAACCTTTTTCTCAAAACAAACTTCTTTAGCACACACTGTTTCGCTGTAAATAAAAGCTTTTAAAAAAAAGTTTATGCAAAAGTTTCTTAGACATGTTTGCTTTTAAGAAAATTTAAGCATCCACACTGCACAAAAACGAAGAACTACCTAAAAACTCTTAGTCTTATATAAATCAAAATAAAACAAAATAAAAAATTAAAACATCCAGCCTTAAAAGAATTGAAAAAAAAAACATTTTAAGAACTCTCAGTTGCTGATGGCAAATGACTTCTATAAATAACAAAAAAAAAATACAGCAACTTAAACATATGTAAATAAAAATAAAAACAGTCGCAATTGTTTGTATAAAATTTGTGCTTTTTGTATTTAGTGTTGTATATTTTTTTTTTTTCATTAATTTTATAAATGTGTATTGGTTTATGTTTTCATAAAATTAGGTTAACTTTAATTATACAATTTTATGGCAGAATAATAAACTTAAATACATAGAGTATACATTATAATAATAAACATAATTGAAATTTCCACTTAGACAAAAATTTCGCTAACTTAACAGAATTATTTAGTAGAAATTATGTTAATAATTTTGCAGCTATTTACAAGTATGTATTTCGTTTTTGTTTTCCTTTTCAGGTTGTTTTTTTTTCGATGACAGGTAGACAGACATAAAAATGTTCGAATCATTAGTTGTGTATCAAGTTGTCAGGCAAAACAAAATAATAATAATAATAAAAAAAAAATGAAAAAACTATGCGTGCATGCATGCTTAACGTGATTCCAACTTGTTTGTGCTACCATGCGTTTCATTTAAACGATTTTTTTTTTCTTCATAATAGAGAGATGATCTTAACTTTTTTTCTTATAGATTTTGACACTTTGTCCACTTATTCTACTTTTTCTGCTAGACTTATGTCTCTAGTATAATATTTTTTTTTCTAGTCTTTAGCAATTTGAATAAATTTTTTTATAGATTTTTGTTTAATCAAAAAATATATGTAATATAAATGTTTGTTTTTTCTTTTCGTTTGCTCTTTTGCACTTTATAGCGATCACTCGCTCACGCATTCACTCTCGTTCATTTTACTCATTCAACAAACAGGTTCTCAACAGTGCATTACACACTGCATATGGATCACAATTGGAGCTGGGACGACGATCCTCGAAGTAGCCCTTGCCTGCATCAGCAACGCCACGCGGTATACGCACACTGACTGCACGATTGGCCACGCCCCAAGAGAACTTGTCAATACTGGAGGTCTCAAGGCGACCGACTAGACGACGCTCGTTGTCCTTGCCATCCTTGGGATCGTAGGCGCGTATGTGACGCTCCTGCTGTTTGCTCAGCTTCTCGATGGCCGCTTCAATAGCTTTCATGCCGCCCTTCTCACGCATCGCCTTGGTTGACATATTGGTGTGGGCGCCAGCGCCGTTCCAGTTGCCCGACATAGGTTTGGGATCAAAAGTCACCACTAAGCCAAACTCCTCAGCAATGCGATGCAGAATGTAACGCGACACCCAGAGATCATCGGTGACCTTCATGCCGGGACTGGGTCCAACCTGGTATTCCCACTGGGCGGGCATCACTTCGGCATTGGTGCCGGCAAAATCAATGCCGGCGTACAGACAGGCGCTGGTGTGAGCCTCAACAAGATCGCGAGCGTAGACACGATCGGCACCCACAGCGCAATAGTAGGGACCCTGGGGTCCAGGAAAGCCCTGAGCAGGCCAACCATAGGGACGTCCATCCATATCCAACAAAGTGTACTCCTGCTCAATGCCAAACCAGGGCTCTTCGTGCGTGCATTTGTCGACGGCTTCTTGGCAGGCAGCGCGATGATTCGACTTTGTGGGCTTGCCATCGGGCTGGTAGGTGTCGCACATGACGATGAGGTCATTTTTGCCGGGCTTGAAGGGATCGCGGTATATGGCGCGTGGCATCAGTGTAGTATCGGAGTTCTCTCCGAGAGCCTGATAGGTGGAACTGCCATCATACTGCCACTTGGGCAAATCTTGGACGCTGGTTGGGATCTTGTCAAGTACACGATCCTTCAGTCTTAAATTTTCACCGGTACCATCGATCCACAGATAGGTGACCTGTACACGATTCTCCGGTAACTCTAGCTTCTTGTAACGTTCCGAAATGGTCTTGTCCAGGGCTCTGTTGGGCGAGTAATTGAGGAAGTGCGACAAGCATACAGCGCTCGTGCTCAGCTGACGATGTGGCTGGGCTACAGACAGATTGGCAGAGAGTTCCTTGCTAAGGAGTAAGGCAGCGCAGCGTAGAGCCATGATTTTTTTTTTATTGTTGCTAGTAGATAGGTGGTTACTGTTGTTTTTATTATTGTTATTGTTTTTGTTGTTGTCGTTTTTGAGGTGCTGGAAGCTTGAGTGTTTGCAAAACACAGAGACGGCAGCGCAGATTTCAAGGACGAATTCGTTGCAGCTAGTAAGCGTGGTATACGTTGCCTGGTCACAGGTAGCAGCAGGTCAGAGGACAGACAGAAAGAGCGAGAGAGAGGAACGCGAAATGGCAGAAGATTTTCACGGATTGTACTTAGGTAAATATTTTATTTTTTTCGAATTTTGTACTTAATTCATTTCACTTTTTTTAAAAATTTTCACCAGTAACTGAATGAAAATATTTTAATATTTTTTTTTTTAATAGTTGCCAAAAACAATCGTTTTCGTTTTATTTTTTTCCAGCTCTAAAGACTTGGAAGTTGTATAAATTTTTTATAATATCGCGACGGAGCACGTTAACTTGACACCCATCCTATACGAAGTCAGGACTGTTTGTGAACGGAAAGTACCAGACGACGCTTGCTTTTCTCATTGTTGTGGCAGCCTCGATTTTTCTTTATCGCATGCGAGTTCGGAGCGTGCGACAGAGAATGTTGTGGCTAGAGAGAGAGAGAGAGAGATAGCTGCAGCTGGAGAGGAGTGAGTAGCCAGTGTGCTAGTGTATATAAAATATGTACCTACATTAGGTATATCTTTGGTAAAAGCGAAAACGGCAAAAATAATCATTTCAAAATCCAAAATAACCACCAAAAATAAAGTGCATTTGCAGCAAATGAAAATCAAAACATCAACAAAGCCCTCCAAAAACAACAACGACAACAACAGAAAGCTTGGAGCATAAAAACGTATATTCGTTGACCGCCACTCTGTATATTCACTTTGTGGCTCCCGATATTGCAGCGATAAGCTTACGCTAAAAGAGCCTAAACTGGGTCCCACACAGACACACACACACTCACACAACAATAACAAACAAAATCGCCCTCTTGTTGCTCTACTTCATTTGTTGGAGCTTACTTGCTCGCTTTCCGATTTTTAACGCTACCAAGACTTGTTTCTTTTTTTTTTTTTGTTTCTTTGTCCTAACCCCCTAAAATGTGGGGTTAGGACAAAGGTTGAAATTTGTTTTTATTTATATCAGGTTCTGTCTCATGTGCGGTTAAAACTATATTTGTAGGCTTATACTAACGTTTATTTTGCGATTTTACTCACGTTCTCTTGCTCTACAGAAATCTCTGTACATTTTTTTTTTCTGTAGATAACAGTTTGTTTTTCTGTTAAGCTACTCAAGCTTTTTTATTAGGCCTCAAGACAAAATCATGGGTAAAAACTTCTAAAATATTAATTTTGTCGCAGAACTCTAGAAAATTTAGAAATCTTTGAAAAATTTTCAAAATAGCTTTACTCTAATCGGTCACATGGGATGAAATCCACCCCAGCCTTTTTTTTTATTTGCCATTTTAATTATTTCTATTATTTTTCCACAATATTTTTTGCTTATGCACTGAGAAAACAAGAAATCAAAAACGCACATTTTAAAAACGTTTAGTAAAATAAATATTTTTAAAAATATCTTACGCCATACAAAAATGAAAACACACATTTTTAAATAGAAAAGTAAAACGAAACGTTTTTAAAACAACCTCGAATATTTTACTATGATTAATAAGGATAAAATAAATATTTTTAAAAACATTTTACGCCATACAAAAATGAAAACGCACATTTTTAAATAGAAAGTGAAACGAAACGTTTTTAAAACAACTACGAACGTTTTACCATGACAGTAAAATTCACATACTTTGTTTCAAAACACTTGTTAATAACGAATTGTTTGTTATATATGTTTTATTGACTCATGTATTTGATATTTGTTCAGAAACAAGATTTATTTATGAAGGTGGCAGAAGTAGGTGACGTCTATCAAATCGGCACCGTAGCAATGTCAAAATTTAAAAAAAAACAATATTGCCATATTTTGAACAAAAATCCAATGAAAAATCCTATGTTTTAATACTTTTTCCTATTGGTTTGAGGAAAAAAAACGCGTATCATTTTTATTTTGTAATTTTTTTGTGAAGTGTGCCAATATTGTGATGGAAAAAATAGAAAATATACCGAAAACTGTGCGATCTGCCATAGTACTTGGAGCAAGGAAAACATATGTTTTTGGAATAAAAATATTAATATATGTATACTAAATAAAATAAAAGGCCACCAATCTACATTGCTTAACTTTATTACTATAAAAACATCTAAAATTTGACTGCTTGTGATGTTCCGTAACATAATCTTCTCTCCCGACTTCAAAACTCCCACTCAAATAATTTGTCCCACAAAAAAGAAAATAATAGAAAGTGGCATCACTTGCACAAAAATTTTGACATTGTTACGGTGCCGATTTGATAGACGTCACCTATTTCTTCCAACTTCATAAATACATCTTGTTCAGAGAATAAAATATTATTCATTGTCGATTTCATCACTCTGCAGTTTGCCTGCAAGAAAGTAATAACAGAGTTTGAGTTGGAGCATTTGCTGCCACAACTAAAAGGTAAGTATTTCAAATAAAATTAATAATATCTGACAAAATTCTATTTTTTTATAGACGCTGGGATACAGTATAATTATCTAAAAAAATTTAACAAGATGAACAAAGCTGATGATAAAATAACTAAAATAAAACTGTAATTTTAAAAACCAATAAAGCTTTTCTTAATTAATAGAGGAAATGCAGATTTCTATAAATTTTTTGAATTAATGGGAAATAATAAACATTTTCGTTTTTAAAATATAAATAATTGTTGTACCTTTGCATTTTAAAATGTTTACTGTTACAAATCGAACGTACATTTTAGAATCTAGTTTTAATATATTCGTTTTTAAAATGAAAATAAACATTTTACATTTGAGAATATTTATTATTAAAAATCAAACAAACATTTTAGAATCTCGTTTTAAAATTTTCGTTTTTAAAATGAAAATAGACGTTTTACTACAGCATTTTAAAATATCCATTGTTAAAAATCAAACGAATATTTTAGAATCTCATTTTAAAATGTAAGTTTTTAAAATGAAAATAAACGTTTTACTATTTCATTTTAAAATGTTCGTTTTTAAAATGAAAATAAACGTTAGAAGTGCAAAATTTGGGTTAAACGTTTTTAAAAGTAGCTCGTTTCTGCCACTTTTGAAAATTTTGTTTTCTCTGTGTAGGTCAAATCAAATCAATTTTCACTTCTGCGAACTCAACCTTTTTTTATTTTTATTTTATTTATTTTAGTAAATTAGTATAAAAAGAAAAAGTTATTTTGCTATAAAAATAAATATAATTTAGAATTAAATATTACATATTACAATAATTAAACAATAAATATGAATCATTTTTAATTTTGAGCATAAATTATTTTAAGTTATTATTGAAAGAAATATACGATTATTGTTATTATTATAAATATTATTTAATGTAGCTTTTAAGTATTTGAATTGTAAAAGTTGAAGATAGACAGTATTATAAAGAAGACCGAAAAGAATCAGATGAAAGAGGATAGAGGTAAAGAGTGAAATAAAGTAAGATAACTGGTTACATAAACAAAACTCTATAGTTAGGTAAACATTTTAAATAAAGCTTGTCTAAAGCTTCCAATTCCATCAATGGATTTTAAATGGTTTGGTAAAAAACTCCATAATCAAATGGAGTTAATGAAAAAAATCTCGTTGAATTAAGGAATTTAAAATTAGGTACTATCAGAGCATTACTTCGAACTGACTGGGAAATAGAGTTTTCAAATAGGTATAAGAGAGTTTTTGACCGAATTAGTTTATATAAAAAGATACAAGTACTGGCGTTAAGGTAATTAGATAAGTCGCAACCAAGAACTGATTTCTTGTACTGTGAAATATGATCGAATTTCCGAATGCCATGGACATATCTCGTAGCGTGATTGAATACTACATGTAGTTTATGCTGAGAGTATGAATCTAATTTGCTGTATATAGGTTCAGAGTACGTTATTATAGTTAATATCAACTATACTACAAGCTTACGCCTGGTTTCTAAGGGCGTAAAGTCAGCAGACATTCTAAGATTTCTAAGATAACAATATATTTTACGGATAATGCTGTTAACATGATCGGTGCACATCAGTGTTGAGTTTATATGGAAACCTAGGCTTACAACATTGGTAACAAGTTTAAGTTTCTTATCACCTATAAACAAGTCAGGGATATTTTCAAAACATATTTTAGATGCCGAGATCGGTAGAACGTAAGATGTAAGTGCATTAATCTGCAAACCGTTTCTTAAAGACCACTGGTTTATATCTTGGAGATCTTCATTAACCGTTGTGTCGATCGTAGAGCCCACGGGTACATTTGCAACTTTAATTTTCCTGTATCTTCCAAACGGTTAGTCCGATTGACCTGAAATTTCATGATATCAACCATACACTTTTGCATCATGTGGAAAAGTTTCATCAAGATTGGAGCAGCAGTTCAGTCGATACAGCCCAAATTCAAGTTAGTGGAATGGCGTCGACTGCTGATGTACCCGGGTACTTGTATGAAAATTCATACAAATATATAGAAATAAATGTCAAAGTTCACTTTATATTGCTATATCTTCCAAGCGGCTGGTCCAATCTTGATGAAACTTCGTATCATAGCTTGGAAATATGTAATTGATATTGGTGTGAAATTTCAGGTCAATTGGACCAACCGTTTGGAAAATATAACCCAGTTACTAGAAAATGACCTAGCGTCAACAGCTGAAAATTCATACAAATATATAGAAATAAATGGAAATATTTAGTTTATTTTATGGAAATTTGTTTATTTATTTATAGAAAATCATTATAATGAAAGTAAAAAATATATTTTATGAATTTTAGCAGCATCTGAGGCATTGTGGATGATCCTTCGAGTGCTGCTCCTCATACGGTAGTGCATTCAATCGACGCGGAGCTAGCCACTCACCATCTGCCATTTTATTTTCACTTTTTATATATTTGCCGCACAAAATAAATTTTTAGGTCTTTACACTTCAAAAATCGCACATAAACTGACTTATGCATACAAAACTACTCAAAACGAAACCTGCGCAAAAAATCATGTTTCTGCCTGCAAAACTGGTTGTGCAAGGGTAGGTAGGCAACATATTCCCAAATACCCTTTTGTTCCTGTTAGTAGACGTGTTTTCCTACACATTCCAAAAAAAAAATGTTTACATTGAACAAATATTTTATGAGTTATAATTATTCTGCGCAGGTACTAAAAATAGCACTATGAGCAAGAGGGGTTGATTTTCAGTTCAAATATAACGGAATTTTGCGAATGAAAATTCAATGTTAATTATTTTTCTTGGTAAAAAGGGATCAAATTACAAGGATTAAAAAAGAATTTGGAAATTGTTAAATTTTTATGGATTTTGGCAATTCCCATTTTTGGTAAAAATGGATTATTTAGGTACCAAATTTTTTTTTTCCCAAATTATGATAAAAGTTTTGTTAATTAGACAATATTTCCAATAAATAAAAAAAAAAAACCAGAAAATTACAAGAATCCAGGTAGTAGTTAATATTTGTATATCAAAAGCAACTATCTGCCATACAAAACGTATGAAGTACCCGGGTACATCTACTGTCGATGTGGATAAAACCCAACAGCTGTTGACACAACGGTTAAGTCTACAACTCATGTCCTCCAAGAGACCGGTTCTACGAGAAAGATGTAATTGAATATCATCCGCGCATGCATGCATAGAAGAATGTTTACAAGTTGAGAAAATGTCATTTATAAAAACTGAAAATACCAAAATTTATTTCGATGAAATTTTGTATGCGGACATAATTTTTCTGCTCTTCAAAAATAATTTCTTAGTTTCTAAAAATATCACTGAGTTGAGATAATATAGGACTTTAAAATTTTCATGTTTCCAAAATATAATTTTCTCAAAATTTTGTGAAAATGTTAGTTTTTGTATTAATAGCATTAACTAAAGTAGAAGACTTAAGCTTTACAAAAATCATAACAAAATTAATATTCCCTGCAACTATGTATCAACGGTTCTCTTAAACCGTTGATCCTTGAATAAAAGCAATACACCCTCTTCGAATATTTTTAATTTTTTCATTCTTTCATTTAATATGTTTCATTCAAAGAGTTCGGAAAGGTCAGACTACGATTTCCAGGGTGCCGCACAATGTTTCGAATGGCCTAGTTAGACGGAGATACATCTGTATATCCCGTTTGAAAAACCGGAATGACTCAAAATTTAGGATTAAGGCTATTGAGTGGCATATCTACATAAAAATTTCACAAAAAAGTCCTTGTGGAATTAAAGTTACACAAAACTTGTATGGCAAAATGAGCATTTTTGCTTGCCTACATCGCGATTTTCCCACTTTCTTAAAAATAACAAAACTCCTGAACGAAAAGCAGACCAGAAACCGTTTAACACTTTTTGTAAACGTTACATTGTGTATATCTTAGTACACTAAAAACTATTTTATCTATTACTTATGTCTTTTTTTTTATTTAAAAAAATTGTTTTAAGCTATTTTTTATTTTATTTTAAAATATTTTGAAAAATCTAGCTTTGTCTATGTTTTAAAATTTTTATATTCATAAGGATATGGTGGTTTTTTTCATAATAAAAAAGAATAAATTTCTCGTGAGCTTACATCATATTTATTTTTATATTTTTGGTGTGGTACTAAATTGTAACCGCCATGGAAATCGCATATTAAAGTGGTTTATTCTGCATGACAAGCGTCTGTTATGCAATCTTCCATAGTGACTATGAAGTATACTAATGAATTTCTTTTACAAAAACATTTTGCATTGTAAACTGAGTCATTGAAGGGAAAAATGGTTTAATCAATTATTAGCTGTGTGTTTTCCTTAAACTCTGAAATTACTAGGCCAAATGAGCTGAAAGATATTTTGTTCGACCCTAAGAAGAAAAAATTTGCCACACCCCCTTTTACCACCCACAAATTAATAAAAATGCTATATTTCAGAGGGTTTTTTTCATGTATATTGACTTCAATTTGGTAATATGTTCGTATGGTGACGTATGGTGACTTTACTTTTATGAGTAAAATTGAGATTTTAGTATTCATTTATTTGACGTCTACCTTTGATTTCGTTATTGTAGCATTTTTTATTTCTATGATATAGCGCAAAGTTTTTTTAAGTTAAGGGATCTGCCACGCCCTTTTTTACTTGTTTTTAGTAATCATATATTTGTCGTCTACCTTTGATTTCGTTATTGTAGCATTTTTTATATCTAAGATACAGCGCAAAATTTGCTTAAATTGTATGGGAGCTGCCACGCCCACTCGTCAAAAGTTCATCTAACTTGTATGAAACGAAACACCGTGCGCCACGATTTGACAATGTATTCGTAAAGTACCTTCAATAAAAATAAGAATGGTCGAAAGAAAAATCGATTCATCAATTTGTTTTCAAATTATCGATATTTTAAGAGAACATTTTCTTATAAGATCCAAGGTTCATTTATAAGGTTGTGGCACTTGAGAGAAATGCACTCTTTTTCCGCCTTTGCTCGAACTTTCACTGTGCTTTTCTTTGTTCTAAGCATTCATTTTCTTTATTTCTTTTCATCTATTCTGACAGTTCGACCGAGCTCGCTCTCAAGTGCCACAACCTTATAAATGAGCTTTGATATATATTTTTTTAAGATAATTATTATTTCAAAGATAATATGGGTATTTCTACCAAGAGGTCTACTGCGACTGAAAAATTAAATGTTACTGAAAATTCTTTTAAAACTCCATAATAGAGAAAAAAATTTTAAATTTTATATTGTGAGAGCACTGAGAGCTGATCTCAATTTGAATATAAAAAAAATGTCAAAAAAATGATAAATGGCAACAAAAGTTAAAAAATCATGACAAAAGTTGACAAATTTAAAAGAAAGTTTGAATTCTATAAATAGGTATAATAAATACTCGTATAATAAATACTCGTAACTAATACTAAGTTTTATTGAATTTTTTTTCAGTTTTTGATTTTCATCCTGAAATACAATTTATATTTTTTTCTACTTCAATTAAATGAAAACAAATGCTTTAATTTTTTTTAATGAATTAAAAAAAAAAACTTATTTTAAAAAAACAACATTATTTATTGTATGCTTTAATTTCCAAAGAACTAATACAATTATGATAAAATTTTGTTTTTAATGATTTTGGATAAAATCTACAGCTAGATTTGAATTTCATTGTAGGTTCATTGCAGGCTCGAAAAATTTTTTATTTAATTAATTTACAAGAAATTTGTTAGTTTAATTGTTACCAATATTTTTATTACATAAATTGGAAAAGTTAATAAAATCCTTTGCTTTTCCAATAGCTGCTCTGACCAAATCAAGTCATGAAACAAATGCCTACGATGGATAAAAAATATCTGGCAAGCAAAACTAGTCTACAACTGTCTTAATGGGAGGAGAAAGATTCTTAGAATATACCCTTTAAATATGTGTCCACAAGCAAAAATAGCTTAAGATTTCAATATTTCGATAAATCCGGCTTCAAATGGAACTAACTGCATCTTTATGTATGATAAAACGAACGCTGAACGTCGTGAAAGAAACGAGCAACATTTTTGATATGGAAAAATGTATTGCTTACCGTGTCTCGTACCACGTTCAGCCTTCGTTTCGATTGACATAAAAATGCAGTTAAGCAATTTTTGCTTTTGACCATAAAATATGTCTTTATAATCGAAGCGAAATGCAAAAAGGTTTGCTAGAAAACATTGTTAATAATATGAATCTTGTTTCACACCTCATTCTCAAGTGAAATTCTTTTGACAAAAATATGAAATATTTACTTCAGGATGAAAATGTTAATAGCAGGAGTATGGCACGTAAATATTGAAAAACCAGACAGTGTGCGGTAATAATTATCAGATACCAATTTTTTGAAAATTGTATGTGTAATTTCGAAATAAAAATACAAAATTAAAAAAAATTTCTATTGCTTTAAAGACTTGTTTAATTTTTTTTTTGTGATCCCGCTTTGAAATTTTTATTATTTAAGACCAAAATAATAAATTCGACTTATATTATTGATAGTATAAAAAAAGGTCTAATTTGACTTCAATTCAAGGATCAAGGATTTAAGCAGAGCTACATGGACATATTATAAAGGAGTATCTAGTTTTACATGTTTAATAAACTACAAATCATAACAATGATATGGAAACTGTAATTTTGGTAAATTTTAAAAACGACATATTTTTAAAAACAAAAAAAATTAACTGGCCTTTTATTTCTCAACAGAGTGAAATTTTTAAAACTACTAAATTGTTTTTGAAGATCAAAAAAATTATGCCCTCATGTAAAGTTTTAGCCCCATCGAAAAATTTAAGGTTGAACATTTTAATTTTAATACATTTTTTTTTAATTTGATGTATCTTTGAGTAAAATAAAATTGTTGATAAATTCATTATGTACACTAAATAAAAATAAAATTAAAAAAGCATTACAGAATTTTTTGAAAAAATTTTTTTTTAATATGAAAGCATTCAAATAAAATGAAATGGAAATATTTTCATATATGGGTATTTCCGTGGGCAGTTTTTGATTGTAACGGTCCTGAATAACACTTTACATGTTTTTCTAGTTGAATTAAATAAATAAAACTATAAAATATTAGCACATTTTTGAAGGCAAAATATGTCACATAACGTATATCACGTAACATATCATACTATGGTTTATATAAAAATAATTAAAAAATATTTTTCAACGAAACAATTGTGAATATATAGCAACATTGTTTCAGATAATATTAAAAAACTCATGCTCACTTCGCAAATTTTGTCGTTTATATTGATGCAGGTAAAAACCACTTCTATTTTATGTCACGTAACGTATCATTTTTAGTGGCTTCTATCTGAGAGCCGAACTATTAACAACTCTTAGCTTTTACACCTTGTGTAATGCGTTTAGTAAACTATTCGAAAATCAAAATAAGAAAACTGTAAGTTAAAGTTTTCTTTGGTTTTCCACTCAATAAACTCGTACGACTGTCACGTGCGTAGCTACGGAAATGCCCATATTTTACTATGAATAATATAAGCACAAAAATTGATTAAATCATGTTACAGATCCTAATAGTTATGAAAGATTTGCTATAAGTACAACTTTTCGCTTTGGTTAGGCTTTGGTAAAGATTAACGAACCAAATTTCCGAAAATCCACAAATGCAAAATTTTTAAATTTTTTCGCAAATACTTATAAAATAAAATTATATTTATTAAATAATATATTAATTTAAAATATATTCATTAAATTATAAATAAATTGGAGGGCTTATTGCGAGAACATGATTCGCCACATAAAAAATATTTTAAAAATAATCGAGTCTCAAGTATTGAAAAAAATTTATTTTTGTATGAAGCAATGGAATTGATCACAGAGGCTTTTACAAATAGGTTACAAAATTAATATGAAATAGCCAAAATCTCTTCAGTGGTTATTCATTGAGTAATTTATTCAGCCTAAAAAATTGATTTTTTAGATCATGTGGCTTGTCACGTTATTGCAATAAACCCTTCAAATATACAATTAAATATTAAAAAAATTTATAAAGTGATAACAGTTCAAATTTTTTAAAAGATTTTTAAAGTGCCTTTTTCTGGCTTTTTGAACACAAAAATAAAAATCATAAATAATCGGAAAATATGTATTCTCACTCATACATATAGATCTCTCATTATATATATCTCATATATTTCTTAATCAGAAATTCTGACTCATTTTATAAAAAAAGATTTTTTTTTTTTTTTTGCGAAATAATGAAAATTTAAATTTTAGAGTAATAAATATAAAATATAAATGCACATATAAATGCAAATGCAATATAAATGCAAATATAAATGCAAATATAAAAATGCACTGTAATGATAGTTTTAGTATGGTTTCGACAAATTTTTTGAAAAAAAGCAAAATCGCGACCGGCTGACTTGTTTTCGCTTTACAAAATTAGTCAGTCTAAAGCTTATTTAAAAAAAAAAAACTTTAAAAAAAATATTTAGAACTGCAAAGTTGACACGACGTCAGGTGACTAAAATTTAAAATATATTCCTTTTAAGATATTGAGCTACTCATAAGCAAAGAAAGAGTTTAAAGCAAGATTTAGTTTCACCATATTATATGAACGGACAGATGCCAATGTGCTGATCAATTTGGCTTTAATAAATCAACAGTCGCCAAACTTTTCCCCAAAAGCTCTAATGTCAGTTTTCAATGTTAACTAAAACTCAATGAATATTGCGTGGATGTAAAAAGCTGGTCGCATATGAGATGACAACCCAATTTCCACTTGGTCTTTATTATGGTATTTTAATATGTATACTCCCGCAAATCAAAGAGAAACAGCTTTTCTCTATATAATTCCCTTTGCATCACTCTCCAACTCTGAGAATTTAAATACATGTCTAAAAGGGAGTTCATTTACACAACCCTGCTTCTATGTTAGCCAACTGCCATGCTTTGGTGGAGCGCTTGGAGATTCACAGCTGAGCACAATAATAATGCCGTTATAAATACCTTAACAAAACAAGTTTTTTTTTGAGGCAGGCCTGTAGCTAGGATTTTCCATAAAGGGGGATTTTGATTAAAGAACATTATGTATATAATAATATTTAAAAAGAGGATATGCAAGATTGATTATATTAAAATTTTTCTTATATGTATTTTAATTTTTTACTTTAAAATATCAGAGTAAAAGTTTCCACTTATATTTTTTGAGAGTAAATTTTGAGAAATAAATAATATTTTTTGCCTATAATTTTCTATTGTAGTGTACCACTTTTTATGTAATATGCTAAGAGTAGAGTATTTTAAGTTCTTTTTATTTTAATGTTACAACATTTTTTGATTGAGTCTCATACACATTCACTCACAACAAGCATGACATAGATTTGTATACAAATTGAGCTGTGTAAAGTACAGTGTAAGCTTTTCTTACATTTTAAGAATGCCCCAAAATATTTAATGTAGCACTCAATATCTTTACGTTATTTTTTTTTTTTATAGCTCAATATTTTTGTAGAAAATTATTTTGGCAAAAACTCAAAAAATTGGTCGCGAACCTCTACAAAAGCGGGTAGTAACCCCGCTAGTGATAGTGACTTTTAATCAGGATGCCGAGATCTAATAAATCCTGCAATGTGAGCAAATTCAACCGAAACCCAATATCTATACTTGTGCTTTAAGCGTTCCGAAATTACATCATAACATAAGCGCACAACATCCACATTATCTTTTTCAACTTTTGTTTAAGTTTACAAGAACAAAGCAAAAATTATAAATAAAATGTTAAAACAATTTAACATAATTTAGCATTAACATAGATATTCATCACGGAATTACAACCAAGAAATATTTTAGCAAATTTCAAAAATAGAGTCTCTTCAGAGGAAAGGTATATTTTAACGAGTTGATAAAATTTTTCAATTTGACTGATTTTACATATCGTCGCTGCGCTAGAAAAACCAGTTATGTGATTTTTCTAAATTTTTTTATAGCATATTTTTTTACACTATCAATTACCCACATTTCTGCATTTGCAGTTTTTTGTACCTCTTATGATTTAGAAGTGATCACAAAAAGTTATTGCTCGCAGTACCAGAAAAAAATTTGTTTTTTGCTCTCCTGAAAAGTTACTGAAAAACATATAACTGTTTTTGTTGGCGCAGCGACGATATGTACCTAGTTTAATAAATAATACTAAAAATTCCATTTTAAATTAAAAATTAAAGTATTTTGTACTTAAAAATTGTGTTGTCAGTTTTTGAAAATTTCGTTAAAAGTAGTAAACATTGATTCTCCAACATCAAATTTTGAGAATGCATTAAAAATTAATGCCTCAATACGATAACATTTTCAAAGTGCCAAAAAATAGTGATGCTGACCTTGAAAAATGGGAATGAAATATTTAGTGGTCAAAAAATTTAAAATTTTTCTCGAAAGTGTATGGAAAAAAGGACACCACAATAAAGAGCAATTCGAGATCTTTAAAATACGTCCTAAATTTTTTTTTTGTAGGACTAACGGCTTAGAAGATATAGTTGTTTGAGTACATGTCCAAATGACAATTTTTGTTTTTCTTTATTATTTTTCACTGTGTATAGCTGCAAACAAAAAAAAATTATAAAATAGTATGCAAATATTTTTTGTTTTTAAAGTTCTATCGACGTGCGAAATTTCAAAAAAATCGGAATCGTCAAAATTAGTTTTTGGACAAAAGCGTCCGATTTGACATGAAATGACCGATTTATAAATAACAGCCCAAACCAACATATGTACTTTAAAATTTTAAGACTAACCAACTTTATCCTGGGTTATTTTTGATTTAAAGTACTGAAAAATAATTGTTTACAACTAAATTAAGAATTTGAAAATTTTGTAAGAATTAAATAAAAAATTGAAAAATAGGTAAAAAGGCAAATTTTGCAATTTGGAAATAGATAGTGCAATTTAAGTTTGAAAAAAACTTTTTTTTGAAACTGCAACAATGGATCCAGCAATGGATACATTAAAAACTGCCATTGTTTTATAAACACATAGTCTTATTTTCGATATTTTGCCTGCATTCGTTCTCGAATGAAGCTCAAAAGCCTCAAAATGTAAATGGTGTAGAAAAAATAAATTTTTCGCATTTTTGGCTAATCAAGTCATCTATTATTTTTATTATATTCATTATAAAAATAACTTGTTAAATATTAATAAAAACACAAATACTTAATTTTTTACTTTTAATAATTTAAAAAAGTAGCTTAAAATATTTTTGCTTAATTTATTCTTTGATGTAAATGGTGTAGAAAAAATAAATTTTTCGCATTTTTTACTAACCAAGTCATCTTTTATTTCTATTATATTCATTATAAAAATAACTTATTAAATATAACTTAAAACACAAATACTTAAGTTTTTACTTTTAATAATTTAAAATAGTAGCTTAAAATATTTTCGCTTAATATTTTAAAAGCAATTTAAGATATTATTTATTTATTATTTAATTGAGAGTAAATTTACAATAAATCTAAAAGCCCGGAGGCAACTAGGACTATCGGCTTAATTTAAGAATTTAATTTACAAAATATTTATTATTTTAGAATATGTTTGTTCTTGTCAATAAATTTTTTTACATTGATGGACTCATCTATATTCTTAATTTTATATATACAATTTTCTACAATAAATTCAAATTTTAATTTTCCATGTTTTTAAACCATTTCAAAAACTTTTCAATGCTCAATCAATTATTTTGAAATTTGTATTGGAAATGGTAGCCTTTTGTTTCAAGAAGTTGATTTAAATAATAATTTTAAGACACTTGAAAATCTTTATTCAAAATATAATTTGTATATAATTTTCACAATTTATTAATATTTTGTTTTGAACAGCCTTATTTGTATTTATATTTTTAAATATGTAAGTACCTTAAGATCCTATGAGGGGTTAGTAGCCCTAGAAAAATCCCCTTGCCTACGGACCTGATTCGAGGCTATGTACATATGTTTTGGTTTTTGATAGCTTAGTAGCGTCTTTGCAATACATTGTTTATGAATTTTTTTGGTTTTTTGTTTTGTTTTGTTTTTGTTTGGCTTGATTGCAGTTTTGTATGCAAGCGAGTTTGTTGTAAAAAGTGGAAAAACTTGTTTTTGTTGTTTTTTTTAATCACTTGGCTTACTTTTAAAAATAAGTGAAGGCGTTCAATCGACTGAAACAAGTTGCAGCTAATTATGTAAGAATTATTTTTATGAGCACGCTACAATCGGTTACATAGGTTTGTAGGAGGATTTTCACCAAAAAATTGATTATCTCTAAAAGTAATATATAAATATTTATATGCCCTTACACAGTGCTTACACTTAAAATATTTGATTGCTTGCGAACTATCAAATTGAATTTCATGATATCCAGATTTCACGCTATAATATTTAGGTGGGCACTTCGTCTTATGAAATTTTATTTTGAAATTGCTTGTAAAAGTTTATTAAATTCATAATTTCTTCCATTTGCCATTCCATTTTATGTTTTTTCACTTTTTTAATGCTTCTTCAATATTCTTGAAAGGTTCTTAAAAATGCATACACACTTACATTTTTCACTGAAAAAAGACAGCTCATCTCATGAAATATATATATCTCAATATATATTTCAAGAGATAAATTTCATGATATGAGCAATTTCATGATAAAGCGGTCAACACTTGCAATATCAATTTGACAGTTCGCATGCAATCAAATATTGTTAGTGTAGACACTGTAGATGTTTACAATTAAAGAGAAAAATTTCTTAGTTAAAAGCAGTATTTTTTTTTAATTTTTATTAAAAATTACTTTTGACTTAACATTATAAATCAATAAATAATTTTTTTGTGTAATAATTTCTTATAGAATTTTTACTTTAACCGCCAAAAAAGTTTTTGAAGTGAACTTTCTTGGGCGGCGATTTGATATTGAGGGTAAAAATTTCCGAGTTTCATCAAGAAAATTTTTTTTTACTTTCGTCACGAAAAAATTCTTGAGAATCGTCACGTTCTTGTGTGAAACTCAAAAGGCTGGCAGATAGAGTGTAGATGTGTTCAGAAAAAATGTTGAGGGAAAAAAATAATAGGACCAGCTTATATATCTGACGCCCTAGGAGTCATAGATTTTTTGATACGAACTACAATATAAAATGTAATATAAGAGCTATAAGTAATTTGTGAGTAATATAATATAATATAAGAAATTGTTATTAATATTTCATAATTTTGTTTGAGGACCCCTAAAATAGATGGAAATTTTTCACGTCAAACCAATGACAGTGTAAATTAACATAAAAAGTTTTTATTCTAATATTTTATTGTACTTATGTTTAAATATTTCTTCTCTCTTTATCTCTGTCTCTTTCTAAAAAAAACTCTCTTATTCTTCATTTTAAGAATTTTAACTTTTGCTATGTATGTACGCTATATTGTAATAGCGTACATAATTTTTTTTTTTTTTTTGCTTGTATAAATTTTTACAAGAAAACTATTACAATGCATTGTTCTACATTAATTTAATATTAATTGTGTTGTGTGACTGTTGTGTGTTGTGTTGTGTTGTGTTGTGTTGTGTTGTGTTGTGTTGTGTTATTCTTCATTCAATTTAGCGCAAAATTTTCTAAAAAAAACGGAAAACAAACCGCACAGTTTTCTCTTGAGTAAAAGTGCTCAAAAAATTCATTCAAAATTCGGAAGGTCAGTGATCATTAACTAGCAATTTTTAGTAGTTTCTAGGTTTTTTGCTGTCCTAAAAAGTTTAACTTTTTACTTTTTTCTCCACTGCGTAACATTTTCTTCAAATTGATAACAGATATCCATATGTTTTTTTTTCTGATAGGTAGCAGTAACAAATGAACAGATGGAATTCCAAATAGTTCATTACAAATATTTTTTTTCTTAAACATGAAATCTTCACAGCTTATAAATAAATAAGTTTCATATATATTTGAAAGTCTGCTGCTCATAAACCTTAATTTTACTCAAATATCAAGTGTACAAAAAATTATTAAAATCGGTCAAGCCGTTCTCGAGAAAATTTGACCTCATTTTCAATGGAAAACGGTCAAGTTCTTAAAATGTTTTTTTTATAATTCAATACTCTGAGGACAGGTAGATGGGCACTTTTGCCTGAATTGTCCGTACAATGTAATGCTTCAATTCAAAAGATTCTGACTATTTGTTTTACATTCCTAATCATTTTGCTTTGTGGCATTTTATATTTTCAATCAACTAAGATTGTTCATGGGTGTGCCTTGTATTTACAACTGTTGTATGTTAAGTAGCTGCTGTTTTGAAATTTACAGAGTGCATGAATGGGATGTGCAATGCATTACGTAATGGATGTGAAAGTAATGCAAAGTATATTGGTCCGATAATACAATAAAATATAAAATGTTTAAAACATTTGTTGTGATATTTTTATGAGGATATTATGATAAGTTTTTGAAGGAATGACATACGGAGAGAATAATTCAGCGTAGGAATAATGCATTTCACTTACGATTCATGGAATTATTAGCCATAATTCTATGCTTAAAAACGCAATTCATTATGGTTGATAAATAAGTAGCGGATTATAAAATATGACAAATTATGAAATATGACGTAAAATAAATGTGCTGCAAAGCATGAATTGAACGATGACTTTACTCAGGATCTGTAGTTATTGAAACATAAAATCTTAAATTATATGTAACTAACCAGAAGACATGAGCTCTATACACATGCGCCATGGTTTTGTTACTCATGATAAATGGAAAATGTTTCCAGAAATCTTAGGCTATGAAACATATACTCATGGTTCGTTGGTTTTTTTGCACATGAAATACGAAAGTATGGAATCCAAAACTCACGCGGTATGGTAAGCTTGCACATGAATAAAGAAAGCCTTACTTCGATTTTCAGCTCTTCGAAACTCTTTCGAAATTAAATATTTACATGCCATGAGTTACTTGCGCATGAATTTTGTATTTCAACTCTTACACATTTTATGAAGAGTGCTTCAAAGGACTTAACATTTAAAAAAATTAAATAAATATAATATTTAATAATAATATTCAATAAAAATTTAAAAATAAATATAAATAAATATATAAATAGAGATAATATAAACATTTTTTTACAATTTGAAATTTGTATATTTCTGTGGTCACCAGGAATAACAACTAATCTCAAAGTATCGTAAAAAACGATATTTCAATTGTACGAATTACGACCCATTTTTTTCAAATATATGAACCGTAACAAACAAAATATATGTAGACAAAAGTGATGATCAGTTCTGGGCAAAAAATGGATATCTGCATACTTCCAAAAATTGGCAATAAAGTAAATTCCATATCGCTTTCTTACGATATTTTGAGTTTATTCATTATTCCTTGTGACCACAGATTTATCTACACCCTTTCCAATTGCAATGCAGAAAATATCATTTGAAATTACGTAAAGATTAATTAAATTTCAGAATTGATAACCCTATTGAAATTCAGAACAGATCAAATGAAAATCAAAAAATCCATTTCAAATTCAAAAAAGATTAATTGAACTTCGGAAATTCTTCCATTTGAAAATAATTTGGAAAAGTAAATTTGAAATTCAGAGACACCATTTCAAATTTAGAATAGATCAATTGACATTCAGAAAAGATCAATTGAAATTCAGAAAAGATAATTTAAAATGAAAAAAAGTTTAGCAAAAATTCAGAAATTCCATTTAAATTCTAGATTATATCAATTGGAATATAATAAATATTTATTTAAATTATTAAACTTTTACTTTATTATATTCCTTCTTTCATGACTTTCACTCATAATGAAAATATTAAGTTAATTAACACTGACATGCTATTTATGTGTCATATTGTGTGAACGGCACCACCTATCTGATCCTGAGATAATTGTGAAATATCGCCTTGATATAACAAATATATTATGCAAATATAACCTCAATCGCTGGAGTCGCTCAGAAGTTACGCGATCACAAACAGACGCACCAATGTTTTAATATACCCGTATAAAAATTACACTGGTCAACACTGTAAAATTTTTCATACTTTTTTTATCGATTTTAATTAAATGAAGGGTGCTGATTGCATAAAAACACTATTTTTTTAGCAGCTCTTGTTTTTGAATTACACACAGGTTTCGTAATATTTTGCGGAAGAATATATTTTTACACACTTTATTTACAGAGTTAATTTCAATCTGTACAAAATTGTCTCCAATAAGATTTTCTTGAATGAGAAGCCTGCTTAAGATCCCAAAAAAGATTTCAGCAGTAATCTCCCATTATATAGATCAGAGAACTACACAAGCCTACTTAAAGTCAATTTCAAGTACCTAGCTTGAACTTGTATATTAAGCAAGTACTTGAAATAGACTTTAAGTAGGCTTGATAATTTTAAATCAAGTATAGCTTGTAATTGAATATAAATAAGCCCACTACAGCTTGCGACTTGCAAGTATGCTAACTTACAAGCGAACTTCAAAATTATCTTCAAAATTAAATAAAAAAGTTGTCTCTAGCTTTAACAGAACCGAAGTTATGAATTTTTTAAAATTAGTCTCCAAGGCAAAAATCACGAAAATCTCAAACTTTTAACGCTCTTTTTTAATTTAAAAAAAAAAATCCTCAAACACGTGTCTCTTTTTTTTCAATATAGAACCCGTAAAAAAAATTTCATGCAAATCAAAAATGGGTCGGTCATTTTTTGTTCAAATCTGTACGGTTTGTAAAATAATAACCCATATGTGTTTTTGTTTTGTTTGTATAGAAATTTGAATGGTTCGATAAATTTAAAATTTATATATATAAAATGGAATGTGTGTTTGTTTATTTGTTTGTTTGTACCTTAAAGGAGACCAAACCTCTGGACCGATCTTCCTGAAATTTTCACAGCATTCAACTGGGACTCTGACATGATTAATAGGGTACTTTTTTGGACCACGCCTACTTTTACGCCCACTTTTTTAAAATTATGTAATTGCTCCCATATAGTTTTTAACAGATTTACTTCAAATTGTATACACATTATACTCCAGGCGAGGTAGAAATAAACATTTCTTACGCCACGCCCCATTGCACGCCCCTTTTCACGCCAAATTTAAGTTTTAAACTTTTTGTTCTCTGCACAAATTTGTTCCTTCCAACGGATTATTTTTTATTTGGTAGTATATTGCTCTTAATACTGTTAACGTCGCCATATTACTATGAACTACGCCCACTTCACCGCCCCCTTTTTTAATTCAGATACTTACTTATACCACTAACAATGTTTGCTATACAAAATACTTTTTTTGTAATATGTATTTACCTAAAGTTTTATATACTTTTTATCTGCAGGTAAGGTAGCCATAGATTTTTTTATTACCAAATCCCCCTTTTTCGCCCCATTTTACTTTAATTATAATTAAACTGTTTTCAATCTATATATATAAAAATTAATGTCTGTCTGTCTGTTTGTTTGTTTGTTTGTGCTTTATAGGAGGCCAAACCCTTGGACCGATCTTCCTGAAACTTTTACAGCATTTTACTATGACTCTGGAAAGAATAATAGGCTATATGAAGTTTTAATTTACAAAGGGGCGTGGCACTGCCCATATAACCCAAAAATTTAAATCGCCATATTTTGGGCATTTTTTGACCTACGTTGATGCTATTTGGTACATATGGTATTGGCACAATTAGGAATACGTACCAGGAGAAAAGTGGGTTGGGACCACGCCACTTTTTAGGAAAATTAAAAATCGCAATATAGTCTAAACTACTGGACCGATCGTCATTAAATTTTCACAATAGGATATTCTTACGAAATAATAAATTCTTGACTTTATAAAGTTGTGAGTGGATGAAGGGGCATGGCCTCACCCATATAACCCAAAATTTAAAACCGTCATATCTTGGGCATTTTTTGACCAACGGCGGCAGTATTTGCTATATATGGTATTGGCATGAATAGAAATACGTACCAAAAGAAAAGTGGGCGGAGCACTCCCCTTTGTTTGCGATATATTGGAGGCTGGACCTGATAACCGATCTTAAATTTTCACAGCGTTCAGCTTTGACTCAGGAATACTTATTACATGATAATGTTTTCGACCTTGCATCTAATTAAAATAGAGAGTGGGGTAACCCCATTCTCATTCTCCCACAACTGACTGCGAAACAGCTGATTGTGTAATTGCTGCTTTTTGATTGGTCTAAAAATAAAAAGGGGGAGCATGAAGCAAATTACATGCGATTCAGTGCTGAATTATAATTGGTTTACAACAAAAAAAGAGGCGAAGCATTGCAATAATTAAATTAAATAAATAAATTTTTGTAAATATATAAATACTTTTAATTTTATTTTATACGAGAGGGGTTAGCGAAGCACACCGGGTTCAGCTAGTACAATACAAAAGGTACAAAAACGCCAAATTAATAATTAATTAATAAAAATGTAAGCGAAATATTCTAAACACTAGCACTTTTTACTATTATTGCTAATTTCTAATCGAACACCTACAAACAAACGCGAACTTGTCCTTCCATGTTGATCGGTTTTTTGACAGATACATACATTTGCTTTGTTTGCACAACAAAAGCAATAAGAAGCAGTAAGCTGAAGCAAAGTGAATTCAGCGAACAACAACAACAACGAAACATATGGAAATATTTTTTTCAACTAACTTATAAACTAAATAGAATTTCGAAATTTTGGCTTCGTAAGGAAATAATATTAGAGGCGTTGAACAGTTTAACAAAAACAATTTTAAAATCGGTCAACCCATTTAGAAGTTATGCTCTGTCCAACATTTTTCAAACAAGCTATTCCATTGGGACTGAATTAGACTGAAAAAACACTTTTAAATATTGATTTCTCATGTTTTGTTTATTTGAGGCACTCAGTGTTGGTTAAGTCACTCTATACGAAAAATAAATGGAAAGAAGAGCTTAATACCTTTCGAGTAAGCTAAAATTCATGCAAGCGTAATTCATGTTATAAAATTTTGTCAGCGTTTAAAACAACATATTTCCAAAAATGACTAAATATCGATTTTTTGGGGTCTCAAAAGAGTTTGTAAAGAAAAAAATACAAATTTTTTTAGCAAAAATTTGTGTACGATCGAAACCTAATCTTATTATTTTGCTTATATTTAGCATGCATTCTAAAAACAAAATTACATGCAAAAAACATGATTCCATGGGAATTGCTCTGATCCAAAAAAAATTTGATGCCGAATTAGTTTAAGACTTCCTCTTAATTTTGTGCCCGGCGAAATCTAAATCCGACTTAATATACACTGAGCGAAAATGAGGAGAAAATGGAATGCAAGGTTAAATTTTTAAGGGGAAAAAATGTAAGTTCTCAGTTTGAATGCCTTTATCTCAGAAACTATAACAGAATGGAAATCAATGTTGTATTGGAAAGTTTGTTAACTTTACAACTGTTAAACTTTGCACTGTGTTAAGGGTTATAATTTTGTAAGATTTCTTCAATAACATGAAAATTGAGAAACACTCAAACACTAAAGATGCGAAAGAAACACTCAAACCCGGTGTTACTCGAGGGTAATTTATATAAACATTTTAATATACACATCTCGATTTAATGCTTTTTTATATTTTGGAATTTTGTTAAAACATGTCGAATTTAAGTTTGAGACCACTATAAAAATATTAGTTGAAAAATTTATCGTGCTTTTTTAACGAATAATTTTATCCGTTTTTCACAACCAAAACTGTTTTTTAGTTCTAAACTGAATTTACTGGTTACTGGTAAACATGTTACTTGCACTTCGCTTATAGAAATCAAATTTGTAAAAAAATGGAAAATGGACACCAATCTTTCTAAATTTTTTAGTAGTTTTTCCAGTTGGAAAATAACAATTGGTTTGTAAAATAAAAATAAAATAAACTGATTCTGATAGTTAATGCAAATTCTTAAATCTTCAGAACTCCTTTTTTAAGCGAAAAATTGTACAGTCGTTTCTTAAGCTGCTTCTAGACGATATGACATTGTCTTAAGACATGCCCAAAAAGTCGTCTCAAATTTAATGTCACATCGTGTGGAAACTCAAAAATAGAGTCCAGTGACAATGACTTGCGACTTTCAGAGATACATTAATTTTTAGAATTGTTTCTATTTTCTTATGACTTTCTATGCGACAAAGGGTTGATTTCAAGGCAAAACAACATGTGTGGTTTGTTTTTATATGAATTAAACGTTTCATTGCATAAAATATTGATTTTAAATATGGCAAAAAACTGCATAAAAGTAAGTTTTATAATAAACTAAGGAGGCAAAAAACTAAGTAGATTACTATAAGGAAGGTTTTATACAATCCAAAATGTTCGTAATTACTCTAGACACACAACTGCATTCTTAGAGATAAATGGGGACGTTCAAACTATATAGAGAATTTTAAAACAAAACTCAGTTTTATTAATAGTCTGGTATGAAAAAATAGATTTTTAGCCATAACTTTTGATTGGAAAGAGATATTGGGGTCATTTTTTCACATAAATTATTTTTGAGACTTTTTGTAAAAAATTTTTTGTGAAAAATATAAAAAACAATATTTTGGAAAAAATAAATTTCGCGAAAAAAATACCTTGTTGTTTTGATGACAAAAACAGTAAAATAATTTTTGTGCTTAGCTGGAGGAATTTTTGCAAATAAATGCTATGTCATATGAAAGGTAGCCAGATGTGCAATTTTTAATTGATTTAATTTTTATAACAACAACAATTTTTGAGTCATTTTTTGAGTAAAAAGTCAATATTTTGGACTTTTTTTGACATAATTATAAAACATAGTTACACTGACGTAACTGTACAGTTTAACCTGTTTTTGTGAAGAGATTTTATTAAATTTTTAACAAAAAAAAATTTAATGAAATGTATTAATGGACAGCGGAGATATTTGCATCGAAAGACCAAACTTTGATTTTCATGTCGTTTTTTTCTCATTCTTAGGTAACGATGTTTTATGAAAAAGTCGTTGTACTGAAAATTTCTCCAATTTTGAATATATAAGAGTGTTTTTGATGTCAAAATTTTAAAATTAAATACACAACTCCGATACTAAAAAGTTTTATAATAACAAAATTACCGTTAGTTGAAAAATGTTGGAGGGGGCGTGGCAAAAACTAAGTATGTAACATTTTAAATTAGAATGCACTTAATATGCAAACCTAGTTTGAACGAAATCCGTTCAGCCGTTTAGATTTGTATAAAGGCCAAACAAACAAACAAACAGAAAATGAGTTTTATTACTATAGATTAGCATCAATATTTTAGAAAAATTTTTTAAAGTTGTAAATTTTTAACCAGTGTTATTCATGTTTAAAAAGCATTTAATAATTAAAATATGCCATCATTAATATTTCATGTCATCCCTCTATATCGTTATTAAAAGTATATTATATATATTTATTGCTCAATAATCGTAATTTTTTAAGAGTTCTACCTACACAGTAAAAAGTTAAAATTTTTGTATCTACGCCAAATTCACAAAAAGGGTTAAAAAAACTTCGGCAAACAGTTACTTTTGTGAATGGACTTATATGAATGCAGCCAGCAGCATCACTACTTCACTCAGGATTATCTTGAAGATTGCGTGTGATGAACTTTTTACCAGCACGTTCACTTTGCACTCAAAAAGATTACATTGCATGCAAAAAATTCGACATGATTTTAAATTTTTGTTTAATTAATGACTTGCTTAAGGAAGCGTTTTTCGTAACGATCATTTGGAGCTTTTAAAGTCAGGTTTTTTCCGTATTACAGCAATAAATTTATTGCAAAGGCGATAAGCAGAATAATTAAGAGTGTTAAACATTTTTGGAAGATTATATATATATATATATCTTCAATATATTTTCAGTTTAAAATTTAACAGATCTACCCCATCAGTATGATCAGCCCGTACTAAAAAAAAACAATAAAAAACAACACAACGACTACTTCAAAATATCAAAGATACAAACATTTTACAGATAATAAAAACAATTATAGATACAATATCAAAAGTTTATTGTCAAGTCTGTTTAATAAAAGTTATTTAATGCCGTCGAGCAGTTCTTTGTTTGTCCAACAGTGGTGAGCTTTGGACTTGCACTTGAGCACTTGAACACTTCAACCCACCCATTTATCACAAGCAAACAAACCTACAATAAAATGTGTTCTCATGCTTGGAACAGATCACTCAACGTTGTCGTGATCACCGCTATTGTCCATTCGATCCGTCCATCATATCCGTCTGTCTTATCACCATCGTGTACTGATCGCCTTGCTTGTTAAGCCTCTCAGAGCATGGAAAATAACCAGCATGCGTATATATCATGTAGACATTAATATCAATAAATTTTTTGTTGGCAATTAATATAATTAAAAATTCCATTTAATTTCGCCTTTGTATATTAATAAAAGTAAGTTAATTATTGTTATTTCAATTAAAATTAATTTGTGTTTGATAAGCTTGAAGTAGTGTTAACTTGCTTGAATGCTTTAATGTTACTGTATACTTAGATAAGAAATTTTTCAAGCGCCCACAAGATTTAAAAAGTGCAAAATATTTTTTTTTTTTTATTTATTTTATCAAGATTTATGATCGAACATTTGCAAAGTTGATCTAACAGATTAATGTACATGAGTTTATCGCATGGTGACCATTAAGTGGTCGTGTGTTGCGATAACCTAGTTATGGCTAAATTTGCTCATTTAAGAATTTGTGCCATGCTGATAGGCTTCAACCTTTAAACAGGTAATAAAGATATCAAGTTATGGAGAGTTAAGGTAGCAAACGTTTAAAAATTAACGACATTTTTTGTTCATCGAACATCCTTTTAAAATATTTAATAAATGCAAATAAGTCACAACAATAACTAAGTGGTTTTTTTAGTAATCTTTTATTTACCTGTAGCATTAGCTCTCATTTTGGCTTATCTTAAGGAAACGGAATCTAATAAAATTTGCAAAAAATTTATTTTATTTTTTTTATTCTGCACATAGAAAATTTATTGTTCTAATTATCCCAGCGGTTCAGATCTCGACCAGCATTTTCCCATCACGTCCCATCACGGGTAAAAAAAAAAACAAGAAAAATGTCAAAAAATTATTTTTATCCTATTTTGGAAAAAAAGTTGATTAAAAAGTACGGGCAGCAGGGGGAAACAGACGCTTTTTCTACATAGCTATAAAAATAAGGGTATTACAAATTTGAAAAATATCCATTACTTAAAGATTTAAATTGATATGGATATTGTTTTTTATCAAAAGTTCAACAATGAATTTACTTAAAAAAAAATAGATCGTCTTATTCTTCTGTGTCTGTGTGCGTGTGGAAAACGTTACCCAGTAGTTTGCGGTATCATATACGAACTTTTCGTGATGATTTCTTAAAGGAAGTTTCTGCATGAGCTGTGAACTTAAAAAAAGTCCTACAAAATTTGATGCAAAGTAGCGGTTGTCAGCGCCTTACTTTTTCCACTCTATTACAACAACTTCAAGGTATTCATGATTGTTGTAATTCGCCGAATAGTTCAGAGGCTAAACTGTAGAGTTCACAAACTATCGATGACACTATCGATAATGTCACACTATCGTGACTATCGATAGTTTTGGACCGACTATCGATGGTTTTTGATAGTTTTGAAATATTCATTGACACCACTGTTCAGGTGTCATTGCCATTGCTGTCGAATTCGTTTGATTTTGACAATTTGGTATAATTTTTTTTCTGTTTTGTAGAGTAAAAGCTCAGGTGATGTTTCTTATAAATGTATGAGCATTGTGTTGATTTGGAAGATGGGTGATAATTAGTTAGAGGTTGAAAAGATGAAGTAGTTTCGGTGGAGATTTGTTTTAAATTTGCACAGCTCAAAACTGACGGGAAACACGCTTGCAGGGAGACTATTCCACAACTTTACCGTACGACTAAGGAACGAATAATCACTAATACTTGAGGTTCTGTGTAGTGATAGTTCTGTGCATCAAGGCAATGGTAAAGGAGTGGGCTTGGACAGTTGCCCGAGTGGACCTGGAAAACATACGGTGTGGTGGCGTCAGGCCATTACGAAACCAACATTTCGTCGCTTTCCAATAGAGTTGAGAGAGGATGAAATATTTTTATCCCCTATCAAATATATCGCACGACGTTGAATTCGGTCCAGAAGCACGTTTCGGTTTTAATTCCTTGACGAATTTTCTTTATATTTCTGTCTACTTTTCGTTAACGAAACTTCCTCAATATTTCGATATTGGGTTCGTGCATGATAAATCCCGACGTTTCTGCATTGCGTCTTGCACGAATTTGGAACATTTATATGAAATTTTCGTCAATGAAATGTATGGCCAAATCAGCATGTTTCGTCAAGGATCAAGAAAAATCGTGCACGATTCATTTGAGATTTCTTCAAGACTGGAACTACTGGGTATGTTTCTGTTCGTGTAAAAGTATTTATCTTGTTGCTCACTCCCAAAATATATCTGATATTGAACTTGTTTTAATATTCCCGAATTTTGATAAAGTTCACAGATTGTTCCTGGAATTTAATTCCTATTTTTGTTAATTCAAGAACACGAAAACGTGTAAACTACGCTATAAAACATCAAAACTAATATTAAAATCCCAATAAAACTGTCATAATTCAAGTTTGTTATCACTTGCAACCACTTCAACATTATGACATTTCTCAATGATAATTTAACAAAATTTTAAGTGAAGCTTAACTACACCTTATCAGTTGTATATTTGATTGGAAAATTCTTAATGTCTTTTATCAACAAAATTAACTAGGGCAAAATAATTTTTATTCTTTCAATTTATATGTAGTGTTCTAAGATGTCTTAGAAATTATCTAATTAAGTATCTCAGCTGTTTCCATGTTGTGATTTTTTTGTTATCTCTCTTTGTAAAATTTGTATAAAACCTCTGTTGTTAGCTGATTAAAACATAGTCTAAGCCTATATTTTTTTTTTTTTGCATTTTGTCAAACAACTCGAGCAAACTTTATCAGTCATAAATAAGCAATAACCCATAAAAACGTACTCAACTCAACTGTATTGCTACTGTGGCTAAGTATTAATAAAAACTTTAAAAAAATCATTGTTTTATATCATTGTGGGACAACCTATGAACCTTTACAACCTCACTGGAAGTGATTTATTGCCTGATACGATTAAAAGTTATTTTTAGAGTTATTTATGCTGTAGCTCGTGACAAGCCGGAGCAGGTCTCACGTAAAAAGTGCTTGTCAACTGCGACCAATTTTAATCAGACATTGTTGTCTAACCTTGAATAGAACTTGTACAGTACGTGCTAATACCAAATATTTGAATGCAGCTTATTTACTCAGTGGAAATTTTTCCCTTAAAATAAATGTGTAAATATAGATACAAAATTGTTTTTATCAATACAATAAGATATATAAACTTCTGCAGCTTTATCGCTGAGAGTTGTAAAATTTACTTTTTCGCCCAACAACAGTGGAAGTCTTTACCTGCTTACTTACCCACTAGGTAAATTTAAACAATAAAGCAGTTTCATGAATAAATATCATATTAGAAATGACTAGTTATTAATTTTCTGGAAATTCAGAAAAAAAGTCTTACTTTAACGCTTACAATATTTAGGAATCAGAATTGGAGATATAAAGTATAAAATAAGATTCAAGATTTTCATTCGATTTTGTCAAATTTTACACTCAGAGTAGTTATTAAAAATCAAAGAATATTGCAGTAACGGACTCACACCATCAATGCCCAGCGGCAAATATATTGGAGAGCCCTTCCATATGAATGTTTATTATTAATATCGCAAGACCGTCACAACTCAAAATTTGGGTTTTTTGAGTTAAATATACAGAAATAAACATTGTTATCATATCTTTAATTTGAGTGAATTCCAGACCGATTTCCTCTTAATTGACGGTTTGACAGATACTTGTGTCGTTTTGACTTTAAGCGTTTTCTTTTCTTTTTTGCAGCAATAACGTTTCATTTCTATTTATACCAACATTTATTTTAAATTTCTCTTAAATTTTTCACAACAACGATGTTTTATATCATAAACCATTTTTAAATATAAATCCAAGCAAATAACCTAATACTTTTTGTAGTAATAAAGTACCATATTAAAACGTGACATCTTTCTAGTTCAAAAGTATCAGTATGTTATCAAAAGTATGTTATCATTTTGTAGCAAAATCGTCACAACTTAAATAAGTTCTTGTAGTAATAATGTCACAACTCAAACAGACACTTACAAAAATATTGCTTAAAAATTTACTACTGACGCAAACTGAAAAATGTATGATATTTCTGGGAGAAAATATAATGTCCTAAAAATATTCTTATTATTTTTCAGTCTACCTTCACAATTAATGGTCGTAATGTCATTTCAAAATTTCATAACGTTCTCCTGAAAAATAATAAATATTGAGTTGTATCAGTCTTGAGCGATATGTCTTAGCGCTAATATACTTTTTTAACTTTTTTATTTTGAGTTAACCCTTAAATGGTAAACCTGGTCTATGGGACTTCAGGTCCATAAAACCATAAGAGTATATTTATTTTATTATTCAATTCATAATTCAATTAAGTTATTTAAAATAATTTACGAAATTCTTTCTGAATAGGAAAAAACTTTATATAAGGCGTTCTTAATAAAAACTTGCATTTCTAACTAAATTTGTGTTTTTTATTATTTTGAGTTGGTGTGGTCCCTGGAAATAGATGTACTGTAAGTGTGATTTTTTTGAGGTGTACCAGTTAATGGTTTAGCTATTTGAAGCTGCTACCTTTTTAAAAAAAAAAATTCTTATGATCTCGTATTGAAATCATTGCAGGGGTATGAAATCCATTCCAAAGGTTGAACTGTATTGATATATAAATAAAAATATTTTAAATTTTGTAATCAATTGAGACGTATGACATTTAATACTTTTTGTATTAAAAATCTTTGTATTAAAAATGACCTTGTACATCAGCGTTTAACACAAAAGATTAAAACATGACTTAGCATTGATTAACTCTAAAAATTTCTAAAAATCTTAAAACAGGATATTTTCGCAAATTTTTATAAAGAACCTTTTTCTTGCTTCTAGTAGCAAATGGAGGAAACTTCAGACTTATTAATGAACTTATTAATCTTTTTTTTATGTTTTAAGAGAAGTGATGAAGAGAATTTCAAGATGCTTTAAACGAAAACCCTTTTTCTTGCCTAAGTTTGTTTTTAATTTATTACTTTTATCTTTTACGTTTTCAATAATAACAGCTCTATTCTGGCAAAATAACCATAGTTAACCTGTATTTTTAATATTTCGATGTATTTGTTGTAATTTTTTGATTTCAAAACAAAATTTGAAGCTCAAAAATAATAAATTTTGATAAAGATGTTCACTGCTTTTCAGATATTGACAATTTCATTAAAAAATTTCTTAAATACTCCAGGAAAAATCGGTAGGCTTCCATCTAAAAGTGATAAAGAAACATTCCCCACAGTATCTTTTGGAAGCTAAAGGGTAGTTTCGTATTTATGTTGTTTCCAAAGCTCTTCCCCCATGTAAAAATTGGAAGACTTACATATGTATGTGATGAATAAACATTCCCCATCGTATCTTTTGGAATTACATTGGTAGTTTTGAATTTATGTTGTTTCCAAACTGCCTTTTTTAGAATGCATGTAGGAACTTTTACTTATTGTCAAGCAATGACAACAGAAAATATTAATATCATTGTTTCCCAGCCGCTTATTATAGAGTTCATGTTTACTGTTAAAAAAAAATATGTTGTACTGATTACCTGGTTACATCCGGGAATGCTCACATTTCCTGGAGGGAAGTTTCAAATTTCGTTTTGAAAACAAAAATTACAACAAATACATAGAAATATAAAATAATGCTGGTTAACTATTGTTATTTTGCCAGAACAGGGCTGCAAAGCTAATAAAAATAAAGGATAGGAATTCAAATAAATTGTAAATTCTGAATTTCATCCTAACTATAAAAGCTATCCGACATATCCAACATATTTACCAGACATCTAAATAAAAAAGTATCAAAAAATAACAAAAGCGTTGCTTTTACTTACTACACGTTTTCATCAGTGTCGTTAAGTAGGTGTTTTTGATGTGAATGCGTTTGTGTTGTTGTTGGTACATTTTTTTTTATAATTATTTTTGCTTCCGATATTTAGAAGTCTCTGATAAATTCGCAAGACCAAGAAACAATTGCCTACAAATTTGCTTGATAATCCGTCAATTAAAGACGTGGTTTACTGATAAGGAACAAAATTAAAAAATTTCATAACGAGATTGTGGAAAAACCTTAAAAAAACGATATAAATAACTCTTGCACTTTTCCGGCAATTTGAACAAATTACAATAAAGTAAAGATTTTTGCCATCTAAACTGAAAGCGTTACATAATTAGAAAAATTGTTAGTTGCATTAAATTTTCTATAAATTTCTTATTTAGGCTTATGTTTTAAATGTGGTTTAAAATTAGCCCTATTGTAAATTCAAAATCCTGTACAAGTGGTTTTGCATCATAGCATTTTTAAAATGGTAGAGTATATTTTTACTCAACGTTAGAAAAATATACAGTAATGCGCTACGCTATTGCAAATAAGCAAGGTTAAAAACCCATAGCTTATATTTACTATAGGTATGCAATACAAAAATGCACACTGACAGCTGATAGTTGAAAAAAAAAACTGAATAATGAACTGATGTGGAAAATAAAGAAAAAAAGAAAAATTTTCAATTGAAAATAATTTTGCTTTTCATCGATCAGCTGTGAATTTTATGTGGAAGTAAATAGAAAAAAACGTTTACAATTGGAGGCAAATTTTTACAATTGCACAAATTTGCAATCTGAAATTAACAAGATTGTGAACTGCCCTATTGTTAAAAGAGCGTTTATTTCTGCAAATTTTCTTATAAGTCTTTGTCTTCTCCTTTCACATTTTCGATAACGAGTATAGTAAATCATTTTCTCCAACTTATGTTATTCGTAACCTCATTACTAGTATCAGCATTTCATCCCAAAGAATAAAACTACTTCAAGTTATCAGTATTTGAACTCTTACAGCACACTTACACTCAAACATTATTTGCTTTTGTTATTTTGTTGCAATTTTACACTAATATCGCAATTTGTGTTAAAAATATTAAAATAATCGCGTAAATGATCTCATTTATAATCAGCAACAACAACAAAGTATCAACAACAAATAGCAGTAAATGCGCAAATGCACTTAAATCGTATATAAATATAATTAAAATTAGATAGTATTAAAAAATAATAAAGCTTATCATATTTGTTCGCTTGTTAATTGTTGATACAATAAAAGCATCATAAATGCATTGAAAATTTGTAATTATTTGACTTGAAAACAGCCGCTGACAACTTGAAAGGAATAACAAATATTTGTTTATAACTATATAACTGTCTGGAGAGTAAATTTTTAATTATAACAAAAACACATTTCAATTGTAGTGCTTTTCTTCGAATTTAAATTTACTTACTTCCTATTTAAAATGTTAAGACATTAAATAAAATTAAGACATAAATAAAGGCTAAGACTTTGTTGATTTTTTTCTACAAGTTCAAAACGATGAATGCTGACAAAATAAAGAAGCTCTAGTATGTGTTGTCTGTTGTTATTTCGAATTGAAGAAACATAAAATCGATACATACATATATTGAGCTCATTTGAAATGCTTGCTGACGTTCCTGCTGGGTATGTCGAGTGATGCCATCTTTAGGGCGTGAATGTCATATTAGTAAAGTTGTCAACATGGTTTGGATCTTAGCTCAAAATTATTAAATAAAGCTTTCGGTGATCGAGTAGCACAGGGTGTTGGCGATAACTTAAATATTTGAGTTAAAAAAATTAACACAGAGTTATAACACAAAAACGAAACACTCTTTCATATAACTTGTATGGCGATTAAAAACTTTGAAGCAAGATTTCTCGAAACATGATTTTTACTCTTAAGATTTATAATAACAAAACGCCACAGATATAATAAGACTATTCACAGTTTAAGCGAACATTTAACAAATCATGTTTATAGCAGCTGTGAGCACTCCGCTATGTGACTGTCGTATTCAATAATAATGCAACACACGTGATGTATGTAATTACACAAATTGCGACTGTCGACAGAGCATACAAATACAAGGTACTCTTATTTACGCGTGTTTGCGTATTTACGTGTGCATGCAAAACAATAAGGGTTCTCATCTAAGCATGTAAAGATGTAAACATGTATAGCATTTAAACTTTTGATCGGCGATAAAGTGTAAATAGAGTATATGTCGACAAAATGGCGGCTGTGGCTACGACAACATACTGCTTTTTTTAAATTTTAAACCTTTTAAAAACCTTTATTAACATAGAAAAATATATAAAACGTGTCCATACAAATTTTGACAGATAATTTACGCGCATGTAAGTTCACAAGGCTTACAATGTTTACGGGTCAGTTACATGCTTAGATGAGAACCTTTAATAAAAAAGCACAATACGCCTACATAAGTTTTTTTGTTTTAAGTTGGTGTAAATTAACAAATCGTAAATAAAACATACCTGCGTATTCAAGCTGAGAACAGCCTTAGTATGTTGACTAGATGCACAACACATCCGACTTTATTTCGTTCTTTTGAACTCAATCAAAAAATACTGTAATAAACTGTTATAATAAATAATTTTGAAGTGTTAAATGACTCTAAATTCATGTGAGTATACGAAACGGAGAAATAGTTTTCGTATTTTAACAAATCATTTCGTCGTTGCGTGTGCAATACCTTGTATCCGCTACTTGCAATACCGCGTATATTGCAAAAAGGCCAAAATTTATTTCATTTGCATTTTGATCATTCATTTTAACTTTTTATTTAATGCTCAATAAATGTCTTGTTAAATTAAAAATCCATTCAAATAAAATCAGGTGTTCTGCACTTCTGTAAAATTTTACTATCACCGTATGTGTGTATATACAAGTGGCGGATATGCGGTATTTAACACGCAACGACAATATGTCAACTCAATTTAAATTCACTTGAATCAAACATTAAAATGTAAATTTTATAAAAAGCGCTTATTTTGAGAATATACTTCTAATAATGAGCTCAATAGCTGCGGCTGAATTACAGCATCCGTAATTGAGCAAAATTGTACATGGATGTACATTACGGATGCTGTAATTCGGCCCAGATTTCTTGAAACGAGAATAAATTGTTTGATTCTAAATCATTTAAAACTGTAATTAAAAAAAGATTACTCGAAATTCATGTGTTTGGACATTACTGCCTCGGTACCAAAAAAAAAGGAGCATGCACCGTACCTCAAAAATAAAGTTCGCCGCACACCAGCTTATCCGAAGCATTTTTGAAAGGCAATTCCAAAAAAAAAATTTGTGTTTGACCGAACGTAGGGTTCGCCCATTTTCGTTTTCCATCATATCTTCGGCATTAACAATCCGATCTTAAAGTATGATACATCTACTTTATTGTTTCAAGAAGACAAATATTTTTGCTTCAAAATTCATTGACCTTAGGTATTCAGTTCTGGTACTAACCCACCAGATCTAAGTTTGTACCACCCTAACGTACCACACCAATGTCAAAAAATGAAAGCTCACAAGAAATCACTAAGTTTTTGGAAAAGAAGTTTTTCAATTATTCCACTGGAACTATTTTTAAAAAAAATAATACTTTTTTGTCGAACGTAGAGGGTCTCTTTTTTAAGTTTTTTCCTCACATCGAAAAAAAGGTATGAAAGTAGACGTATTTTTTTAATAAAAAATTTCCAAAGAAATTTTAAAAAAACAGCAAAATTTTTTTTAGTAAAAATTTATTTTATTTTATTTTTATTTGCTTACAAAGCCATATTACACATCATAAAAGTTTTATGTATTGTTTTATAAAGGAATATGCATCAAAGCAATCTGATGAAAGATTGAGAGCTTATTCTTCAATGGCTATATTAAAAAAAAATAACTAGCTTAGTCTCGTTGAGCATCGAACACGGAAAACCTTGCATAAGAGACTAGAATACTTCTGCTATACTATTGCCACTAGACATTATTGATTGTCAAAGTGGGTATTAAAAGTGGGCGACTTAAACTTTGTTGTTTTTAAAAAACTTTTTGTGTGCGGGTGGTTCGGGTTCGATTCTTGGCCTGGCCCTACTAATTTTTAAAAGACCCCGCCAGACCTAGAACACCTCGCAGAGGTCGCCTCACATCGCCCACTATAAATGCGGTTGGAGCGTCCTTTTTATGTTTTGCGTCATATCTTTGGCAATTACAGTCGGATCTTAAGTAAAGTCTGATATATAAATTTTTTTGTCTCAGGGAGACCAATTTTTTTTTTTTTTTGTTTTGATCATTATCTTCAAGTTACTTGTTCTTGTATAATAGTACAATCGAATTAACGTACAAATCTTAGAATTCATTTTAACTAACTTCCCGATGAGCTAGAGTTTTGAAACTTAAAATGTAGCTCACTTATTTTTTTGTCTGTATGTTTATTTGTTTGACTAAAATGCGAAATTATTTGATACATACATACATACACATTAAAAATCAAACAAAAATATTGAAAAGCTCATTGACATTTTAAAATTTAAAAACTCGCAACTGGAGTGAATTTATTAACTCATTTAGAAAAAGTTTTGGTGTGAGTTCTGTAGCTCATAGCCTAAAGCGATTGTTTTATAATCACAAGGTTGTGAGTTCGATCCTCAACAATGTGGACGTATTTTTTTTTATGAAACAGATTCAAATTCTTAAAAATACACCACTGAGAGTAAAAAAAAATTGTAAAAAAAGTAGTTAAAATAAAATTTTTTTTTACTTTATAAAAAAGCTATTTCGAATATATTTCTTTGTGAGTTTTGTAGCTCAGAGCACAGGGCGCTTGCTTTGTGCACAATCGAGTGGCTGTGAATTCGAACCTCAACAATGTCAATGAATTTTTTCCGATTTTTTTTTCTTTTTTTATATTTATAGAACTATTTCGGTTTCTTGAACAAATTCTTTTGTCACCTTCAGTGGTGAATTTTTGAAAATTCGAGTTTTAAAAATTTTTGACGAAATCCAAACCATTTTTTATAAATTTTTATTAATAAATGAGTTGTTTTTAAGAAAATATAGCATAAAACTGTGTTTATGTGTAAAAAGTGTTGTGCGTGTTATAAAAACCGTTAAAAAATAAAAAGCCTACACAAAAATTAAAAAAAAAAGTTATACAGAAAAAATTGCAATGGTCAAAGAGACAACCACACAACGCAAGCGATGCCAGAGAAGGAGAAACACATCCATCGCTAAAGAAGTTCCTACCGAAAATGAACAAGCACCAGAGCAAGTAAATGCACCGTAGTTCAAAAGAAAAACAAAAATTTGACAAAGACTAAAAATCAGAAAATAATTATTTAAGTAAAAAAATACTTAAATAATTTTCTAATTACTTTGGAATTTTTTTTTTATTAAAAACATACATTCACTTTCATAAAATTTGTTCGATGTGGAAAAAAACCTAAAAAAGTTACGTTCGGCAAAAAACACTATTATTATTATTATTATTATTCTTTTTTAAAAATAGTTTCAGAGTAAAAATCGAAAAACTTTTTTAGTAAAAGTTTAATGATTTTTGTGAACTTTAATTTTTTGACATTTTGGTGGAACATTGACAAACTAAGATTTGGTGGGTATGTACAAGAATGGGGAATCTGAAGTCAATGACCTTTGAAGCAAAAAAATTGGGCTTCTTGAAACAAAATAGTCGATGTATCATATTTTAAGATCGGATTATTAATGCCGAAGATATGATGAAAAACGTAAAAAAGCGACCCCTACGTTCGGTCAAAAAAATTTTTTCGGAATTTCAAAAAGGCTTCGGATAAGCTGGTGTGTGACGAACTTTGTTTTTATTTGTCTGTAAGGTGGTACGCTCCGATCTAATGCACTCTCCTACAAACAAGGACGGACCGTGACCTTTTATGGCTTGCTTGTCGTCATCACGTGTTTGAAGTAATAATTTCAAAAATATTTACACTGGGCTTTCGCCATCAAGATTTTCTCAAATATCACTGTTCGAGAGATTCCGCGACGTTTCGGATACATAACCATTGTCTTGACCTCAATTCGAACGTAGAACAGTCAGCTAAAAACCCTTTTGAGAGCCTTACGAACGCTTTAGCTGGACAGAAAGCAAGTTCGCTATTATAATAATGAGCTGATAGAGCTCAAATTCATTGTTTTGAAAAAACCATCTGCAAATATTTATTGCCGTTCTACAGGCCCGCGTATGCTATAAAGATTTTTCTCTTTAGGAGTGAGAAAATAAGGCCGGTGGTCTAAAGTTTTATGAAATCTATTTTTTATATTTAAAAAATATAGTCTTTCGAGAGTATACTGTTAAATTTTTGTAAAGATTCTGACGTTATTTCCGCTTCTACAGCCGTTTTAGCAGATATCGAGCCTCGGTTTTTCGTCTACACTCACTTTCTTTACACTCATTTTTCTCAAAACTACTTTATTCGGCATTGTGCTGTAGAAAAAACCAAAACTATTCAGCTGAATCATCTGAAATTTTAATGTGATATTCACAACACCAATGGCTATCGATGGAACTAGAATCAAAGTTTGATTTTCTAGATAAATAGAAGATTCAAAAACTACAACACCGCTCAGGCGCCTTTTCTTTGAGAGGGTCTCATTGAGCGCCATTTTTAACATGATCAATAATTTTTTAAATTAAGAAATTTCTTTTTTTTATGATGAATGAGTGTTACTATATACCTTAGAAATTTGAGGCAGAATTCTCGTGTAGAGGCATTCTCGAGATTTCGACCTCATTTGGAAAAAACTGAATATGTCACTAAATTTTACGACCGAAAATTAAGCTTACGTGTCTCGGCGTTTTTTTTTCTGTCTTTTCAAAAGTTAAAAATTTACCTACAGTGTAATCAAGGTATAATGAACCTAGTATTTCTCAAAATTAAAAATGCTTATTTAAGTTTACTTTAAATCTTGGACTCGTCGAGTCCCTTACTCGGGTAACTACCACAATTCAAACACGAATCCGAGTCGAGTCGAACTGTGTACAGAAACTCTACACTTCATGCAAAAAAGCACACTTACGATAAGCAAAATAAAAGATATAATAATTTTTAGTGCAGAAAAAAATATTGCTTCTCATTTCTATACCTATTGTTGGTTTAATACAATAATACAAAAGCATTAATTTTTAAATTTTTATTTTTATATGTTTAATTAAACATCGAAATGTGACAAGAACCACTTCTGAAAATGCTGCACAACGTGTTTACATAAAAACATTTGTGTTTTCAAATTTCGCAAGAAATCAAATTTAAACAAAAACAAATCAAATATTTTCTCACATAAGCAGAATAGCAAAAGAAATCCCCTTTGATAAGCATATAGGCCTTAGTTCATTTTCATTATTTAAGCTAAATACACATAAGCAAAATAATGACAACAAAAACAAACATACAAACAGTTTTAATCGTTAATTAAATAAATCACGTTTCCTACGTTCAGAAGAAACAATGAAATTTTGTAGAAGACGTATGGAATGTAAAGATCTGAAAGTTCAACAATTGGTTACAGGTTAAAAGTTTCATTGAAAAAGTTGATGATTAAATTATTTACAACACCAGGCACCGAAGACCAAGTTAATACAAGTTGACAGTTAAGAATTAAACGGTCACACAACTTTCAATGCGAAGTATTTTAAAATTTATGGAGAGATGGTTATATTTTAAACTTAACTATCTTTACCTTTTTTTCTGCTATGGGTATGGATATGGATATGGATATGAATATGAATATGAATATGAATATGAATATGAATATGAATATGAATATGAATATGAATATGAATATGAATATGAATATGAATATGAATATGAATATGAATATGAATATGAATATGAATATGAATATGAATATGAATATGAATATGAATATGAATATGAATATGAATATGAATATGAATATGAATATGAATATGAATATGAATATGAATATGAATATGAATATGAATATGAATATGAATATGAATATGAATATGAATATGAATATGAATATGAATATGAATATGAATATGAATATGAATATGAATATGAATATGAATACGGATAACGGATATGGATATGGATATGGATATGGATATGGATATGGATATGGATATGGATATGGATATGGATATGGATATGGATATGGATATGGATATGGATATGGATATGGATATGGATATGGATATGGATATGGATATGGATATGGATATGGATATGGATATGGATATGGATATGGATATGGATATGGATATGGATATGGATATGGATATGGATATGGATATGGATATGGATATGGATATGGATATGGATATGGATATGGATATGGATATGGATATGGATATGGATATGGATATGGATATGGATATGGATATGGATATGGATATGGATATGGATATGGATATGGATATGGATATGGATATGGATATGGATATGGATATGGATATGGATATGGATATGGATATGGATATGGATATGGATATGGATATGGATATGGATATGGATATGGATATGGATATGGATATGGATATGGATATGGATATGGATATGGATATGGATATGGATATGGATATAGATATAGATATAGATATAGATATGGATATGGATATGGATATGGATATGGATATGGATATGGATATGGATATGGATATGGATATGGATATGGATATGGATATGGATATGGATATGGATATGGATATGGATATGGATATGGATATGGATATGGATATGGATATGGATATGGATATGGATATGGATATGGATATGGATATGGATATGGATATGGATATGGATATGGATATGGATATGGATATGGATATGGATATGGATATGGATATGGATATGGATATGGATATGGATATGGATATGGATATGGATATGGATATGGATATGGATATGGATATGGATATGGATATGGATATGGATATGGATATGGATATGGATATGGATATGGATATGGATATGGATATGGATATGGATATGGATATGGATATGGATATGGATATGGATATGGATATGGATATGGATATGGATATGAATATGAATATGAATATGGATATGGATATGGATATGGATATGGATATGGATATGGATATGGATATGGATATGGATATGGATATGGATATGGATATGGATATGGATATGGATATGGATATGGATATGGATATGGATATGGATATGGATATGGATATGGATATGGATATGGATATGGATATGGATATGGATATGGATATGGATATGGATATGGATATGGATATGGATATGGATATGGATATGGATATGGATATGGATATGGATATGGATATGGATATGGATATGGATATGGATATGGATATGGATATGGATATGGATATGGATATGGAAATGGATATGGATATGGATATGGATATGGATATGGATATGGATATGGATATGGATATGAATATGGATAAGGATATGGATATGGATATGGATATGGATATGGATATGGATATGGATATGGATATGGATATGGATATGGATATGGATATGGATATGGATATGGATTTGGATATGGATATGGATATGGATATGGATATGGATATGGATATGGATATGGATATGGATATGGATATGGATATGGATATGGATATGGATGTGGATATGGATATGGATATGGATATGGATATGGATATGGATATGGATATGGATATGAATATGAATATGGATATGGATATGGATATGGATATGGATATGGATATGGATATGGATATGGATATGGATATGGATATGGATATGGATATGGATATGGATATGGATATGGATATGGATATGGATATTGATATGGATATTGATATGGATATGGATATGGATATGGATATGGATATGGATATGGATGTAAAAACGGATATAAAAATGGATATTGATTTGGATGTTGATATGGATATGGATACGAATTTGAATATGAATATGGATGTGGATATTAGAGTTGCTCTTAAAAGTTGAAGTTGTATGTGTTTTAGCGCGTACTTTCTAAATTTGTTCTTATCATAGTAAAGTAAAAAAGTAACGTAAAAAAATTTCGTGTACCTAGGATCACGGCAACTCGTGCTGACTTTCATACATGGAAATTGGACGAAAACTACCAGGTTTGTAATTTTTGTTCTTGTTTTATTTAAAGAGGGTAAAACCAAAATATATACATGCATAGGTAAAAAAATTGTGCACTTATGATAATAACCTGGTCATTATTAATTTTTTTGCATTATAAATTTTTTTGTGAAACTTTTGGAAAATTTTGAGTTTGAGTATTTTTACGCAAAAAATCCAAAAATCCAAAATTTTAAAAAAACACCACTACGACTTTTTTGGCATAGTCTTGAGCTATTTTCTGCAAAAAAAACCAAAAAAAAATCATAAATCGGGCAAAAATGTAAATTGCTGAATGTTTTCAAAAAATTCTTATAGTGCCCTTTTTTAATATTTCGAACAACTCGGTGTAACTTCAATATTTTTAAAAATTATTTTTGATTTTTATGCAAGAAATTTTTTAATTTCAAGGTTGCCAACATGGCATCTGCCAGTATTTGCGGCTTATTTTCAAACTTAATACGTCTTCTATACTCGCAAGAGCTTTGGTTAGGTTAGGTTAATTCGAATTCCTTCTGACGGAGCCCGGTTACGAGCAAAGGATCCTTAAAGTCTGTGAAGATTTCCGTTGAATCTGAAAATCTTATATTTAAAATCGGAATAGAAACATTTTCTATAAAATCTGATCCCAGCCCAGCGCCCTCCTTTACTAAACCGTCTGCCATCTCGTTCCCTTCAATGCCCTGGTTCCTAGGGACCTAGTAGATGTACACTCTCTTCAAAACTCATAGGGCATCTAATTCATCTTTGCCAGCTAGGATTTTTGGCCGCTTGGCTGTTGACGGAAATGTTTATACAAGAGTGGTGTGTGTCCATGCCGGGGGCTATCTCCGCGAACTTCCTTATGGTGAATACTTCCGCCTGGTAGATGCTGCAGTGGTTCGGTAGTTTGTATGGCTGCCTTATGCTAGGCTCTGCGCAATAAACAGCTGCACCTACCCCCGTAGGCATTTTGGAGCCGCCTGTATACATGTTGACCGCCTGCTGTGCTTGTTCAATACCTTTGCACTAGTCGTTTGATCGTAGAAGTTTTCGTGTTTTAGAATTGAATATCGTGCGAGGTAACAAGTAGTCCGTGCTACTAAGTAGATCCTTGCTAATAATTTTGAAAGCGCATGTTGCCAGCTGCCGTGACGACGAACTACCGTTACATAGATCTTGTGTATCAGAAAGGTCCAGAGAACCCAGGTGCTGCCTAGCATCTTCTTGGATGTGTATAGCGGAAAAGTGGCTTTCTTCACTCTTTCTTCTACATTGATTTTCCATGTTATCTTGCTGTCCAGGACGACTCCTAGATATTTTGTGTAGGTTTTCGATATAAGACGTATGTCATTTAATTTTAGTGGTTTCCACTCTATCTGTGTCAATACTTAAGCCGAGTCAATTTGACCATCTAAGTACCTCTTTAAGTGTGCTTTACATTATGGATATGATTGTTTATAGACATGTTCCCACTATAATTATACTTATGTCATCTGCATAGGCTGTTATTTTTGGATATCTGCCTTCAAAGTTTTTGAATAGTTCATTGACAACAAGATTCCATAGTTTGGGCGAGAGGACCCATCCCTGGGGTGTCCTACTGCGAGCTTCCCTCTTCATGGCCTTATTGCCCCACTCAGCTTGAACCCTTCTGCAATTAAGTAGATTTTCAAGCCATAGGTTTATAGCTGGTGGTGCATCTATTATTGCACGTAGTCCGTTCAGGATTATCACAGTTGATGCATTGTTGAATGCTCCGTAGATGTCTAGAAAAGCATCGATTGCATATTCTTTGTGATGGAGGGCTTTTTCTATGGGTACTACTAGGGAGTGTGGTACCGTTTCAACAGATTTCCTTTTCGTATATGCATATTGGTTGGCTCCTAACTGGATTGCATCATTTCTTAAGTGCAAGTCAATCAAAATAAGAGAATTTTGACATAAAAAAAGGACAAAAAGAGACAGTTTTAAAATTTAATAAAATTTATTGCAAAATAAAAACATGAAACAACATTTTTTTTAAATATTATTTATAGTTTTAAGAACATTTGTTATAAAATAAATACATAAATATAAATGTAAATAAAAGACATTTTACACTTTATCTTTAAAAAAGTTAAACAAACTTGAGGTTCAAGTAAATGAGACCAAATAAATAATCATATTAGAGTTTTTTTTTATAAAGTCTTTTCATCTGAAGTAACAAACGAGATCTTATCAAGCTTTCTCAGAATCATACTTAAATCTTTCTTGAGCTTGTTTAATAACGTTTCTGTTTTTAACATGCGTGGAAAAACTCCAAGCACGATACTTTTTTGAAAATATAATATATTGTTAAAAAGCTCGAACCGTTGATATTTTCAGTCTTTTTCTTTTATTTGACCACTTCAAGCCCATTGGTGAATAATTCTTTCGACGAAAAATAGAACTGACAAATTTTTTACACTTTGAAATTATATCACCAAATTTTTGGTTGACAAATTAAATTAATATATTACTAAGCGTCATTTATGCAATCTGTTTTCCATAAGTTAATAAATTCGATACAGTTAAGTAATTTATTTAAATTTATCCATTCAAAAACTGAAAATGTTTTAAATTCTTTGGACCATATTTTTAAATAATCATAAGATATTTTGTGCTAGTTTGTGCAGGTTTTTCTGAAAGATCTTTATATCAAGTAAAATTTCTTTGAAAGTTTTTTTTTTAATATTAGTCAGAGATATCATTTTTTTTAATGTAAAAAATGCTCGTTTTTGACTGTTCCAACATTAATTGCGCAATACCGTACAGATATTTTTGAACAAAACCTTTTTTCTCTTTCATTTAAACCTGAATTAAACCTTGAAAATAAATTTAGGGCTAACCGATGTCTCTAAAGGGATGAAAAAATAGCTAGGACAAAATCGTCATAGTGGACACAAAGTGGACAAAAGTATGGTGGTCACAGCTAGGGTTAAGTTACGTTTGTTCAGGGATGGCGTTCAGCATTGCCAGATAGCTATTAACTCGCAAATCAGTGTTGATACTTTTCATGCAAATTTCTTTGTGTGCATTTTTAGTCAACTTTTTATACATCTCTGAAGATAGCCCAAAATCTTCAGCCCAAGTTTTTGCCGAATTCGCCGCAAATCATATAAAAATATTGAATTCGCCGCAGTTACAAAATTGAGTTAAACATACATTTTTTAACAAAAATGTATATTCATTTGATAAATTTGTCACCCCTTCTCCAAATTGCTTTCAATCGTCCTTGATATATACAGCTTCGAACTACAAAACTTAGCTAAGACAAAAAATGTTTTTTCTAAAAACGAAAAAGATATGGAAAATTAAAGGGTTTCATCCTGCATTTTTAGACATAAATGTATTTTGATGTGCCAAATCGAATGGCACTATGCTCAAGTCCCGCTCTATCGTCCTTGGTACCTAAATTTGGGCTTAAGTGCAAAAAATCGTGAATTTTGTATGAAAGTAAGAATTGCACAATCCAAAACTTGCCCCAAACTAAAAGGTTCCATTCTGAATTTTTTATATGTGATAGCAGATAGCAAACTGATTGTATAAGGCCTTAATCCCAAAATTGCTATCTAGCGTGCTTTGTACCGTAAAAAGTTATTGAAGTAAAATAATCACTTCAAAAAAAAATTTATTTTTAAAACGAAAAAATATAAAAGGTGAAAAGGTTCCACTCTACATTTTAGTTCAAAAATGTATTTTTATGTGTTTAATCGAATGGCACTATGCTCAAGTCCCGCTCTATCGTCCTTGGTACCTAAATTTGGGCTGAAATGCAAAAAATTGTGATTTTTTTATAAAAGTAAGAATTCCACACACCAAAACTTGCCTTAAACTAAAAAGTTCCATCCTGAAGTTGTTATATGTGATAGCAGATGGCAAACTGATTATATTTGTCCTTACCTTATACCGTAAAATGGTATGAAGGACGATAGATAGCAATATTGGGATTAAGGACTTATATACTCAGTTTGCTATCAGCTATCATATATCTCAAACGTAGGATGGAACCTTTTAGTTCGCGGCAAGTTTTGGTGTGTGGAATTCTTATTTTTATAAAAAATGCACAATTTTTTGCACTTCAGCCCAAATTTCAGGACCAAGGACGATAGAGCGGGACTTGAGCATAGTGCCGTTCGATTAAACACATAAAAATGCATTTTTGAACAAAAATGTAGAGTGGAACCTTTTAACCTTTTATATTTTTTTCGTTTTAAAAAGGAATTTTTTTGATGATTTTTTTGATGATTGAATGATTATTTTACTTCAATACCGTTTTACGGTTTGAAGGACGATAGACGGTAGAAGCAGTTTTGGGATTAAGAACTAATACATTCAGTTTGCTATCATATATCTCAAATCCGGGATGGAACTTTTTGTTTTGGGGCAAGTTTTGGGGTATGGAATTCTTACTTTCATTAAAAAATCACAATTTTTTGCACTTTAGCCCAAATTTAGGTACCAAGGACGATAGAGCGGGACTTGAGCATAGTTCCGTCAGATTAAACACATAAAATACATTTTTGAACAAAAATTTAGAGTGAAACCTTTTTGGCTTCTATAGTTTTAAAAATAAATTTTATTCGTTTTAAAAATAAATTTTTTTTTTTCTAAACTTTTTATTTTACTTTAAGATCATTTTACGGTAGCAAGGACGATAGAGCGGGACTTGAGCATAGTGCCAGTTAATGTGCCATATTAAAATACATTTTTGAACAAAAATGTAGAATGGAACCTTTTTACTTCTTTACTTTTTTCGTGTAAAAAAATTTAAAATTCTGGCTTTCACACAAAAATATTTATTTTTTGCACTTCAGCCAAAATTTTGCTATTTAGGTTGTATTTTTGAATTATTTCATAAATTTTTCCTTTTAAAAGAAATTACTTAGCTATTTTTTGTCACTTTAAATAAGCTGCGGCGAATTAAAATTTTTGGGTCGAGTTTTACGGCGAATTCAAAAGTTGGGCTGAGTTAAAAAATTTGAGATGCAGATTTTGGGCTTACTTCACAACGGTATTTTTTATTGATAGATATATTTTGTTTCCTACAAAAAAGAAAGAGGAATTTTCATTTTAAAAAAAATGAATGAAATTGAGCTTTGGAAAGCATTTTCTATATATATTTTACGGGTACTTTTTTAAGCGCTAAATCAAAACCCAATTTTCAAACGACTATATCTAAAACTAAGGATGCAGTCCTGTGGCTAGTTGAATGGTGAACATTTTGGTATATAAATCGTCCTTATGTAATGTGTGGTTTGGGAGTTATTAAAACCATGTTAATAACTTTCAAATGCTTCTAGAATCTAAACGGTGAGTCCTATAGACTAATGGAGCTTAATTTGGAATCAAAATTTTTTTGTCGATAAGTGGAAAATGAGGCTAGATATCGATAAAATAAGCTTCATTCATTACCAAAATAAAGCATCAAGCTTTGGAAAGCATTTTCTATATACATATATTTTACGGGTACATTTTTTAATTACGGGTACATAAAAAAGGATTTCGAGAAAAAAAGGGAACATATCCTATTTAAAAGAGATATGATGGCAACGCTACTTATTGATATGTTGTCCTTTGGATACAAGTGGTTGCTCTTCCTGTTTTTGGTAGGAATACAACCCTTGCTGTTCTCCAGGCCATAGTTTAACCTGATACACCCGTTAAATATATTCTCAAGCCAAGAGACTACTCGTAATTCGGCCTTTTGCAACAGGGCAGAAATAATACCGTCTCGTCCCGTAGACTTATATCCCAAAAATGTGTTCATAGCCCACAGCAGCTAGGGAAAACTTGTTTCTTACTTGGATAAATTAATTCTCAGCCCATGACGGAAGTTAAACATCACAAATGAGTGATTTTTTCACTTAGATGTGTTGACATATGTTTAAATTATTATTTACGTTGTGTTCTATCCTTTTTTTTTTTTTTTTGATCACACTATCAAATAAATGTTTGCAAAACATCAAGATTATTAGAAAATTTATTGAAAAATTTTGCTTAATACTGAAAGATAAATTAATTTTAAAATTTCATATCAAATAAATCAATATTTATGGCATTGAAACTCATAAAAATCGTAGCACATGAAGGTCAGCTGAGTTCAAAACCTCTTCAAATATCTACTGCACGAGCACATTTCCAATAAAATACCACTCAAAGTATTTTCGGGCGAAAACCAAATTGCAGATATCACACACTTTTCAGCAATGTGCGATCTTTTTGAAACACGCCTCACTTATATATATATATATATATAAAGTGTTATTTATTATATGAAAGTAACAAATAATTTCCATGAAACCTAAAAACACATTTCTATACATCTGCCATTCTTGTCAACGACTGATTCAATCTGGTTTTCGACGAATTTAAAGCGAAATACCTGCGGAAAGAGGTTTTTCCTTATGATGTTGGGGTGGGCGCCGTGGAGCTGTTATGACTTTTCATTCAGAAAAGTTTTTCGCTTATTGGTAGTGGGAAATTTTGTTTGGCTTGTTGAACACGCGAGAGATTTCATTACGAAGCATCATGTGTGTGCCGCTGTGCCGATTTAAGTTAGGTCATAAAGTCAGCTGTTATTTATTTTGGGAACAAAATAAGTTCCACCTGAAGATAATGGTCCTGCGCATTTACGCGCGAGCGTAATAAATGAGAGATAACATGAACAAAATTAAAAGCACTGCCAGATGCACATTTTTTAATGCCAAAATGGTACGAATTTTTTATAAAATCAATCTGAAAACATAATGAAAGCGAAACATGGAACTATTTTAATCGAAGATATTTTTAAAAAACGTTTGATTAAAGATATTTTTTATTCGTCAAAACGTTCATTTGCTATGATTTTTTAAAAAAAAAAACTATCTTCATACATATCCTTGATTTGAACAAAAAACCATTTAGAACAGCTTGTGCTCTGAAAATTTCTACCTTACTCTTCGATAAAAATTTGCAAAAATTCTCAGCCAACGCAATCCACAAACAATAAAATTTCCCTGTTGTGGAAATTTTGGATTATGCATGCTTCTTCTTTGTTATCTCAACGCAATTCCCCAAAGTATATCAAGTGTTCCGGCTGCCGGATTCTCATCAGTTTTATATGAGATATCGTCGGAATAAGATTTGTACAACGAATACAACCAAAAAATTATACTAACTTAAAACTTATCGTTTATCACAACACAGAGATAACAAAGATTTATATAAAATAAAATTGAAATAAAATTATTTTCTGCCTGTTAGACGTTTGCAAGAGAAGCTTATTGAGATTTTTCCCCACACTGTGAAAAATCGAACGGCTGATATTTAATATAAAAGTCAATTATTGCAAATGTGTTGAAATTTTTGCATTTTCGCAACTTAAGTGAAAGTGGTTAAAAAAATTCTCAACTCAACCGGAACACATGAAGTTCAAAACAATTCTAAAAACAAAGACTGTTTCTTAAGAAAATAGAAAAAAAAATAACTACTTAGACTTTAAAAACATAAAAAAAACGTAATTTAAAAATTACAACAAAACTATAGACACATTTCAATAAAAAGCACAATAAAAAGTTTGCATCTGCTGTTTCGAATTTAACAGCAAATTGGATATTGAGGCTTTCAAGACTCTTAATTTCTATTTTTCGAAATTGGAATACAAATTAAGAGGTAAGTTCTATATTATATATTATATAAAAAAATAAAGTATTTCGAGCTTAAATGCAAAAAACTGTAATGATTTTAGTATAGTTGTTAAAATAAACAGTACAGTGCTGGAAGGGACAAACATTTTGTAGATCCTGATCGTAAAAATTGCTCAGTGGCAGTCAGAAATACCAAATTTTTTCATCCACAACTTAAAAAAGAATCGAAAAATTTGATCAGAAGTTCTAAGATATTGATAAAAGCAACAGTAAAAATTAAATTGTGTTGAATCAAAGCAAAAAAAAAGATTATTTAAGGGGGCAAACCTAAGTAACTAACAAAAAATAGGCGTATTTTCAGGAATTATTTTTAGCTCAATGATAAGCTCAATCAAAAATCTGTAAAGTACGTTTTGAGTGTATTGTAAAGTATTGCTACACAAAATGTAATTTTTAAAAAAATTCAATACAAAATGGCGGATGTACAGTGTTCGTTTGAAAGCGCCTATTTTTTAAGGGATCCGTGGCCGGGCACATAACGTCCTTTATTTTTAATCTGCAACAAAAAACCAAATTTGGTCTGTTTTTATACATCAACAGCTATCGACACGGCCCTACAAACCATATGAGTTTTTAAAGACTCTATTATGACTCATTTGCAGAAGCCTGAGCCTTCATAATGAGCTTTTATAAGTTTCAAAAAAGAGCGGTTTTTCCGTCGAAAGTGGTCCCTTCTTAAGAGCTAAAATAAGAGTACAAAATGAACATTTTTGACTCTCAAAAGAAGTTTATTCAGATTCCTAATAGACTCTTTTATGAATCTTATATTGGCATTTTAAGAATCATATAAGACTCTTCAAAGTTTCAGAAAAGTGCTAGTTTTCCTTTGAAACTCGTTGCTCTTATGAGGCAACAATATGAATCTTAGAGTACTCTTTTATGATTCCTATTTTTTCTATATTTTTCTTCATAAAATAATCATAAAAGGGCCGAAAATGAGCTTGTTTTTTTAATTTGGTCACTTTTTATGATTTTTTATGAAGAAAAAAAAAAATGTCAGAGAACGCGGATTACTCCTTAAAATTTTTCCGCTCTACCTGTGCTGATATATTAAGTTGTAAGCATATTACGATTACCGAACCGATTGAAATATTTTAAATTTAAAGTCAGTGAACAGTATTTGAAAGCATACTTTTTTTTCTTTAAATTTCTACTCCGAAAATGCTCCCAATTGGGATGCTTTTAGGGCCTCATTTTTTTAAAAATACAGAAAGTACACATAAAATTTCATATTCAGGAGGCTTTTCACAAAACACTCCTAAATGTGAGCTCTTTCAGAACTCAAAAGTGAAGTACTCCAAAAACAATCCTAAATATGTTTTATTCAGGAGTGTACGTTATGAAACAACAAAAAATACACTTTAAAAACTCATAAATAAGAGGGAACTCATAAAATCCACTTCAATAAGGCTCTTGTCAGAGTCAGAATTATGAGCGCTCCGAACTTGGTTTAAAGGGACGTAAGATTTTTTCGAAAACAAAAATAAGCAATATAAAAAATCTATTTTAAAAGAATTTATCTATTCTACAATTTGAACATACTGTCAAAATTTCAAAACGGTCGATGAAGATATGCTGGAGTTATGTGTCGGGCCGTCTCAAAAAAGTGGTTTCGATAAAAACTCGTTTAAAGTTTTAAGAACTAACAAATAGCAGAATGGAAAATTTGAGCATTTAGACACTTTTGATGGATTCTAACTCTTGGAATATTATTTTTAAGACCCTAAAGCATCTTTAAGCGAAAAAATTTTTTCGATTTTTCACAACTTTACTTAGGAAAAACCCCTTAAAATGTTAATAACACTATTTATATCTAATAAAAAATTCCTTCTGTTGATTTTTTTTCAGAAAGGTGGTGTATTATTAGAAGTTAAGAAAAATGTTTACACATATTTTAAAATTTTTAATTAATATTGGTTTTATTTTTATTTAAAAAAAGTGATTCATTTGTTTCAAAAAATATGACATTTTTTATTTAAACTATGATCTGTCACAACGATTGTGTATTTTAATTTTTTAAAAGAGCATTTTATATTTTACAAAATTTGGTTTGTCAAGAAAATTTAATTAAAATTAGATTAAAATAACATTAGATTAAAATAGCAAAAAATAACATTAAATTTAAATGAAAAAATATCAGCAAATTAAATCATTAGGTATTTACAAATTGAATTTTGACGTCTAATATAAAATTTTATAAAAACAACGTTACGAATATCTCTACAAAACTAATGTCACTAGAAGAAAACAGCCAACAAATTATTTTTTTTTATTAATCTTAGCTTTCTGAAACAAATTTTTTTGAACTGAGATGTCGCACTGTGGTTTATTTTCGAAAAAAGTCTGTTTTTCAACTTCAAATATGTTAATATCTTACAAAAGTATTCGTCCGAGAACGGATTATTAAATGATCAAGTATTAATAATCCGTTCACAGATTTAAAAGAATACATACAGTTTTTTTTAAACGTCAAAAGTCATGCAATTTTTGCATTTCAAAATTGTCCAATTATAATGTTAAGTTAAGTTAGTGTTAAATTGAATTCAGTATAAATCTTATATTTAAACTTTTTTTCATTGATTTTATTCTTTAATTACAATAAATGTATATTTATTTTTAATTCAGAAGAAAAACATTTATAATAACACTATTCGTTTTTAAAATATTCACATATCATTGGTATGCTTATAAGTAAAAAAAATTTAAATTTGCGTAGAGCATTTCTTTATTAGCGCACTTTGCCACCGCAGGTTCATTCGCGTCTTTTGAAAGATTAGAATGTCTTCTTTTATTTATGAAAAAAGCAGCTGCCATTTAGTGAATTATGTTAATTTTTCCTTAATGTTAATTTTATGTTAATTTTTCAAAAAGTGTTCTATTGAAAAGAGTTGTATACTCCTAAACTAGTAGAGTTAGAGCAAAACGCATTTCGACAAATGAGTACCCCGTCTTAAGGACAATGTTATGGTGATCATTTTAATGCATGAATCGTCATTGTCTAATTTGTAGTTTGGATTTTATGGCTAATTTTATGTCGAAATAACGAAAAAAACACCAAAAAGGACATATGAAAATAAATTATTATTTTATAATTTTTTACAAGGATGCAGTCTTGTAGGTAGAGCTTTAACAAACATTTTGGTGTATAAATTGTCATTTTATGATGAAAAAAGTACAAAAACGTTAAATATTTCACGAAAAGTTTTAATTATTTAACGAAACTGAAGTTAAAATTATTTAAAAATAATTTAATTAAATAACTTAAGAACGCAGTCATGTGGGTATAGTAATTACACACATTTTGGTGCATAAATCGTTCTTGTAGGATGTATGATTTGGGAATTATGATGGATTGCAATTTACACAATTTTCAAAAAAAAAATGTGAGATAATTTTAAATTTTTACAAAAAAAAAAATTAAACTTGTTTCCAAAATCTGGTAAAAAAATATTCCAATATCTCTACTGTGTCAAAAGTTGCAGACATTTTTCCAAAAAAATTACTACCTTTTTTACCACTGTGTGTCGTGTAAGTTTAAGAAATACTGAGTTTTATAGTAAATTAAAATATTAGTTCTAATTAATGGCGTTTTCTTTTCTCGAAAAAATGCTGCATTTTTCTGCCCTCTTTCTGCCCTCTTTCTGCCATCTTTGCAAATTCTGCATTTTTTCTACTTCTGAGGTCAACATTTGCAAAAAAAGAACACGATTCAATTTTAGAGGTCACTCGTTTTTTCTCATTTTCAGGCAGAAGCATTTTTTTGAGTAAAGAAAACGTCATAAGATTCATCTAAAGAAAAAATGCTATTAGTATTTAATATTTTACACAAAAATAGAAATCTTTTGAATATGTCAAGGACCCATGTAAAAAGAATTTTTTAACACAAATGTCTTACTTTAGGTTCATACTGAGAATTATTAACAAAATTATTATTTCATACTTACTCATTTAATTTGTGCTAGTTTTTTCTTGATGTTTTAAATTTTAATACTAAATTGTACATAGATTTGTATTTACAAAGTTATTTAAAAAACAAAAATATTTTTGAAAATAATTAAATAATAACAAAAATCTTAGTAGAAATAAGATACAGTTGCTAGGATAAGTCTGAGCACAAAAAAATTTGTACAAGTGTTTTTTTTTTATCAGCTGAATAGAATAGGAGCTACAAAAATTAAAAAATTGATAGAGCTCATTCAAAATTTGCAAAAATAAGCTCATGCGCGCGAGCGGGAGCTACAAAAACGGCTCAAGGTCGTGAGCGTGGACTCATTAATTAAATTGGGGCAATAAGATTATTTGAGCATGTTTAACTTATTTTATGAAAAATTTGAAAGCATCCATTGAAAATCCTCTATATGAAAAAATACTCAAAAAGTCACTTAAGCGCATTTAATTATAATTCTAACTGATTTCTTTGAAAAGGTCTGTTACTAAATTGTCTTTCATAGAAACCTTACCTCATCTACGCCTTTGCACTAAAGTTCCCGTAACATTTTCTAGCAAAATTGTCATAAGCTGTAGTACAACCGCTTCTACCTTTGTTTATATCTCTTAACACATTGAGTGCCACATCACACATTTTTGAACGATACCAAATGTTTTCTGTGCAGCCACGTCATACGAAAACGTTCGACAGCGATTGGTTCCAGCTTAAACCAACCATGTCCAACATATTTGTCGAACGAAACAGCATAAAATACTTAATTTTTCCAAAATACTGTAGAATCTGATGAAAATTTTGGTTTCATTCGCACAGAGCTGTGTTTTACAACTTTTATAAAAATGTAAAAACTTTTCAAACATTTTCAACAAAAGAAGGCTGTGGCCTTTGAGTTTCAATTTCATGAGCACTCAATCTGTCAATAGAGATTGTTTTCAAATTTTTCTCAAGCGAAGGTTTTTACGCCTCTTGATTTGTTTGAGTGAAATCTCAAAAACGACACCTTTTTCCGACATCGTTTTCTTAGAATTGATGTTGCTTTTTGCTTGTGGCTATTACAAGAAAATATAATATTAAAAATATCACTTTGTAGGCCGTAAGTATCGAACTCACATTTAGCAGCTATCCCAAAAACAAAAAAAGCAAAAAATAACCATAATGTTGCTTCTATATACTACACGTTGTCATCAGCATCGTTAAGTATGTAGTTTTTTTTTTGTTGTTGAATGCGTGAAGCAGCAGATCACAATAATATATTCAAAGGATTGTGTTTTGGCTATCCTACATATCCTACATATTTATCCGCTATCGAAAAGCAATAGCAGTAAAAAACTTGAAAGGAATTACCTTCGGCTGGACCAAAGTTAAAATACCCCTACAGCCGTATTTTAGTGTACTTAAAGTTTTGGATGTCCTATTATTTTGATGACGTCACTTTGATGGGGCGTGGTTATTTGTTCATGAATAAGTCTTAGAGTTTATAATTATTATCAAAGCTTATGTGTAAAATTTTAAGTTCAAACAATTCGTTTTTTGGAGTTTATAAAGGTTTTACTATTTTGATGACGTCACTTTGTTTAGGAGGTGGGCGGAGTTTTCAGTTTTTTTTTTTAACAAATTCCAAACATCTTGTGCATAGTTAAAATTACAAGTAATTTGCAAAGCTTGAATCCATTGTACTCATTTTGAGCGGTAGGCGTGACTTTTATAAGATTTTTATCAATTTTACAACCCGAGTCCACATAAAGGCTTTTACATAATGTTGCACATTAAAGCTTATATCCAAAATTTGAAGTCATTAGATTAATTTTTGTGGAATTTAAGGAATTTACCGTTTTGGTAGTCACTGTTCATGGGAGGTAGGAGTGATTTTTATATGATTTGGCTCATTTTTGAACTTGATATCCATTTTTATATAAACAGCTTTTATATTGAATTTCGTTACGATAGCTCTAAAATTACGGCTGTTATTGTGATCACAGACAGACAGAAAGACGGATCGACGGACATGTCAAATCGACTCAAGAAGTGATGCTGATCAAAATATAAATATCGAGGGCCTATATTCATTTTCCTCTATCTGCATTTTGGGCATTTTTTTAATGCCAAAATGATGGCTGGCCTCAGTTGCCTCTATGGTATTAATATAAGAGCAAAAAACCAATTCTAGCACCTTGTTTAAATCAATTAAAGTAAGCCTCTCTCTACTTACTTGTTTTTTACTTACGTCAAAAACTTCTATTTGCAATAAAAACAAGTAGTTTTGAAAATTCTATAAGGATTTTTTTACTTTGAAACTTTTTCCTATGTTGATACAAATACTCCATTTACACTAGCACAAATGTTTTAGAGTTTGGGTAAGCTCTTGTTTTAGATGGTTTTTTATGGACTCCACGTTAATAACAAAGAGCTTTGGGAAGGATTTTCTATTTTTTTAGCTAAACAAGTTTCCTTTGAATACTGTTGTTACCAAGAATGTGAAGTTTATGAAAATGGGCAGCAAAATTTATCCAACAGTTTCGCATCGGCACCGTTAAATTCAAAGTTAATTACAACCAAAACAACTTATGCTGCACTCATAAATATATACTCTTTTGTTATTTCTATGCAAGATGTCTCTTCTTCAATGGGAGTTGCAATTTTTTTTTTTTTGCAGAAAATATTTTTCTGAACCGCAATGTATGGTTTGCAACCGAACTGTTTCTGTTTGTAAAAAATATAATATTGAACGGCATTATAACGCTTGTCATAGTTTAATATACACAAATTTATATGAAACTGAGCGTAGGGAATTAGCGGTTCACTTAAAAAAAGCGTTTATTGAAAAAATAGCAAACTGGCTACTGAGCAAATGAACAGTTATCCACAGAACAATGCATTAAAAATACAGTCGATTCCACATTTTTTTCACAAAAAAAAATATTTAAAAAATATTTAACTCAAACTAATAATATTCCTTAAAACGAACAAAACAAACAAAAATTTAAAAAAAAAATAGTAAAAAATAGCTTATGCTTATCCCAATTGCTCAAAAACAAAAAGTATTCTTTGCGTTAGGTACAAAGGACTTAAGCCAAAAAATTGGAATTTGGACTATTGATTGGGTTCTAATCAGTTATTTTTCCTCTTTCGATTGCTGTTAAACACTTTGGTGTAGTACAACTGCATCCCATTTTAATCAATAAACAAAAAATACTTCACCCAGATTTGCAATTAATAAAACAATCTTTAATTTCAATTTACTAAAAATTATTTTTTTTTGACTTAAGTCATTTGTACCTAACGCCAATACAAAATATTAAATTCACTTTTAAATAAAAATATCTTCTAAAAAAAAATTTTTTAGAGGGATGAAATTAACCTTCACTATTTTAAAAATGTTATTCTTATTTGAAACAGTGCGTAAGTCAGTACATGATCATATGTTTCTTCGATATGAATTATGAACATTAGTAAGACAACGTAAAAAGCGAATTTTTTCAAACATTTTCCCCTCACACCCCTCCCCTAGATTTGTAATGCAGCAGTGGAAAATTTTTCTGGCGACACTGAAGGCATGCATTGCACACTAATGAAAATAATCCAACAAGCACACCTTCACCTTGAACGAAAACTGGACTAAGACTTAAGTAGTATTTTTTTCCAGTGCAAAGCTTTCAATGAGCTTTTATACATAAACAAAATATGCTTGTATAGAGTTTGCTGACCACTGATCTACAGGAACTGAAAGCTTTAATTCCAACCGAATATCATCATTTTTATGACAACATCAAATACAAATAATATAAAAACATAACTTTACTTGAGATTCCCATTCAAATATATCAGTATCTTTGACTTTAAGCTTACCTTTTTTTATTTAATTCAAAAATTGTAGAAAAAATAACATCAACAATAATAACAGCAAAGTTTTAACTGTTGATCTTCTACTAAAAATTGTGTTTTTTACTACTATACAAAAATACCTCTATCTGCATTTATAGTATTTTTTTCTAGACATAGCCCAATATTTTCTATAGCAGCTAGACTAGCGCTAAATTTAATAAGCAAATTATTCACTGTGGTCCGTGGAATCTTTTGATCAACATTGTGGAAGATTGATTTTACACAAATTGTTAAATAAGAAGATGAAACGATTTTTTCGCTCTCCTGAAAATTTGTACTTTTGCAGATAGAGGAAAATGAATATAGGCCCTCGATATACTTTTCTATGCCTGCCAAGCCTCCTTCAAGCGGGCAGTATAGCAACAAAAATGTTGCCTTAACTTACTACACGTTGTCATCAGCATTGTTAAGTAGATTTTTTTTTTTTTGTTAATGTGAATGCAATTGTGTTGTGGGTTTTTGTTGTTTTTTGTTGAAATTTTTCGTAATGATAATAAAGATAAGTACAATATAGTCACAAGGAATATGTCAATATATTTAAGCAGACTTCAACTACAATATTTTTCTGCTGATATTTCAAAAATTTAACAGCATTTTTTGATGATTTCGATTTATATTTCACCTCAGAATATGAATGAAAAAAATAATCAATTGCATAATCAAATTTACTTACAGATAATTTTTATATTACATACGAGCAAGTCTTATTCATACGATCTTCATTGAACTGAGTGAAAAATATCACAGTATGCTAATTTCTTAAAATCAAAATTTTAATTGCGATTTAAAACATGAATGTTCACAAGTACTTAAACAATTTTTTTTTATAAATTGAATTAACGAATGATAAGCGATCCAAATATTTGTACAACACTGTACAAGTCCGATATTTGCTTGAAGTGAGAAAAATTTACTTGATTCATGTAAACAATTTGCTGAAAATTGAAACAATTTGCTTGATTTGAGAAATTTATTTTCCTTAAATTGAGAAAAATTTGCTTGATTCAAGTGAACAATTTACTTCAAACTAGAACAGTTTGCTTGATTTGAGAAACTTCTCTTTCTTGATATATTTTTTTTGTTATTCTAAAAAAATATATATAATTTTTTATAATTATATTTGAGCTTAATGCCAAATAAGTTAAAAAAGCAACAGGTTGCAGCAACAACAATTTTTTTGCAGAACAAACCACCAATCAGACTAGACAGACTGTTTCGTTGATCACTACATTAACTTTACAGTAGTCTTCTGTGTTTTCTGCAGTCCATCCACTTCGATGAGCTTATACGCAAAACTTTTGTTTAAGCAAAACAGAATTATTTGTGCATTTTTTTGCCTTTCAAAGCAATGTTTTTCTACTACTTTGCAAAAAGCAAAAGTTTGAAAGAGTGACATCTGCCTTGAGTGTAGAAAAATGTGCTTGATTGAAGTAAACAATTTTCTCAATACTGGAATGCTTTCAATTAAGTTCTTAAATCAATAATATTTTTAATAACTGCGTCAAATTTTTTTTTTTTTTTTTCTTAACTTCAGTTTCTAATGCTTGATTTGAGCAACTGAGGCTAAATTTGAAATTTTCTAAAATCCAACAAAATATTTGCTTAATTTAAGAATATTATTAGTCTCCGTGTTTAAAAAATGTGATGTTATTCTTTTTTTAATTTTTTGTATATGTATTACAATTATAAACTAATAATTGTTTTGAAAAAATTTACCTTTAGCTGCTTCATTATGCAATTAAGCTCTTTGCCAAGCATATTGTTACGAAGCAATCTTAATTCTATGCGCCTTAATTCTATGATGCAAATCTTTGAACAACTTTTGAATGAATATAAGGCAGACATTTCGAAGGCAGGTGGGAGTCTATTCACAATCAAAACCTTTCTGTTACCAAGCAAATCATGCTAGCTAGTTAGTAACTCGTGTCCAATGCTTAGTAGTACGAGGTTATAGAAATAAAAAAGAAAATCAGTCACCTGCTGAGCCAAGCTGCAACACGTGCAGAAAAATCAGAACAAGTGACTTAGCTTTACAATTTCTTTCTTTTTTTTTCTAAGGACATGCGTCAATGTTGTGCAGCAAAAGAATAAAAAATCATTGATGGGTAAAATCTAATTAGTTGCGGCCGCCTGGTGCGAATTGTTTGTCTGATGTTTGGTGTGATGTACTTGGTAAACTTATGCAATGAATCTGTTATTCATACTTGTTTTGACCTTTACCATGGGTCATATAACCCGCTTTTGACTAAGAGAATATCTTTTTTAATTTGTTTTGTTTGAAGGATTAAATAAGGGTTGCGTTCCCAAAACTTTTCCACTGCTTTCTGATTCACATGTTTTGTTTCGGTTGTCATTAAATACATTAAATTATAATTTAATTTATATAAACATGTCACAGTCCATCAATTGTAATATTAAAATTGCGCTTTAATGGCGTTATTTTTAAAAAAAAATACCAGCTGCCTCATATATAAAAAATGTGCGCAAAACTAAAGCGAACATGTTGTTTTTCACTTTTGCAAAACAGTCATAAAAACCATGTTTAGCGAATTTGTTTTTATATTTTATCAAATATTTTCTTAATGTATATGGTTTTCTTATTTAAGATCGCTGCGACGTCAAGCAAAGATTTGCTCTTGTTAATGAAACTTATTATTGTTGACAGTTATGTACGATTATGTATGATTCATGACGCTATAAATTAACTGAAGTTCATTTTTAGAACTCTTTTTTTAAACGACACGTGCGCAGAATTTTTATCAATACTTATAGGAAAATATTTCACTTAGCGTTTTTTCGTTGTTTTTCCATTGCCATCTTTTTTAGAAATTTTACAGAATTTGCAAAAAAACTTGGAACTTATGGTTGTTTTATATTATAAATTATTTCAATGTATAAACTTCTTTTATATATATTCAAAAATAGTAATATTTTTTTGACCTGGAATCATTGATTTTTTAATTCTACGTTAAATAGACAACTACAAATGTTATCTTTTATAATAGTGTACCGTTACGTTACAGTGTCGTTTATAAAGAAATTGTATGTGATTTTCTATGAAAGTGCACCATGACGTATGAGTGTCATTAAATTTTGTATTAAATAGATTTGAACTTGATTTTAATTTGAGTTTGAATTTGAATTTGAATTTTAATACGTTTTGGTTTGCGATTTTATATGAAAGTACACCACAACGTATGAGTGTCTTGTATTTGATTTGAATCTTATTCGAATATAATTTTATTTTGAATTTGATTTGATTTTAATTTTAACATTAAGTTTTTTTTAAGGAATTTAGTTTTATATAAAAAAGTATGAGTAACATTTTTTGATTTAAATTTAATTGTACCTTGATTGGAATTTTATTTTTATTTAATTTAAATTTAATTTGAGTTTAATATGAATTAAATTTGGTTTGAATTTGAAATTGATTTGAGTCTGATTGAAAAGTTTTTTTTATAATTTTTTTTTTAATTTATCCATTTTAGCTGAAATATTATTTAAAATTTTTATTACAATTACTTACTTCTCCGCGAAGCCTACGGCTTGTATTCAAGGTTACATACAGAATATGCAGCAGTAAATTGTGTATGTATATAAGTATGTACATAAATAATAAGATATATTCTACATTCTTTATGTACATTTTTGAATTTGATTTGATTTTAATTTTAACATAACAATTTTTTTAAGAAATTTAGTTTTATATAATAAAGCAGCGAGACGTATGTGTATCATTTTTTGATTTAAATTTAATTGTAACTTGATTGAAATTTTAATTTAACTTAATTTTAATATAAATTGAGTTTAATTTGAATTTGAATTTGAATTTGTAATTTGAATTTGAATTTGAATTTGTAATTTGAATTTGAACTTGAATTTGAATTTGAACTTGATTTCGAATTAAAATGTTTTATTTTAATCTGAATTTGAGTTGGAATTTGATTTGATATGCAATTTTATTTAAAAGTACACCATGCCGTATGAGTGTCATTGTATTTGATTTGAATCTAAATTGAATTGTATTTAAATTTTAATTGATTTTAATTTGATTTTTATTGTAACGTAAAGTTTTCTAAGGAATTTATTTTTATATAACAAAGAAGCGTGATGTATGTGTCATTTTTTAATTTTGATTTAATTTTAACTTGATTGAAATTTTATTTGAACTTAAATTGAATTTTATTCCAATTGTTAGGAAAAATTATTGTCGTCAAACGTAGAGCAAATTTATTTTCCCGTAAATTTATTTAAAAGAATTTAGTTTTAAATAAAATAGCAGCGTGACGTATGAGTGTCATTTTTAAAAAGAAATATGTTTAATATCATATACAAACATAAATACATACCTATAATGAAATTTTCATATAAAATCAAATTTTAATAACGAAATTTTTTTATTTTAAAGTTAATTTATATGAAAGTGCTAAGTGACGTATAAGTGTTATATGATTGGAATTGAATTTAATTGCAATTAAATGTTAACAGAAATTTCGTCTTGTACAAACTGATTCGCACTAACTACCATGCATACTGTATAATAGTTTTTATGTTAAATTTTCATACTCGTTATACTTCTCAACATTCTTCGATACGATATGAGAGAGTATTTCTATTTACAGCCAAATTTTCTTTGTTTGTACCTCATTAGTTTTTTTGTAGATGTACGTCCTTTGAAATTTCTAAGCATTTCCACTAAAATTATTCAATATTTCTATTTAGTTGCTCTGTTCAAGTGTTCTATATAAATTCCATTAATATAAGTGACACAATTTTAAATTGCTCAAATATGAAATGTGCGCATTTAAGCTAAAAGTTTATGTTTATATACTTAATCAAACATATGACTATGAAGCTTCAATATGCATATAAACAAAAAAGTTAAAAACAAAGATTTTTTATAGGTTGCTCATTTAAATTTTATTTTTTTTTTTATTCTCTCTTCTCCAAATGCGTTGACAAATCTGCTTGAATTGCTTCGTTGGCGTATTTTAGCGTCTAAATTAACACAACGGCGCCGAATTGACCGGCTAAAGTATTAAAAATAACTTTGAAAAATGCCGGAATTTTACTGAATTCATCGAGGAAATTCAAAGAAAAAAGAATAATCTAAAAAAATAAAATAAAATAAATTAAAAAAACTAAACCAACACTTCATCAGCTGTGGCCACGAATTGTTTTGGCATTTCACGGTTTTTTATTTTAAATTCAAACAATTTTTCCATGTTTTTTTATTATTTTGTACACTTAATTTTATTGTTTTTTCTTGCTAGTTTCAATTTGAGCTGATATCTTACCAAGCACTTGAAATATTTTACCGTTGATTCATTTTTTAGGCAAACTGTCGAACTTTTTTGGGCATCTGAAGTATGTGTGCCATAAAAATATTTATTTTGGGCATATGTGGTGGCTGCAACCATTAGCAGCAGCATTAAATTGTTAAAATTTGAAATTGGAACAAGCGTCAATCTTGTTATATTTATGGCCCAAAAGAAGTTATCAAAACGTCAATTAAAATGGAAGGGAAAATTTTCATTAAAAGTCAGTGTCATTTCACTCAACGATGAAGTTTTGGCTATTCTTAAAGGCTAAAAGCAAATTCTAAAGATCAAATAAAAATATTTTATAGTTCAGATAGTTCGATATTAGAATTAACTCATTCACAAATTCTTATTTAAAAAAAATTAAAACTATGATGTCCATAAAAGGTCCATAAAAGGCAAACAAAACTATACATCATATTAAAGTGCACACTATCATCATTTAGTTGCTGGATAGTTTTTAAAAAAAAAAACAAACTCAAGTTTTCATGCACTAAATTAACAAACACTTATATTTTCATTAATATCAAAAATTTTCATATAACGAAATTTCCATTCAAAAAACAACCAAACGTCTCCTTGCATTGTAAATTCTTAAAATATTATAATTTTAGCAAAACAAAGCAACAAAAAAAGCCAACAAAAAATTAATCTTGCTTCAATGGTTGCTGCCAAAAAATAAACAACAACGACCACACTGCACTTTTTTAGACAGAAATTTTATTTAAAATATGTTAAGTCGAAAAATTACAATAGAAATTTTTTACTTTTACAAATTCCAAAATTTTGTAAATCCAATTATTTTTTGCGTATCTTCTATAACTCAGAAGATATATGCTGCAAAATTTTTTTATTTAAAGTAACTCCAATCTAGGAAAGTTTTTGGCAAATTTACTAGAAAATTATGAAACTATCAGTAATTTAGAACTTTCACCAAAATTTCCAACAAGTAAAAACATTTTTTTTTTATTTTTTTCCAAAAAATGTGTAAAATATTTATAAATCTTGTACAGAATTTGTAAGGAAGTATCTTCGACTATGTCGATATGAGTTAAAACACAGCACAGCCATTAATTCGCGCATTTCAATTCGAAGTTTTGAAGATTTTGTTTGTATGATGACGTCACTTTGCATCATTTCAAGCTCAAAGTACATTTGAAGTATTGGATTTGACTGTATATGGGAAGTATGGAATCACTGAATTTATTTTTACTTCATAAGTAATGGTTTTACTATTTTGATGACGTCACTTTGTATTGGAGATAGGCGTAGTTTTCATTTGATTATCGTTTATTTCAAACGCAGAGTGCATATTGAAACTTACAGCTTATGTGCAAAATTTCAAGTTATTCGTGTTATATACATTTTTTTGAAAGTTTCAATGATTTATTTTTTTTTTAATTATCAAGGACCCAGGCATGCGCCTTATACAAACAACGTTTGGTCTTACCGTTTTTATAAAGTCACTTTATATGGGAGATAGGCTAGAGGAGTTTATTCGATTTGCCTGAATTTATACTGAGAGTGCAAATTTAATATTGCAACTAATATTCACGACTTCAAGTCTGGTGATGTTTTTGCTGTTTGGGAAAAGTCACTTTCTATGGGAGGCAGGCGAATTTTAAATTTTTTCTCATTTTCGAAATTTATCTTTTTTTATATAAGCTTATATTTTAAATGTTAATACCAAAGCTTCACAATAACGACTGCAACCGTGAGTACAAGCGGACAGACAGACATTTTGACTACTTTTATATACATGCCACACCTTCTTAAGGGCATTACAAGCCGAAAGACAATGTTAATATATTTCTTGCATCGTAAAAGTAAAACAAAAAGACTTTTCAAAGCAAAATCATTATTGTTTTTAAATAACATTAAATTATATTTTTTCTGTTCTAATTTAAGAAAACAAAATACTTTTAAAAAATGTTTGATGCCTAAAAATAAATTTTTAAAGCCATCTTTTAGAACCAAAAGAATCGTTTGAGCCATAAAAAGCTTTTTCAATTTTTTTCGAACAAAATAAAACTACAAATTAAAAGCTCATCTTTTTGAAAGTGAGTAAATTTTTTTCAATTTTTAAAACTTTTTAAATATTTACTGGGTATTCATTTACTGGAAAAAAATTATTACGATTTTAAAAGCTTACATTTTTTTAAATATATGTAAATTGCAATAAATAATAAAAATATATATATTCAAAAATATTAATATTATCTCACACAACTATTTTTTGTGGTTTAAAAATTTTGAAAATTTTTTTTAATTTTTAAAGTTATGGTTAATGTTTGTTAGTTATGTATATGTTATTTATATTTTATGACATTAGTTTCAGTTAATTTTAGTTAGTTTTATTTTGAAAATTATTTCAATGTGTAACAGTATTTTTGAGTAATTTATTTAACGCTTTTAATTTATTTTAAAAAGTAAAAATTCTTGGAAAATTTAAGATTTTCGTGGTCTTTTGAATTTTAAAATTATTTTTACATACAAACATATATAAATTGCTATTTTTAGTGAATCAATTGTTGTTTTTGCTAGAAGATATTTTTACAAATTTTTTTAAATAAAATTTATTTATAAAAATAATTGACTTAATTAGATTAAAAATACTTTCTGTGACATTTGTCTCTACCACTTTTAAAGTTGAATAAAACACAATTTGAGATTAAATATAATATATACTGTTATGTTATGTTATGTTATGTTAAGTTATGTTATGTTATGTTATGTTGTGTTATGTTATGTTATGTTATGTTATGTTATGTTATGTTATGTTATGTTATGTTATGTTATGTTATGTTATGTTATGTTATGTTATGTTATGTTATGTTATGTTATGTTATGTTATGTTATGTTATGTTATGTTATGTTATGTTATGTTATGTTATGTTATGTTATGTTATGTTATGTTATGTTATGTTATGTTATGTTATGTTATGTTATGTTATGTTATGTTATGTTATGTTGTGTTATGTTATGTTATGTTATGTTATGTTATGTTATGTTATGTTATGTTATGTTATGTTATGTTATGTTATGTTATGTTATGTTATGTTATGTTATGTTATGTTATGTTATGTTATGTTATGTTATGTTATGTTATGTTATGTTATGTTATGTTATGTTATGTTATGTTATGTTATGTTATGTTATGTTATGTAATGTTATGTTATGTTATGTTATGTTATGTTATGTTATGTTATGTTATGTTATGTTATGTTATGTTATGTTATGTTATGTTATGTTATGTTATGTTATGTTATGTTATGTTATGTTATGTTATGTTATGTTATGTTATGTTATGTTATGTTATGTTATGTTATGTTATGTTATGTTATGTTATGTTATGTTATGTTATGTTATGTTATGTTATGTTATGTTATGTTATGTTATGTTATGTTATGTTATGTTATGTTATGTTATGTTATGTTATGTTATGTTATGTTATGTTATGTTATGTTATGTTATGTTATGTTATGTTATGTTATGTTATGTTATGTTATGTTATGTTATGTTATGTTATGTTATGTTATGTTATGTTATGTTATGTTATGTTATGTTATGTTATGTTATGTTATGTTATGTTATGTTATGTTATGTTATGTTATGTTATGTTATGTTATGTTATGTTATGTTATGTTATGTTATGTTATGTTATGTTATGTTATGTTATGTTATGTTATGTTATGTTATGTTATGTTATGTTATGTTATGTTATGTTATGTTATGTTATGTTATGTTATGTTATGTTATGTTATGTTATGTTATGTTATGTTATGTTATGTTATGTTATGTTATGTTATGTTATGTTATGTTATGTTATGTTATGTTATGTTATGTTATGTTATGTTATGTTATGTTATGTTATGTTATGTTATGTTATGTTATGTTATGTTATGTTATGTTATGTTATGTTATGTTATGTTATGTTATGTTATGTTATGTTATGTTATGTTATGTTATGTTATGTTATGTTATGTTATGTTATGTTATGTTATGTTATGTTATGTTATGTTATGTTATGTTATGTTATGTTATGTTATGTTATGTTATGTTATGTTATGTTATGTTATGTTATGTTATGAGATATATAACATATTATTTTATTGTATGCAAAAGAATTACTACTTCTTATGTATTAATATAAAATTAAAACCTAAAATTAAAAGGTTTTGTTTTGAACTTCATTCATAAATTTATTTGCGAAACATATTTATGTTTTAAAAAATTTAGTGTAGATTTGAAAAAGAAAATAACCACAAAAATTTAATTTGTTTTAATATTTTTATTATATTTAAGTCGTAAATATTCAAGGATTTCAAAAAAATTAATTTTTAGTACTCATTTCGTCGTCATTTTGATACAACTTTAACAAAGTTTTTTAATTTCCTATGAGAATTTTGTCAAGGATAAAGTTGGCTTAATCTTTGGTTTGGAATGAAACCTAATGCTTTTCCAATAAACAAAAATAAAAACAAATATTTTCTATAAAAATAATATCAATTTTGAATGAAAAACCCCAAATCATGTTGGCACTAATATATTTTTTTACACAAAATGCCCCCATGAAAAATCCTGGCTGTAATATCCTAATAAGAATTTATAAATTTATCCTTATTACTTAACCCATTAACCGCGGTTTCCAAACGCTTTGTTCGATTTGTTTAAAATTTCATGTACTTTCTAATATTCATCACAGGAACTACCTCATTTAATTTTAACTTTGTATCTTTCACCGTAGTCGAGATATAAGGTGAGTATATAAATACCCAACCGTCGTTAATGTGTTCTAAATGGGCACAAATTCCTTCTGAAATGACAGCATAGTTTTATATCAGGAATTTTCTATCAATAGCAGATATAGTTTGTTAACTGTTTAAGAGAGCTTTTACATTTTTTTTAAATTTAAAATTTTTTACATAGGATAATAACAGAAATTATTTGATTTTTAAACATAATCGCATTTGACTTGAAAAATGTAGTAGTTAAATTTCTTGATACACTCCAAAAACAATTTATAGCTCTATGTTTTCTTAAAGCAACAAACAAAAAAATTAAACTCTTAGCTGTTACCAATCCTGAGATATGATCAATTCTGCAGAAGCATTTTCATGGGTAAAAAAATACCCAACCCCGTTAATCGCGGTTAAGTCTTAGAAGTAAAAAAAAAGTCATATAATATCATATTGTCGGCCTTTGTAGTCTAGTGGAGAGTGCGCTAGACTATCAACCCATAGGTCTCCGGTCCGAATCCGGGCTCGGGCATGGTTCTTTTCACTTTCCTTGTTTTTTCCTACATTTAAGAATTATGGAAAACTTAAAATCCACAACTAAATTGTGGAAAATGTGGAATTAAAAGACAGGAACAACTAAGGGCTGGAAATGCTTGCCGAGGTTAAGGCATAACACAAGCCTCGGTTAAAAGCAATTCAAATTGTCTTTTACACAGTTCGCCTAATCAATAATTTACGTATGGTTCCAATCAATTTCTCTAAATAAATCTATCTATCAAAGACCAAACCTTGTTTGTATAAGGCGCGCATAAATTGGTTCCTTGATCTTTAAAAAAAAACATTAAAAAAAATAAAATTTTGTTTGGAACTGGACTAAAAAAAGAAAAATATGATTTTTATCACAAGTCTACAAATCAAATTTGTTTGCAAGCCATTTTCTGCAATATAAAATTGTTATAGGAAAACACTGAAAAGTTATAGACTTAAGTTAACAAATGCCGAAAAAAGACCACTGTGCGACGCATGCCACACTAGATTGACGCATTTTGGCAGCACTTCTCAACACTTAAGAATTAACACCAACAACTAAAAAAACAAATAAACACTTTCATAAAATAACACAAAAAAAAATAATCGTAATAACAGCAACAAGTGAAAAAATTGCGCCTGACAACAAAGCATGTGTTAAAGCTGCCACATTACACTAAATTAGTTATAGCGCGCGATATGCGCCCTCAATGTAAAAAACTAAATCAAAAAAACTTAACTTAAACATTGAGAATGCGTTTATGTAGATATTTATAAAAAAGTATTTAAAATAAAATAAAATTCAGTGAGTTTTAAAAGACAGAATCAGCACAAAATACTAAAGAAATGCTTAATTTTATAGGAATTTTATAGGAAAATATTACAAAATTTTTCGGTATTTCCGAAATTTTTTAATATACAGACATAGTTGCTCACAAAAATGTCGAAACATTCGACAAACTATATTTAAAGAGCAAACATAGATGAGAAAAATTGTATTTAAATGGTGCATAAAAACGGTTTTTGATTTAGAGTTGTTTTGCGCCTTGTTGCTGTAATTACTCTTGGTGTTGTTGTTATTGTTTCGAAAGCTGTTGTTGTTGTTCTAGTTGTTATTATTTGGAAGCTGTTGTTGTTGTTTCTAGTTTTATTGTTATAGTTTTTTCTATCTGCCCACACCACCTTGCAATATTTGCGCCTTCAGATGTATCTGCTTCCATTAGCTGCTACGCGTACATCTGTTGCTAATATTTTTCTTTTTGTGTTGTTATTTTTGTTGTTGCCCACATAAAAATGTACCTTTACTCATTCATTCGTTTAGTTTGGATGCACAACGTATCTTTTTGTACTGAAAAATCCTCATCATCATCATCATCATTAAGATTTGGCAACACAAAAACAAATACTGACTAAGCCATATATACATACGTTATAGCTAAAAGCTGCGCGATAAAAATGCGTTATTCTTTCTTTTTTTAATTTCAGCTGTTTTTATTTTTCTACAATTTTATTTATTCAGCTAATTTTTTAAAAATACGCCCCGCGTATATGACTAAAAGAAATTCCAAAATCAAAAATTAAGGAATTTAGAATGTGATAGTTGCAAAATTAAGCATAACGCAATTTAGACTAGTTCGAAACTAGTACAAAATGCAGAAAGAACAAATAACAAAAAAATTCAAGTAAATTAAAGTAACAAGTTTACTATTGGGGGTTGGAATTAATTTTAAAGGTTTTTTTCGGTTTTTGAGCATTTATTTAGAAACAACGGTACAATGTATATTATTCAAAGTATTGTCCATCGTTAGCTACAACATTTTCCCATCTTTCTGGCAGCATATGGATTCCGCGCCGGAAGAACGATTCGTCTTTTGAGGCAATCCACGAATCGACCCATTTTTTGGTATCCTCGCAAGAAGTGAAGCGCTGCTCAGCCAAGCCATGCGTCATCGATCTGAATAGGTGGTAGTCGGAAGGGGCTATGTCTGGGCTATAAGGCGGGTGGGGTAGCACATCCCAATTCAGCGCCTCCAACGTTTCCTTGACGGTTCTTGCAACATGTGGCCGTGCGTTGTCATGTTGAAAAACCACTTTGTCGTGTCTTTTGGCATATTCCGGCCGTTTAACCTTTAATGCTCAGCTCAATTGCATCAATTGTTGTTGGTAGCGTTCCCCAGTGATGGTTTCGTTAGGTTTTAGCAGCTCATAGTACACGACACCCTTCTGATCCCACCAAATACACAGCATAAGCTTGGCGCCATGAATATTCGGCTTGGCCCTCGATGTTGATGCATGGCCGGGTGGTCCCCACGATTTTTTTCGCTTAGGATTATCGTAATGGATCCACTTTTCATCGCCAGTGACAATACGATGCAAAAAACTCTTCCTTTTATGCCGTTGAAGCAGTTGTTCGCACATGCAAAATTGCCGTTCAACGTCTCTCGGCTTCAACTGGTACGGCACCCAATTTCCTTGCTTTTGAATCATTCCCATGGCCTTCAAGCGTTTGCCGACCGTTGATAAGTCGACTCCCAATGATTCTGACAATTCTTGAAGGGTTTGACACGGGTCTTCATCGAGCAAAGCCTCCAATTCCTCATCTTCAAACTTTTTCGGCTGGCCCGGACGCTCTTTGTCTTCCGTATCAAAATCACCACTTTTAAACCGACGGAACCAGTACTCACAAGTAGAAATCGATGGAGCATAGTCCCCGTAAGCCTCAGTAAGCGTGCGTTGTGCTTCAACCGCTTTTTTCTTCAAATGGAAGCACAAAAGTAAACCTTTCCGCAAATTGCGTTTTGTTGGAACGAAAGTCGACATGTTCACAGAGAAAAAAATATATGTTGTTTACACTTCAGTGGAATGACACATACTAAAAAATGAAGCTTAGACAATGTGCTTTGAAATGAATATAGTCACAGGTGTGCCCGATGCGATCTATTGATAGTTACGCCATCTCTTAGAAAACCTTTAAAACTAATTCCAACCCCCAATATTTAACGAAATATTACCAAACTTTAGAATGTGTCTTTTACACTCGAAAGATCTTGACAAGGCGGAAGTCGTAGCTAAATTTTTAAAAACTACCTTATTTTTGCTTACGATGTAGTTAATTAGTTTTTCCCCTCGTTTGCCCAATATTTGTCTTTGCTACTAATCAGAGTTATTTTCAAAGCTATTACAAACTTCCTTAAAAATCACCAAATGAGTTCAACTCGAAAAAATTGTCTAACGTCTGTTGCTCATTTAATCTTATTTGCTCTAGAAATTCTTTGCATACCAGCTTCAAGTTTATGACTTAAACTGCTGTTAGTACGGCACACAACGAAACTTTTCATATAAATTTTATGTTCAACTCTTCAAAGAAATGTCAGCAACCGCAATGAGATGTATCTAGTACGTGCAAAAATTTTTGTACGACTGCCTCCTGAAGAAAATGAGTTCAAGTAACATTCGGTACAACAATATTTAACTTAAGCAATTTATTTGATACGACCGAGATAAAGTTCTGTATAAAAAGTATCCTCAAAATTTTTTAATATTTATTTTCTGAGCTACACCATTTAAACGCCTTTGTTGTATTTGCTTTTTAGCAAAAAAAAAAAACGACGCAAATTTTCTACTTTTTGTTGTTGTTTTTGACGCCATATCGTATCGCGCTTTTGACAACAAAGATTTCAAAGATTCTTTTATCGCTTGGAAAAATTTTATTTGACTTTTATTTGTTAAAAGTAAAAAAAAAACAAAACAAAAATTATAAAGCATACAAAAAGCAACAAAGCATTAAGCAATGTAGCTTATCGCAAGTGACGGCTTAAACTGCTTAAACCAAAATATATTTAGCATAGTCTATATACTAAATATTTGACTTGAATACTATATAAAAAAAAATTTAATTTGAAATATATATTGTTTCTTTGCAGTAAAAATCAACATGAAAACTGAGGAGAGAACAAGTCCGATACCTCGCGTAAGAATTGCAGTGATTGGTAACGCTGACGTAGGAAAGTCTGGTAAGTTTGTGCAAATTTTTTTAGAAATTAAATTTAAAAATAAAAGTATAAACAGTCGCATCCTTAGTCGTCAACGTCTAGTTTAAGAGATTAAAATAAATGATGTTATCTTAAAAAATTGCCAAGTATAATAGAATTTGGTCAGAATTCAAATGCAATACTTACATTTATATTATCTATGTATATCAAAAATGTATAGGGAATGCTATAGTTAGTTGCAAAGGAAAGTCGCAAGCTTATTTAGCCTCTTCGAGTCGATCTTAAGTTCTCAAATTTTTGTTTTGTGTATATCTTCTGTGTGATTTGCCTTGAAGCGCCTAAAATTTATTGACCCCTTGGGAAAATCACATCCTAGCTTAGACTATTTCCGCTGAGCTTAAGTTCGCAAAGTTTGTTGTTTATCTTAAACATTGATGTTATGCCATAAGAGTCTGAAATTTTAGTCTACTTGAAAAGTAGCCGCTTCATTTTAGCTAATTTTGCTCAGCTTAAGTCACCAAAATTTCAGCAACTAGTACCTAGTACCTTATAGGTTGGCCCATCAAGCTCAGCTCTTGAGCACTTAGCCGCGTTGAAAATCCTTCTACATTCAGTCCTAACTCCAACCAGTATGGAAGACCACCACTTTGGTTTTAGCTTCACCCTTTTTGTTCTTTTAGGACATGAGGAAGCAAGAGCGTAATTCATTGCTTTGGTTAGTACATTGACTATATCATCTAGATCAGCTGCCGATTTTGGTTTTTCAATCGGACTTATTGGCAGATGTTTTGCCAGTTCGTCTTTCGAACGTTAGTCGGGGGTATTAGTTTGGGAGACGTATCGTGCAAATAATACTCAATGAGCGGTGGTTGGAGTAGGAGTGTTCTTCTGACACCTTCCAACTACCAATTTTGTCGAAGATGAAGTCTGAGTCTAAGCTTGTAAAAGTGAACATAGTTTGTGTGTGTTGTGATAACTGACACTATGTTATGAGAGTGTAAAATTTTGGAATTATTAAAAAATTGCAACCTTATTTATGTAGCAGCTAACGTAATGCTTCTCTTTAATGTAAATTATTAAGATGAGATAACAGAAGACTTTAATATTTTGTCCACGAAAAAGTCACAGCTCAGTTGTGTTTCTTGTAGTTCATATGCACCCAGCAAAATTTTTAATGCAAATGTGACATGCATTCTTAGGGACACTGCTTCCAAAAGACATTCCATAGATCTAACTGTGCGTTTCCTTAGCACCCAGCAAAATTTTTAATGCAAATGTGACATGCATTCTTAGGGACACTGCTTCCAAAAGACATTCCATAGATCTAACTGTGCGTTTCCTTAGCCTTGTAATGAAGTTCTTTGAAGAGGCATTCTTACTTCTGGAAGACATTCAAATGGCATTTAAATTCAATTAAAGTAAAAAATTATATATAATTATAATATATGTTTTAGATATTTTTCGTGGGATTTTTAAAAACTCCAATTAAACCCAACCACTTACTAGTTCCACCACCAAAATTCTCTGAAAACCGGTAAAAAGTTTATTTTACGTGGAATTTTTTTAAATCCTCATCAAACCCCAAAAACTTCTCATTTCCAACACCAAAATTGCGAGAATGTCGGGAAAAGGGATATTTTTCCAGGAATTTTTTAACCCTCAAACCACAAAAACCATTCCATTCCATGGAATGCCTTCTTAAAGTTCTTCTGCAAAACACCTACTAGAATTCTTTCATTGAAGGGTGCAAAGATATCTTCGATTGAAAAAGTTCTGAGAGTACTTCTAAAGAAGACTTAGGAAAGCGTTCTTCCTAAGCAATGACATGCATATGCTAAAAGAATGTCTTCTGGGTGTGAAAGTGGAAGAGATGGAATTCAAGACTTTTCCTTCCACTTTAGCTTCTTTTGGAAGCACTTTTTTTGCTGGGCAGTTCCTAAATTTTCATTTTACTTAATGGACATGAACACCGTGTTATTGGAGTGTGAAATTAGTGGTCCCAATCAAAAGTCGTTTGTTTTTGCACAGCTAAGGTCCTTAAATGTTACTCTTTAATGTAACTCAGACAACGTAAAAATATGCTTAAATATTTTGTAACCAAAAAAGTCGCAACCCAATTGTGCTTTTTGTAGTTCAACTTCAGCCCTCAAATCGAAATTTTGTGTGTTTTACACTGACACTATGATATTAAAGTGTTAAGGTTTTGGTCCCAATAAAAAGTCACCACCTTATTAAGTCTATTTTTGCATAGATAAATTTTTCAAATTGCTACTTACTAAAATTTTTGGTTTCCCAAAAAACCACAGCCCAATTGTGCTTCTTTTTATTCTTCTTAAGTTCTCAAATTATAATTTTGTGTAGTGTACTTTGACACCATTTTATTGAAGTGAAAAATTTTTGGTCGCAACAAAAAGTCGCAACCTTCTTAGGTCTATTTTTTTATAACTAAATTTTCAAAATGCTGCTTTTTTTTATGTAAATCATAAAGACCAAAAAACGGGAAACTTTAATTTCGGGTCCCCCAAAAAACAACAGCCCAATTGTGCTTATTTTTATTCTTCTTAAGTTCTCAAGTTATAATTTTGTGTAGTGTACTTTGACACCATGTTATTGGAGTGTAAAATTTTTGATTACAACAAAAAGTCGCAACCTCATTAGGTTTATTTTTTTATAGCTTAGTTTTCAAAATGCTGCTTTTTTATGTAAATCATAAAGACCTCAAAACAAGAAACTTTAATTTTTGGTCCCTCAGAAAACAACAGCCCAATTATGCTTCTTTTTATTCTTCTTAAGTTCTTAAATTATAATTTTGTGTAGTGTACTTTGACACCATGTTATTGGAGTGTAAAATTTTTGATTACAACAAAAAGTCGCAACCTCATTAGGTTTATTTTTTTATAGCTTAGTTTTCAAAATGCTACTTTTTTATGTAAATCATAAAGACCACAAAACAAGAAACTTTAATTTTTGGTCCCTCAAAAACAATTATGCTTCTTTTTATTCTTCTTCAGTTCTCAAATTATAATTTTGTGTAGTGTTCTTTGACACCATGTCATTGCATTGTAAAATTTTTGGTCTCATTAAAAAGTCGCAACCTCATTTAGTCTTCTTATGCATAGTTGCTTCTTAAAAAAATAAACGCCCAATTGTGCTTCTTGTAGCTTATCTTCAGTTTTCAAATTTTTATTTTGTGTATTGTAGATTGACACATGTTATTGGAGTGTGACTTATATGCGACTATTGTATGTGACTATTGTGTTTAATGTAGTTCATCTTCAGTTCTCAAATTTTAATTTTGTGTTAAGAACACTGACAGCATGTTCCTTAAGTTTTAAAATTTGAATTCCGATAAAAAGTCGCAAACTCATTAGGTTTTTTTTAGCACAGCTAAGGTTGCAAAATGCCAATATTTTTTAGAAATCATTGAAACTATTTGACGACACACATAATTGGTCTTCATCACAGTCTCAGCCTGTTATTTTAGTGGTGCTTCCTTCTTAAAATTCTTATTTTATGTTTTTCTCATTGACCACGCCAAATAAGCCTTTTAATTTAAGTCCCAATAAAAAGTCGCAACTTTGATTTATTAACTTTGCTAAACTAAAACCTCTAAGAGACAATTTTTCAGTGCGAGGTTAAACTCTAGTCAAATTAAACCGAGCTTAACTCACTGGAAAATTGGCCCTAAGCCTTCCTTATTTTGTGTTTAGTTCCTCATTTTATGTTCTTCTTATTGACCACACCAAAGAATCCTTTAAATTTAAGTCCCAATAAAAAGTTGCAACTTTGATTTATTTACGTTAGTTAACTAAGTTCCATAAATTTTCGTTTGTATGTTTCTCACTGGCACCATGTTCTATCAGTGAGAAACGATTTGCAAAAATCGAACGGTTCGAAAAAATCGCAGCCTTATTTTCTACTATTTTTTGACAGTTTCGATCGTAACATGCAATTTTTTTAAATCCTTGGAATTACTTAAAAAATACTACAATTTGCGATTTTTTTCAGATCTTCTGAAGTCCTCAAATTTAGATTTTTAATGTTCATCATTGACGCCATGTCGTAAGAGTTTAAAACTTTTGTCGCAGCAAAAAGTCGCAGCATCCTTTATTCCATTTTTAAATAACTATGGGCACAAAATAAAATTTTTTGAGCAAATCATTGATGGCACTTAAAAAAAGACTTGTATATTCCTCAGTAATATAATGTATTGAGAGATTAAAATTTTTTTCCCAATAAAATGTCGCAGCTTAATTCTTCCTGTTGACACACTCAGCTAAGCTTCAATATATATATTTTTTTTATTGTTTTTCATTGTGCCACAAATTCTTAAAAATTGAGTTCTCCTTAATTTGCCAAACAAGTTCAGTCTGTTAAGGTTCTTTGTTAGTCATTAAGATCCATGTCATATGTGCTTAGTCCCCAAAGAATATTACAATCTTACCCAATCTATTTAAGCTCATGGAAATTCTCAAATTTTCAAGTCTTAACTGTCCTTTTGTCGGCCTTTATAGCCTAGTGAAGAGTGCGCTAGACTATCAACTCAGAGGTCCCCGGTTCGAATACAGGTTCGGACATGGTTCTTTTCACTTTCTTTGTTCTAAACTACGTTTAAGAATTATTGAAACAAAAAATCCACAGCTAAATTGTGGAAAATGTGGAATTAAAGGGCAAGAACAGCTGAGGGCTGAAAATGCTTGTTGAGGCTAAGGCATAACACTAGCCTCGGTTGTAAGCATTTCAAATTGTTTTTGCCGTTTGTTCCGCCTAATCGATAATTCACGTACGGTTCCAATCAATTCTTCCTCTAATAATATATATCTTTGCTTTCAGGTCAAAGACCAAACGTTGTTTGTATAACGCGCATTCCTTGGTTTTTTTATTTTAAAAAAAAGTCTAGAATTTGTAGAGTTCAATCACACTAAACCATCAATAACATAATTAAAGACTAATTCACCAAAACGACAGTAGAAATTGCTTGCGTGTTCAACTCACAAGAAGAACAAATTGTGACCTGAAAAACCATTGGCACCAATTGTATCTATAAACATACTCCATGTAACTGCAGTGAACAACCTTCAAAGATTTAATCTGGAACATATGCCCACGAATAAGCAAAATCTTTGTCTATGTACTTGTTTATATTAAGTTGTATGAATGAATTTTTTATACGTAACACAACATCAACCGACAAACATTTCAAAACCATATCTATCAAAAATTTAACGGTACTTAATTAATTATATAAACAATATCCAGCATTCACGTACTCATATGTACTATAAGCATTTCATTAAGTGGAACAATATTTTTGAAAAATTTTTACAAAATATTATTGAAATAAGTATTTTAAAAAAAATATTCAAAATATTAATGGAATTTTTTATGAAAAAATTGAGTTCATTAGTTAGAAATTTCATGAAAATCATATAAAAATTCTTAAGATTTTTTTTTACAATTGGCTGAGTTAAATCAAAACAACAAAAAGAAAACAAACCTAATGAACTCTAATTGCAGGCGTTAAGAACGGTATGCTTGCATCTCGTAAGCCATTAGCGCAAACAAAACGCAACGAGCTTTGACCTGGTTACACATGGTATTTAGTACATCCTGCTTATAAATGTTTAAAGTACAAAAACGTTTGTGCAGATTTGTTTATTTTTTATTTAGCGTAGCCGAGCATGCAAGTAATGCATGCTAAAAAACGCATAAAGTTAACAACACTAAATATTCTCACGCCCAGTGTGCACTCGTTTCACCTTATAACCTGCACTCATACATATTAGTACATGTGTAAATAATACATATATATTTATGTGTTTTAAGAATTTTGTGTTTGTTGGCAAGATGTTGCAATATTTGTTGCCAGTGAATTTTTTCCTTTATCTTTTGTTTATTTATTTGTTTACATCTTCAAAGTTTTTTCAACTTGGCAATGTTTTGAAAAAATAATTATAAATGTATCCATTAACCAGCTTGAGCTGGACACCACTATTAAAGATAAAATTTTAATAAGAACTTAATAAATATTTAACACATGATTTTATAGCGTCATTAAAACTGTATATTTAGGGATTGAAGGCCTTTTTGGAGCAAAGTTAAACGAACAGCTTAAGCTTTTAAGCAGCATCATATTATAATAATACTATATTTAATATAAGTTAATATTTTTTTTTATTGATATATTAACACCTTATTATAAAGTCATAAGAAAACCACACTTTAAATTCTGCTTCGCCAGTATTTTTAAACAAAATCTTTTCACATGTTTTGAGTTTCAGCAGTTAAAACATATGTATTTTAGCTGTTTATCTGTGGGTGGACCAGAAAAATTCGCCAAACAAATTTTTTGAAATTATTTTATATTTTTAGATGTTTTTGTTATTTTAAATTTTTTACTCTTTAATCGTATCGAATTTTTCATTATGCGGGAATTCGTTTTTTAAGCGGATTGAAAATATTGTTGACGACAAAGAATTTTAATCGCTCGAGTGAAAAATAATACTTTAAAATTTCATAAAATATAAAATAATATTCTTAAGATAAATAGCTTTGAAGCCAATAATAATCCTAGCTGAATTTATTTTAAGTATATGATTTTACAGTCTGCAACGTGCAGTATTTCATTTTGATTATAAGAATCATCAAATTAGAAGATAAAATGTCTAAAAGAATATATTATTTAAATTTGCTGAAAATACCTAACCGTCAAAAATTTTTATAAAACAAACAATTTTTCACACATCAAAATATTGATAACAAATTAAAATAAATTTTGCGATTTCAATTATTTTAATTTCCAAGCTTTTCATTTTCATTATCATTACACCGATTCAGCGTGATTTGTGATGAAGTATTTACTATATTTATTTAAATTTTCTAGGAGCTAATGAACATGTGAGTCACGATGTCTTCAACAGAGTTGTGAACAAAATTACAAAAAAAAATTAAAATAAATTGATAAGTTTATTGAAATAGTAAGAATATCTAAAAATTTGTTAAGCTTCAGTAAAATGAACTTGAAGTTAAAACTAATAGCTTTACACACATTTTGTAACTTTCAACTTTTTTAATCAGAGGCCAAATTACAGCATCCGTGATGGAGCAAAACTACGAAGGGCACGACGACACAAGTGCCTATCAATCTTGTACGATTTTGCTCTATCACGGATGCTGTAATTCGGCCCCTGATAACAAAAATATATTTTTTAACACCACGTAGAGAAAAAGTCATGCATTTTATGCTTCAATCAAGAAAAATTTCAATCAGTTCTTACTCATGCATACCATTAAAATTACCATTACCATTACAATTACCATTACAACTACCATTACAACTACCATTATCATTACCATTACCATTACCATTACCATTACAACTACCATTACAACTACCATTATCATTACCATTACCATTACCATTACCATTACCATTACCATTACCATTACCATTACCATTACCATTACCATTACCATTACCATTACCATTACCATTACCATTACCATTACCATTACAATTACCATTACAACTACCATTATCATTACCATTACCATTACCATTACCATTACCATTACCATTACCATTACCATTACCATTACCATTACCATTACCATTACCATTACCATTACCATTACCATTACCATTACCATTACCATTACCATTACCATTACCATTACCATTACCATTACCATTACCATTACCATTACCATTACCATTACCATTACCATTACCATTACCATTACCATTACCATTACCATTACCATTACCATTACCATTACCATTACCATTACCATTACCATTACCATTACCATTACCATTACCATTACCATTACCATTACCATTACCATTACCATTACCATTACCATTACCATTACCATTACCATTACCATTACCATTACCATTACCATTACCATTACCATTACCATTACCATTACCATTACCATTACCATTACCATTACCATTACCATTACCATTACCATTACCATTACCATTACCATTACCATTACCATTACCATTACCATTACCATTACCATTACCATTACCATTACCATTACCATTACCATTACCATTACCATTACCATTACCATTACCATTACCATTACCATTACCATTACCATTACCATTACCATTACCATTACCATTACCATTACCATTACCATTACCATTACCATTACCATTACCATTACCATTACCATTACCATTACCATTACCATTACCATTACCATTACCATTACCATTACCATTACCATTACCATTACCATTACCATTACCATTACCATTACCATTACCATTACAATTACCATTACCATTACCATTACCATTACCATTACCATTACCATTACCATTACCATTACCATTACCATTACCATTACCATTACCATTACCATTACCATTACCATTACCATTACCATTACCATTACCATTACCATTACCATTACCATTACCATTACCATTACCATTACCATAACCATAACCATTACCATTACCATTACCATTACCGTTACCATTACCATTACCATTACCATTACCATTACCATTACCATTACCATTACCATTACCATTACCATTACCATTACCATTACCATTACCATTACCGTTACCATTACCATTACCATTACCATTACCATTACCATTACCATTACCATTACCATTACTATTACCATTACCATTACCATTACCATTACCATTACCATTACTATTGCTATTACCACGGTAACGTTGTAGTTTTTATTATACATAAAAAGAATCATTAAGAATCATTAAGAAAGAATTGTTTAGTTCAAGAAGCTGCTTTCAAAACTGCCACCAAATTTGTTTCTAGATACTACTTAATTATTTTCTTTAAGTAAGAATATCTTGTTTAACCCAAGAAGATCATTTTCTCATAACTAGAAATATTTGCTCAGTATTGAAAAAAACTTTACAAAGAAGGGACAATTTTATAAACGTATAGATCAATTTCATTTTTTCACATTTTTTTTTATATATATAGCTTTGGATTTAGTTATTTTATCTTAAGATTTTAATTAGGTTTGTTCATTTTAATACAGATTTATTACAATCTATAAACTTCACTTTAACTAGCCGTCATGAAGATTTTTATTTTAACCTTTTCAGTGGATGTTCCCAATATTGGACCCGTCGAAAAGTAATTTTTATATCGCTTTTGCAACGCTTTTTTTAAATCAAATCATTTAGTTCTATAAAAAAAAGATAAACAAGCATGATAAAAGTAAATTAAGAGCGATATTTGACATAAAAATCAGTTGGATTTTCGATTTTGTGATGAAGAAAAATAAATTTTTTTTTGCCCATTTTATAGAAAACATCAACCGGACAAAAATCAAACTTATATTTTTTTATCTTTTGATGGCTTTAATGATAATAGCATCAAGAGGTTTTAAAAACAACAAAGATCTAAAGGGTTGAAAAACCTTCAAGTCATTAAAAAAAAAGATTGTGTGCCGAACAAAATGCAAAACAATTTTTTCTTTGTACAAGCTTGCAAAACGTAAGTAGTGCAGGTAAAAGTCAAAGGTATTTTTTCACATTTTTAGGACCTAAATGATAGGAATATTACCTTAAAAAATATTTTGTTCTTAGTTTAGGCTAGTCATTGAAAGGGTTAAGCAAAGATTTAAATTTAAACTTTTATTGAAAAAAATACCTCGAAATATAAGCTGAACCACCTCTTTAAGGTAAAACAACACTGTTGAACTTGCCTTTGGTGTGGTTTAAATTGTGTTAATTCAAATTTTTTCCAGAAATATTAATCAAGCAATTTGTTCTGGATTTGATTAATTATTTCAAATTAATCATGAATCGTTAGTAATAGTAAATATTAGAAATTAATATCTGTAACAAGAAATTTTTTAAATCACTTCTTTAAAATGCTTTAATCACTTATACTTGTTTTAGGATTAATTTTACATATTCTTGAATCAAGCAAAATAATTTCTTTACGCAAGAAAATTATTTCTTCACGTGAATTATTTTATAAAAATTTTGATCATTTTAAATTCTTCTTATGATTTTTTTATATTAGCTTTTCTAGTGCAAAAAAACTACACTGTTAGCTTTAGCTTTTAGTGTAAATGTTCAGGAAATGTTTTATACAATTGAAGCGTCGCCGCGAATAACGTTGTAAGCGACCAAATTATAAGTTTTGTGGAATTGAAAAAAAAGAATTCAAGGGCGCACTTAGAATTATTTGATTTCAATTTGCTCTTTATTGGTGTAAGAGTTGTAAAAGAATTTACCAGTATATATATAAAAAAATATCCAGATTCAAGTCAAAGCATTTTTAGCGGCAGTAAGCAAAAAGAAACGTTATTCGCGGCGACGCTTCAATTGTATTCAATGTTCTTTTTTGTCACAGTCAAACTCTTTCTAGTCTTAATAAAAAATAGCAGTCTTATTTTAGCTTTTTTGTAGAACAGCTTAAATTCCAAAATGTTAATTTTTGTTGTAAGCCATTAAAGATTGAATAAATATTGAAATTTTTGGTATCCGTGTGAGTCCTAGCCTAATTGTAATTTTTTTTATTTTTGCTTACGAGTAAGCAATCATATTCTTATTTCGTATGTTCTTATGACACATATCTTTTAGCCACTTAATCTTATCTTTTTCCTTCACTCAGTGGTTTCTTTGTTATATGTCCCCTATTCTTTAACCTTGCATTTCTAAACACTTTTAATCTAGAGATTCTGTTGCTATTATTAGATATTTTTTAAATTATATAAAATTAGATTAAGCCAATATTGTTTTTCAAATTAAGATAATTTAACTTTTTTATCAAACAAGTTGTTATAACAAGTTGTTATAATCTTATTAATTTGAGTGAAATTAATGTATGAACTTGTACTATAAAATAGCATAGTTCTTAGTGTACTTTAATTTTCTTTCAATAAATAAATAAAATTTTGAAATAATTTTTTCCTTTTTAACATAATGTTTCCAGATTCTTTAATATTAAGTCTATTTAGTTTTGATTGTTTTCGCTCAGTTAAGAACCCAAAAAATAAGAATTTTCTATATAATATATCACAGATATTATTTAGCACATTTCTTAAATATTATGATATATTTTTCTTAAATTCCTCGCCTAGTTAAGCCACCTTGACTTAGATCTTGTTCGTAAATTTTTCTCCGTGATTAGATTACTTTGGAATAAGCCAATGATTTTAACAAGGACAACAACAACAACACTCTTAACTCTACATTTCATGTCTCGAGTTAGTTTTAATTAAACATAATAAAGTTTTTCAAATCTATTCAGATGAAAGAAGTATTTCTTCCATTTAGAAACATTGTAAATTTATGATTTCATTACCCGAAATGCTCATTTTCTCCACGTTCTTGTTGTAACAAAAAATTCATCCTCACCACATTTAGTGTCAAGATCTGACAAAGGCATTGACCAAATAAACTCAGGCACATGTTTCGCCTTAATCTCCTGACTACAAAAGTCTATAGAGTCTGAGTCTCTTATATGATGCCATAAAAATATGAGTAAACACGTTAATCACACCACAAAATAAATATTTGGGAAAAGAAAATCGTTGGAATGGCATTATGTAAATGCACGCGTGTTTAAATAACTTTGAAAAAAGAAATCAAATAACATCGATCCGAATTCCTAACTCCTAAGTTCGAATCACAGCTTCTGGCAAAAAGAATATGCTCTTACTATGAAAACGATAAAACTTTATTGATGTACAGAAAAAATTTTGTATTATGATTTTTGTATATAATTACTTATCTACACTCAGAAAAAAATTTCTAGAAAAACTAGAAGAATAGCACCCAATCGTTAGAAAATCGGGATTCATTTAGTGCCATGGCCGATTTTCTAAAAATGAAGTATATATTTTTCGTTAAATTAACACCAGAAGTGTAAAATAGTTTAGGAAAATTATCTAATAATTTACGAACCATTTCGCTAAATAAAAGAAACTTAGCCCAATTGCTTCGTATATTTATCATCGGCTATAACTAAGAGAAATATTTCTCTTAAAGTAAGAAATTTTCTACTGTTTATTAATTATTGGCTATAACTAAGAGAAACTTTTTCTTTGAAAATAAGAAATTTTTCTTCAAATCTTTGGAAAAATTTTAGAATTTTTGCAAAAAAAAACCCCTTTTTTAAGATTTTATACTTATAGATACGGAAAACTATATCCCGTGAGAATTATTATTTTTATACTGACGAAAAACTACTAACATTATTATTATTACTACTATTGACGTTAAATTAAATTGAAAAATAACCACTGTCCTGAGACTTGAACCTCGGCAGCGTGAGTGTAAGTCCATAAGCTTATCCATTCGACCATCCCAGTTGTTAAACAATTGTCGCTTATTTTGCTTCATTTGGAATCGTTCGCTTTGCAATAAATCACTTGTGGTATACAAGAAAAGAAAAACTTACATGTATTTTTATGAAATATCCAAATAATGTGACTAATGTTTCTCCAAATTTAAGAAATCATGCTGTAGAATGTTGCAAGCGGACTTGATATCAATACAATTTTTCTTCAAATTATTTCTGCTTTTATACATTTTTTGGAAATTTTACTTTTATCATACCTTCATTTCTTATATTTAAGTAAAAACATGTCTTTAAAACTAAGAAGCTGTTTTTATAACGTTGCAACGAATTCAAGACGTGAGATCGTTAAATCGCGTAAAAATTTCCTACATTAAGGAGAAACCTCTTTAGAATATAGAAAAACCCATGCTTATGAATTGATGTGACAGTTTCTTAATTTAAGGAAAGCAGATTTTTTTGAGTGTATACTTTTATTTTTATAGACAGCATCAGCATCAATGCTGCAATGTTAAATTGTGTTTTTTACAACTTGACATAAATCTCGTATATTATTAAAACTAATTTTTCCTTGTTTGCTTATTTGTTTGTTTGTTTGTTTGTCTTTGTGACCTAGATACAAATCCCTACGACTGAAAGAGTTTCGCTCAAATTTTGCACAAATTCCTTAAGATTGTTGCATCATCACTTTTGACTACGCCTCTCCCGCTCCTTTTCAACTAATGCAAAACTACTTATTGAAATACTTTTTACCACAAAACGTTGTTTTTTAACTTTATTTTAAAAATATTTCTGTTATATGACACGAAAAACATTGACAAGTTCTAATTTTTGATGCAAATATCTCTGCTGTTTTTGAATATATGTGCATACTTCATTCCGTTTCTTTTAATACGACTTTCGTATACAGTACGTTTTGAATGGGGATAGGTTCAGAGCACATATCAGGATATTCACATGATTTTTAATTCAATTTTAAAAAATGGCAAAGTTAAATTTTAAATAATTTAAAATTCCCAAAATACAAAATTTGTAGAATAACACATTTTTATTTTTCAGCACCATTTATAAAAATCAGCTGAAATTCAACCCGTTCGGCACGAAAATCCCTTTTTTTAATCTCTTTGAGTTTTTTCTACCCTTTAGATCTTTGTTTTTTAAACTCTCTTAATATAATTATCATTAAAGCTTAGTATGCTGTAGGAACGAAAAAAAGTTTCCATAAGAAATACATTGAGATTTTTGACAACGAACAGGCAGCGAAATGCTAGTATGCTGTAGAAGCGAAAATTATTGCTATGTTGCCAAATTTCCATTCGTGAGTGGAGAGTTGAAACTTCAGAATTTCGCTGTCGATTATATGCCCCTATATTTAATTGGCGCGGAAATTTCCCATTCAACAATAAAAAATAGGCAGTAAGTATGTTTAAATATTGAATTTGTTATTTAATAAATTTATTGTTGCATTTATATAGTTTATTAATGTGTAGTCTTGCTTTTTATAGGTTATAAATAGTATGCTGTAGGAGCCAAAATTTTTGGGCATATAACTCTATACGCGAAATTTTGGTGTAGAGTCAAAATTTTTGTATGGGAAAAAAGCACTTGCTGTTCTGGTTGACAGATTCATATTTATATTGCTGCAATTTTTTATCCTATAAAAGGCAAGACTACACATTAATAAACTATATAAATGCAACAATAAATTTATTAATTAACAAATTCAACATTTAAACATATTTACAGCGTATTTTTTATTGTTGAATGGCAAATTTCCGTGCCAAATAAAAGTACGGGCATATAAACATAGCAATAATTTTCGCTTCTACAGCATACTAGCTGGTGAAAAAAATTTCGCTGCCTGTTCGTTGTCAAAAATCTCAATGTATTTCTTATGGAAATTTTTTTTTCGTTCCTACAGCATACTAAGCTTAAGGGTTAACTGGACCAAGAACAAAAGTTTTTTGTTTTTGTTTAATTTTATTTGCGCATTGTTAATTACACAAATAAAAAAAATTTCCAAACAAATCGAAAAATATTAAATTTTTCACGTATAACTATAATTAAGACATTAGAATTTAATTGAATTGTTTGTAATATTTTTTGTTTTGTTTTACTTCACATTCCCGCTTGTAAAAATTTTTCAATGACATGGTAATGCAGAACTGTAAGCGGGATGTGACAAAATTTTATTTGTGCTATTAAGATCTATTGTTTTTTTTTTCATTGTTCAAACAGCCATTTGACTTTATTCGTATGGTGTTTTCTAACAGGAAGTTTTGCAGTGCAGTGTATTTGTGAAAATTGTTAATCTTTATGTTTAAGCTAGAACATAGTTTTATTTATAAAACAGCTTAATTTAATCAAACGTCAATTCTGAAATGCAAGAAAAAAGATAATAAATCACTTCATTGAATTGAAGGGCTTATTGCAAGAACATGATAAGCCGCATAAAAAATATTTTGAAATAGTCGACTGTAAAGTTTTAAAAAAATTATTTTTGTGTGTAGAAATGGATTTGAACACGAAAACTTTTACAAATAGATTCGAAATTTTATAATAAATAGCCAAAATCTCTTCTGTGGCTGTTGGCAATGAGTTGAGTAATGTATCGCTAGTAAAAAATCGATTTTTTTAGATCATGTGGCTTATCACGTTTTTGCAATAAGCCCTTCAATTGCAAAATTTATTGTGAAAATTATTTGTGGCGTCATTTGGTTTTTTTCGGTAGGTTCTCTTTCGATTTCGTTGTGTTTTTGGCGTGGAGAGGATACTCGTTCCATTTTTTTTTTTTTTTGTTCTCTCCTATCTTGTGTATACCTACTTCCATCGTCGCTTACTGCTATGTCAAGTTTCGTTTCGTTATTTATACTTACTTGAATAGTTATTGAATACTTGAAGTGTTCGGTTTTTTGCACATATTTTATAATTTCAGCAAAAAAAGTGCCTGTGAATTATAAAGATTATGTAAAAAACAAATAACAAATGAACCTTTGGGCCCAATATTACTAATCTGAATACATTGGATACTCCAACAACATTACAGTATGACGTTAATAAAGAAAAAAATATCTTCAAAACCTTTATTTTTTTGATAAAGAGAAAAAAAACGAAATTTACACTTTCTGTATTGTTCTTGCAGTTTTATTTTTCTTCACAATTTTATTAACATCCATCAATTTTGATCTGTCGCTTTATGAATTACATGACAATTCTGAAAAGTGAGTGGTTTCTTAATTTATCAATTAACATTTTTTTTATTTATTTATTTTAGCATGCGACTGCATAATCTTTTGCATGACAAGAATTATAGAGCAGTTGTGACAATTAAATAAATTTAATTTATTTATTTATTTATTTATCTATTCATGCTAATTCAGTCAGACATCTTCAGTTGCAGTATTTTTATCTTATCTTAGACACAAACCCATGGCTTTTCCATATGCAGAGAGTTTAACTACAGCGAAGAAATTAAAACTATTAAAGATTTAAAGAGTGGCGGCCGTGGCAGACAGAATGTTTTTTTAATTGAATTAATTTTTCTATTCGGTCATCACCTCTCTAGAGACAATTGCAAAACTCAGAAAGTAAAAACTGCCATGTAAAGCTTCTTGAGAAGATAAGCCGTTCGGAGTCGGCATTACACTCGTAGATCCAGTTCTCGATCATTTGTGGTTCAAACATTTAATAACACGCACAACACATTTGATCAATAGAAGCACGGTCAAAGTCCTTTCTAGGGCTGAAATGTCCAATTTTTTTATACTTTTATTTAGAGATTTAAAGAGCTAAAATCATATTCATAATTTTTTCTAAGAAATTATCACTCTCACCCAATTTTGTTACACATTCTAGAAAATTTATCTTTTTTAAAACAAAACTTGAAGCTAAATTCGCAAAAAAAATTGTAAGAAATATATTTCCGAGTAACACCGGGTATTTCAGCTGACTTTTGTTATGCGCCTTGTTTCTGGGGGTCGGTTTTTCCGTGCCTGGCAACAGCAGGCACAAAACATTATGCACGAAAATCATAACAATATTTAAACCGTCCAAGTCTTCATAACAACCAGCATCCTTCGTTCATAAGCAGTAAATTCTTGCAACATGCTGGCGCATATCAAAATCAATGATTCTATAATCGCTAACAAAGACTTGTTGTGTCTCTTGTCTCTCGAAAGGGTTAGATAGGGTAGATGACTGGTTGGCTGAATGAATGGTTGGCTGGGTGACTGGATGGCATGATGGATAACGAACGACTATTGGCAGCGCTGCGTTACTCAATTATGACTTCAAGCAATCAAGTTTTAAAAATTTTTCTTTCAGTACTTTGTTGGCACTCGATATTGCATCTATTACACTAGGCGACAAATTGCACCAACTGTGTGTGTTCCACCCTTATAACTGTTCTATAGATTTCTAATATCATATGTTATGTATATCGATGACTTAATATAGAAAAGGCGTAACTCAATTTTTTGTTTCTTTACAGCAGAAGGAAAAACCTGAATAAAATCTGAAAACTTTGAATATAAAAACTTTTTGAATGCAGTTATTATATAAAATAGGCTACAAATTTGCAATCATAGCGCACCGATTTTTTTAAGGGAGGTTTATTTGAGAGTGATCTACTAGAATATGTTGAAAACGTGATTTCGAAAAAAAAAACGAGCTGCGTCTTTTCTATATTAAGCCATCGATATGTATTCGAGGGCTGCAAAAAAAATTAATTTTCTATGAATATTTTTTTAAACATTTATTTTTTGATGTTATAGATTTAACATTTTCATATTAGAAAAGGTGCTTGTACATTTTTGATTGAAGAATGGTTTCTTCGCTTTGGTTATCAAGTATAGCAAAAAAACTCAAATTTAATAACTAACAAAATTTGTTTGACACTGTTTTTCTAATTTTTCGTTATTACAAAGCAAACTTGAATTAAAAATAAAAAAAAATTTTTTTGCAAAATTTATTAATATTTGATAAAATTGAAAATAAAACGCTTTATTATAATTTTTATAATTGATCAATAACTTTTCAATAAATATAATAAATTTTGAGTCTATCGAGAACTGAAAGTGCCTAGGTTCTTACGCACATCTGAATTTTTAACGTCCATAAGGAGGCTTGACAAGTATTGTCGGCCTTTGTAGTCTATTGGAGAGTGCGCTAGACTATCAACCCAGAGGTCTCTGGTTCAAATCCGGGCTCGGGCATGGCTTTTTTCACTTTCTTTGTTCGTTCCTACATTTAAGAATTATAGAAAAGTAAAAATCCACAACTGAATTGTGGAAAATGTGGAATTAAAGGACAGGAACAAATAAGGGCCGGAAATGCTTGCCGAGGTTAAGGCATAACACTAGTCTCTGTTAAAAGCAATTCAAATTGTCTTTCACGGTTGTTTCGCCTAATCAATAATTCACGTATGGTTCCAATCAATTCCTCTAAATAAATCTATCCCTTTCCTTTCAGGTCAAAGACCAAACCTTGTTTGTGTAAGGCGCATGCCTTGGTTCTTTGATCTTTTAAAAAAAAAATTACAGCCGTAATTTGAAAGCTCTATCGTAATTACATACGATATAACTGTGGTCACAAGGAATAATGACTAAACTCAAAATATCTTAAAAAGCGATATGGAATTTACTTTATTGCCAATTTTTAAAAGTATGCAGATATTTTTTGCCCAGAATTGATCATCACTTACCTCTCCACATATTTTATATGTAACGGTTCATGTATCTGTGGTCACAAGGAATAACGACTAAGCTCAAAGTATCGTAAAAAACGATTTTTTATTTTTCATTTTATTCATTTTTTTGAAATATATGAACCGTTACAAAAAAATATGGATATCTGCATACTTCCAAAAATTGGCAATAAAGTAAATTCCATATCGCTTTTTTACGATATTTTGAGTTAAGTCATTATTCCTTGTGACGAAAGATATTTAAAAAAAATGGGTCGTTCAAATGCAAGTTAAGCTTAACTGCCATACAAAATGTATTTTTGAACTCCACGTTCACCTCCCATACAAAATTACTTTTTCAGAACAGTAAAGTCACTTAAAACTCCAAAAAAATATCACAAATTTACTTAAAATTTTGTGCATTAAATTTGATATTATAATAAATAAATAAATATTAACTTTGCACCCTAAGTACAAATTTTAATAAAATCGAATGAATTCCACACCTACCTCCAATACAAAGTAACTTTGTATAAACGGTAAAATCACTTAAACCTCCACAAAACTTAATACAACTTTGATTTTCAATATTTTCAACTCTACATAAGCAATTTAAGACAATCAAATAAAAACTCCGCCAACCTCCAATACAAAGTAACGTTACCGAACTAGCAAACCGATAACTTTTTCAGCAAAAATAAATTACTGATATTTACAGATGCACTATCTACTTCAAATGTACTTTGAGTTTTAAGATTTGGATACGTTGAAAGAAAACCAATAGGCCTGGTACACATACAAAGTGACGTCATCAAAAAGCAAAACCTGCAAATCTTCGAATTTAATTCTGCGAATAAAAGTGGCTGAGCAGGTATTTTGACTTTGACCCAGTCGAAGATACTTTCTTACTAGAAATGTATACACCTTGTTTGTATGGGAGGTAGGCGTGATTTTCATCCATTTTTTAACAAAATTCAAACTCGTGATTCATATTTCAAATCAAAGCTAATTTTTGTGGAGTTCTTAGAAATTAAACCGTTTTCATAAAGTCACTTTGTATGGGAGGTGATCACAAACGGGCAAACGGACAGTCTGATATGCAGACTAAACCAAGTCAGCAGGTGATGCTGGAGAATAGTATATATAGTTTTTCAAAACAGCCACGCCTTCTTATGTGCGTCTTCTATTAAATTATTATTGAGAAAAAATTCTGCAAGCACATGTACGTAATTTTCATTAAAATTAAGTAGGTGCTTTTAGAAAACTGTCGATATAATCTTATATATATTAAGCAAACGCAAATTTTGTCCGGTAGGTTTGGTAGGTTAAGACCTGTAGATGTGCAAACTGGACTTATTATTTCTTAAAAATTTATCTTTTTTAAGTTATAGCAAGTTAAAGTTTGCATATATTTGTAGTTATGTTGCTTTTTCTCTTCTTAATTGCAGCATACGCCTAAAAATATGTGAGATATTTAGCGCCACCTATCGGCTAATAGCTATGAAACTGTTATACCGACGAATATACTCTTTTATAATTTCACAGCTAATACTATCAATTGATATACTCAATATCAAAGTGATACTGTAATGATTTCTTACAGTTGAAAAAAGATTTCTAAACTGTTGGTCAAATAATTTTCTAATTTTTAAAAATTTACACAAAAATTTAATAAGAAATTCGAAACTGGTACTGAAACATTTTGGTTCAAATATTTTTCAACTGGAAATCAAGAAATATTCTTAGTCCTGTATATTTAAAATAAATTTGGGTATGAAATTAAATATGCTAACATTAAATCGTCGTTGCGGTGCAATACCGCGTATATGGCAAAAAGGTCAAAATTAATTTAATTTCAATTTTGATCAGTTGAAAATCTATTCGATTGCTTAAAATAAAATCTAGGTATGTTTGATTTTAACGTTTTAACACCACACGGGCTTACTAGTTAAAATCTATTCATCGATTTTTTTTATTAACATGGGCAGAGCTGTAAAATCAGCATTCATATTCAGAATTTTAAGTACAACTGAATAACTTTATAAAAATGCATTCAATGAATGCAAAATTGATTTATAAATAAAATTTTTAATTTACATTCATATTTAAAAGAATGATTTATTATTCATTTTCGTTATTCAGAATAATAAATCATTTTTTTTATTCATTTTTACTCATGCAATTCACAAAGAATTTCAGAATTTTCAATTATTCATTATTCATTTTTTATTCTTTATTAATTTTTTAATCATTATTCATTTAATATTCATTATTCATTTTTTATTCATTAATCAATTTTTATTCTTTATTCATTTTTTATTCATTTTGGTCCCAAAACATAAATAAAAAATTAATAACAATTTAATTATTATTAAAAAATGAATAATGAATAAAAATTTATAAAAAATCAATAATGAATAAAAAATAATTAATGAATAAAAAATTAATAAAGAAGAAAAAATTAATAATGAATAACAAATTGAATAACAAAAAAATGAATAATGAATAAAAAATTAATAATGAATAAAAAATTTATAATGAATAGCAAAATAATAATGAATAAAAAAAGAATAATGAATAACAAGTGAATAATGAATAACACATGAATAATGAATAAAAAATTAATAATGAATAACAAAAGAATAATGAATAAAAAATTAATAACGAATAAAAAATGCATAATGAAAAAAAAAGAATAACTTAAAAATCTGAAAATCTTTGTGAATTGCATTCTTTGTGAATAGCATTGAAATAAATAAAAAACAATCATTACTCTGAATAACGAAAATGAATAATTGAAATGAATAATTAATCATTTTTTCAAAAATAATTGTGAATTAAAAAATGTATTTGTAAATCAATTTTGCATTCATTGAATGCATTCTTATTTCGTTATTCACTGATTTAGCTCTGAACATTGACTCGTTTTATTTAGAAATGTTTTTATTTCTATATACTTTATATTAATAAAGTTGCTAATTTTTGGTCGTTTCAAATTTTTTATTAAATTTATTCTAAAGAAATTAGAAAATAGGCGTATCACAAAGACTTCTGATGAAGCCTTTAGCAGGGCCGAAATTGCAATAAAATCAATTAGTGATCTTTTTCCTTTTCATATTGAAAAATGTTGTTGTTGTTTCTATGGAAAAATTCGTTAGAATAATTAACTGTTCTAACTTTGACCTAAAGCTCAATAAACGATTTTAAACTATCAAACAACTAGAATTTGTATTTAAAATCAAATATGATTTAAACTGTCAAACATTTAGAATTTGTATTTAAATCATATAAAATCAACATAATATTCTCAAGAAATTTAACAAAATTCCAAAACGATAAAAACTGTGTTGCAATATTAATTGTCAGTTATTAGAAGTACAATTTTTTTTTTGCGAAATTTTATACGTTCTAAAGTTGAGCTCAAAATAGGTTTTTTAAAAAAAACCATCCATTTTAAAAAATTATTTTAAAAAATTTTATTCTAGGGATAAAATTTTTTAATTTTGTTAGTGAGAGAGCTTTAGCACAACGGAAATTTACAGTAGCTACCGGAATACATTTGAGATGTTGCCTAATGTTACTTTTACTCGAAACAATACAAATCACTTGAACTTTTTTTTTAACTCTTTTTTGCTCTGTGGCTTCTGCTCTCTGTTAGTTTGAAAGTGTATTTTTCCAAGTTTTTAATGCTAATTTTATACAAGCCGATAACGTTTACAAAAATAGCTCCTTTGACTAAAAGCGCTAACAGCAGTTATATAATTTTTGTTTTTTATTGTTCATTAGTTATAGAATTTTTTTTTTTTTTTTTTTTTTTTTTTTTAATATTCATTTTATTTGCAATCTATTTTACAATAATAAGCAAATTTGATTATAACAAAAATTAACTTATAAATTGAGCCCCATTGAGCACAATTATACTACGTACATATGTATATATTTACATGTATGAATTTAAAATATATATATATGGAAATAAAAATATAAGTTTTAAAGTAGTACACTTTTTATTTTCTGAATGGAAGGTCAAGAATGTGGTGTCTTTTCAGCCGTTTTATTTCTTCACTTTCATCGAGTAGGCATATAGCTAATGGGTTTATATGCCTGCTAAGTCTCTCCAGATATTTTGAACTGAATTTGTTTATTTCGTCTGCAACTTTCGGAATGTTGAGGTCATTATGAATTGTGTTGTTAAGATTTATTTTTCAATTATTATATTGTTCACAATTGGCTTCACATCTGGTTGCGTATATGTTAGCTCATAACTTTTCCTTAAACCAGCATGGCTTCCTTTCCGTTTTTTTATGACAATATCAAGTGTTGCCATATCCGGTTGCTTTTACTTATGTGATTTATTTTCCATCGCCATATTTGTACAGAGCAGTTAGCTGACATTGATTGTTTGTGACAGTGTTGTTGTGTGTGTGCGGGGATATGTATATTATGTAATGTTATTATTTTTTTATTATTATCTGCAGTTATGAACGCCACATGTTAGGTGGTTCTTTCAATTACTCGCACCTTTAGTTTAAACACCGCAACGTTTCTTTGGCCAAAGAGTGCTAATATTCAAAATTTACAGGCTTACGTTTGGCTTCGCTGGTTTATTGAAGGTCACAGACAAAAATTATTCCACTCGTCCAACAAGTGGCAGCGTTGCCATAAGTTCAACTTCTACAAATAATAAGTTTGTTTTCCCGAACCTTATCCATTCTCAGCAGAAACATATTTGTTTTGCTATAGCTTTTTTTTATAATTTTGTGTTATGGCGTTGAACTTTATTTCTTTCTCTGAACTTCCTTGCAAAAATACAAAATAAAAATATCTATTAATTATTTGAAACCATTGAGACGTAAAAAATATGCTTTCAGTTTTAAGTGTTTGTGTGCGTATGTGTGTGATTGCGTTAATGTGTTGTGGCGTGTGTGTTTTTTTATTGTGGTTCATTGACATGCTGTAGAAAATAATTCAGCTGTTATATATTAGTTTTGGTCATATCTTTTTAAAGCCAATATGGTTCAATGACTTTTGACATTGTGACACTGAGTGGAATGACCAATTTTAATTCAAATCAATTTTATAGGGACTTTTCTTTTCTATCAGTAACAATACTATCATTGGATAGAAATAATGTCAACAGGAGAAATTAGAACCATGAATGTGTTATTCGAATAGAGTCAAATCTCTTAAATCATAACTCTCATAATTGCTGAAGTATGAGAGAAGAATTCATGAGATTAATGCTGACACCAGGCATAAGTTGATGTCGTACAGAGGTGAGGTCACTTTCATTTTACAAACTATAAAAAACAACTTAAAACTGTCCTTAACCCCTTGAGACCCAAACATGTAAGCAACTATATTTTTAATAAAAATTAAAATTTTGTTGGAATTGTTTGTGATACATGGAAAGAATGACTTTTTAAACATATAAAATTTTAAATATTTTCTCTTTCAAAAAAGACCCACTGCTAGTAGGAGTAATATTCTTTTAATATTTTTTTTTTAATTATATTTAAAACATAAAAGAGAAAAATAAAATTTCGTTAACACAAAAATCCAAAAAACGTATACATTCATTCAAACAAAATCTTCAAGAAAGTTTAAAATACTCGAATTGCATAATACTCGGATTGCAATTTGTGAATAAGGTTTGTGTATTTAATATCAACATCACTAAGTTTTAAAGTGTTTAACATCAAAACAAGTAATTGTCAGCATAAATAATATAAAAGTGTATATCCGCCAATTGCATAAATAAAGCACTTATAATATTTATATTTGTTTTTTATTTATTGTTCATAGAAGATCCTCATCAAATTTCACACAAAGTTGTCTGTCACTTGTTGCAATTTCATATATTCCCCGCTTGTGTATTTTTTTCATCACGGACCACTATTTACTCGCTTATCAGTTGCAGAAACACTAGGGGCTACTAGGGGTATTCACGATGTGGTGTATATGCCCTTGTATAATGTATTTTTGATAAATTTACCATCAAACCAAAGTTTCCGAGTTCGTAACGAGTTCGTTGCGAATTTTTCGAAATCAAGTTCGGCATCCGAATTCGTTCCGATTTCGTAACGAAAATCGTATGGAGGGGTTGACACGAATTCGTAACGAATTGACGTAATGAATTCGGAAGAAATTTTAATAACGTATTCGTAACAAATTCGTAAAGAATTGAAGAATCGAATTCGTAACAAATTCGTAAAGAATTGAATTATCGTTTTCGTAACGAATTCGTAACAAACTCATAATAATTTCTTAACGAATTGTAGCACCGAATTCGTAACGAAATTAAGCATCGAATTTGCAACGATCTCTTAATGATTTTTGTACCGTATGTAATACAAAATTAAATAACAATTTCAAATCAAAGTTTAGTTAAGCAATCCGCTTAAGATGCCCCAGACTATATGTTTCGTATAAATGACATGACAAAAATTGCAGATCCTTTTCAACTTCTATTATGGAACATATAAAAATGTGAATTTGACATGTCGTTTATATTTGCATCTGTAAAAATTAAAATTAGAACCATCTCTAGTATCATCTGTTTTAAAGAAAATGTTGTTTAAAACTAAATTATTTTACAAATGGCAAATTATTTAAAATGCCGCTAGGCTCATGGCCTACCAATTTTTTTTCAACTCGAAATATTTAAAACACCTCACAATTTAAATTTGAAAATTATTCGAAAATGTTCCGAAATTACTGTTACGAAATAGTTACGAATTCGTTAAGAATACTCGAAATAGTTACGAACTAATCGGAATTCAGATATATTCGGAAACTTTGGTTTGCTGGGTTGATATTTGTAGTAAATTTTAAAAAATTACAAAAACAAAACGCACAGTGTTCAAAATACAAGCCTGTGACAAAAATATAACTATGGAACTCTATTGTATTCTTTGTAAGTTTAGTTGTGTATTAGATCAGCTGATCGCCAAAGCATTTCTACTCAGCATGGAGGAAGCTACCTGCAACGCTGTCAGTTTATTTAATAAAAATTAATATAATTTAGTGTTTTATTTAAATTTTTGTATAATTTCCTTAAGTTAAATGATGATTAAAATTAATATTTCCAAACAAAAGTACATACAAAAATCAGCTGTTTTTAAAAATGCAATACTTAAGTGAAGGTTCGTTCACAATAAGTTGTAAGTATTGTAAATTTTGTAAAAATCGTGAAGATCCCTACTAGTTTTCGCAAAAGTGAGTGTTTTGAAATATAACACTGTGACGTCAGAAAAAGTGACTACTTGCCGCAATAGTTACAGAACCTAGCTATGGTCTGCAATGTAAACTCCACCCATTTCTCACTGTAGTCTTGAATTGCTGCTGAGATTGCTATTAGTAGCATCATGCTATTAGTTGGCTTTGACATTTCAATAAGCCAAAACAATATACTATTTTTATATCGATGCTCCCACTGAAAAATGAATATAAATTTAAATCAAATATTTATAGCCAAAACTGGAACAAAAGTTCCTTAAATAAACGATTTTTTTATTTTTAATTTCCACATATTTTCTTAACTTAATATTCAAAACGCCTGAGTTTGATGGCAAAATATTCAAAATGTCTGCACCTTGTCATTTTAACTTACAAAACTCACTCTCTTTCTTTTTACCTCGAAAAATATTTCCAAATACAGAAAAAAATATTGTATCTTCTTTTCAATCACATTTCACATTTAGAAAAAAAAAATAATAAATAAATACATAAATACATAAATAAGCAAACAAGAATGGCGCACATAACCACGCGTTTCCGTCATAACAATATGTCAGCGACAGTTCTTAACACCAACACACAATCATTGAATTCATAATAAAAATAAATACAGAAAAAAATTTGCAAAAAAAAACAACAAAATTACATTTTACTTTAACATTTGATATAAGTACATTTATAAAATGGTTTCATTCACTTAACTTAACATATATGTAAATAAAAGGCGAATAAAATTGCCAAAAGTCATAAATTAAAAATTTTGAAATTAAAAGGCGAGAATATTTTTAATTACAGCGAAAAAGCGACCAAAATAAAAACTGTAATAAAAACATGCACATAAACGGATAAAGGCGTCAAAGGAAGTCTTCATTCAGGAAAAATATAAAACTTTTCACCGAATTGAGGAACTTAATTAAGGCGTAAATTGAAAACTCAAGACATAAATTGAAAATAATTTAGCAGGTGTTGACAGACTTTTGTTCGCAAAGTAAACACATTTTAGCGCTTAAATGCTCTTTAGTATTAAATGTCTCTGTAAAAGTTCAGCACAGTTATTGTCAGAAACAGTTATTGCGAATATAAGGTCATTTTGAATTTGAATAATAGTACAAACGTTATAACTAATTGACGTCATGGGTTCAAAATTTTCAATTTTACTACCTTAAAACTAATTCGTATGCATATCTGCTGTATTGAAACTATTACTTTGTCTTTTGACTGAACGCTATTATCGATAGTCGTTTTGTTTAGAAAGCATTACTTTCATATTACCTTATATTGAGATATAATTTATAACATCGCACAGTGCGTTTTTTTTTTTTTTTGCTAATGTTTGCTAATACAAAATCAGGTCACAAGTTGTTTCCAATTATGTATTCTATTTAATTTTTCTTTAAATTTAAGAGTTCCTACAAATTGTCTTGAAAATCAGTGCATTCTAGGGCAAAATTTTATTTTTAAGACTTTTTCAAATTAAGTGGGTTTTCTTAATAGCAGCTAGATGCAGCAGGTTTTTACAGAATCAGGAGGTAGAAGTACGATATTTTATGATAGTTATAGCCTTCGACTTTAATAATACTTAATTAGCTAGATATTTTCAACTAAATTTTACTTAAATTTTCATTTCTTGAAAAATTTACAGTCATATTTCAACAATTTTTCTATTTTTATTTATTAACATTTTTTATTATATTTTGTATTATTATATTCAATGGCGAATAAGACATTAAAAAGTCCAAAAAACACAACCTTGAAATATACTTTGTCCTCGAAGTTATAATTGTTTAAACTTGACTTTTTTTTGGGGTTTTATTGAGCTTATTTTTGTTAAAAAAGTTTCACCTTTGACGAATTTTATAAAAAAACCAAACAATACATCAAGTTTTTAAAACCACATTTATAATATACGTTTAATTATCTGACGAATAAAAATATTTTTTTATAAAATTTTACAAAAAAAAAACCCCAAATGTCATCCTAAAATTTAAAAAAGCGCACTGTGCATCGTTGAAAACGATGAATTTTGAACCTTGCTTATCAAAAAGACAATAAAATTATCATCAAATTCACATGCAGCTGAAATTTAAATAATGCGAAAGAATTAACTTTCTTCCTCTCTCTCTCTCTCAAATTAAAAAGAAAATCTCCAAAAAATATTCACAAGTGTTATGATGCACTGTTTTTTGCATTTAATGCAAACACTTTAAAATTTAAAACAAATTTTTTAAAACATAATTTAAAAATATTGTTATTGAATTTAAAACAAATAAATTAAGCCGCCATTTTTTCGATGGCATTTTTTTAACTTTTTCGATTTTTCGAAATCAGATTCGTGATCAGCAACCCCTGGGACTCCCCGAATAAGAAATTTTTTGACTTCATTAGATGAAGTTTGCGTTTCATTGCGGCTTGAAATATTTTCAATATCAAAATAATTAATTAGTTCGTATATCATCTTATGTTGAATTTTTGTATGACTAATTCAAAAATATTTTAAAATATTCAAATGTAAATCGGGGTCTCCGATGTCTGGCAATAATTTTCAATGATTCTACAGTACATACTTTTTAATTCAATCTCTGATAGCGACGTAGTTTTTGTTATTGGAAGGAAATAATAAGAAAAAATTATGCAAAAAACTTATAGTTGAAATGAGCTTATAGTTGAAAATAAAGCACGCTTGTTTTAAACTTTGTTTTGTAGAAAAGCAAATCTCAGTGTACTTATAATAAAATTAATTAAAGAGACACTTTTATGTGAAAAATTCGTTTTAATTAAGGTACTGTTTAACGGGGTTTTGTTTTTTTTTTCTCTCTTTTTTACCGTTTTCCAAAAAGTGGGACATTTTTATATAATATAAGTGCAAATAAACCATTTTTGAGTACCTTTTTACCTTTTTGTCCACATCGCTTGTTAAAATTTCACACGTGCACTCTAAGATTTTCACTAGGTTTTATGCTGGGAATGAAAACAAAAAGGTTGTCGGAACGACGAATTGCAAACTTGAACTTACGAATTAATGAGAGCCTTGCGTTTTATTGGAATAAATCTAATATGAGAAGGATCATCAGCCCGAAGAGTCAATACGCCAAATTTCATTATTGTGCTTTCCGCTATTCTTAACTTATAAGCCTATGAAGTCTTATTTTTTAATTATTAATTTTTTTATGAATTTTAAAAACATCTGTTTTATCAAAAGTACAAAATTGTAAAGACGTGATTTTGATTTCAAGAAGATATCCTGAATGCGTGTGTATTGTCTTCAAACAGTTTTATGATTGCCCACTTCAATTTTATGTTATTGACACTGTCAGTAACTAGTCTTGATGACAGCTTATAAGCTTATAGGGGGCCCTTAATGACTTTTATTGTCAGCAATTTTTTTTTACTTTCACAACTTTTAGTTATTATAGCACCATAAAACATTTTTGGAGTGTTCAAAACTACGATTGTCTTGAAAAAGTTCCTCTGAAATATTACTTTTTTAATGCTTCAATTTTACCCAGAAAAATCGAATTTTAAAAATACCCAAATATTATAAAACCAAAAATACCCGAATATGCATTTCTGCAACAATCCATCCGCAGTGGTTCATTATGCAGAAGGTGCAACTCTGGAAAAATAGATTTGTAACTTTAATGGGTTAATACGATATCAACGAAAATAACTAAAACTATGATAACTACTCTATGCATCTTTTGGCAAAGTATGAAAGACTATTTATTATATTTTTGAAATGTAAAGACACTCATCATTGACAAATTATTGTTAATGAGAAATAAATAAGTTTATGTGAATATTTGCTTAATTTTCTTGGCTCGCAACTTTTCACTATGATTATGACTGCAAGATGATGAATCAAGAGCTTTTGCTTTTTTTAGTTTAACAACAAACATAGAGCAGCATTTAATTAGTATTTTTAATTTCAAAACTTTAAGCCTTCTGTGAGTGATTCCACAAAAGAACGTCGCCAAAAAAAAGCATTCCTCATTATAGACATATCTTTAAATGTTTATAATAAACTGAAGCAATAAATAATTTTGCACGTTACCATTTAAAACAAATAAACAAGAAAATTATGTACGTCAAGAGAACGACGCCATTTTTCATGAATTATATATAGAAATCGAAATTAAAATCAAAGTCAAATTCACAATTCATTTATTATTATCTATTAGCTAGTTATGTTTAAATAGAAGAATGTGAAAGGCTTTAAAAATTTGTTAACAAATCATTCTAAATTTAAGCTATATACACAATAGCTAATGAAAATGTTGTTAAATTTAAATTTTAGGCATCATTTGTTGTTGTTTTTTTTTAAATTTGTATTTAAGTAAAATGTGCTCAAAATATGAATAGCCTTTTATGTGGAAGTTAATTTTAGCTTTATTTAACGGTGTTGTTTAAAATGCTGCTGACTGTTTATAATTCGCCTTCGTTGTTCTGAATACCAAAAATTGCTTACTTTTATATAACAACTTACTCATAATAAATGTTTTAATGTTTTTTTTTTCTCTCTTCGTCAATTTTTACCTTTTAGCTCTCACAGTGCGTTATTTGACGGGAAGATTTATTGGCGAGTATCGCTCAAATACAGATTTGTTGTATAACAAAACAATCTCATTGGAAACCGGTCTCACGGAAGTGGAAATTGTTGATGTTTATGCCGGAAATGAGGATGATTTTCCAATGGAACAAGTGAGTAATTTTTATTATTTTCGTTTAAGTTGTTGTTGGGCTTATGTTTGAGGAATTTCATTGTTGCTATAGTATTTATATTTTGGTTATTTTTAATTTTAGCTTACTTCTAGATAATATGATTTAAAGAAATATGTAACGTACGGTTGCATTATTATTGGCCAAAGTATTACCAGCATTGAATACTTAAATTTTACAATTATTTTAACTTGAACTTTAAGTGGAAATGATTTCACCTGGATTTCCCCAAATCTTCTGAAGTGACACTACTAAAACGACTCTAAAGCTAGTTAGTCTGAAGGACACCATCACGAAAATCAAGCACAAAACGACCGAACAAGGACCGAACAAGGGTCGAAGTACCATAAAGAATCAAGCACAAAACGCCTGATTTGTCTATATTTTTCTATCTCAAAAATTCATTCCTTCCCGTGTAAAAATTAACCAAACCAAACAAGTCTAACATGGCATAAAAAACATTCAAAAAGTACACTTGGCCGAACAACGATCGAACAACAACTCAACAATGACCGAACAACGACCGAACAAGGGTCGAACTATCATAAAAAATCAAGCACAAAACGCCTGATTTGTCTATATTTTTTAATCCAAAAATGCATTCCTTCCCGAGTAAAAATTAAATAGACCAAGCAAGTCCAACATTTCATAAAAACATTCAAAAAGTCCACTCGGCTGAACAGTGACCAAATCACGTCCGAACAACGACCGAACAAGGGTCGAACTACCATAGAAAATCGAGCACAAAACGACTGATTTGTCGATATTTTTCTATCTCAAAAATTCATTCCTTCCCGAGTAAAAATTTACTAGACCAAACAAGTCCAATATGGCATAAAAATTATTCAAAAAGTCTACTAGGCAGAACAGCGATCAAATCACGTCCGAACAAGGACCAAGCAAGGGACGAACGACTACCATCAAAAATCAAGGACAAAACGCCTGATTTGTCTATATTTTTCTGTCTCAAAAAATTCATTCCTTCCCGAGTACAAATATAATCGAACAAATAAGTCTAACATGGTATAAAAAACATTTCAAAAGTCTACTCAGCCGAACAGCGATCAAATCACTTCCGAACAACGACCGAACAAGGGTCGAAAAAATACCGTAAAAAATCAATCACAAAACGCCTGATTTGTGTGTATGTTGGTATCTCAAAAATTTATTCCTTTCCGATTAAAAATATAATCCAGCAAACAAGTCCAACATGGCATAAAAAATTTTAAAAAATTCACTCGGCCGAACAAGGACCGAACAACGACCGAAAAAGAGTCGAAGAGCTGCCATCAATTTTGTCTTTGAACTTATGCAATTGAGAAACATGTTAAATAAAACAACACAAATGCCATTTAGATAGCATTTGACTTTAGTACGATCATAATGAAATGCTATTTAATTGATTCCGTTGACAATCACCACTCGTTTTGCACCTTGAACTGATAATTTTAATGCACTAAGAGACACGCTGCCGCTCGTGGATGAAGAGCTCTCTCTGCCTCTATGTGTTTCTTATGGCATTGCTAATTTTACAAATTTACCAACAAAAATTTCAACTGAAAATTATTTCACCTGAATTTCATCAGATCTTTTGAAGTGAAACTACTTATGTATACGAGACTAAGTGAGTCAGTCTGAAGGACACCATCACGAAAATCAAGCACAAAAAGCTTGATTTGTCTGTATTTTTTCTATCTCAAAAAATTCAAACCTTTCCGAGTAAAAATATAATCAAACAAACAAGTCCAACATGTTATTAAAAATATTAAAAAAGCAAACTTTGAGAACGAACAGTGACCGAACAACGACCGAACAAGGTTCGAACAGCTACCATCAATTTTGTCTTCAAGCGTATGCATTTGAGAAACATGTTAAATAAAACAACACAAACGGCATTCCATTTTGATAACAAATCCATGCATGTGCGTTCAGTACGGTCATAATGAAATGGCATTTAATTGATTCCGTTGACAATCACCATTCGTTACGCACTTTGAACTGGCACTTTAAATGCTTTAAGAGACATGATGCCGCTTGTGAACAAAGAGTTCTCTCTGCCACTATGTGTTTCTTATGGCATTGTCTACACAAATGTTTCTTTAATTTTACAAATTTAACAGTTAAACTTAAATTTAAAGTTAAACTAGCCAAATGAGACTAAAGTACGTAAGAAAGTAACGAAAATCAAGCACGTCAACCCTGATTTGTTTATAGTTTTAGAGCTTACAGTTGAGTGGGCTTGCTTTTAAGTGAGCCCAGTCTAGCTTAGAGGTAGAGTAGTGCACTCTTCACCCAAATGTCAAATGTATTCGCCTTAACTCGAGTGTTAAATTTTGTTTTTTTAGGAGTATTATTCAATGCTAATTCGACGTATTACTAGTCAAAGCACCAATCAATTTCATAATTTTACATAAAAATCCCAACAAACAATATTTATGCAACCACTTGTTATTCCTAAATTATGACCCCAAATAGCATTTGTGTCTTCAACTTTGTGTCTTCGGCATTTTTGTCGTTATAAGCTTAACTGCTGTCATATTTAAAATATTTTTTTAATATAGAAATATTTTAAAATATCCCTGGATCTGAAACTCTGGACTTTAAAGATATTAACGCCATTAAGCATCATCATATCGTCGCCAACATGACAGATAATTACGAAATTTTTACGAAAATAAAACGAAATTCAACTCATCGCTTTGGAAAGAAAAGTTGCAATAAATTATAAAACTTCAGCGACGACTGATGATTGAGAAATCATCCGTTGCATTCCATTCGAACAGTATAGTTATTTCGACAGTTTTCGATTTGTATGTTTTCTTTTACGTGTTGTTTTCTAAAACCACCAACTTGAGAGATATTCTGTATTTAAGTTTTATGTGTTTCTGCGTTATTTTTTATGTACGATTTTATGGTTTTCTAATTTTTCTACATCTTCTCACTTTCGTTTCCAGGTTCTATGGGCTGATGCTTGCATGATTGTCTACAATATCACGGAACGCAGCAGTTTTGAATATGCAGCTAAATGTTTGGCCGAATTTAAATCGCTACAAAATGCGCCATCTGCCTATTTGGTGGGGAACAAAGCGGATTTAGATCATTTACGAGAGGTGAGTGTGAGGATTTTCTTAGATTTTTGTGCTGGTGCTCTTTACAAGGCATAGAAACAAACAAAAAATTGTGGTTGTTGTTTTTAAGTGATTAATATAGGCCCAAGTTCGAACGGGGTCATTAGGTGACAGCCGGATTACAAGTGTAATTAATTGATTTTTTTTTTTCAACTTTTGAGGATTCTTTTCGATAAAGTATAGGATCTAATTGAAAAATTATGTTTCGTAGTTTTTGCTAAAATGAAGACACAATTTTCAGTGATTTGCCTTTTATTGCACATCAAAATGTCTCACATACAAGCTTCTTCTTCTTGGAGCGTGTTTTTTTTAGATTTTCAGTTACACCCACGCCACTACGGTTGTGGCACGTTTACCAGAAAAACCACACAACAGTGCTGAAAACACAACTCATGCTGTTTTTAAAATAAATAATAGCGATAAACTGTATCTTTTTAAGACTTTAATTTAAAAAAATTTATAGTTTGGGCCATCGGATGGCTTCTTGTGAAGAATGCTTTAAAATACATGCTGTTCAATATTTTTCAAAGTTTATTGCTATATTTAATGTAAATATTCTGATTAGTAATGATATATTTATGTGATTGCCAAGGCTATTGTAGTTGCAACTACTTTGAAAAGTTGACAATTATAAACTTTTTGTTTATAATTTTTTTATTGGTAACGGTTTTAAAGTAGTCAACCTTTACTGCTATATATTTAAATCTCAACTTTTCACAAATCCATTTCACACTTTTGAGCTTCAAAAGATAATGACAAGTCAAAACATTAGAGAATAAGTTGAATTTGCTGCATTAAAAGTGAAATTTTCATTTAAATAGGTTCATAGGTATACATTTAATAGTACAAATGAAATTAAGTAAGGCTCTATAATGCCGAAATTTTAATTTTATTATATCTCTGAGAATTACGTATTTTCCGCAGTAAACTTCCTTTGCTAGGAGTACCTGCTACTTTGGATTTTTTTTTAAATACTGCATATGGCACGTTCAATTTATTGCAAACACTGTTACAAAATTTTGTTTCACTTTTACTTTTGAAGTAAGCATATATTTGAATAAGTATATAAATAAAAAACTTGTTCCTAAGATTGAAATATTTTTTGAATGAAACTCAGATGAAAAAAATCGATTTTAGTAGTTGAATATCTTTCAAATTAAAAATATAATCGGCCGAACAAGGTCTCAAAATAATCAAAAAGTGCACTTGACCAAACAGCGGCATTAAAGAAGGGTCGAACAAGGGTCGAACAGTGGTTGAACAGTGGTCGAACAATAGTCGAATACAATTTAACTGCTCTTCAAAAGCAGACACTATCTACATCAATATTTGTTTGATATTTCATTTCATTGAATGTTGATCTAAATACTATTTTGTATTTTTTAACAATTACTTTTTATTTAATAACCAATTTTTTGTGTTTTATAAATTTTAAAAAACAATTAAAACTGTGAATATTTAAACTTAACAGCGGCATTAAAATGGTTTCAACATTGACCGAACAAGGGTCGAGTACTGTTAAACTGCTCTTCAAAAGCAGACATACTTCCAAAGTAAAAATAAAATCGGCAGAACAAGGTTCGAACAAGGTTCGAACAAGGTCTCAAACTAGTCAAAAAGTTCACTAGACAAAATAGTGGCATAAAAATGGTATAAATGGCATAAATGGCATAAAAAAGGGTCAACACTATTAAACTGCTCTTCAAGAGCAGACACTATCTACATCAATATTTTGTTGATATTTGATTTCATTTACTGTTGAACTAAATACTATTTTATTTACAATTACCAATTTTTGTGTTTTATTCTTTAAAAAAATGAGTACAACAGTGAATATTTAAAGGCATAAATTGTAAAATTTCATGTTTTTCTACGCTTTCACACTTACGCCATTCTCATTTACAAAGTTTTTCTAAAACACTTGTTAAAGTCTTGAAATTCTTCCTTGTTTTTTTAATTCCATTTCTTTTTGACAACTATAAATTTCTATTGCTTTATTAGCAAAAATGAAAAAAGAGCCCTGTTTTGCTTGCTAAAATTTGTTCCTTTTTTTTCTTACCATAAATTCTGCCTCCATTTTTTTTTAAATTGATCTATTGCACTGATGGTTCACGCGGCTTGCAAACTTCAACCTTTAAGTATCACAGCACAATATTTCACAGTGTGTTATTTTTCTCATAACTAGGTCGTAGATCAGCATTCTTTATATTTCAACACATATCTGCTAAATAATGACAACAACAGATTTTGACATACTTTCACGAAGGTTCTTAAAAACTATTCATTTGTCTAGACACTAGAGCTATGTGTGTGAACCAAATGGTTTGTCTGATTTTGACCATACATACGTACGATCAATGTCATCGCGCAATCATGGCAGCTGTTTTTTGTTTGGCCGAAACTGAAAACATTGAAATATTTATAATTTTTTTTAATTATATTTTTTAATTTTTTCAACAAAACTATGACAGAAAAATAATTAGAGCGTAACGCTTAGAGTTCAGCGACATTTGCATTACTTTGTTAGTTTTGAGGAAGTATGTGACACATATGTGTGGGAAAATTTTCGATATGAATCAAGGTGAAAAACATTACATTTTTGTGGTCTTTTTTTTTTGAGTTAATGAAATGTATTGTTTATTGCGTAGATAATGTCTTATTTAACTGGAGACTTTTGTTGCTGCATCCACAAATTGGGTGCTGCTCTAGCTAAGCTGTAGATTTATTGTTCCTAGAAGCTAGCTAATTGATTCCTGGCGTTGCTTCAGTGTTGTTAATTTAGTAAATGTTAAATATTAAATTTGAAATTAATTTGTAATTTTTTTAGATAATTTAAATTTAAACTCTTTTGAGACATAACCTAGTTCTAATAAAGAGCTTGGAAGATTCAAGATAATGCAATAATAGTACACGGTTAAAAATCGTGGACTAAATTTAAAACTTTTTTGGATTACATTAAAGACAACACCAAAAAAAAGATTACTTTTTAATGCAAGGAGAAGTTTAAAAATTTCAATCCAAAAAAGATTAGTTTTCAATCCGCAAAAAGTTTAAAAAAAGCAATATAAATATCAACTTAAAATAAAAACTTTTCTAATGCTATGATCACACTGAGAGCTAAATGCGCATTTAGAGCATTTACTATACATCTTTGTCCCTGTTACTCCTACAACGAGTAAAGGGCCGTTCGTAAATGTGGATTTCGTAAATGCGCATTTAGCTCTCAGTGTGAACATAGCATAGCCAGTTCATGATTTGAACACACGTCCTCTGTTGTGCTGGTCCAACCAAGGTTGTCGGTAATGTAGGAAAAATCCCATTCCTGGTAATTCTTAATTGGTCTTGGGAATTTTTTTTTTTTTGGGAATTCCCATGGTATTTTTTAATTAAGCGTGGTATTTTTAATTGGCGTGGGAATTCAGTGTGGTATTTTTTAATTGTATGGAAATTTGGGAATTTTCTTCTAAAATCTTTTATTTCACTTTTATTAAGCAAAAACTTAATAATGGTGTTCGATGAACGACGTATATGTAAAGAAGCATAAAGCTATGAGCTTATTTACGCTGTACATTTCCTCGAACTTGCCCTTAATAAAAACAATTTAATTGCATATTTGTTTTAAGAACAAGTTGCCATCACAAAATTGCATGAAAACTAAGTAGACATTATTTGGCATATGGCAATACTATCCTGAATTTTTGATTTTTTTGAAAGTGTAAAGTTTACAGTAGTTATTTTAAAATGCCAAAAATAAGTGAAAAATAAAATTACTACCAAAACAATAATAGAAATATTTGCAAGTTTACTTATCGAATTCATTGGTCTTCAATTCTCTTTTAAAATCAAAATGAAATCACAGTTGCCATCATATGCATTTTACGCTCTGTTTACACCACAATTTTGTGTCGTAAGCTGTGTATGTAAAATCCCTTACATTTTTGTTGTAGCAAAATACGCTTCTGTAAATATATCGCCATTAACATCACAAATACGGCGTTCATTGAGTACCACTGTTATTTCATTGTGATGTTTAAAATTTCCTATACATATAGGATTTTTTGTGGTATTTTTTAATAAGTATGGGATTTTTTGTGGATTTTTTAAATGCATATGGGATTTTTGGTGGTATTTTCAAAATGCGTGGCATTTTGTGGTAATTTGTAATGATTGTGGAAATTTTTTTTTTTTGTATTTTTAATTGCGGTGGGAGTTTTTTTGTTAACCTTTACCATGGGAATTTTGGTGGTATTTAATTTATTTTACTGTGGGAAAAAGGTTATTTTGTGGGAATTGTTCTGAGTTTTTACTGGCAACCTTGGGTCCAACACCTTATCCACTCGTCCATCTCAGTTGTTAAGAAAGTATCGCTTATTTTGCATCATTACGAATGCAAATAAGCTTGCAGTAAGTAAGCAAGCGAGCAGAAACGTGGGTTCGAGACCAAGCTAAATTAAAATAAAATAAATAAATTTTCTGACCAGTTCGTAATTTGAACACACGTCCTCTGATTTGCTGGTGCAACACCTTATCAACTCTTCTATCTCAGTTGTTAACATAGTTTCGCTTATTTTGCATCACTACAAATGCAAGTAAGTTTTTTTAGGGTTTGAGACCCAGCTAAATTAAACTAATGTTTGGACTAAAAAATAGTACTTTTTGGATTAAAAATTCCTTTACACAAAAGTTTGAATTAAAAAGTAGTCCAAAATTTGTAACCGTGTATATTTAAACAATATATGTCAAAAAAAAATTTTACTTATACTGATGATGTTAAATCAACATGCAAATGAAATTTTTTGTATGTATAATATACTTTTTTAGAATACTTCTTCTAAAATATGCCTTAATTTTAACCACTTTTGCCTAAAACCTCTCTTAAGTCAACTTTGCACATTTATGATGTTATTGAAATGCAAATAGAAGTGTCAAATTTTTTTCAATTCCTTTAAAAATTAAACAATAATGTATTATTAAAAAATTAATTTGGCAACAAGGATTTCTTTGCCAATGTTAATAAAATATTTCTAATGTTGTCAGAAGAACATTGTATCAGTAAATTTAATATAAAATCAAGTTCCACGCAAATATTAGACAAAATGTTAAATTTCCCGCAAAAATCATTAAAAATTAGATGAATTATTAATTCGGCCGCCACACTCTCTTTTACTATTTTTTAGAATACAGAAGCTCTGCTCGGACTAAAAACTGCAAAAGTGATAAATTGGACTAAAACTTTTGGGTACGGGAACATATCTATTATTTTTTGCAGAGAAATTTTGTTTCGCAAGCAAAATAAAATGCATTTTGTTTGACAAACTGAATTACACATTACAATAAGCTAAAAGTTTCTTATTTTTATTTATTAAGGCGTTTAAAATTTATTGTTTTTTAGAAAAATTATTGAAAACCAAATAAATTCAACAAATTTCAATTATTAATTTGCCTTTCTGTTTTTTGTTCACAAAAACGTGCTCTAAATGATACACCACTGAACAGAATGGCATGAACTTTGACACAGCTGTCAAAGACAGTGCAATTAATTTAAAAAAAAGTTTCGTACAGTGACCATTCCTGTTTACATGTCATGACAGTTGTACATACAGACACTTTACTTTACGTTATATCCTCCAGATACACAGATGTCAGACTCCTTTGTCCTGAAACCATATTCATTAATGCGTTTAATGACATTTTCGGTGATAACTTGAGAATAATGGGAACATTTTTTTTCTTAATAATTTGAACACACTTCAATTAAACACGTGCATCTTTCAAGTTAAATCGCATTCATAACATCACAATCTTTGTCTGCATTGAAATATGTTCAATATAAACACGCAATAGAGCTAAAGGAAAATCTTAATAAGCACGTGGATAACACGGACTTTCGTGCAGTCAGATGACACATATATTGAATTTCATCTTCTTAGCTACTACGTCAAACTACACAAAGATAGGTGTTAAACATTTTGTGGGAAAACTCTAGAAAGAATAGAATTCACGCAAGAGAGCACCAAAATTATTATATAAATTTTTCGCCAACTCGACTAACAATAATTCAATTTTTTTTTTATATCTTCTCAATTACAGATCAATGAAAAAGAAGGAGCTGCCCTTGCTGCTGCCCATTCGTGTGGTTTCTGCGAGGTGTCTGTTGCCGAATATACTCCCACCCTGTACAAGGCATTCGAGAAGTTGCTCATCGACTCCAGAGCGCGTCCACAGAAACAAAATCGCAAATTCTCAGTGAGCAAGATGATTGGCACTCTTATTGGCAATAACAATTATGGCAACAAGTCGTTGTCCATAAATCAGGGTACTGTGGTGCCCTGCCACAAGGGTGAGCTGCACAAGTCACGTGTTCTGAAGCGACGTCAAGGGTTTACGGCGACAACTAGTCTGTGACCGGCAACAAATACAGATTGGTAGAGGGCTGGATGGGCGATACATTAAATGAATTGCTGGCCATTTAGTACTAGCATCGTGGGGTTAATTTTTAAGCGGGTTTTTGTACATTTTTAGCACTATTGTTAAAAATAGTCGTCTTTAATAAATGTGCCAAAATTTCTAGGGGGGCGTAAAAAAAAATTGTAATTAATATTTTTTGTGGCAATGCAACACTTTTTGACATGTGTAGCGAGCTTTAAAGCTGCAAGCACAGCGTTGCATTTTCAGTGAATGGCAACGTTTGTAGAAAAAAGTACGTTTTTTGATACTTTTGCGTAGAGTTGTACATACAATTTTCAATGCAATTATTTTTTGTTGCTTTTGAAGAGTTTATAAGTTGTAGGTCTTAAGACAAAATGAATTAAGAGAATTCTTAGTATTATTAAATAAAAAAAAGAGAGAAAACGTTGCCTATAAATTTTTGTATTTTAAATGAATTTCTGATAAGCTGTCATCAATACAGCCATAAATAGAAAATTAGGTATCAGAAATTTAAAAAGAAAAAAGCAGGGTCTCATCTAAATTTGGCAGCATTTCAATTCACTAGGCAAAGAGAATTTTAGCTGGACTAGAAATTCGCACGGGCGCGCAAGCAACTTATATTGAAGTGAACACCTCATTCACAACACTTCACTCTGCACACACGCTGCTTTGTAGTGTTTTGTTAGCATTAAGAGCACCCTGTTTATACTTACACAAGTCAAATCAATGCTTTTCAATTATAGTAATAACTAGAAAAATAAATCTTAACTTAAGGTCAAAACATTCCTTTATCTAATCTCACCGCACTCAAGCAAATTATCTACACACTAAACTGGAAAAAATAAATGTATACAGTTATATATATGTACATATGTATATGCATAAGGTTAACTTTGTGTAAATGCCTGTTACTCCAAAAAAAAACAGTTCAGAATTCATTTCAAAAACAAAAACTTATTGATTGCGTTCGTTCTTTAGTCGAAATGATGCAAAAAATACTGTAGCACAACTTTTGTAATGCAAAATGAACTGTGATATGTAAAAAGTCTTAAAAGTAACCAAAGAATTTATTGTAAATAAATAAAAAATGAAAAGAAATTTTACACAAAAACTGACAACAGTAAATTAAAGAATTATTAAAGAAAAATTTTAAAAAATTTACAAAAAAAAAGAGCAAAATTAGTTATATATATTTGCATGTATAGAAAAATTTATTACAAATGGTACCAAAAAAAAAAAACCAAACACACATTCAACACACAAACGTTTGAAACAACTTCAACTTGTGTTGAATACAAAAATCAAAGATTACTATAATTATCGCAGCATAATTATTTTTAATTCTATTATTATTATTTTTTACGTTTTTGTAAAAAGCGTCGCAACTCAATGTGCACTTTATAAATGTTATTTTCTGTTTATAAATAGGCAACATGTTTTGCCAATAATATTTTCAGTGAAAAACAAACACTTTTTTGTTTTTGTTTTAATACTCACTTTAAAGGAAAATAAATCGAAAAATATGTAAAACAAAAATCACACACAACTGTATGGAAAATTTTTCTTTGCATAACAAAAGTTTTCCATTTCATTGCAATGTCATGTTGACAACTTTAACATAACAACAACAACAACAAAAACAACGAAAAGCAGTTGGAATTTTTTTATGCTGAATAACACAACAACAGCAAATTTGCGATAACTTCGTTTTGCTAAATAAAGTCTTACCGCTCTTTGTTCTTGCATTATTGTATTAAATTGTTTTTGAATTCATATTCAAATATAATATTAAACAACTTTCGATATACTCGAAAAAATTTATGTTTTCCTTTAAGTGAAAATATTTTATTTTTTTCTTTGAGTTTGTTAACAGCTAACGATAAGTTTAAGTTTTAATGTATAAAGTTATTTTTATTGATTTGTAAATTTAAATTTGTTAAATAATTTTTTCCACACTGTATTAATTAAGCAAACAACCAGAAATGTTGAAATAAATTTGAATAGATTTCCAATGGAAATTTATTAACAATAATAATATTTATCGAAAAAAAAAACAATGAAGTTTTATTGAAGGTTTTTTTAACAAACAAGTTAGGTGGGAAATTTTTTGTTTTTTTTTCGGAGCTCTTAGGATCCATCTAAGGCTAACTATCGGCTAAACTCTTTTGATCTTTTGAGAATTTCGAAAGAGGCCAAAAAGGCAGTGGAGGATAACCTTCCAAGGTAGTCTATATTTTAAAGTTTGAAATAATTAATTGTTATCTATTATTGAAATTATTACATGAATTTAATTGTGAGCTTTAGATCAAGTAAAATTTTTAAAAAGGCAACAACAATAACAACAACTCTGCATAGAGTCAATCACTTAGATGACTAGAGACAGTGGCCGCATTCAGCCCAGACAACAGTTTCGGAAATCGCTACATTTTCTCTTCCGTAGTCTTCAAGAGATTAAGCTGTGATCAACTCACTGTTTAAGTCGTATATGATTTCACACATGTTTGAACAAGTTCTTAAGAATTCTACGTTCTAATCGGCTACTTAATCATATGACATTTAAAGCAGTAAGCTATAGATCATAGTCATCAACTCTACCAAGGTTGCCAGCTGTTCTAGTTGCTGAAATAAAATAAAAAGCGACTGTTTGAAAAAAAAAGTAATTTTTTGGACTTTTTTTCAAAGTTATTTATTTTTTAAAAATATTAAAAAACAAAATGTTTACACAATCGTAGTTCCATAAAGGGATTCAACAGAAAAAAAATCCTTTCAATGGCTAGGCTTACCTGCGCTACTTACGTTTTGTAAACTTGTACAAAGAAAAAATTGTTTTGCTCCTGTTCGGTACAAAAAATGTTTTTTTAATCCGTTGAAGGTTTTCAAACTATTTAGATATTTACAATTGAAAGTTTTCTATATGACCTTATTATTTATTATTTTGTTAATTTTCTATGATTTAAATACAAATTCTAAATGTTTAATAGTTTGAATCATTCTTGATTGACAAACAACCAGATTTTGTATTTATAATCAAGAATGATTTAATCTATCAAACACTTCGAATTTGTATTTAAATCATAGAATATTTAGATATTTGTTTCTTAAACCCTCTTAATATTTTTTTTAATATTTTTGCTTTTCTTCGGCACAAAATCGCAAATCCAACTTACTTCAATGTCAGATATCTCTCTAAATTTATTTTTATCACTAGCTGATGTACCCGGTGTTACTCGAGAGTCATTTATATAAACATTTTAATATACACTTCTCGCTTAAATGATTTTTAAATTCTGGAATAATGAAAAACATGTTGAATTTTATGTTTAAGCTACCATTAGAAAGGTAATTGAACGAAATTTAATCCAAAAAAGTTTTGCAAAATTTTTGTTGTTGGTAGTTCTAACTCTTGCGGTGAGCTAATTGAATTCAAAGAAGAAGTACGCGAAACATATTTTATAAATTAAAAAAAATTTAAATATTTACTTAATCTTAAAGCTAGCAAAATTACCTTTTCAACTTTGTAAAAATTATGATGGGACTCAATGGGCTCTTGAGATATGGGCATTTTAAAATCTAAACAAAAATTTATATAAAAAAATATATTGAACTTTTTGACAAAAAAAATTTTAATAAAATACACTCGAGCTCAAAAAAAAACCGAATTAATAATTTAATAACTAATATTACTTTTCTTGAATTATAACAGAGTGTGCCAAAACCATAAATAAACAAGCACATCAAAACTTTATAAAAATTCTTAAAGAAGAACGTGTTGAGAGTCCATCGCACTTAATTTGACCTCTCAAGGTCATCACAATTTTTTTCAACTTAGTTTGAAAGTTGAAGTGTTCGAATTTTGTTGTGCCGATCAGTGATCTGCAAGCGATGGCATTTTCGCTACTTGCAATCTACCCTCAACAAATACAGTGACAGTCTGACCGCACTACGCAAGCGCTGCGATTGTTGTGTCGAACATACTTGCAACATTGAAGCCAACTGTGTATGAGCGTGTCGTAAGACCACAATAATGCATGTTCGAGTTGTTGGTTTGATAACCAGCGCAGGGTCTTTTCAACTTCTGGTATGCAATGGTAAGTATGGTCATTTATTTCATGGTCAAATGGTCAGCGCTTATTTTGTTCTCCGAACACAAAGTATTTGCAGTAACATTGCAGTCACATTGCAGTTACTTTGCGTGATTTTTGAGAGCTTGTAGCTCATAAGCTAATGGTTCAATTGAGCTGATTTCTTTTTAAAATACATTCTAAAGTTTAATTGAGTGAGCAATAAAATTTGTTTAGTAAATTTTTAAAGATATTTATTAAATTTAGTTTTTTAAGAAATTATATCAGACGCCATTTTACTATAAAACACCTTTAATCACTGATTTTGATAAGATATTGTATGCATGCAGATCTTTAATAAAGCTACAACTTTTGTTCAATTGTTCAAAATTTTGAAATAATAGGGTCGCCACCTAAAACGTTTATAAATTGTAATGTTTTCATAAAAAGGTAATAAAATTAGTAGCAAGTGGTTTGGATTCAAACCGTAAATGTAAAATATTACATCGGGCAAAAATATACGCCATCGAAAATGAAGTCGCGAATGCAGGTGCAAACAAAGAAGGCGCTCTTTCCGAAGGGAGAGCAAAGCGCTTTTTTGAATCACTTTTCATAGCGAGAACAAAAATGTTCTTTCCAATGACATGACAATGTTAAAAAAAGCTCTATTTAAAGCGAGAACAAAGCGCTATTGTGGTTTTGTAAAGTGCTTTGAAAGTGGTTTTGAGGCGCTTTGTTTCCTAAAGGGATGTTTTTAAGTGTTGAGAGCGCACCTCTAAAAGTAGACAACACTTAGCCGTTATTGACGGCTAGATAACGCCGCGACTGAAAAAACTGGCAGTACTGCATTATTTGACATTTTAAAAGTTTAGTAGCAATAGCATATTCACAAAAAAATTCGCAAAACTTATCTACTAGTCAGGCCTGTAGGCAGGGGGGTGAAGGGGGCAATGCCCCCTACTACAACCGTTCGCCCCCCTGGCAAAATCAGACAATGAAAAACTTTAAATGAATAATTATATGCATTTTGATGATATATTTGTTTTTTGCTTTAAAATTAGTTTAGTTTAAAATAACAAAAATATACGCATTCACCTTATTCATGACTTGAATATGTATATGAAATTTGTTTAACAAAACATTTCAGACAAATTGTTACAATTTTTCAAATTTCTACTGGGTCACCAACATTTGCTACCAAAAATAAGATTTGAATTTTAATAATTTTTTAACCCGCATCCATGGAACTTTCTAGAAATGAAAATTACGTTGTGCACCAATTTGATGCAGATACAAAAGTAATATATAATTCATTGAAATGTTTTTAATTTTTAAATTTTTTTTATACATGATGAATGTTTATTAATTTTAAAATAAGAAAAAATTGCAAATCTTAATTTTAGCAAAAATTTAAAGAAGCATGTTTGTTTTTAATATATAAATCTGAATAAGAAATTTGCATAAATTTGGTGCAAACGACGGATGCGGGTTAATTCAATTTTTTATTTGTTTTACTTAAAAAATGTCTTACACATATGTTAGCCCATTTCACTGCTCTTTCTTATATTTCTAGCCAATTTAAATAAATCTTGTATTTTTACCCTCATTTTATTACAAAGTCCTGAATTAATTTTTGTATAATTTTTTATGTATTAATCTCTACATATCCATATAAATATTATAAAATTAACTGTTTTTTAATAAATATGTGTAATGTATACATTTCACACGTTAAAAAATTGTTTTTTTTTTTATTTAAATGAAAAAACAAAAAATTGTGCCCCTAAGATTCATGCCTGCCCCCTCTGTCTTCTTGGTCTGGCTACAGGCCTGCTGCTAGCTACATAAAAACATCAAATAATCTTCTGTAAGCAGAAAATAACGCCATCTATCTGTAACCCCAAACATGTGGTGTTAAATTTGAAGAAACTTGTGATAGACATCTTTCGGCCATTCACCGCAAGGTGTATAGTATGTACCTGCAGTACTTACAAATGCGGCGCCATCTATCTGTGAATTTAAAGCACAGATCAAAACCAATCAAATAATTGTACTAAATAGATGCGCATATGTTTTATTATATCGCTATATAGCTGAAACTGATTACATGAAAATATTAACTTTTACAGCATTCTATTCACGGTCATCTTTTCGATGAAATGGAGTATAAATACAACATTTAAAGTATCATTGATAAGGAACTGAGTAACAACGGTGACACAATAGTGAGAAGAAGTAGAGCCCAACAAAACAAATTAAACAAGGAGGGGGTGGAGAGGCAAAAAACTAAGTAGATTACTATAAGGAAGATTTTATATAAACCAAAATGTTTGTAATTACACTGCATTCTTAGAGATTTCCCATTTATCTAATGGGGACTTTCAAATTATATAGTCTGGTATGAAAAGTCTGGTATGAAAAAATAGATTCTTAACCATAAATTTTGATTGGAAAGAGATATTGGGATAAATTTTTCACATAAATAAGTTTTGAAACTTGACTTTTTTGTAAAAAATATAAAAACGACATTTTGGGAAAAATAAATTTCGCGAAAAAAATCAAAGGGGGCTATGATGACAAAAACAGTAAAATAATTTTTGCGCTTGGTTGGAAGAATTTTTGCAAATAAATGCTATGTCATATGAAAGGTAGCCAGATGTGCAATTTTAAATTGATTTAATTTTTACAACAAAAACAATTTTTGAGTCATGTTTTGAGTAAAAAGTCAATATTTTGGACCCTTTTCGACACAATTATAAAACATAGTTACACTGACGTAACGGTACAGTTTAACCTATTTTTGTGAAGTGATTTTATTGAAATTTTGAACAAAAAAAATTTGAATGAAATGTATTAATGGAGCGGAGATATTTAAAACTCCGAAATACCAAACTTTGCTTTTCATGTCGTTTTTTTCTCATTCTTAGGTAACGATGTTTTATGAAAAAGTCGTTGTACTGAAAATTTCTACAATTTTGAATATATAAGAGTGTTTTTGATGTCAAAATGGCAAAAAATTTTTAAAATTAAATACACAAAAATCTCCGATACTAAAAAGTTTTATAATAACTAAATTACCGTTAGTTGAAAAATTTTGGAGGGGCGTGGCAAAAACTAAGTATGTAACATTTTAAATTAGAATGCATTTAATATGTAAACCTAGTTTGAACGAAATCCGTTCAGCCGCTTAGATTTGTATTTGTTTGCCAAACAAACAAACAAACAGAAAATGAGTTTTGTTACTATAGATGTTGGTTCATCTTTTTTTATAGAAGCAAAGTATTTGATTTAAAAAAAGTGTTGCAAAATAAATATATATTGGGCAAATTCACTGAAAGGGTTAAGCATAATGAAAAAGATATAATGATTTTTTCACAAATAGTGTCAAATTGGCACTAACTTAATTTGAAGGTTAATTAAAATCAGATTATATACATAAATATTTTCATTAATTTCAAATGAATTCAAGTAATATTTTTCCGATCAGAATTATTCAATGATTTTTTTTAAAACTCCATCCAAAATATTTTTGAACATTTTCAAAGAATTTTGGGAAAAAACCTTTCTTATATTATTTCCAAATTAAATTAATGTCGATATTTTTGTAGTATAAATATAGAAAAAATTTACCTCTAAATAAACGAAAAGTGGATTTATTTGATTTTTCAACAATTTCCCTGCAAATCACGAACTATACTCAATATTCAATTTGAATAACTCAATTTGTTTAAGTATCTCAAAATTACGATTAACTAAAGTTCTCTTTTTCGAACATTTCCGATTTCTTACTCAAAGTCCTATCTGTTTTTTCTTGCATGTTCTCTGTTAATAGGTTTGAACAGTGCAAACGCCTAAATTTTAAGTGTTTTTTATTTATTTAATAAAAAGAAATTGGTTTGATAGGTTCCTATCAAATTTTTTACACATCTTTGGAACATTAAAAAGTTCCTAAAACAAACATTTTTTAAAAATGGTATATTTTTACGCAATGGTCCTTTGAAAATGGCATCTCTTAAATATGGCCTCAGTGGCATTCACATGGATTATTTGAGGACAAAAAACGAAAAGGACTCTTAAAATGTGTACCATTGGCTACCGCCTGACGAAGCAGATTTTCAAAATATTGTTAAGAAAAAAGTGGCAACCATTTGAAAAAAAATAAACATTTTCGAGTGTTTTTCAATAGAAAAATGTTTATAAAAAAAATATTAAAAAACAGCTACGTCTTCCTGAAAAGACACATTTTCTCTTCAAAACCCATTTCGAATCAAATTGATTGGACGTAAACTGTGCTAGTTATGCTGTCAATCAGGCCAAAAAAAGTGATTTTGAGTAAATGGCGTTTTAAATTTTGGAAGCGCTAAAAGCGCCCGAATAGCAACTGGGTATTTCTAATGATGAGTAAAAGCACTCATACGAGTATTCAGTGTTGCCGCGCCATATATAAAAAAGGTACCCATGCAAGTCAAAAATGTATCCAAAAGTATCCAGCTTTGAAAAAAGATATCAACGTATTAAATTCAAAAGTTCCCAAGCCACGATCATAATTAAGTTTCTAAGAAAGTTTCATTATCATTTTTGATATCGTCGATACAAAGCCAAGTAAGAAATATGAAAACTAATACTATTGCCAAAAACAAAAAAAACACTTCTCTCTCTCACCAGCAAGTCAGCTGTGTGTTGCTTTAAACAAACACCCCATCCCCCCCCCTCCCTGTTTTTAACTCATGACCAACTCTATGCACCAAAAACCACTAGAATCAAAGCGTGTCAAACTACGTCACGACACAATTGAGTTAGCTCAGCATGTGTCAGCGCAGCATGTTTTCTGAGTTACCCATGTATAGGTATAGATGTGGTAATTTGCTGGATCAAAGACCTTAGAAATATGCCTTGAAAAGTGATATGTACACAAAAATATATGTACAATGCAAACACAGTTGCTGTTGTTGTAAGAGTGAAAAAATTAAAATGAAAACAAAATTCGTTATTGTTTACAGTCGGCTTAGTATGACAGTGGCTTTTTGTGGTGAGTTATTTTATTTTGTTTAAAGAGATTAGGTTGTTTATAAGAAGATGCTTCAGTCATCTTTCAATGGAATGATAGAAAAACATTAAATTATGAATCGTATAAATCTGTTAACTTTATTCAGAGAAAGCTGTAAGTGATTTAAGCCTAGCATTCTTTTGAGGTAAATCAACCACTCTCAATTTTGTAGATATGTTATTAAAACACTGTGCAACACAACTTCCTAGCATGAAGGGGACCACTTGGAGATGAAAATTTGAAGAAAAAACATTTTTCAGCGTTCTTCATTTGTCTCCATCTGATATAAATCCGGATAAATATTTGTTCGATAAGCATGTTCCTATCCGCACAATAACATCGAAAAATTCATCTTGTCCATGGTTTTCGCAGGATGTCCTTAATGCCATAAACAAAAGAAATAAACTGCACAAGCTTTGGAAAATAAACCCATCTTCAGCTAACTGGGAGATTTACAGAATGGCCCGAAATGCGGCTGTCAATCTTACCAGACTGTCCAAGTCCCGATACTTCTCTTCCAAAGTGAATCTTTCCCTTCCTAATAAAACGTGGAATAACATAAAAAGACAAGGAGTACGTAATAAGACAACCTTGGCATGTCAAATTGATCCAGACTTACTAAATAATTTTTTTTAGATAATACCTCTAATTTTAGCAATAACACGCCTTCCCTTACACAGCTTCATGTTCCTAATCTCTTTGAATTTACACCTGTTAGTGAACTAGATATTGGAAAATGTGTTATGCAAATAAAATCAAATGCAATAGGAGAAGATGGCGTTCCGATTAAATTTATTAAAATAATCTTACCACATATAATTAGACCATTAACACATATTATTAATCACTGCCTTATATCTTCAACATTTCCAGCAACATGGAAATCTGCAATTGTGCTACCTGTGGAAAAAAAGTCGAATCCATCTAGTCCACATCATTTCAGGCCCATAAGCATACTGTCCCCGTTATCCAAGGTCTGTGAGAAAATAATAAGCCTACAAATCAATAAATTCTTACATGAAAATAAGCTCTTGTCTCCATTTCACCATGCAATAACAATAGAGTTCAGCTACTACAGCTTTTTCACACTTTCTCCGCAATAGATCATTTTAAGAACCAATCCAAATATTATTGAAATATCTCAAAGATATCGATAGAAGTGGTCAAAAAAAAAAACCAAAAGGGAGAAAAATTTACCCACCATAATATGGGTTGGGCTCAGGGACAACACAAGACATAACAACTAACCATGCGTTTACATAGATCTTATCCTTCATTAGTTTTCAATCTACTTTTGAGTTGACCTTTCGACAAGTTAACATCAAACACGTTACAGTTGTTAACAAAGGTACTCATGCGATTTAATGGAGCAGTTAACATATAATTTGTTCTACTAAATGGTAAATAAATCAAGTTGTTAGAGTTTCTACTGCTTCTACGGTTAGTGTTAAATTTTATAAGAGAAAGAAGCTCTGGAGAGTCGAATACACCAGTTATGAGTTGGTGTAAGTAGACGATATCAGCAGATTTTCTTCTCTCACTTAAAGATTGCATTTTTAATAATTTCAAACGATCCTCATATGGAGGAAGGTTAAATGTGTCAGTTCCACTCAAGCCTCTTGGAGCAAACCGAACAAAACGTTTTTGAATTCTTTCTATACGATTTTTTCTATTTATTCTATTTCAATCTGGTTTTCGGTTAGGGCACGGGTGTAATTCAGCAGTAGTTAAGGTTATAGATGATTTACGTCCTGCATATGACTCTGGTTCTATTTCGTTACTTTGCTTATTAGATTTCTCAAAAGCATTTGACAAGGTAAGCCACAAATATTTATGTCTGAAACTCAAGTCTTTCTTTGGGTTTAGTGATAGTGCGGTGAGTCTCATATCAAATTATTTGTCTAATAGATTGCAAAAAGTTCAAGTCGGACAAAAATTTTCCAGCTATAAAACGGTAATAAGTGGTGTTCCTCAAGGGTCGATCCTTGGTCCCCTCTTATTTTCTATCTTTTTAAATGATATTTTTGCTGTTTGTAATTATTCTTCTATACATGCTTATGCGGACGATATTCAGATCTATCACTAAAGTAGTGTTGATCTACTAGATACCCTCTGCTACAGAATTAATGAGGACCTAAGAAACATTTATCAGTGGGCAATTAGCAATGGACTCCAACTAAATGCTGCCAAATCTTATATTCTCCCTATCTGTAAAAATAAATCTTTCCTTAATAACATTCCTGACCTCTACATTGGCTCAAATAAGCTAAGTGTTGTGTCAAAAATTGTAAATCTGAGTTATTGTATGAATTCTTCTCTATCTTGTGTTGATCATGTTAATAGTGTTGTTAGTAAAGTTTATTATATCCTGCGAAATTTAAGAATGTCTGCTTGCCTTTGTACGCTTGATCTAAGGCGAATGCTAGTAAAGCAATTTGTCTAACCTGTTATAACATATTCTGACGTGGTGTACAGTAAACTCGACTCATCTTCCCTGCTTAAACTTAATATTGCATATAACTATGCCACGCGGTTTGTTTTCGGCTTAAAAAAGTTTGACCACCTCTCTCACTTCAGAAATGCATTACTTGGGCGCAGTTTGGTTGATCATTTAAATGCTAGAAACTGTATCTGCCTTCATAAAATAATACATAGTAAAACTCCTTATTACCTATACAAAAACTGCAGTTCAGTTTGTCTAGAAGATGCAAGATACTTATAGTTCCAAGACATGGCTCTCTAACTTCTTCCAATCTTTTTTTCATTGTGGAATGCGTTACCACGTAACTTAAGAGAAATCGAACGGGCGGAAAATTTTAGGCAATCTATTTTAACTCACTTCTCAACTTCTTAACTTCTTCAACTTAATTTATTTTTCTATCCTTTCTCTTTTTTCTTTACATATTCTTATTTTTCATTCATTATATTATTCATCATATTATTATTCTTATATTTATTGATACAAGATTTTTTTATTTTGATTTTATTATTGGGGGTTGGAATTAATTTTAAAGGTTTTTTTTCAGTTTTTGAGCATTTATTTAGAAACAACGGTACAATGTATATTATTCAAAGTATTGTCCATCGTTAGCTACAACATTTTCCCATCTTTCTGGCAGCATATGGATTCCGCGCCGGAAGAACGATTCGTCTTTTGAGGCAATCCACGAATCGACCCATTTTTTGGTATCCTCGTAAGAAGTGAAGCGCTGCTCAGCCAAGCCATGCGTCACCGATCTGAATAGGTGGTAGTCGGAAGGGGCTATGTCTGGGCTATAAGGCGGGTGGGGTAGCACATCCCAATTCAGCGCCTCCAACGTTTCCTTGACGGTTCTTGCAACATGTGGCCGTGCGTTGTCATGTTGAAAAACCACTTTGTCGTGTCTTTTGGCATATTCCGGCCGTTTAACCTTTAATGCTCGGCTCAATTGCATCAATTGTTGTTGGTAGCGTTCCCCAGTGATGGTTTCGTTAGGTTTTAGCAGCTCATAGTACACGACACCCTTCTGATCCCACCAAATACACAGCATAAGCTTGGCGCCATGAATATTCGGCTTGGCCCTCGATGTTGATGCATGGCCGGGTGGTCTCCACGATTTTTTTCGCTTAGGATTATCGTAATGGATCCACTTTTCATCGCCAGTGGCAATACGATGCAAAAAACTCTTCCTTTTATGCCGTTGAAGCAGTTGTTCGCACATGCAAAATCGCCGTTCAACGTCTCTCGGCTTCAACTGGTACGGCACCCAATTTCCTTGCTTTTGAATCATTCCCATGGCCTTCAAGCGTTTGCCGACCGTTGATAAGTCGACTCCCAATGATTCTGACAATTCTTGAAGGGTTTGACACGGGTCTTCATCGAGCAAAGCCTCCAATTCCTCATCTTCAAACTTTTTCGGCTGGCCCGGACGCTCTTTGTCTTCCGTATCAAAATCACCACTTTTAAACGGACGGAACCAGTACTCACAAGTAGAAATCGATGGAGCATAGTCCCCGTAAGCCTCAGTAAGCGTGCGTTGTGCTTCAACCGCTTTTTTCTTCAAATGGAAGCACAAAAGTAAACCTTCCCGCAAATTGCGTTTTGTTGGAACGAAAGTCGACATGTTCACAGAGAAAAAAATATATGTTGTTTACACTTCAGTGGAATGACACATACTGAAAAATGAAGCTTACACAATGTGCTTTGAAATGAATATAGTCACAGGTGTGGCCGATGCGATCTATTGATAGTTACGCCATCTCTTAGAAAACCTTTAAAACTAATTCCAACCCCCAATATTATTAATCTCTTAATCATTATCTAATGTAATTCATTATCTTATTTATAGTCACTGTTATTAATTTGTTGTTTTATATAAACAATTTGTTTATTATCTTAACTTATTTATAGGTATTTTTACTTGTTGTACTGTAAAAGAACTTAGTTCTTATTTGTACTAATGTCTTATAAATAAATACAAATACAAATACAAATACAAATGAAAAAATTTTTTTGAATTTTTAAATTTTTATTTAGAGAATTTTTTCAAAAGTGAAAAGTTAATTTTTTTCGATTAAAATCTGTATTTGGGGCTAAACTAGTATGCCGCTGATATTGCGATGATATGCTGCTGCTGCTACTACCCAACGGGGAAAAAAGCACTCCAAAAGGCCTTTTTGAGTGCTTGCAAGTCAGCTGAAAGCGCTGACTCCATGTATGACACACCATTGTATTTTTAACATTGCATGTCATTGGAAAAGAGCACTTTAATTTAGCTGACTATGAATTGCTTCAAAAGGCCTCCCGTGCAAAGCTTTGGGTAAGCAGTTCATCGAATTCTTTTTGATTTTGCCTGCCTCAAAAAGAGACTTGCTGAGAGGGAAAGACAGAGAAAGAGCAATATTTTATTTCATCAAAATAAGGGTTAGAATTTGCAACCGTCAATACTGCTTTAAAAAGCCTCCATTGGAAAGCTTTGGGTCAGCAGTTCGTTTATATTTTTAATACATTACCGAAAAATCTACATTTTGACTGAAACAATAACTACAGCAATGGTTTCAATTGAATTTGGCGATACCTCACACGCGCAATTGTATCAAACAACTGGTTATTTGCATGCGTTTTTTTTTCTTTGTTCGGTTTTTTTTTATTCGTTTTTTCTTTTGTTCGTTTTTTCTTGTGTCCGTTACTGAGCGCTCTCAATATACTATTCATTTGCACAACAACAAAAATAAGTGCTGACGTTTTGTTCCTGTAGAAAGCTGCTGACATGCCGGCCCGTTGGGTATTGACAGTGCAGAGCTGGTAGTTGATGACACAGGTGCTTATGCGATGGTTTCATTGACATCGCTGGTGAGCAGTTGGTGGCACAGATGCTGCTCAACTAATTAAATGCTTAAAAAAAACGCTAATTTCAAAAAATTTTACATTTGCGAATCAATGTTTCTAGCAATGTACCGTAAGTAATTGCCAATCATTGAAAACGAATCCTTTCCCTTGCATCTACTATATATTCAAACGCAGCTAGATGTTCTAGAGAAATCTTTAACCTTTTTTGAAACTTTGATAATTGTGTTTTATAGCAGCTCAATTTGTCCGCACATGTGGCATGCTCATTTTTAATTTTTCACATGTACTCATAAACATTGCTTTTAAATGTTCAACAAGGCGTATGAGTAACATTCGATTAACAACTTTTAATTATGTTTTCCACACAATCCGATAATTGTAGCGCGATGTTAGAAATAAGCCTTTAAATATATATTATTAAAAGTTGTAAATTTTAATATTTTAAAAATTTTCTGCGGCAATTTATTTGCTTTGGCACTAGAGTGGGGCGATTAGTACGGAAGGAAAAAAGTGTTAATATGCGCTTCGCGTTTCTGATTCTTGGGATTGTACTGAGCAAAAAAGTCCACTAGACCATACGTCTACGGTGAAAATCGAGCTTCCAGATGTTGACTTGCAGTTTTTTCTCAGACTGTTGTCACTTTTTTTTTTATATTTTGGCCTATAACAGCCAAACCATTGAGATTTTCGGTCCAATACTAAGATAAAAATCTCAATGGTTTGCAAGTTTTTGAAAAAAAACTGCAAGTCAAAATCTGGAAGCTCGATTTTCACCGTAGACGTATGGTCTAGTGGACTTTTTTGCTCAGTACAATCCCAAGAATCAGAAACGCGAAGCGCCCATTAAGATGTTCAAATCGCCCCACCCTATTTGGCACATTTATTATAATTACAACCTCTTACAAATAAAAGGAGGGACAGAATACATTGCAACCCTTAGAGGCATATTTTTCACTTCTGGATATTTCTAAACAGCTGGTAAACCACAGGATTTTCTGTAATTTAAGGCGGAGACAACCAGTCAAATTCGATAAAGATATCCAGAGGTAAGCAATTGTGCCCTTTTTTTACTTTTGACTATGGTGGAAAATTAGGAACAACTCTATAATTTATTGAGCTTATTGAGTCGCTATGCAGAAAGTGTGTTATAGGCGATTTAGGTGATATTTAAGGTGATTAAGTTTTATGTCATCAGAAAAGTGGCGTAGTGAAAACCATGCATGAGTATCCTATCGGTATTACCTTAGGTGATTTATCTGTAGTTTCCAAAAAAAGTTTTATGTCGTCATAAAAGTGGAGTAGGGAAAACCATGCATAAGTATCTTTGGACTAATCAAGTCTCTACTAAGATATACTAAAACGTACTAAGACGTACCTAAAAAATATTCACTAGTTTAAATACTACACTAATTTCCATTTCATTGAATTTATTGAATTTATCTTTATTTGTAGTAAAAACCATTATATAAACTTATTATCATAGCACAATTTACAGAGATTTAGTTGAATGTATACTAATAATAATAGTAATAGTGTTTATTAGTACTAGTAAACAGAATAAATAAACTTTTAATGATTAAAGGAGATAAACAGAAGAAAACTAAAAAAAAAACCTTCTATAAAAAAAAGAGAAACAAAATGGGTCTAAAATATCACAGATGGATTATAAAGTTAATGCATTAATTCATGCATACACATTTATATATACCTACATGCAGGCCCGTAGAGAGCCCAGTTCGGGCCCGGGGGGTTACAGCATACGGGCCCCTCTGAAAATAAAAAAAAAAATTAATAAGAAATAAAACATGGCGAAAATTATTATTTAGTTCTAAGCTATTATTTATTTTCCATAGTTATCTTTAAACCATGCACCATGACAAGTGAAACATATTCTATTGTCGTTGTTGTTGTATTAATTGTCTCTATCTAACGGCAACTTTTCTATGTGACACTCCAAATAATTTAAATCTACTGATGATTTGTGTTATTATAACAATATTTTTATTCTGCGTTTTTATTCTTTTTATTTATTCAAATTTATTTTTTTTTTTGCTTTGGCAGAGGGAAAACAATCAATAATTACATTAAAATTAAATTTTTTGCTAACTCGGACTCCATACATAAAATCACGAGCCCGGATAATCGTGTTTGTGTTGAACATGATCTATTAAAGTTTTTTACTCGCTTTAGAACACTGAAGGAGCGTTCACCACTAGCAACGCTGACAGGTAAGGTGCAAAATATTCTTAAGGCAATGCAAATGTTTGGAAAGAGAGTGTTAAGATTTTTCGCGTAAATAGCATTAAGCAAGTCAAATGGAGAAAGATTTGGAAGAAAATTTGCTTTATATATATTTTATAAGTGAACGACTTCACTCTTCAATTCTTCAGAAACATCAGCTTCGTACTTCTCTTAACACTTTCCTGCAGATTCTTCAGAAACATTAGCTTCGTACTTCTCTAAACATTTTCCTGCAGATTTCTTGAGCGTATCGTCATCCAAAATACTAAATTCCCAGAGAAAAGAAAACAGCGTGTACAAATTTATTGATGCTTCAAACCTGTGTGTTACTCCTGCGATTACTGAATCAACTATGACAAGGAAAGTGCTCAAAACTACAACAATTTTCTGAACTTTCATCTCCATCGTCGAAAAATAGTTTTGCACGTTTTTTTTGCGACTCGTTGGCAAAGTTGAAGGAATGTGCCATTCATTTGCGATGAGTTTACTTTCGCTTAAAATAGCATCCCATCTACTTCGGATGAACTGCAAGTCTAAAAGAAGGCTTTCAAGATTGTCAACTTCTATGTTTATGGTAGCTTTTCTGGCCTGAAGTACACCGTTCCGCTCGTTGATCGCACTTAAAATTTTTAGCCAAATTGATGGCATTAAAACACATTCAAACTTGTTCATGTATTTTTTAATTCCATTAATATCTCGAAGAGTTTCCGATGTTAAATTTAGTTTCTTAACTTCTTCCAATGCTTCTTTTAATTTTGAGAGATGACTGCTTTTTTCATCCAAATATCAAGAGGTCTCGGCCAAATATATTTATTCCAAAATCTTGTTTATATACTTTTATAAAATAGCCAACTCTCAAAAATAATATATGTGAAAAAATTACCCCAATATCTCTCTCTAATAAAAATGTGTGACTAACATTTATTCTTTCATACCATCGATTATATCTAGATAGATAGCTGTCTTTATTATATGAATTAAACTCTTTTTTTTTTTTTGCTTTGTTTTAATAATGTTTGTAAGAAATTTTCGTTATGATACATACAAAGGAAAGTAAGAAATATGAAGAATAAGAAACAAAAACACTTCTCTCTTTCAACAACAAATCCGCTTTTTAGTATGTTGTCATCTATAAGGGCTATTTTGGTCAAACAATTTTTTTAAAAAAAATATTGTGTAATAATCAAAAATAAGCTTTTTGTTTCTTTACTAATCCACCAATCCGGGCCCCCTTAAAACTTTCTTCTTTAACAACCAATCACCTTTTCAGTATGTTGTCATCTATGTGGGCTGTTTTGGTCAAGCAATTTTTTAAACAAATAAAGGTTTTTTGTAATCAAAAATCAGCTTTTTGTTACTTTACTAGTCCACCAATCCAAGCCCCCTTAAAACTCTCTTCTTTAACAACCAATCAAGCTTTTCAGTATGTAGTCATCTAAGTAGGCTATTTTGGTCAAACAATTTTTCAAAAAACATTTTTTAATAATCAAAAATCAGCTTTTTGTTGCTTTACTTACCCGCCAATCCGGGCCCCCTCAAAACTCCGGGCCCGGGGGGAAACACCCCGTCCCCCCCCCCTCGGCGGGCCTGCCTATACAATTGCGGTCTTATAAATTATTTAACATATAATATGTAACGTATAATAAATAATATTTATTTCATTATATACAATATATAATAAATTACATTTAATATATAACATAATATATAAATAAACAACGAAATGAATGAACATCAGAGATTCTGAACTAGGTTGAGTTATATTAGTTTGAGATAAGTATATTATCGGACATGCTGCAATAAAGTTTGAACCTATCCTATTTGAATTTTGATTAATTGTCCGTCCAATCGTGTTTCAATCTTTTTCAATTTCGTTTCCCTTCTAATTTTTATAATTTTCCAAAAAAAATCTTAACGAATTTCTTTATTTCGCAAAAAACTTTGCTACAAATATTTGTTGTTGAAAAAATATTTAAAATCAAAAATGGCTTTTTTAATGTTTTTTCTTATAGTATGCATAAATGTAGGGTTGATTCAAATTTTCTATAGTTAAAATTTAAAAACTTTTATACGATCGAAAAAACAGGCCCAACTATTATAAAAATGTAAAATTTTTTTGTTTATTTTTATTCATTTTGTATTTTTGTAATTTTGTTTGCATAAAAAGTAATAGTGTAGTGAAATAATCATGACAATTTCTCAATTCGTTTCTGAGTTATACTCTCAAATACCCCTTTAAACACTGCCACAGCAACAACAGCGCCACCTACCGGATCAAACTTTAGACCTTAAACATCTACAGACCTAGCCGCACACACACACTATATTACATCAAAATCGGTCCAGCCGTTTAGGAGGAGTTCAGTGACAAAGCCATGTACAGAAGAATTTTATATAGAAACATAATCTAATTTACCGATATTCAGACTTCGGGCATTAAAGTGTGCCTACTATATTAAGGCCACCATGTTGTTTACACAATACCTGAATTAAGGTTTTCTGATTTTCATTATTGCCATTGGAAAATGTGCTAGAGCCTAACACAGAATTTTTCAGTCGAAAGAATTTTTTAGGCGATGAAAAAGTAAAAAAAAAAAGAAAAAAACAGAGAAATAAACCGTAAAATTAGGACGTATTTATAAAATGCAATACATGAAAAAGAAAACGAATAGATTTATAACTAAATTGTGACCCTTTTCATGATTTTACAAGGTTATATTGATCTAAAGATCCAGTAATTTATGAAAGAAAGCAACAAAAACTCTGTAAAAGTTAATCACATAGCAGACTAGACAGCCTGTTTCGGAAATAGCTACCTCTTCAGTAGTCTTGAGTGATTCAGCAGTGACCAACACACTGCTTCTAATTCTATAAAGTTAAGTTAATTAGCAAGTATAGGTAGGTAATGATTGTGGCAATAGTTACAATGATTGATTACCATTTGTATATATTAATTAATTTTTCCACAATTTCAACTGAGATTTTCTAAATTTTTAATAGATTTTTTTAATGTTAAAAAGAATTCACATTTAAAATTAATCTTCTTTTAATATCCAATCAAATTTCTTAATTAGAAATGTTCTGTTTTGAATTTTAAGTGATCGATTCTGAAATTCAATTGATCTTTTAAAGTAAACCTTGAAGAAAAGTTTTCAAATAACAGTTTTTAAGGTTACTTCTTTAACATTTTCTTAAAACGTTGACTTTATATGATTTAAATACAAATTCTAAATGTTTGATAGTTTAAATCATACTTGATTTTAAATACAAATTCTAGTTGTTTGACAGTTTAAAATCGTTTATCGAGCTTAAGGTCAAAGTTAGAAACAATTAATTGTTCTAACGAATTTTTCTAAAGAAACAACAAAAAAAAAAAAAAAAAAAAAAAAAAAAAAAAAAAAAAAAAACTTTAATTTTCTTAAAACATCATAAAAGACCCACAAATAAGAGAGCTAGTGTATAAAAAAAGAGAATCAAAAAATCATTCAAATGTAAATCCAACAAAAACACAACCACCAAAAAATAATTCTGCTCAAAATAAAAACCTGACAAAAACAAAAGCACGTGTTTACAGAATTCATTCAAAATTTTACATTTTACAATTTGCTGCAAGTGCACGTTTATAAAGGTTTTAGCTTTCTTTTGTGCGTTAATGGCGCGCACAAAACTTGCTATTAACTAGCGCAAATTGGCGTGTGACAAGCGTGTTTGGCATGTGTTTTAGGTCAATTGCGTCATAGCATCAACAACCAAAACGGAAAGGACAAATGAACATATATGGGAGGATTACCAGATAACAAGATAACTATTGTTTACGGGACAAAAGCAAGCGCCAATAAGACGCAAAACTTTATGTAAACAAGAATTATTTTGAGTTTCTAAGGCACTTTAGGAGTAAACAATGTTTGTGAGTTGTTATGAAGTATGTACTAGTATGCAAATTCAATGAAGAAATGAAGGTTGATGATTGCTTAATGTAGAGTAAGTTAAAGTTCGATTAGCTTGCCAGAGACGACAATGTTTCAGAACTTTTCCCAAATATCTACTATAAAGCAGATAACTATGTATGTATTTTCAACGCTGTAGTGGCAATTTTGCTATAATTTAACATTTCTAACATATTTGGCACACGTGCAGGCTAACAGCTAGCACCAATCTAACTCCAACAGCGTTAATGTGCCTGCAGCGTGTGTTTGATTGTTTATTTGTTTTGCTTTTTACTACGCAGCGAAATGTCAACAATTGCAACAGCAGCACAACTTCTATTTTAAGTAATTTTTAAGAATTTTTTTACAACTTGTATGCTTTGAGTGTAATGTGTTTCGCTAATTTTAGAACATAGCAAACGAAATGGAAACTTGTAAGAAATTCCTTGTATACCATTCGCGTGCATTAGTGTAGTGAAAGCAGCATATGGATGGGCCAGCAAACGTGCGCTCCATTTAGGTGACGAAGCCACGGACGCCTGCCTTTGTGTTCCCTTTTTACAACGCGGCGTATGCGTGATATTAATTATAAGTTGAGGATTTTTATATGACTTTGTTCAACAAAATTGCATAACTTGCCGTTTTCTTTAGAGCCTAAGACGAAAATATTATTACATGTATTACTTTGTTCTTTGACTGTATTGAGAAATTAATATGACAAGCATATAATTCGTTATATCAACAAATATTAAGTTTACAGAGAGTCAGACTTTATTTAAAAAAACATTACAATAATAATAAAAAAACTACTTTTTAACAGAGCTGAAAAAGAATGCAAATTTTTAAGATATTAAACTGTTTAAAAAAAATTGAATTAACAACACTACAAGTAGTCTTAAGATTAAAATTGTTGAGTTAATTTTTCTGCATTACAGTCAAAGCTTCAATAAGTCCTACATAAAAAATTAAACATTTCACATCAAAAACAACAACAAAATTTACAAAAAACTGTTTGTAAGCAAAGATTGCATAAAATTTGATTTGATTTTTTTTTTTTTTTAGTGTTATATGTGCTAGTACTTTTGATAGTTTTTGCAATAAAGCTTAAAACTACATTTATTCATAGTATATTTTCTTTTCACTGTACAAAAAGTTGAAGAGAATAAGCTAAGAGCCAAATTGTTCACCTCTAAATATCTTTAATCAGTTAAATTTGACTAATTATCCCCACGTTAAACAACAGAAAATTTAGTACTTTACCTGCTGGTTACAAATATCCAGAACTGAACAATTAAGCGCTAAGAGAAGGGTATTTCACATAACACTCCAACACTAGGAAAAGTGAAAAACTAAACTACTCTCAAAGATTTTATTTTATGTACTAACATAATTTTATTTAATAAATTGTCTAAGTGTTAAACATAAGCCCACACAATTTTACGAGTTTTACACTCTCTAAAGTGAAGTAAGTAAAGTGAACTTTAAACAGCAGGCACAAGGATTTTTGATGTCTATGTTGTGTAAAAAAATACACAAAAAAACTTGTCTAAGTCAAAACATAAAAATGCACAGTAAATACTACATTAGTCAAAAAAGGTCGGGAAATAATTTTCTCTCAAGATATCTGAACTAAAAAGTAAACAATTCCCAAAACTTGCATTCTTTAACAGCTCTTTGTTAAACACAAAAGTAGTCACTTATTCTCGTTCATGGCTGCAGCAGGTTTTTTATATAGGCCAAAATATCCGGATGTGCCAAGACGCCCAAATGATCAACACCATTAAGCTCCATAAAGGACATATTCGATTGCTGCTGAGTCTTCCAGACATGGCAGGCGCGCAGTGAGCGCTCATTGACTGTGCCATCGCCACGACCCATAATGATCGTTGGTGTTTCATCAATTATGGCATTCTTCTTATAGCTCAGCCTTAAGAGCGCAAAATAAATTATGTTAATTCAACAATCAAATACAATCTAAATAATTCTTAAATCTAGAACGAATTTAGAACACCTACCGTTCCACCGTGTTTACGCCATTGCCATATAAACAGTGCAATTCTACTTCTGGCGCACCAAAGTTAAGAGTATAAAGTATGGTATCCTTGCGCATCTCCCAACCCGTTACATAATCCAGATCATTGAAAAAACTTTCCAACTGCGACATGGTATAGTTGCGTGATGGTGTCTCTACTAAAACTTCAGAGCTCTTCCAGAAGAGAGGTGAAGGCAGCAGCCATGCTGTGGAAGGTGTTGAAATTTGCTCCGCTTTTAGAACGCTGCCAGATAGGTAGATAGAATCCAAGTCGTCGCCTATTAAAAAAACCTTTTCTTTATTAAAAGAACTTAAAGAAAACCCGCCTTCTACCATAAAAACACGCATTTAGAGCACGTAAAAACTTACCCATTGCAAAAACCTTAACTGCTTTCATGCTGCCTGCCCAAGCGCCAGCCAGACTTATTTGGCGCGCTATAAACTTGCGCTTCCATTCTTCGGTTTGCTGCTGTAGAAACACCAGCGTCATGGGGCTACCCATGCTATGGGATATAATGGTAACCGGAGTCTGCGCATTTAGCTCATAGGTGTCCTCAATCAGTAGCTTAAAGTCAATGAACCATTGCTTGTGCTCATCTAGACACACACAGAAGAGTGGAAATGAAATTAAAATTTCTACGTTCCTTTTTTAATTTACCCACTTGGTGCCTTGCGAAAATCATATGGAGCACCGCGTATATTCTTCTTGCGCTCATAGCCAATCGTGACCAGCATATCGGCTATGTCTTTGAAGTAAGCACCGTTTTTGTTGTGCGTTGGATCGATCCATTCCACTACCTCCGGATCACCCCAGCCCGGTATGCGTATCTCAACACCAGGTGTATTGTGGGTTGTGCGTGTGACCTTATCATAGATTAGTTTAGTGTTGTCCACCCAGCAATAGGCTGTCGGTATAACCAACTGCTCCAAATTAAGCCAAATATTGTACCAATTGGACGTTTTGGCACAAATGTAATGCGGTGTTTCGGACTTGTTTAGCCGTGCATCTATTTGGCTACCTCCATCGCCGGGCACTGCAAGCAATAACCAATTAAAATCGGCAAATCAAATGAGGCAAACTCACCAAAAACTACAGGCGACAACGGTTTTTTCTTGCTGAACGGCCATATAGCATTACCACCACTTAGAAGTGCAAACAGCAACAAAGTCAAAATATAAAAAGTTTGCATTTTCCTTCACTTATCGCCGATTTAAAACTGTGAAGAACATCGACTGCTTTTAGAGTAAAGTTATTATTGTTTACAAGTTAATGGAATCATGCAATAAATTTGCGTGAACAAATGAATCACCTACCAGTCCGATCTAAATGATAAGTAACTTGTGCGTTTCAGCTTATAGGAAATTGATGGATTGCCCTTTGATTGTTCACTATGTCCAAGAGAACAAAGCAACTTTTTTGTTCACAGTCCGATACACTGTGAACACACTAAAATTTACAGTCTTTGTATCAAATGATATTTATTTGATGTCAATTTGCAGGTCAATGAAATTATCCAATTACTATTAATTTTCCTAATTCGCCGACCTTTTTCTTAATCAACAAACAAAATTTTCGCACACAAATCAGCTGATTGTGCAAAAGACGAATACTACTTCAAGGTGGTAGCCCTGTAAAAATGTAATAGATTTTTGTCATAAGATTTAAGCAAGAGCTGCCATATAACGTTACTAACCGTATGTATACCTTTCGGGACTTATTACTATTTTTTGCTCTCTGTACTAATCGTATCATAAAAGTATTAATTTTTACTTATTGAACTTCTTTTTTTTTTTTTTTTTTTTGAGATTTGAAGTTACTCTTTACACAGAGAATTATAAACTCCTTTTTAATATAAAAAGATTAATATAACAACAAAAATATTAAGTCTTAAATAAATACCAAAAGTATGCATAATAGATGCTATGGATCGCGGTCCACATGGGTCCACTATAAACTAACTAGATATTAAAAGATACAAAAATAAGTTATGAGCCGAGCCCATGACCACAAGATAAAAGTGATAACTTCTAATTTTACAACTCTAAAGGATATAGCATGCGAAGGTGTGTGGGTTGTTGAAATTAGCAGCGTAGACATTCTTCTGAGAAAAGACCGATACAGCTAGATCTCAAAATTGGCAGAGGCGGTTTTGAGATTTGAAATAGAAAATGTTTGGATGAAAGGAACACGGAGGTTTGTGTAGTTGGTCTTACCTCGACAAGAGTTTAGTTAGAAGAAAATTTAAACTAAAAACTAAGGCAAGAGAAAGTGCTTGATTATTAACATATGCTAATATCCAAAGTTACTGGCCCATTATCACATTTAAAATAAAAGTCGACTCTAAATTTAGTATAAGCATTTTTGACAGTTTTTTAATATTATATGTTGTCAAAAAGCTTGCAATAAATTTAGAGTCGACTTTTATTTCGAATATGAGAATAGGCAATTGTTATGACATAAATAAGCTTAAGATAGGAAAAATCTTATATATACAGCATGAAAAGCAGCGATTTTATGCTGTTTTAAATAGAAGTATTAATTATTTAGCAATTATTAAAACTAAATAGCTCAAAACGATTCTAACCGACTTCTTTTTTGAGTTAAAGATAACCAAGATTTCAATATTAAAATATTATCGACTAAAATGGCACTTTATCACAACCTTTGTTAACAAATTTTTTAAATGTGAAAAAAATTAAAAAAATTTAAAGGTTACATAATTGTTCAACTGGTAACTTCGGCATTTAATTCAAATTGCAATAAAAATTTAAGTGAAAGGATTCATAATTGTTTAGTTTGTAACTTCGACATATATTTCAAATTGCATGGTCTATTTTTAACAAATAAAATAAAATTTTATTCATGTTAATTCAGCTGTTTAAATTCCACTGACATTAGAAAATTCATATAACAATATATAAAAATGCTTTGAAAAACTATGCCCAAATTTTTGGCCCCAAATACAGATTTTTATACTAATGATGTTACTATGTGTAATACCATATTCATGCTTATAAAAAAAGCTGCTTTTTGCATATTCGAACATACTTTTTCGAACTGCGTTCATGCTGGCTTTTGTTAGCATTAGCTTTTATTTTGACATTTGTGTAATATAGTAGTCCAGGCTAATCGCTTTTCCTTTGTTTTTTTTTTTTTGAAATAAAAAAGATGTAAATGACTATAATTTCTATTTTATAACTAAATATATAGAAATACTGACAATCCTTTACTTATTGACTTTGTTGATTATATATGTTATTAACATATGACAAAAAATTAACTTCGAATTTCAGAAGTACCGATGAAACACAGGGTGACATATACAAAAAAGCAGAATAAAAGTTGCATTAAGTTGCATAAAATAGCTTTTTTCTAGTGTTATTTGTATGGAAAAAAGCTATTTTTAGTTGCGTTTTACAAAAAAGCTGCTTTTTCCGTCAGTGTGAACGGGCTATTAGTCCAATTTTTACTTATTACTCAAATTTTAAATCGGTTCTTAAATTTTCAACTCGCTTAGAAAGTGCACATAAACAATAATATTTTTCAAGCCGATCTGAAAAATTGCTGTTTAACTTTCATTAGCTGCGTTCCTTTCGCCTTAATATAATCGCGATAACAAATTTTCTCAAAGGAACGGCAAGAAAAACGACTCGTAGAGGACACTACAGTTGCAGTCAAAATTAAATTCAAACAAGCAATCAGGATAAAGTAACTATTAGGTGTCATGAGAACGTGTGTCGTTCAAAACTCTTGTGAACTGTTATGGTAGCGATACCTTAGTGAACGATGTTTTTCTCTGAATGTGTTTTACTCTAAACTTCAGAAAAATTGTAAATTATTTAATTTAATTATTAATATTATGCAATTATATAAATAATTTAAGTGCAATTGTTGGCTCCGCTGAATGCGTCCAATGTGTGTGACACATGCGGTTTGTTTTGTTTTCTTTTGTTTAACATTCGATGGTCGCAGCTCATGAGAAAATAGGTAGCTGTCATGGCTACCTAATAGTCATTGTATCAAACAAAAAAATAATTAAAAAAATTAAATGACAACTCATACAAATATACAGGTGCGGCATCTGTGTTTAAAATTTTTTAAAGGCTATATCCCAGCTGGACAGCTCTAACATCTTCACAAACACAACGAAACAAAATTTGGTTTTCATCAATACATTCATACTTTTTGATGTTATGTTAAACAAGGAAAGTTATGTTTGATTGTATATCTTGCTCTTTTACGGTCAAAATATAATAAACTGGCAAAAACAAAAACAACAAACCAAACAATATGAACCGTACAATCGAAAGGAAGTATACAAAAATTATAAATGAAATAAAACAATACAACATTTTTTTCTTTTCAGAAGACTAAATAAGATTCCTGAAGAACATTTCGATTGTCTGCATTGACTACAAGTGCAACTCAAACAACTGCTGCTGTCGTTGGAGCTATATTGCTGTTGTGAAGAAATGCATGCAAAACCCATGGATTTTATATTAATTGTGTTTGGCTTTGTGTTAATTTGTAAAGGCGTAATGTTGTAACCCGTAACCTCAAGGTAATTAATGCATTGCAAGAAATAAATAAAAAATAATTCAAAAATTGTCTTTGTAATTTAAAATAAACGTCAGAGTTCTATTCTCTGGGCTAGGGGGTGGTCATGATATAGCGGCATGGAGGGAGAAGATTGCAAAGCAGATTTTCTTATTGGTGTGAGCAGTTCAGCTAAACTTTTTCTATGGCTAAAACATGTGTGGCAGACAGAGATGCCAGATCACACAGATGAGCGTCTGTCCATATATCTAGTATTTTGGTAGAACAAATTTAACGTACAATGTATGGAGAATTTTATATGACTTTAACGTCAAGTTCGCTACGTATATGCCATATATACGGAATATTTAACAGTTAGGTGTCTAGCTGGGATCACAATTGTATATGGATAGCAAAAATAATCCTATTTGTTATAGGATTATTATTTTTGTTTTTGCTTTGCCTGTAAAAAAAATTATCTGGATTATTTTGAAGCGAATGGAACGCAGCTACTGTCAGACTTTATTTGAGGTGCTTATTTGAGTTGTAAAATTTTGAAAACGCTTCAACAATCGCTTTTACTTACCAAGTTTATACAACGCTTCAAGTCGATTCGATTCAAACCGTTGCATAAACTGATCTTGAAATCGTCCTGAAAATCTCAAAGCGATATCATAAAATCAAATTTCAAATCAATTCTTAAGTTTTCAAGTCGCTTAGAAAGTTTGCATAAACAAGAATTTATTTTTAAACCGTTCCAAAAATCTGCTGTTTTGCTTTCCTTGTCAAACTTTATCGACAGCACCCAGAGAAAAGTCAAATTTTCAAAACGCTTTCACAATCGCTTTCACTGAAGCCGATTTAGTGCTTAGGTATAAACACACTACATTGAACTCTACTGATTCAAAACGATGTAAGAGAATGTGCTTTAACGTGCTAGATAAACATGGTAATGGACAATTAAAAAACACCATTGCAAGTCAAAACTTTGAAAAGCATTTTACAAATAATAAACAAATTCAATTACAGCTGCCTTTAATATTGAGAATTTTTGAAAACTTAACCAACACCTTTGTGAAAGGTGTAACTAGAGTGAACGTTTCCCCAGTATACGACAACGACAGTGAATAAATCACATTTAGGTGGTGACTCTCGTTACGAAAAATGTTCGTCAATAAATATATTTCAAGTCTTGTAATTTTTTTGTGTACTCGAGCAAAGATATTCTTTTTATTTTTTGTATTGGGACCCGCTGAAGAGTGCCAGAACGAGTGTAGGTGAGTTGAGAAGAAGTCAATAGGAAAATCAATAGGACCAGTCATAAAAGCATAGAACACAAAGCAGCAGAAGACTTTACACCTTCGTCAACTTCGCTTGAAGGTAACTGTTTTCCTTTAATTAATTTGGAGTTTGCTATCCAAACGAATTTACTATCCAGGACTTATAATTGAACTTATAATTAGTTTAATAACTTTAAAATCACTTAGCGTATACACTTCACTTCGCAAGTTTCCGAAATTGGAAATTCACGAAAAGTTATGTGAAATTGCTTTTGTTTTGTATGTAAGAAGTTTTCTTGAAATTCACCAACTATTTAGTTGATTAAAAATAATCGTCCGAAGCGACGTTAGTTTCGCGAAATTTCACTCACCAAAAAAGCTGTAGTGACGATGGACTGATACTCACACATAAGCGAAGTCGTCATATAATAATTAGGGGTTGCCTACACCAATACAATCAAACACAGTTCATGTACACAAAATAAAACTGGTTTCACTCAGAATGGCCAGTACAGTGTACATATGAATAACGGACTGCTCACGCAAACTGAGCACTACAGTCAAAGAAGTAAAATATAAGGAAGTGGTGTAGTAGCAGAAAAGTGCGGCATTTTCCATATTGTTGGTTCGCACAAACACGTGAACATTCAAACACGGCCGCATTCGGTTGCATCACAAAAAAGGCCCAAACTGTTTGTGATGATAATTACATATTTATAGATTAAGGCTTAAAGTTTTCACCATCCTGTTTGTTCTAAAGGCGAATTTACACGATTCACTATCATCCTTCACTTTGGATGAATCATCTGATTTGTAAAATGTAAATTGAGTTTCATCTTTAAAATGAAGATGATTGTCATCCACATTGAACAGTGAAAGAAGTAGAAGGTCTTCCTACTTTTGATGAAAGTGAAAGCAAACCGAACTGATGTGTCATTCGTACTAAAACACAATTGATAGGTGTTAACATAATTTGAAGCAGAAAGTTTATATATTTTTATTTAATTGCTGAATAGCTTTTATTTACTTAATTTTTTTAAACGTCAATAAAATTAATCAGCCAGAGAATATATTTTGACATTCAACACCGAATCATCCATCAAATTTCAAATTTACACTTTGAATAATGTAAATTTAAAATTGATTCACTGTCATCGTTCAACGTTCATTATCATCGTTTTTAATGAAATGTGTAAATTCGCCTTAATCCAATAACAATAACAGATTGTATTTCCACACCACCCTTGAGGTATACAATTTGGTGCGTTACCGTTTTTTTTTTGTGGGTGTTCGGTTCCCCAGTTCCCCTTTTTCGCCCGAGAACAAAAAAGAATATTAGTAAAGTAAAAAATTATGGTAAAAGCTATATACTGAGTTTGTATTCATTTATATTCATGTATTAAATTTTATGTATTAATAAAATTATAAATAATTATAAATAAAAAATTATGTATAAAAAAGTATATAAATTATATACTTATTATATTTATTATACTTATTATATTAAAAAATATATATAAAAAATGGATTTCAATAAATTAAGTGAAGATAAGTAAAATTAATTTTTTTCTAAACACAGTACCGCTGATGGAAATAAATTTCTGCCCGTCTTTGAGAAGCCGATATAATCATTTTAAAAAAAATGATTTGAGCAAACAACTGGGCTCTCATCACGTATGACGAGAATCGTTTGACGATATCGTTTCAACGATACTTTAACATCACGTAACCTTTAATTATATGCATCGTCTAAACGATATCGTTTTGCTTGCTTCATGTATGGCAAAAAAACAACTGTCAAATGGTATCGTCGAAACGATTGCTTGGCGCGATAGCTAATTTGGTATCGTTTGGCTATTTTTCTGGTTGGAAATAATAAAAATAATTTTTAAATGTTTTGGGCGCTTTTTTGTTAAAGTGGTCCTTAAAAATTAGGACCTTCTTTATTTTGGCCTTTATTCCATACTTCAAATTATGCACTGAATTTGAAAACTTTCGCGAATTTTATCTCCTAAGCCATTTGAGACAGACATTTTATTATTGCACTTTTGAATTAAGGAGGCCTAAGTACGTTTAATAAACATAAGAAAAAAAAATTATTAATGCGTGGGCCATAAACTGCGCTTATGACCAAAATTTGTTCACTGAAAACACGAGCGCCCTTAAAACTTGCGGAAATATGTAAATTGAATACGCCCCTGAAATACTTTGATATTTCAATCCCTTAAAATTGGCGCAGAAACAACGTACTCCAATTTGATTTTTTTCACTTATTTCCAATAGGAAATACACAAATTCTCACTTTAAATAACTTTTTTAAACACAATTCATTATAAATAACATTGTTTCGTTTAAAAAATCCAACTGGTATTCATATACTTACTTATGGAAGTAAACTACATTATTCTTCAAGTTCTGACTACTTGAACAGTTTTTTTACAGCACAACGCACGTTTGTATATCATAAACTTTACTAATCTCACTGAAATTATCAATAAAAATAGCTTTTAATTAAACATTTAATGCTAGTAATTTTTTTATCTTTTACTTCGGCCGACAGAACGATCCAAGTGTCAAAAAAATATTCTCCGTCTCACTCACTCAGTTCACGAAAAATATCGCAGTACACATACACTAGGGGTATTCACGATTCAGTGCACTTGCCTGTGCAGTTGAGGACTTGTGCAGTTGTGCAGTTAGGTTTTCGTGAACAAACCACCATCACCATTTCAAAGCTTTCAACATTTTTCAATGTACACAAGTGCACAACTGCTCAAGTCCTCAAGTCCTCAAGTTGAAGGGAATAGTAGAAAAGCACTTGTGCAGATTTTTGACGTACGTACAATTTGTTTTTGTAAACTGCACAAGTCCTCAACTGCACAGGCAAGTGCACTGAATCGTGAATACCCCTACTGTATGTGAGGGTAACACCATTTCCTAATATTTTATTTCTATGACTACAGTGTATTTTGGGCCATTGTGTGACACTTCGTTGTCTAGTTATACCATGTTATTAACATTTAAATGTAAGTTTTAATCAGTCTGGCAGCACGATAATTTGCACGAACGTCTGTTTGACAACTAAAAAGTGGGGTTATGTTTGTGTACAATTTAAAATTTTGCATCCCGAGCGACGATCGAAACAATTTTCGGTATTTGCAAAGCAATTGCAACATTCACTAAAGCAGAAAAATAAAGTCATTCACTTAAGTACACCCGCCGAGGCACCATGGAGGATGACTTCTTCAATATACCGCTACAGGAAGTTAAGCGCGAACTGCGACGCGGCATAGTCGAGTGCAACAAGCGCGGCTTGCTGCAGAGCGCCAAGTGGTTGGCAGAAATGAACCACGGCCTGGCGGACGTGGACATTGATAGCGGTACCGATGCGAACACCAATGATTTTCAAGATGTTGCGCTGGCGGATATCAGCGCCAAAGACTATGACAACTACTTCTTGGCCAAAAGTTATTTCGATGTGCGGGAATACGAAAGAGCGGCATATTTTGTGCGCAATTGTGAGTCGGCAGTGCCCAAATTTCTGCATATGTACGCAACGTACATGGCACGTGAAAAACGTCGACTCGACTCAATGACTGATAACTCGAATTTAAATGAATCCGCGGGACATGTGCGCGACTTGTCACAGTTGCTGGCGACGTTAAAATCTGATTTCAATAAAGGTCGTTTAGACGGCTACGGCATGTACCTCTATGGAGTGGTACTAAAAAGTTTGAACCTGAACCAGGCAGCGACGCAGGTGTTAGTGCAGTCAATACGTTTGACGCCGATGCTTTGGAGTTCTTACATAGAACTGGCACCACTGATAACCGAAAAGGAGAAGCTTGTAAGTCTCAGTTTAGGCAGTCACTGGATGAAGCAGTTCTTCATTGCGCACACGTACATCGAATTGTACTTGAATGATGAGGGACTGAAGCAGTACGAAGAGTTGCAGGCGATAGGCTTTAAGAAATGCATTTATGTAACGGCACAAATGGCGCTGGCGTACCACAACAAGCGAGGTAAGCTTGGACATAAGAGTATTTTTGGTTGACATCTTTATGTTTTTGTTAACTTTTGCATCTGCAGATGTAGACAAGGCCATTGAGATTTTTCAGGGCATACAAGAAGCAGATCCTTATCGCTTGGATAATCTCGATACCTATTCGAATCTGTTGTTTGTTAAAGAGCTCAAGACTGAAATAGCACAGCTTGCGCACAAGGCGGTAAGCATCAACAAGTATAGACCAGAAACCTGCTGTGTCATCGGTAAGTAGTACGATTAAGATATAAGGCTTGAAGCAATTTACAAAGAATTTTCTTGCTATAGGCAACTATTACAGCTTTCGTTGTGATCATCAGAAGGCAATACTCTACTTCCAGCGTGCTCTGAAGCTGAATCCAAAATATCTGGCTGCTTGGACACTTATGGGTCACGAATTCATGGAGCTCAAGAATACAAATGCCGCAATACAGAGCTATCGCAAGGCGGTCGGTATGTTAAACATGGTGACTTTCTTTTTCACTTTAATTTTTGTAACTTCCATGTCCTAGAGGTGAACAAGAAGGACTATCGCGCCTGGTATGGATTAGGTCAATCCTATGAAATTCTAAAAATGCACTACTACAGCTTGTATTACTTCAAAATTGCGCATCAGCTGCGACCCTACGACAGTCGCATGTTAGTCGCGCTGGGCGAGACATACGAGAAGCTGGACAAGACAGATAATGCCATCAAATGTTATTGTAAAGCGTGCAGTGTTGGCGATATAGAAGGCATTGCCATGTACAAATTGGCCAATCTACAAGAAAAGCTGGGCAATTACCAAGATGCCGTACACTGTTACATGATGTATTGCGAGGATGAGCGTGCGGCGGCGGATAAGCAGAGTCTGTACCACGGCTATATGACGCTGGCAAACTACTATGAAAGTAAGGAACTCTACGATCAAGCAGCTCATTATGCATACAAATGCCTGGAATCGGATGATGTAAGCAAACAGATTTTTTTTTTTGATAAAATTATTTTATAATGCTTTTAAATTTTTTTATGTAGCGCAAATCTGAGGCTAAATCGCTGCTGAAAACCATTGAAAACAAGCGCGCCTTGACAGGCAAAGCTTCCACGAGTGCAGCAGCAGCGGCGGCTGCAATTTTATCCGAAGCAACATCGACAATATCAGCTAGGGTGGAACCAGCCAACAATATAAGTAACGAAATGGAGCTCTGCGAAGTCAGTTTGTCAGGCAGTGATATTGTATTCAGTCATAGATCGGAGGAAAAGCAACTGAATACCGCCTACTTGGGACCAAGATCATTGCAGGAAGAACTAAGTTTGAACGAAAGCGCCATGATGCTAGCGTCACGCGATACCACCGCCCAAGATACACCTGAGGAAGAGCTTAACGATCAAAACTCCATGGAAGTCTCATCGATATCGATGGATTAGTTTAGCACAATTCGGTCGTCACAATAAGCCAATTGCGACGCAGCACAGCCTTTATGGCTTTCGTTGTTATGCTTGCAGCACACATGCTGAGGCATTAACAGCCTTTTTGAAATATTTTCTTTAAAGTATCTTTGTCAAATGTTGTTACGTTGGTTTTTTTACAAGCTTCCTACTATTTTAATTTATTTATAAAATTATATTTAAGACAAATCTAAACGTTACATTATATCAGTTATAATATTAATTGATGAAGAAATTAAAAACAGAAAAAGGAATGTTATCAAATTTAAAAATCAAACGACTTCAATATTTAACTCTCTCCTTCACAACCAAAGCAATAAAAAAATTAACAAAAAATTGTGTAAAATATGAATTAACCAACAATTTATCTTATTCTTAAAAATACACTGTAAAAATCGTTTATATAACAAAACCATCCTAAAATCAATTCTGGTTAAACACTACTGCGATTTGCGGATGCGCAACAAAAGACTGAAAAAGAAGCACAGTTTCAACGCCATAATCCACAACAACAGTGCCCAAACATCAACACCATAACGCGTACTCCACATATCCATATTCTTGAGAAATTTTTGTGGCGATTTGTAGTAGCAAAAATCTTCGCTGCATTTTAAGTCTTCGCGTCCATAACCATAGATAGCCTGCATAAAGCCCTCCATAATATAGCGAAAAAAGGAGAAATCGCAAAGCGGACGCAAAAACGAGGCCAGCTCGTGTATGCGTATAAAGAAACCGGAGAAAATCAGAAGAGGTAAATTGACACCAGGTACCAAAAATATAGACATCTTTAAAATGAAAAAAAAAATGCAATGATATTCTTTTATTTTTAGCTAAACAATCAAATTAAAAATACAAACCTGCATTCCAAAGGTGGAGCCAAATACTAAGCCTGTAAAATGACCTAGAATGGCAGTCAGCAAACTAATAACCCAGCACATGACAAATCGTGCACAATCCGCAGGCTGTCCGGTCATATAGTAAACAATCGCAATAAACATCGTTGGACAAATGAATTGCATTGGCAGATCAGAGATTATTTTTGATATATAATAGGCTCGTATAGAGTACCACCCATTGAGATATTCGCATATGAAGACGGCAGTCTCTTGAGGACCTGTGTAGTTAATATTTCTCAATTATAATTTAAGGAGTGAAGTAGGAAAAAATGCAAAAAAAAAACGCTTACACAGTAGTATAGAAGGCATGGCGTTGCCGAAGAAAACGAACATAATCAAGAAAAATATACATGAAGAATTGCTCAACACTTTTGCTGCATCATTGCCAATCTGCCAGAAGACAATGCCCAGAAGAATGGCCATCACAATGTGCATCACGAGGCGCAAATGCACAGAGATCTGTAAGCAGAGGTTTTATTTAAAAATTGTTTGCTGGTTTAAAGTGGTGAATTGAATCGGTAGACAGTGGTGAATTTAAAAGGTGTAAACAGCAATCCTGATGGTCTTGAAAATGTACTTTACTAAACTTTTTCAAAGTAAGCCAAAATTAATATCTAGTCCTATAGTTTTGGCTTTGAAATCTTCAGTTTTGGCTGAAGAAATGTGAAATATTTTAATCAAATTTGAACACTCGGATAACTCTTTTTTTTTCTATCAATATTCAAAGTGATAATTTTAAGCAGCTGGAGATCTTGGCCTTTCGAAGTTGAAAATATAATTTTCCAAGGTTTATGTTTTGATGATTGCATTAAATTGAAGCTAAACAAAAAGTAGTCGGACATGTCCTCCTACGATCGCATTAGCAGCAGAATCAAAAGGAAAGCAAATATGAACTAATAAATTAGGTGAGTTAATCATTTAATAAATTCTTTCAAATAATTCTGGAATTTTATTATAAAATAATTTATCTACTTAATGTTAAGAGTATTTTTTAATTATCCTTTTATAACAATGCATACAAGTCAATAAACGGAAGTGATCTTGTGTCGATCTTTCTCGTATAACTTTATGATATTCTTTAATTTCGACTTTGATAAAATAGTCTAGATATAATACCATATTAGAGTAGCACTTTAAAACTAGAGTGGAACTTTTTCACCACCAACATAAAATCAGTACGGCCAGTTTCGGAGCTAGAAACAGCTCGTGTGGGAGAGAGATTAATTATCTAAACTGAATTCATAAATTTCTCACAAGAGCATTTAAAAATTTGCAGGATACATGGTTATCACTTCTAGAATATTGAATATGGGGTGCGTTTGTTTCTCGTCTAGTTATTCTTAAAAATATGATTAATGGTTCTTTTCAATATATTGTAACTATATCTTTTTAATGCATTGGCCGATTTCGACAGCTTTTTAACATTAGTATAAAAATATAAGGAATTTCAACATCTTCACTTATTATTATTAATTCATTTTTTTTATTGTTCATAACCGAGCCTTATTGGCCATATACGATATTGATAGTTCTGATTCATAAAAGTGTTTTTTATTGAATGAAGAAAAATATTTTTCAAAAAAACATACTTAGATAACAATCAAACATTATAAATAATGTATGTAATCTCAAACAAGTATAAATTGATAACTCAACACGCCTCCTCAAGATGCTACAGTTTGAAAAGGCAACCTAAAATGTTTAAAACACAAATAATGTTTGTCTTTAGGAACGGGTTTAATTAAATTACCCGCCAGCATCTCAATAAAATTATATTTGTAATCAATATGTTTTCTTCTAAAGTGATGGCCTCCAAAGAGCCTGGGGAATCTCCAAATATTGTAATCGGACCTTGCGACTTAAATCTTAACTCTTCCAGAAAATATCTCAAGTATATAGCTTCTTTTGCGCCATCTGTTAAAGCTAAGTATTCCGTTTCGGAACTTGAAGTTAAAATAAATTTCTGCTTTCGAGACTCCAATGTAATAGCAGTACCTGCAAGAATGAAACAAAATCCAGATTGAGATTTTTGATCATTAACATTCTGTGCCCAATTGGCATCCACAAAACCAATAAGTGCTAAACCCGTTTTCCCGGTATGTTAATACAGCTTTCTTAGTAGTATTAAGGTATTTCACGATTTGTATAGCACCGTTTCAATTCCAAGTTAAATATTAAAGTCCATTCATATAAATATACTTTATATTAATAAAGACTTTTTATTCATATAGACTTTAATATAAATATGGATCTAGAAATGAAATTATAAATCAGGTTTAATCGAATAAATTAATAAACTGTTAAATATTTTTAACTAACAGTTAATCAATACTGGAATTTTCAAGGAAATCAGGGTTAAAGTGCCGTTGATTTTAAATTAGTGTCATAAACAGTTTTTTACAATAAAATTTTGAGCTTGAAGGGTTTGAGCTACGCACCTGTGTGCAATTATACATTATAATAAACATCTTACACGTTCTTTGACCTCATCTCACCTAGCGACACCACTAACATTTTTTTTAAAAAAACTCCAATTTTAACTTCTTTGATTCTAAAAAACATTAAACTCTATGACACTATATAATTACCAAATTACGCGACATGGAAAGCATTGAGCGCCGTATCAATACCGAACATTGTCGATAAACACTAGTCTGTGCCTTGGGTCGAATACCATCAAAAAGGCACTTGTGGTGACACTGTGACGCACAATGTTGTTTCTCGACTTTTATAGTTGTTTGTTCAGGATTCTGGGTCAGTAACATGGTTGCTTGACAAAAAAAGTTAAAAAAAATAATTAAAATTGCTTTTTTACTAACTAAATACAATTTCTTTACTTACTACTTTCATCGACGCCAGAGCCTCTTCTGGAAGTTTTAGCCTCACTGCAATGCTTATCTTTATTCTTCTCGATTAGGGCCGTAATATTCCCGCAATGCTCCGCACTGCCCACCTCAAGCACTGAAAATATAAAAAATATTTTTTAATGAAACCCAACAAAACGGCTACCCAAAAGGCTAACCAAAATCAGCTGGATTGTAATAGTTTGGACATTGAAAGCCTTCCTTTGCAAAATACGTTATCATCTCTGACTGTGGTCCTGAAAAAAGCACTTCACCCTTGGACATGACAAGTACATCGTCAAACAGATTCATTAGCCTTGAGCTGGGCTGGTGTACTACGCAGACAATAATCCTTCCATCGTGGGCCAAGCGTCGTAAATAGTTGATCACCTGCAGGCTGGCCACGCTGTCCAGACCACTAGTGGGCTCGTCAAAAAACATGATGGGCGGGTTTGTTACCAATTCAATGGCGATAGAGAGACGCTTGCGCTCACCATTTGAGAGGTTCTTCGTGAGCGTTTTGCGACATTTCTTCATGCTGAGTATTTGTAGGACATCGTTGATCTGCAGTCCAATTTTTAACAAAATTCAAAAGAAGTGAATGGATACGCTTTCTTTTCAAATGTCAAACTTACGATATCCTGTTTTTGCTCCGCGCTTGTTTCAGCTGGCAATTTAAGATCAGCGGAAACTTGTATGGACTCCTCTACAGTAAGTAGATCTAACATGGCGAAATCTTGCGTTATATACGAGGAAATCTTACGAAATGCCAACAAGTTTCGCTCCTCGCCATTTAGCTCGAAGTGTCCGCGAATACCGTTGGCTCTGTTTCAATGATTTTAGTAGATTATGGCTTTTATTTTAATTAGTTGCTATTGAGTCTCACTTGAATCCGGACAATGCATTTAACATTGAAGTCTTGCCCGCTCCTGAAGCCCCAAGTATAGCAGTAAGGCGTCCTGATTTGAATTCTCCGCAGGTATCTTTGAGTATTTCTGTTACTTCTGATTTATCTAAAGAATATTTAGATAAAGTTATTAAGAGAATATTAGTTATAAATTCCCCTACAAATGGTGTTTTTTCTTGGTCTTCAGCAAAATATTGTTACATTGTTGATAAGCTTGATCAATAACAACAATTTGTAATAATTTTTTTTACGTTTTGCACTACGCACGGTAGCAGTAAAACTTTAACCCAAAAAGTAGAGATTTACAAGTTTTTAATTGATTTATTCTTTAAAAAAGTTCCATTTCATTTAATGACAAGAGTAGATTAAATCGGTTTCAATACAATTTCGAAAAGTTTAATGTTATTGTATCATCCTAATCTTACAATATCATCATACCAAACCATATGATGATATTGTGATAATCAATATCAAGCCTTTATCCAAAAATTTTAAATAGAAAAACTTCCTTCACACTGATCATACAAGAACCAAACACATCGTTTTTAATACAGTGCGCCCACTATTTATGAGAGGACTTGTCACACAGTTTGGCAAAGCAGTTTTTACTTTCTTTGCATATTCACAAAAGACGAATTTTTACAACTAACAACTTTTAAAAAAACAACGATTGTTTTTCGCTCAAATTTTTAGAAGTCAAAGTTGAAATGTCAAAATAATTGCCAAAACTATCACTTGATCTTAAATTCTTTTGAAGTGGAATAATGTCGATGAATTAATTTTTAACAATAATTGTATAAAAAATAAAAATATTGTTTAAACTTGAAGAAAAGTTGTATCTTAAAATATTAAATTCTACCACTTGGTAGAAAAACAGAACTATGACAAAAACAGTATAATCATAAGCTTATTCTACACACAAGCTAAGAACTTTATTCATGTTTGGGTATTAACAGCTTTGTAATAGGTTAGGTTAGTGTGGCTGCCTCAAACTAGACAAACTTAGGCCAATGAGGCCTAATTTAAAATTGTTGCCACTCTCTCGAAATCATGGCAATTCCGGAGTTCTGCACATTTTTACAGTGAAAATTGCTGTGTAGGTGCTCCAAAAGGCGAACACTATACATTAATGTTTTCACGCCCACTTTTACCACCCACAAATCAATATCTATATATATAAAAACAAAACGATGTGAGTCCGGCTGTGTAATGTCTATAGACTCCAAAACTACTGAACCGATTGACCTGAAATTTTGGCAGTCGTTTTGTTTCAGGTACGAGATGGTTGCGGAAAAAATTGCCACACCCCCTTTTTACCGCCCCCAAATCAATAAAAATGTTATATATCAGACGATTTTGGTCGTATAAGACATAAATTTGGTAATTTAGTTTTTATGGTTACTGTCGGTAACTGTACTAAAAGTGTGTGTCCACGCCTCCTTTTACCGCCCACAAACCAATGAAAATGATTTATTCAATACGGTTTTGGTCGTATAAGGCTTAAATTTGGTAATTTGGTTTGTGTGATAACTGTCAGCAACTGTACGAAAAATTGGTTTCCACGCCCCCCTTTTTCCGCCTACAAATTAGTGAAAATGATATATTTCAAGCAGGTTTGGCCGTATAAGACTAACATTTGATACTTAAGTTTGTATGGTTACTTTCGGCAACTGTACTAAAAATAGGCGTTATCGCTATATAGCTACACCCACTTTTTGAGAAATAATTAAAATTGACTACTGGGTCGATTGAGCTAAAATTTTGGCTTAGTTTGTATGGTTACTGTCAGAAACTGTACTAAAAATTGGTTTCCACGCCCTTCTTTTACCGCCCACAAACCAATTAAAATGTTTTATTTCAACGGTTTGGGTCGTAATAGACAAAAATTTTGTAATTTAGTTCATATGGTTACTCTAGGCAAGTCCACTAAAAATGGGACTGTTCCAATTTAGTTGAACTCACTTTTCGGGGGGCCAGCGTGGAGTCAAGCAAAGTGCCACAGGCTTAACCTAAATAGAGCTGAAATTTTGGCAGTCGATTTGTTTCAATTACGAGATGGCTCAAGGGAAATATTTTGCCTTAGCCCTTGTTACCGCTTCCAAAACAACAAAAATGCTGTATTTCGCACGTTTTTGATCGTATTATACTAAAATTTAGTTATTTAGTGCATGTGGCTACTTTCGGCAGCTATATGAAAATGATGAATATATTTGGCATTTCTTGACATTTTCGTATATGGCAGTAAGGCGGTCTTTGTTCTACACATTTTCATAGTGAAACTTGCAGTATAGGTGCTCCAAGAGGCAGTCACGATACCTTAATGTTTTCACGCCCACTTTTACCGCCCACAAATCAATATCTGTATATATAAAAATGAATTGTGATTTGTTCGGATGCTTAAAATTTGAAAACGACTGGACCAAATTGGATACTTCCTTCTACGGGCTTGTACGTAACTGCTACGCAAAGGTTTAGGAAAAAAATAATGCCACACCCCCTTTTATCGCCCACAAATTAATAAAAATGCTATATTTAAGATGGTTTTGGTCGTGTTAAATTAAAATTTGGTAAATAAGTTCGTATGATAACTGTCATTAACTTTAATAAAAATCGGGCGTGGTCACACTTCATCTACGCCTACTTTTAAGAAAATATCAAAATACTTCGAAACTATTGGTCCGATTGAGCTCAAATTTTGTAAATGGCTTTGCTTTGAGTACGAGATGGTTTAAAAAGAAATGCCACACCCCCTTTTACCTCCCACAAATATATACAAAATTGTGTTATCGAATAGCTTTAGAGTTATGGGTCGCACAGCTTAGAAATTCGGTATTCGTCTACAATTTAGACGTACCGTTTCAGTGATGAAATTTTATGGGAGTTGGACAAGGGGGAGGGGCACCTCCCATACAATCCAAATTTGCGATATCGAATAGCTTTGAAATTATAGGCCGCACAGCTTTGAAATTCAGTTTTGACCTCAATTTACACATGCAGTTTCAATGATTTTATTTTATGGGCTCCGCTAAAACAAAAGATACAACATTTGTTGAAATTTCGTTGAATAATCTCAAAATTTAAGCTCCGCTGCAGCACATGACTCGAAAGTGGTTGATATATTAATGGAAAAGTTGATATTTTTTCTAAAATAGAAAATATTATTTTCATTTTATGGTATGTAGTTTAGATTCTAGATCAATAATACTAAACACGTACTAAAACCATAAAACACCCTGTGTCTTGAAAGTTTTACAATGTGGGAGGAAACTCCATAAAGTGTTATACTCGCCTTATCAAGAAGAATCACCAGCCGAATGCTATTATCTGGGGCACCTTGAATTAATGCTATATCTGGGGCACTTTGTATATAATTCATGCAGCTTCAAATATAAAAATACTGTAGGTTGCACAGTTTTTGAATTCAGTATTGGACCTCAATGTACACATGCAGTTTCATTTGTAAAATTTTATGGGTGTAGGGAAAAGGGGAGTGGCACCTCCCATACAACCTAAATTTGTGCTATCGAATAGTTTTGGAGTCATATATCGCACAGTTTTGGAATTCGGTATTCGAACTCCATGTACACATGCAGTTTAATTGATTACATTCTATGAGCGGTGATCAAGAGGGCGTGGCACTTCCTATACACCCCAAATTTGTTATATCGAATAGTTTTGTGGATATAGGTCGCACAGTCTCGGAATTCAGTATTCGACCTCAATTTAGACATGCTGTTTAACTGATAACATTTTATGGGCGTTTGACAAGAGAGAGTGGCAGCAACGCGCCGGGTTTCAGGTAGTGTTTTATAAATTGGAATTTTTGTGTATGCCAAAACAATGAATGTGTTCCAAAATTTGTTAGGAGTGAGGTAGGCCTACCAAATTCAAATCATAAATCGAGGACCTAATGCCCACATATCTGCAAACCAAAGCATTAGGAAAAAACAGATCCTCAATATTCATACTACATTACTCGATTCTTTGTAAGCATGAAAGTTGTATAAATTGGAATTTTTCTGCATGCCAAAATAATGAATGTGTCTTAAAATCCCTTTGGAGAGAGGTAGGCCAGCCAAATTTTAAACTATTGTTAATTCACTACATACTTACCATTCGGTAAATGAAAATTTAAAAAATTTGATTTCCCTAATTTTCAGAAGCTTTCAAACCTTTAAACTCGTTTTCCCAAAAACTATAAAAAAGCACATTCAGGGTTTTGGCATGCAGGTGACGTTATATTTTCTCTAAATACAATAGCATCAATAAAGTATAACCATCAATATCGTTTGTATGTTAAGAAAAATATAGCCAGTTTTCTTAAAATAACCTATAAAAATTGTCTTAAGAAATCGATAACTCGATAATTAATCGATACATCGATAATTCCTTCGGTGAATCTTATTTTCTCAATGAGTATTCACTTCAAAATGGCATTTTCAGAGCTTGGCGCCCCGATAATTTGGAATCTCGCCAATCAATAATGTTCGCAATTATTTTAAGTGAACTTCCTTGAGTGCACTGAGTCGTGAATACCCATATTTAAATTTAAGCACACAAAGCATGCACGGCAACCCATTGACACATGTATTAAACTAATGCTTGGTTTTCACTATGTCATTTTCAATGGACAGTTGTTGTCAATCAAACTGAATATAAATAACAACATGTTAACATTTTGTCTAACTTTGGCAATCATGGAAAATTAAAAATAATAAAATTATTAAATGGAGCTATGCAGAAAATATTCTAGAGTTTTATTAAGGTGATATTTCCGGTGATAAACTTTTGTGTCGTGAAATGACATAGTGAAAACCTAGCATAAGAAATTAAGTAAGCAATCAAAATACTGATTGTGACAAGCATTTCAATTCACAATGAGAAAAAGTATAAGATTTCGAAATTTGAGAGCGGCTTTTCTATCAAGCCTACCTGGTTAATATGCCTCGGGGAAACCTGTCTGGTGGATCCTTTGAATTTCGAAGAGGCGTTGGCCGACGCTACATATTGGTCCCATGCGATGAAGCACCGAAGAATTAAGCCTACACGGCAGTAGTCTACGTTAAACACAAAGTGGATATCTGTTGCTGAACGTCGCGACGTAGGTGGGGAAAACCATGTGATTCTCGGAAGTCACGACTAGGGAGAGGTTTTTGTGACCCCACGTCACCAGTTAAAAGTAAAAAAAAAATTAAATTTAAAACACCCTTTACTTACAATATAATTCACACACATTTTTTTCTTTAGTTTTGCCCCCCTTGATAATGGTTTTCAGTGGATATATGGGCATTTCCATCGTAACTCACGCGACATGCATGCGACTTAAAGCTTCGTTTTCTCAGAAGTTTATGTTATTAATGTAAACAAATTTCTTATGTTCATATGTCTTACAAGACATAGTAATGGTATGATCTACCGAAATTGTCATTCCTGTAACTAATTAAGAATGGAAGTGGTAAATATGGGCGTAACTTACGCGACAAAAAAAGGAAGTGTGTTTTACAAGCATGTTTAGATTGTAAAAACTCAGCGAATTTTCCCATATAATTTGTTTTTGTTTTTAAATTTTAAATAATGGGAAAATAATGAAGTTTCATAATAAACCCACTTTACCTATGGACTTTGCTTATTTAAAAATATATTGCGTTTCCAAAAAAATATTTGCCGTAACTCACGCGACATAACCCACGCCACAAAATTTCCTTAAATTTAAATTGGGTGATTAAGTAATTAGGTAGTAGAGTAATTATGTAATTTAGTAATTAAAAAAAAAATTTAATATATTGTTCTCTTCTTGCCGCAACCATTTTTCTATTATTTGTAGTCAATGCTTCCATTTTTACTAAAACAAAAAGTTTACGAAACATTTACTAAACATTTACGAAAAAGGAAACTACATTTGTGAAATAGTGCAGACGCAGATGATGACCATCATGGTTAATGAATTTATATATATATTTCTTAAATTAATAAAATTTAAATGTTTCTCCTAAGAATATCATAAAATAAAAAGTTTTTAATGATTTAAACTATCAAACATTTAGAATTTGTATTTAAATCATATAAAATCAACATAAAGTTTTTAATAAGTTTTAAGTTTTTGGTCACGGTAGACTTTTTCCTGGAAATGCCCATACAAGGGCGTCCGCATTATTTGTTCTAAGGGGTGCGGGCAAAGGCATAATTGAATCTAGAATGAACATGAACAAAATGTTACCTATATAATGCTATTTACTACGATTATTGGTACTAATTTTGTGACTATGATATGTACACTACTCCGGTGTACACACGCTTGTACACATTAGAAAATCTAATATAATTCTAAAGATGGTGTCAAAGTCTTGCTCGTATCATTTTCGAAATATTAAATTTTTTTTTTTTCATTTTTTTGTCATGTAATACATTTCAGTAATTTTTTGCTAAAGCAAATATTTTTAATAGTTTAATAAATTAAATAATGTGAGGCCCATATCCTTAAATGAAATCGCATTAATTACTATCGAGCCCCAAAATTTCAATAAATTAGAATACAAAAATTTCCTAATATTAAACAATATATTTTTTTTTGTTGAAAAACTGAAAAAAAACTATATTTTTAGGCCATTTTTTAACTTTGGAAGCCTTTAACTCCTAAACCAATTTCGAATGGACTAAAATTTTTCTGATTTTGATTGAGGAGGTCAAAAGCCATATCATTCACAATTTCTTTTTCCGTCATGAATCAGTTCTAGCAGCTTGCAAATTCCTACAATCACGTAAGAAAATATACGTATATTATCTGATGATTTAAAAAAATTTTTATTTTTTTTTAATTTAAAACGTATGAATAAACAAATAAAGAGGTACATGTATATTAAATGTGCTTTGGGTTTCATACATTTTTTTAACATTTTCCAGGAATTCCTGAAAGGCTTGATTCTAAATTCTGGTTTAATATAAGCATGCGAAAAAAGTACAGAAAATTCTCAAACTGGGTGGGCGCCGCTAAATAACGTGAATTTTAAGAAGTAAAAAATTACTGTTTCAAATCGAGTCTCCTATTTACGTTTCTGTCATAAAAAACTTTGATTATAGCTGCGTTCCATTCGCTTCAAAATAATCTAGATTATTTTTTTACATGCAAAGCAAAAACAGAAATAATAACCCTATAACAAATAGGATTATTTTTGCTATCCATATAAAATTGTGATATAGCCTTTAACAAATTTGAAACACAGATGCCGCACCTGTATAATTTTATGAGCTGTCATTTCATTTTTTGAATTATTTGTTTGTTTGATACAATGACTATTAGGTAGCCATGACAATGTGTCACACACATTGGACGCATTCAGCGGAACCAACAATTGGACTTAAATTATTTATATAATTGCATAATATTAATAATTAAATTAAATAATTTACAATTTTTCTGACGTGAAGAGAAAGAAACATTCAGAGAAAAACATCGTTTACTAAGGTATCGCTACCAAAACAGTTCACAACAGTTTTGAACGATACACGTTCTCATGACACCTAAGAGTTATTGTATCATGATTGCTTGTTTGAATTTAATTTTGACTGCAACGGTAGTGCCCTCTACGAGTCGTTTTTCTTGCCGTTCCTTTGAGAAAATTTGTTATAGCGATTTTATTAAGGCGAAAGGAACGCAGCTTATAACATATTCTAATGTAAAATCATTTGATTGATATAAGGTTTTTTAAAAAATTAAACCTCGATCCAAAACTGGCCTACTTTATTAAATTTTCTAATTTTTTCTTTCGCTTTTGAGTTGTAAGCTTTGCTCTCGCCAAATCGCCGCAAATTTCTTGAATTTAAATGCTGTAGAATTGTTCGCCATTTTATTAAGTTTAGGAAAAATTAAAAAAAAATCCAAATTGGATCATCTTTATGATAGAAAAATAAGCCGACTTTTTGGAAAACATTAATTTTTTTTTATTAAATTTATTTACTATATCTTCTGCTTTAAACAATTTAAAACATAAATTTGCTTATCGTCAAAGTTTATATCCGTTATTGAATTAAATGCACCTTGCTTTCTGTTGCTACGAAGAATGATCTTCGACTAATAAGGGATATCATTCCTTAACATTCGTCAATTTCTCGCAAGAATAACTTCGTAATTTCTTTCATTACATTCGTAGTATTTATTAAAAAATTCATTCGCAATTTGACCGTACGCATTATTCGTAAAAGGTACGAAGTTTTAGTTGAGTTTAAAAAATTTACAACTGAAATCGTTTAGACTGGTTTGTCGAACAATTACCGAATATAAGGACATGTGTGATTGCAAGGTGGCCGTAGCCTACTGAAAGAGTACGTGGCCCATCAGCTAAAGAACCGTGGTTCTAACCCCAGCTGAACAGAAGGTTTTTTCGTAACTATTACGATCATTCGTAAATGTACAGTACAATATAAATTTGTTTTTGTACGAATACGAATAAAATATTTAAAATATGTACCAAACTATGTCCATTCTACGAATTCTATTCGTGCCTGAAAATTACGAATAAAATTAGTAAAAAAAATTTTTCAATTTAAGAACACGTATTTAAAAGTTTTTGTGAAACAAAGGTAAATGAAATGGTATCGTAACTTATTAGGCCGATATCTCTTTTTTGTCGCGATTGCGACACCGCTCTCAACTTTTTTTTTCGCAAACGCGGCTAAGAAATACTGAATATTAAATAAATAAATGCATTTAAATACATGCAAAATTCAGTATTTTTCAGCAGGGTTTGCAAAAAAGAAAAAAAAAACGTGAGAGCAATCGCGACTAAAACACGTCATATGAACACGGCCTTGCAGCAACGGGTACAACATACTATTTGAAAATGAATGGTTTAGCTCTGCTTTAACCTATTAATTAACCTAAAAAAAGTATTTTTGTATTCTTTTCAAAATATATTAAAAACATAATGAATATATCGCCATATGAAATTAAAAAAAGTCATAAGTTACAAAAAATTCAAAATCGACTTTTTGACTGATTATGATAACACCTTATCAAAATACATGTTTTGCAAAATTTTACTTTTCTACAACTAAAAACGACGTTTTTATTGACAAAGTTCTTAAAGCCCTAAGTTTAAGCGCAACTTACAATTTAGAAAGCTTTTTCTTCTCTCTTAAAATTTTTAAATTTAAAATTACGGCTTTTTTGATTTAATATGAAGATATATAAAAAATGTTCATTGCTCGGGGGCGCAAGCGCCCCCCTTGAACCCCCTGCGGACGCCCATGTGCCCATATAAAAAACTATGTATGTATTAAATTTATGCCTTTCATATTTTTCATATACATAATAATAAAAGAATTGCTTAGCGAAACTTACTCTGTCTGCTGGTGTAGTTAACATTGTAGAAACGTAGCCTCCAGCTTTCTGTTGTGCTAATTTTGCCATTTGTGTCACTGGCAGCGGATGCCAACGAACTCAAATGTCCATTCGGAATGACAGGATCGGCATGGACAAAATCCACTTCTGAAGTTTCGTGCATTTTGGATACTGTAATGCGTGTTATACTGCCAAAAGACGGCTAAATAGTTAGCGCTCAAACCCAACTGTCGCAGTTTGAAGTTAAATGCTCTTTCTCCACTCACACTCTGCAATCTATGAATTTTCCATTTTTGCTAATCTTGTAATAAAATTTTTATTATATTTTCTTTCGTTTTAGAATTGTTTTTTTTTTATTTGTTTTTGGTAAACGAACACTCCTTTCGATAAGCAATTTATAGCCACTGTACATTAATACACAAATAAAATTTTGTAAGTACAGTTAACAAGGTATTTGCAATCAGTTAGCTGCGATCTTATCGTTTCTTTGTATTTCAAAAATGTTCTTATGGTTCTTTGTTTGTTTGGTTTGGAATGAATTTTATTTTCAGCCGATTTTCTTACGTACCATACACTTTAAAATTTCTTTTGATTGAGATACTTTCACCAGCGCAAGCAGTGAATTGTTGTAAGCAGCTTTTAATCTCAGCTGGAAATAATGGCTCGTCAAAGCTGTGTGGCGATCGAAAGGCAAAAAGTAAAAACCTGTTGGTAAACTCTAATGGGCTTTGCTCTTGTTGTGGAAAGAAACATTATTTGTTTGTATACTGTTGCATATAAAAATTAAATTTACAGAAAGATATAAAATATTCAGGTTAAACTAAAGCCAGCATGACAAGAAAAAATTACTGAGCTGACCAAACAACTGGCTTGGCAATTATTTAAGGTTCCTAAAAAATTTGGAGTTAGTGGCGGAACGCCTTTTGCAGTAAAATAGCTAATGCTTAAATTTGCTTAGATGAAGGTAGGCGAATCCGTAGCAAATTGAAAAAGCTATATTCAAAATAACTTTTTTAAAGAAAAAGCTTAACTGTTACTAACGATACTGTTATCCCTTGACTTTCGCTCTCGGCTAGTTAAATATGATATAATTATATTTTTATTTACTAGAATATGCAATTTAGAGCAAAAATAATGTTCAGTCATTATTCAAAATTGCATGCGGAAGTATAGATTTATTCGCTCAGTGTCATTGAGTGGTGAAACATTTGCTCACTGATTAGCTTTTAGCTCATACAACAACTGATCATATTGAGTGTCAAAGATCAACAACCCAAGACAGCTGATAATTGTTTGCGTTGCAAAAAAATACAAATGCAAAAATACAGACAATTTTGCATAAAATTACTGTCCAAACCATGTGTAGTTGTTTCTTTTTTGCTAACCCATTTCAGGCAAGTGGTGCAGAAAAAATTTAAAAGTTCCGGAAAGTGTTTATCACAAAATCAAATATGTTTACCTTAGAGAATGTTATAAGGACCCGCATGAGTATGCTCTTTTGCCTACTCAAATTTAATCGAGTGCTGAGGACTGCAAAAACTTTCCTCTCATCGCTTTTTTAATACTGCTTGTGAAAATTTTTTGGTGATGAACCTGTAATGTATAACTGTAAGCGGGGTGGAGCAAAATCTAATTTGTAAGAAACTAAAACAACGAAAAGCTGGACATTTCAGCCCACTGAAAGCAATACGTTTGGAAATAACTGAAAACGAATAAACAGTTTATCTCATTCAAAGATTTACTCGTCACTGTGCACTGTACTCCCAGTGATAAATGGACACTTTGACGTAACTAATGATTTCTTAAATACAACGTAGCTGCGAGCAAAGTCAATTACATTTGTTCAGACATGGACGCTTAAACACTAATGACATCTACCTTACTTAGTTAGCGATAATGAGAGTAGATATGCTGCTTATGATGCACCATTGTATAATTACCCAGATAAACTTATTAGAATGACAGCAAAAACGCTATTCCCATACGCTGTGAAAATGCAATGATGCCATAGCTTGAATTAAAAATCCATAAAGTTCAAAGTGGTAATAATTTCTAAACGGCGGAGAGCGAGACAAAATCAACGATAGACGAACGCAAAACAGTCAATTGAAAAAATCGATGAGAAAAATTACCAAAATCTCGCTGTTTGTTAATAAGGACTAGCAATTTTTTGCCTTAAACACATATGGTCTGTTTTCGTACTCGTTTTCTTTAAAGGATTTCTTTAGGCCGCGTTCATAGTTCAAGCTTGCTTTCATAGTTGATTCATAAAGCTGCTTTGTCGAGCTTTTTGTGGTCATAGTGAACGCTTATTCAACGCTTCACAAAGTAGGCTCTTGAGCTTATTGGTGTTTATAGTTTATAGTGGGAGCAAGCGAGATGTAAATATAAGCGATGAAATGCATTTAAAAAGTAGCTTTAGGCTCGGAGTCAGCTTAAACTATGAATACTTTGAGCTTTTTCCATATGATTATGCACAAAGGGGTTTTCAGCTAAACCTTTCAGCTCAGCTAAAAGCGTTCACTATGAAGTCGGCCTTACACATTCATTAACCTTGAAAGAGAAAAACAAGCAAAATGTCACTCTCGAAATTTACTCAAAACCATAGCTATTAAATAATGATTACTAATGGTAGTCATTAGTAATTCGATTATTTTTTTAAAAAAGGTGAAATAAGTGTTTAAGTACGATTCGTTTCTGTTTATAACCGCAATCTAATAATTACGATTACCAATAATCAAAAATAATTACAATTACCTCAGATTATGAAAATTATCAAAACGAATTAAAATTAATAAAGAAAAATAGTCCGACTACTTTTAGAAACTACTTTTGATTATTTAAATAATTTTTAAAAGTAGTCGGACTATTTTTCTTGATTACTTTTGATTCTTTTTGACTACTTATTTTCCTTAATTTCAAGTAATCGTAATTATTTTTTAACCGACTTCAAAAAGGAGGAGGTTCTCAAGTTGGTCACAATTTTTTGTCAACAGATAAAGATATTAGGTGCCGTAGTGCCCGTCTAAAGAAGTGGGCGGTATTCGACACGGGCGTGGCAATATAAGAAAAACTTTGTATATCTAATAATAATATTAACACTAGAGTACTGAAATTTAGTACAGAGCTAGGCACAATTATTAAAAGCTATGTTAAAAAAATTGGGCGTTGTTCGATAAAGGGCGTGGCAATATTGGAGAAAAGCTGAAGCTCGAATAATATTGACACTAGGGTACTGAAATTAGGTACAGGGGTAGGCATAATTATAAAGTTTACTGTGAATAAAATGGGCGTTGTTGGACAAAGGGGTGTGGCAATATAAGAAAAATACTGTATCTCAGTTAATATTGACACTAGGGTACTGGAAATTGGTACAGAGGTAGAAACAATTATTACAAATTATGGTTAAAAAAGTGGGCGTTATTCGATAAAGGGCGTAGCAATATAATACAAACGCTGTAACTCGAATAATATTGACACTAGGATACTGAAATTATGTACAAGGGTAGGCATAGTTATGAAAATGTGCAGTCAAGAAAGTAGCCGTCGTTGGACAAAAGGGCGTGGCAATATAAGAAAAATACTGTATCTCAGTTAATATTGACACTAGGGTACTGAAATTGGTACAGGGGTGGGAACAATTATTACAAATTAACGTAAAAAAGTGGGCGTTGTTCAACAAAGGCGTGGCAGAAAAACGCCGTAACTCGAATAGTATTGACAGTAGGAAACTGAAATTAGGTACAGAGGTAGGCATACTTATGAAAATTTACGGTCAGGAAAGTGGGCGTTATTGGACAACAGGGCGTGGCAATATAAGAAAAATACTGTTTCTCAGTTAATGTTGACACTAGGGTACGAAAATTTCGTTACAATAATGGGAAAAATTGTTATATTATCTCTAAAAAGGAAGAAATAAAAACTTTTTAACAAAAAAAAAAAACCAACTTCAAAACCACTACAAAGTAAAAATTAATTTTAAATTTCTTTTTACATTAATTCTTGGTCAAATTCGATAATTTATTTATATATAGTATTAAATTGAAAATCTTTTTATTATAATTTTTTTTCTATTTTGTATTATTATCATAAATATATTAATTTCTCCATGAATAAAACAAGCAAAATGTCACTCTCGAAATTTACTCAAAACCATAGCTATTAAATAATGATTACTAATCGTAGTCATTAGTAATTCGATTTTTTTTTTAAAATAGGTGATATAAGTGCTTAAGTACGATTCGTTTCTTTTTGTAACCGCAATCTAATAATTACGATTACCAATAATCAAAAATAAAATCAATTACCTCAGATTATGAAAATAATCAAAACGAATTAAAAGTAAACCTTTAAAGTCGGCGCTTATAAAATCAGACTTTTATAAAATAAACGCTCCGGCCTCAAAGGTTTTTTATTCATAGAGAAATTAATATATTTATGATAATAATACAAAATAAAAAAAAAATTTTATAATGAGATTTCCAATTTAATACGTATACATAAATAAATTATCAAATTTGACCAAGAATTAATGTGAAAACTAATTTAAAATTATTTTTTACTTTGTAGTGGTTAGTCGCGCTAAATTTTTCCTTGGGCTTAACTTAATAATAATAGTAAAGATTGTAGCTACAAGTAACCTTATTAAAATGCACTTTGATTTTTTTGTTTCCGATAAATTGGGACCAAAATATCTTGACACCAGCTGAAAAGGACTGCTTTTTCATGCCACCTATTGAGAAGAAGATGCATTTAAAAACAAACAAAAAGTTAATTAGAAATATTTTTTTATATTATTTACACTGAGAATAAAAACATACTTTAAAATTAAACAAAAAATTTGAAAATAGAAATTTAACGCTATTGCGTTTCTACAAAACAAAACTAGAGTAGTAAATTTTCAACTATAAACTCATTTATTTTTTTATAATTTTCTCTTACTATTTCTTTGCAATAACAAAAAATGCGTCGCTATCTGAGATTGAATTGCAAAATTATGTGCAGTAGAATCTTTGACAATAATTGCCATACAATTGAGACCAAACTGAAAAAAACCCCAATCTTACATTTGATTGTGTGAAATATTTTTTAAATTGTTTTTACAAATAATGAACATTAGATGAAATAGAAACTAATTCATTATTTATATATATAAAATATTTCAATATTTTAAGCCGCGAAAACGCGAAAAAATTAAAAAAATAGCATCGAAAAAATGGCGGTTTATTTTTATTGTTTTTAATTTAAGAACAATGTTTTAAAATTATGTTTTAAAATATTTGTTTTCAATACTAAAGTTTTGGTATTAAACAAATTTTTTAAACTGTAAATGTTTACTATGAAAGTATATTTAAAAATATTGCTTTGAAAAAAAACTTTTGTTTTAAATTTAACTGTACAAACATTTGAGTTTAACTTAAATGAAATAGTTTCATGCTCTCTTTCAAAAATAAATTCATTTAATATGATCACAGTTTCATTAAATTTTAACACATATTCCCTCAGGAAAATATTTTTAGTTTATATTTTATAGTCTTTTCATAATAAATGTTTTAAATTGAGTCTTTTTATTTTTGATCTACTCTGATCAAGATCTTTGTCGTGACCATAAACACACAACGGCTGCCATGTTGTGCTGAGTGTTTGTCTCGAAGCTCATTAAAATTCGTTTTTTTTCGGGGGTGGGAGTGTAACCCCCAAAACCCCCTGCGTAAGCGCCTGATATTTTGTATTGTTTTGTGTAATAAAAAGTATTCTTATCATTAAATGTAAGTATTATTGTATTATATATATTGTAAAAGTAAAAATTTCAAGCAGAAGTAAATTTATTTCTATTTACAAAATGCGTGAACTTAAAGACCAGCCCTCGTAGACCATATACTTGGTCTGTTGTGGTACTACAGGTGATCTACTCCTCACTTCTACTCTCGTAGGCACTGTCGTGAAACCAACCATTACTAATAATGCTTAAGCATTCTGTGTGATAGAGCGGAGCATGAACAGAGGAGATGCGATACCGTCTTCTTCTCTTCCCCATCCCCGTAACTCCTACAGAAGTCATTAGCAAGAACCCACTTTCTAAGAGCATGCCTGCCTATAAAACAGTGTCCTGTTATAATGCCTATCAATATGGAGAGATCTATCCTCGCCATTTGAGTAAGCTTCCTCGTGCATTTTTCAGCGAAACTGGGCCACACCTGTATAGCTGTATTGAAGGTAGTGCTATGATTCCACCTGAAATTAGCCATTTCTGTGGCATGTTGCCTTAAAGCCAGTTTGCATGACGCAAGTGGCATGCCTAAAGTTTCCATGTCAGGCAACACCGTTTCCGTTGTGTCTTTTGTAGCGAGCTCATCCGCTCTACAATTTCCATGAATTTCCCTAAGCCTCGGTACCAAGACCATATGGATGTCAAACTTATCAGCCATCTCATTAAGAGTCGAGCGACATTTAACAGCTGTTGGTGATGCTAGGAACACATCTTCAAGAGATTTTATCGCTGCTTGGCTGTCCGTAAAAAAGTAGATACCTCTGGTTGAGATTGACTTTCCTAGTTCGCTCAAGAATATTCGGTTTCCAGCTTAGCTTTCTATCCAAAATGACTCCGAAATATTAAGCCTCTTCCGCGCAGTGTGTAGCTTAGTGTCATCAAGATGCGGAGGAAATATGCGCGAAACTTTATACTTCCTAGTAAAAAGGACCAGTTCAGTTTTTTTGGGACTTACTCTCAGCCCACATCTTTTGACCCAACTATTGAGATCGAAGAGCGCACGGTTGCCACCTCAAATTCCCAAGAAATACCTTTTTCCCACAATGACAAAAATTAATAACTACGAAAATTCCCATGGTATAATATTGACAAATAAATCCCATCGCAATTAAAAGAAACCACAAAAAATCCCATGGACATTTAGAATAACCACGAAAAACCCACGCATTAATAAAACAACGAAAAATCCTTTTTTTAAAAAAAAAACCTTTTAAGAAATCCTATTTGCATTAAAAAAAAATGCATAAAATCCCTCGTCTATTAAAAATGACCACAGTAAATACCACGGACATAACAAATTGTCAAAAATGAAACAAAAAATTTAATTTTTATATATGAACTAGTATATTTCGTCGTGTGTATTTTAATTAATCTTTTACTAATAATAGCTGCGTTCCTTTTGCCCTAATATAATCGCGATAACAAATTTTCTCAAAGGAACGGCAAGAAAAACGACTCGTAGAGAGCACTACCGTTGCAGTCAAAATTAAATTCAAACAAGCAATCATGATACAATAACTATGAGGTGCCAAGAGAACGTGTGTCGTTCAAAACTGTTGTGAACTGTTATGGTAGCGATACCTTATTGAATGATGTTTTTCTCTGAATGTGTTTTACTCTAAACTTCAGAAAAATTGTAAGTTATTTAATTTAATTATTAATATTATGCAATTATATAAAAAATTTAAGTGCAATTGTTGGCTCCGCTGAATGCGTCCAATGTGTGTGACACACGCGGTTTGTTTTGTTTTCTTTTGTTTAGCATTCAATGGTCGCAGCTCGTGAAAAAATAGGTAGCTGTCATGGCTACCTAATAGTCATTGTATCAAACAAACAAATAATTCAAAAAATGAAATGACAAATCATAAAAATATACAGGTGCGGCATCTGTGTTTCAAATTTTTAAAAGGCTATATCACAATTTTATATGGATAGCAAAAATAATTCTATTTGTTATAGGATTATTATTTTTGTTTTAGCTTTGCATGCAAAAAAAAAATAATCTGAATTATTTTGAAGCGAATGGAACGCAGCTAATATTCAATAAAAATATTTGTTTACAACAGTCTTCATTTTTGAGATCTTAAGATTAATTTGATATGAAAACTAATTTTTGAAGGCACTTTAATAAAATATATATTTTTGTGTGAGTAAATATTGAAATAAAAAATCAATTTCAAGATATACCAATTTTGTACATTGATAAAAAATGTAAAAAAAATACTGAAACATATTTTCCCAGCAACATATTTATAGATTTCCCAGCAAACCAAAGTAACCTAAATCTTAAGAATTCGTTGCAAAAATCATATATAGAATGGTTGAGACGATTTTGTCAAAGAACAAAATATGCAAAATGTACGCTTTTATGTTTATATTTAAGCATATTTTAACTGAAAAATAAAAATAAATCCTTCAAAACAAAAAAAAAAAATATCACTAAACAAAAAAATTCCACGTGAATTAAAAAAAAACACACTCCATTAAAAAATTCCATGGGAATTCCCATTTCCCACCGTTATTAAAAATAACCACAAATGGGATTTTTCTCATAAAGGTGGTAACCGTGGAGATCGGTGAACCCAGCAGCTCCGAGAGAGTTTTAAGAAGCTTTCCCTGTGCAGCAATAGCTACGTCATCCGCGAAGTCGTTTTCATACTTTTTGATAAATCCTCTCATTTTGACAGATAATCAAGTTACTCTCTATTACTCGATATTTACTTGAAGCTAGTACGAAAACAGACCTTTTATTTAAAGTGTTTGTTAAAAAATAATAAACTTTATATAAAAATGTGAAAAAAGTTTGATGAAAATCGAAGATAATATATTTTTCTATACCTTTCAAACTTTTATAAATTTATTTTTATATGTATTTTCAAACAAAGTTAATCGAAATTATCCCAATATTTTCAAAATTTATCATCATCTTTCCAAATGCAAAAAAAAAATCCGTTTTCATTGTTTATTAAAGTTACTCGTTTTGTTTGGTTATAATGGGTAATTTTTTTGCTATTTGTTTTTTCAGTGTACATTTTTTTTACACCTCACGCGTGATTTGTAACATGTGGCAAAGCCAAAAATGACTATGAAATGGGCTTATCGAAAAATTGTCTTCAGCGACAAAGCTTATTTTTGACTCAATGGGTAGGTCAACTAACAGAATTGCCGAATATGGTCTAAAGAGCAGCCAAAAGAAGAATTCAGGAGCTGCCAATGCACACTGAAAAATTAAACTTTTGGTGTGGCTTGTGAGCCGATGGCATCTTTGTACCGTACTTTTCCAAAAATAATGAAAATGGCAACGTTACCGTCAATGGAGCAAGGTATTGTGCTATGAATACTGACTTTTTCCCAAAAGGGAAGAATTGAACTTTGTTGACATGTGATTTCAACAAGACGATGCCACATGCACCATATGCGCACGCGATACCATGGACCTTTTGAGAGTCGAGTTTGGTGAGCAATATAAATTTTTGCAGTCTTATAGGCAGAGGCTTGACAAACAATTTGGTACATAAATCGTCCTTTTAGGATGTATGGTTTAGGAGTTATGGCCAAAAAACGAAAAAAAAGTAGAAAATCACAAAAAATGACGTTAAAGGATTCTTGAAAAAAATATTTTTTCTAAGAATGCAGTCGTTTGTGGGTATTTTAATCACAAACATTTTGGTGCATAAATCGTCCTTGGATGTATGGTTTGGGAGTTATGACGAAAAACCACATGTTTTTGTCCAACTACCACTCCAAAAAGCGTTCTACAACTCCTAAACTACAAGAGATAGAGCAAAATGCATTTCAACAAAGAAGTAACCCCCCTTAAGAACGATGCCATGGTGATAATTTTGATGCATAATTCGTCCTTGTCAGAGGTGTAGTTGGATTTTAGGGCGAATTTTATGGCGAAAAAATAAAAAATAAAAATTCACAAAAAAGGACATAAGGAATTAACATGATGCATAAATTTGCAATTTCCGAGGATGCAGTCTTATAGGAAGAGGCTTGACAAACAATTTGGTACATAAATCGTCCTTTTAGGATGTATGGTTTAGGAGTTATGGCCAAAAAAATCACAAAAAATGACGTAGAAAACTAAGATTATTGAAAAAAAATATTTTTTCTAAGAATGCAGTCGTGTGGGTATTTTAATCACAAACATTTTGGTAAATTGTCCTTGTAGGATGTATGGTTTGGGAGTTATGACGAAAAAACCACATGTTTGGAGTTTTGGAGCAGTCCATTGGTCGCCAAGATCATGCGATTTGATCCCACTAGATAATTTTTTGTGAAGTCTCTCGTGTACACGGACAAGCCAGCCACAATTGCAGCGTTGGAAGACAACATTACAGATGCCATTGGTGAGATACCGGCCGAAATGCTGGAAAAAGTATGCCAAAATTTAAGCTGACGAATGGACCACCTCAGGCGTAGCCTCGGGCAACATTTACAAGAAATAATCTTTGAAAAGTAAATTGCAGGCATTGATGTATCGCTTTAAATAAATATTTTATTCACTATTGGAAATTTTCTGTGTTTTTGTTTAATTTTCAAAACCAAACGCTTTAAAAATCACCCTTTATATGGAAATGCACCGTCTCGTATGAGTGTCCTTTAATTCAAATCAAATTCATAAGCCACAGTGCAATTTCCTTATAAAATTAATTATTTATAGCATTTTTTAAGTTCTAAAGCATAGTACTTTGTTTGCTTGCGTGAAATTTCGCTGACAACATTCATTAATTTGTTGCGTGCAATTTCTGACTTAAATTTTGTTGCGAGGAAATTTCATATGATTTCTCTCTTTTTACTTCAAAATAAATAGGCAGTACAATTAAATTGTGAAAAAATGTTGCTCAGAAACATCTTGCAATAATTTCACGCAGCGGAACAGAGTACTGCTCTGACGAAAATGTTGTGAAATTTTACACGCTTGTTTCGCAGCTGTAATATTTTGTATACAGATTTGAGTGAAATTTCACACGAAACTGAACAGAGTACTATGCTTAAGCCCAAAAAATTAAATATTTAACAAATTTTTGTACTGGAGCGCCTTCTGGCGTACGTTTAATATTAAAATATATAACAAAAAAACGATTCCTGGACCTTTAAATTTTTAAGCCTAGTACTCTGTTTGTTTGCGTGAAATTTCGCTGACAACATCTATTTATTTGTTGAATGAAATTTCTGACTTAAAGTTTGTTGCGAGAAATTCCTATGGCAACGTTTCTCAGAGAGATTCAGAGAATATGTTGGGAGATATCATATGATCTCTCTCTTTTCACTTTAAAATAAATAGGCAGTACAATTAAATTGCCGTGAAAAAATGTTGCTCAGAAACATGTTGCGATAATTTCACGCTGCGGAACAGAGTACTGCTCTGACGAAAATGTTGTGAAAATTTCCACGCTTGTTTCGCAGCTGTCATATTTTGTATAGAGATTTGAGTGGAATTTCACATGAAACTGAACAGAGTACTATGCTTGAGATATCAATTGATTTTCTCAAAGTTGTAACATTGGTTTCTTATAGAGAAAACCCAAACTTCTATCTGGCTTCTGACATTGAATAATTGTTTTCTTTTTTGCAAATACAAAGTTTTTGAAATGATGATTTTTTTTTTTTAGTATTACATTTTGTCCCCATTTAACGCAGAGTCGGGACACTCTTTAATTTTTTTACCAAATCTCGTTCAAACATGTGGAACATTTCTTGCAATGTCGTCGCAAACATGTGTACAGTTTTCATGTTCGTTTTGAAATTTCAAAGCGATATTTTAGACGAATTCTACTTAATAGCAGAACTGGACTGAGCGATAATTTCAAATATCATATTATTGTGAAGAAGAATTACACTTCCTACTGATATGCTAGAATATCTGCTAACTTCAAACGCAATTAGCTGATAAGGTTTAATCTTTCTACAAATTTAAACAAATAATCAAATACAAGGCCAAAACTATTTGGAAGAGCTACTTAAATGTATAAATATTTTTAAATTTTTTTTAATTGAAATTTAGTTAGTTTGAATACACAGAATAAATACAAGTTATGGTCTTAATATATTTAAAACAGTTTTGATATTTTTAAAAATAAAAATTTAAATGTTTGTATTTTGCACCAATTGCTTGACATATCAAAATTATAGTTCTAGTTAAGAGAATAAAAAATTATCCAATTAAAAATATAAAACATTCAATTTTTGAATTCAACAAAAGTTTTAATTAAGCGCTCTATTGAATAAAAAAAAAAACAAATTAAAATAAAAGCACTCTTAAAGTTACACACTTTACAGCGCGTCTTTTGTATGAGTGTATTTAATAAATTGTGCGTATATCACTGAATGAATGAAAATTATTGTCAATTATGCAGTTTCTCTTACGATCAGACAGAGCAAAATAAAAAAATTAAATCCATAAAATTCCGCCACAACAACAGCAACAGAGATCAATGTTTCAATAATAAATAACTAACTGATGATGAGACCTTATCGGTACTTTTAGTTAAACACCCTCACAAACACTAACCTTAAAGTATGCAAGGTTAAGAACTTTATTAGGATTTTTTTTTTTGTAATATTTCACTAGGAACTAGAAGAAAAAGTTTTCTTATTCACTTCAAAGTGATGATAAGTGTTAAGAGCAATAAAAAATTTGCTTAAGAATGTGCTTTTTTTAATGAAATAATTAAGCTTCGCGATGTTATTTAAATTAATATAATCGATTTGATTACAATAAACACAAATCTACACTTAAACACTGACTCAATGATCGAGCAATTTATTTTTAAAATGCGATTTTTAAACTAGGCTTGTTATTGTTTGTGATGTTTTTGTTGTTCTTGTTGTAAAACTAGCGTACGCCAGACACGTATCCGTTAACGTCGCGTATTCGACTGAAAAAAATACTCAAATTGCAACAGAATACTAAATTTGCTCCATTATTAAAGCTGCTAAATTGTGACTCTTTAGCGATAAAAGCAGCATTTATATATTTATTTATATAGTATATATAAATATAAACAATAATAATGCTAATAGAGATAACAATTCAAGTATTAATTTGATTGAGCTCAACTCATTTGAGTTTTTTATGTTGCCTTTATTATGTTATCGAGTGAGTCTAGCGATGAGTTTTTTTAATTTCACACAAAATTTTATTTAAGGTATGACCTGCGCTTCAAGCCCACAAAAATAACAGTTTCTAAAATTGCTGTAGCTCAGTCGTTTTTCAATGTATCAACTTTTTTTACGTGAAAGTAGACGTAATTTTCTAACTTTTTTCGTACTTTTTTATGTTTCGATGTTTTTATATCCCCCTCCCCGAGCGATGAAAATGGGTACGTAAAAATGAGAAGGCAAACGGGGTGTCGTATCAAAATTCTGCGGGCGGCATTTTGTTGGTAATCACGTCAGGCAGATCCTGAACTAGGATATTCTAAAAATATAAAACATTGACAAAATGGCGCGATTTTAAAAAAGTTCAAAAATTAGCTGTTTTTATGGGGGTTTTGCCCCACCCCTCCACCGGTAGTAGAGTTAGCCCAATTATCCTAGTTCAGGACCTGCCTGACATGATTATCTACTAAAGCCCTGTGTCGGTGCATCTATTTGAACGTACACATACTGTGATTTATTGCATTGTTCACAGTTGACTGTCATCTAATAACACTTGAGAGTTTGATTTGCTCAACACCAAACGACCAAACGAAAATGATGAAATTTTGAAATAATAGGGTTGCCACCTAATAATATGTATTTTTAAGATTTTTAAACATCATTTATCAGTGTTAGGGGGTCGTTGATATCGAATCTGAAGTCAGAACTTTAAAATTCAAGATGGTGGATAGGGTTGCCACCTTCATTTTTTCATTTTTATGAATTCGGGGCTGGCAAAAAAAAATGATACACCAAAAAGGGGTCGCTGTATCCGAATCCGTGGTCAGAATTTCAAAATTATAAAATTTTGAAATAATAGGGTTGCCACCTAATATGTATTTTTAAGAGTTTTAAACATCATTTATCAGTGTTAGGGGGTCGCTGATATCGAATCTAAAGTTTCAATTTTAAAATTCAAGATGGTGGATAAGGTTTCCACCATAATTTTTTTATTTTTACGAATTCATTTTTATTTTAAAAAGTAAAAGCATCCTTATTATTTCAAAATTTTATAATTTTGAAATTCTGACCACGGATTCGGATTCAGCGACCCCTTTTGGTTATATCATTTTTTTTTGCCAGCCCCGAATTCATAAAAATGCAAAAAATGAAGGTGGCAACCCTATCCACCATCTTAAATTTTAAAATTCTGACTTCAGATTCTAAATCAGCGACCCCCTAACACTGATAAATGATGTTTATAACTCTTAAAAATACATATTATTAGGCAACCCTATTATAAAAAAATTACATTATTTGTAAATTTTGACAACGGATTCGGATTCAGCGACCCATTTTTACCTGAGGTTCGCACCAGCATCGCATTTGTAAAAATAAAAAAAAATACGTGGCAACCCTATTACCCATTTAAATTTTTAAAATTCTGACTTCAAATTCGAAATACACTGTAAAATAATGACGCGTGACCCATTTTTACCTAGTGTTCGCGCCAGCACCGTATTCGTTGTTTGATATAAATCATCTATTGCCAGTCAACAAGCTTTCGTTGCATAGACTGCAGTGAGCTCTCTGACAACGATATCTTAGATCAACAATATCAATGATCTGTTTTTTTATTGCTCTATCATGTTTTGTTCGTCTTCGCTGCAATCACACACATGATTTCTTTGCAGCAAGCAAGACAGTGCAGTGTAGTGTGAAATGAACAAATGTTTTGAAACCGGTTTTAAGTGCACCTACGCAGGGCTCTATTACCTACAAAACGCCGCCCGCCGCATTTTCATCCGACTTCTGATTCTCGAGAAAAACGACACCACAGTTTGAAAAAAGTGATTTCGAGAAAAACGCATTTAAAGTTTTATTACTCCACTTCGGCGCGAGTGTATATATCAGAGCCTGAAAATAACTTTTAAAAATTTAATTTTTTAACATGAATTAAATTGCGAGCTTACGATCAAGTAAGTTTTTAAGAAGGCAACAACAACAACTCCGTATAGAGTCAATCACTTAGCTGACTAGACAGTCTGTTTCGAAAATCACTACATTTTCCTCTTCAGTAGTCTTTGAGTGAATAAGTTGTGATTTGTTGTTGTTTTTGTTGCCTTCTTAAAAACTTACTTGATCTTAAGCCCGCAATTTAATTCATGTTATAATTTAATAGATCATTAAACTAATTAATTTTTTAAGTTAAGTTCGGCTGCTTACTATTTTATTTAATTAAAAAAGTTAAAAATTACTTATAACTTTTATTTATAAACATATAAGTTAAGAGTTGACTTTTACTTTTAAATATAAAAGTTTTCCCTCACTTTTAACTTTTAAGCTTAAAAGTAAAATTTAAGAGTCTCCAAAGACTATCATTTTCCGAAAACATTTTTATAAGTTTTTAAAGACTTTAATTTTTTAAAGTTATTTTTAAAAGCCTTAATAAAAGTCTTAAAAAAAAATAAACTGGCCATTTCAGTCCTTGGAAGGACTTTGACCTAGCTTCTATTGATCAATTGTGTTGTGCGTGATAAATGTTTGATCGCAAATGATCGAGAACTGGACCTACGTGTTTTATGCCGACTCCGAACGGCTTATGTTCTCAAGAAGCTTTACATGGCAATTTTTACTCTCTGAGGCTTGCCATTGTCTGCAGAGAGGTGACGACCGAACAGAAAAATTAATTCAATTGAAAAAACTTTCTGTCTGAGCTGGAATTGAACCCGGGCTACACCGGGGTTCTTTAGCTTAGGGGCCACGCACTCTGCCCACTAGGCTACGGTCGCCTAGTCTTACAATAATAAAAATGCGAAAAAAAATTCAAAATGTGTTTATTTATGATTCGGTTTCAGCAACCAATTTATTCCACTGATTGGTTTTGTTACTCTTGTCGACTATTGGAAAGATTCATATTGAACAAATAAATAACATACAATAATTTTTTTTAAAAGACTCTTTTTTTTGGATTCGTTCGGAGGTATGAAATCTTCCAAAGATACAAATACCCGTCCTATACGCATGCACGATTCACATTCTAAAATCTGCCCGAATCAGCCGGGACAGACAGAATGCACCTACGTACTAAAACATACCCCCTATTGGCAATTAGGATTTTCCACTAAGCACATTAATTGGCTTTTCAGCGGAATTTAAAAATTGAATATATATAAAACGCGTATTTAAGTATACTTGATTCTATATAAATAAGCAACATCGAATTAAATAATAGTAATCATCAATTTAAGGTACCCGATAAACAATCCAAAACACTAAACTCATTTTAACTGGTTTGCGGCCATTGTCCAACCCAAGGACCTACGTGGAAATGAGATAAATCTCATATCCGCCAAATACAAATCCCAATTAGTTGGATATGCATTTGGGCCAACGCAGACATAAACTTGTGTGAAAAAGAGATATACTCTGGCACACCAATCCAGGTGATAGTGTGAGTTCAGTCTAATTTCAAATCAGGAAACCACGTGAGCACGTAAATCTCAATTCGATTAAAAATTAAAATATTGAATAATTAAAAAGTAAGTTTTAAAAACGATTCATATTTGATGGTGCTTACTTTATAAAACATAATATCGAGACAAAAAAGAGAAACAGAACAATCTCAATTACCAATATCACATTGTTATAAAACTGCGTTAGGTATAATAGGATGAAAATAAATTGATTTAATTATTTAAATGTAATATAATTTTCCGTTTTAAGACGTCTACCGAATCAGAAAAATTGATCATGTTGAAGTTATCATTGAAATCACTGCACATACATCGTAAAGGTTCATGAAGAGCGTAATTAGAACTGCACTGACTCAACTTGAAAAACAGAAAATGTCTAGTTCCTCTCCTTGGGATGTTAAAATTTAGAGCTGAGATGAGATATTCCGAATTAATCTCGCCACGAAGTAATTTATACAGAAACATGACATTAAGCATCATTCTTCTGCTTCTTAGGGAAGATAGTAAAATAATTTTAAGGCGTATTTCATACGATGGAAGCATAATATTGGGGTTCCAACGACTATGACGTAAAGCAAAAAGTAAAAACTGTTTTTGAACGGATTCTATGGCGTCGATGTAGACATTATATTGTGGGTTCCATACAACTGATGCATATTCAAGAATTGGCCTTACGAGAGAGGTATATAATAATTTAGTAGTAAAGGGATCACTGAAATTCATTCATCTTTTAATGAAACCAAGGACTCCTCTCGCCTTATTTATCACCATATTAACGTGGAGACTGAAGCGAAGTTTTGAATCCATTATAACACCAAGATCGAGAAAACTGGAAACTATTTCTAAGTTAGTGTTATTTATAGTGTAATTTATGTTACTAGCAGATCTTCGCGAGAATGTCATTTGCTTACATTTTTTTAAGTTGAGATTTAATATATTTAAGCTACACCAGTCCACAAGTCTATTTAGATCAGATTGTAAAAGATGTCGTTCTTCGGGTGATTTGTAACAAAGAAAAAGTTTCACGTCGTCAGCGTACATTAAGACGTTACAGTGTTTTATTACCGAAGGAAGATCATTAATGAATAGTAAAAATAAAACCGGTCCAAGATGACTGCCCTGAGAAACGCCAGAAGTGACCGAAATACTTTTTGAAAGAGAATTCTTATATAAAACCTTTTGAGTACGTCTAGATAAATACGAATTTATCCAATTTAATAATGTGACAGGAAACCCAATAAGGTGGAGTTTTTTCAAAAGAAGATTATGATTAACACTGTCGAAAGCTTTGCTAAAGTCCGTCTTAATAACATCAGTCTGCAGTCCCAAAGTAAAACCATTTATAACACGCGTAGTAAACTCTAAGAGGTTTGTTGTAGTGGACTTACCCTTCAGAAAACCATGTTGAAAGACAGAAATGGTGGAAGACACGGAGTGGGTTAATTGGTTATTCAGTTATGATTTTCTCAAATAACTTATAACTTATATAACTTAAAAAGACTTATAAAATAAAAATATCAAAAGACTCTTAAAATTAACTTTTTTGAATAAAAGTCTTCAAAGACTTTTAAAATTATTTTTATAATTTAAAAATCTTCAAAAACTCCTAAGTTTGATTTTATTTTATAAAAGTTAAAAATAACTGTTTAAAATAAGAGTTATTAAGTGAGAATTAAAAACAAAAGTTATAAACAACTCCTATTTGATAACTCTTACTTTCGACTATCAATAATAGCTGTTATGTAATAAAAGTTTTTAAGACTCTTATTTCAGAGACTTTTTGTAAAAAAGTCATAACCTCTGGTATATATGGACATTTCCAGAAAAAAGTCTACCGTGACCAAAATATTAAAACTTATTAAAAACTTATTATTTTATTATATCATTAAAGAGAAACATTTTAATTTTATAAGTTCCTGCAATTTCTACATAAATTCATTAACCATGATGATCAAATCGTCTGCACTGTTTCACAAATGTAGTTTTTCTTTTTCGTAAATGTTTCGTAAGCTTTTTTGTTTTAGTAAAAATGGAACGCATTGGCTAGTGATAATGAAGAAATGGTTGAGGCAAGGAAAGGATAATACATAATATTTGTTTTTTAATTACTTAATTACATAATTACTTAACTACAAAATTACTTAAATACCCAATTAAACTGCAATGGAAATTAAACGTAACGCCAGTAACATAACGCCAGATCAAATTTCCTAATAAAAAAAAAAAACCAGAAAAGATTTTTAAATTTGATCACTTGGAAAATAAACTTATGTTATTGTAAAACCTTCTAAAAAAAGTTTTATACAAAAAGTCTTGCCCAATTCAGAGAGTTTTGTAATCCAAGTCTGAAATCACTTCCGTTTTTTGTAACGTAACGCCAGAATATATTTTTACTTATATCTTTAGATCCTTAGGGTTATTTGCTGTCATTGTTTTTACTTAATATAGAGCTACTTAATTACTACACAAATATAAAAAAAACTTTTTAAAAATTAGACTTTTCCATTCTAATTTTTTAATATTTATTCGTACAAATTTGGCCAGTTTGGAAATGCCCATAGACATATATAGCTCTGTAACTCCAAAAATAATTCAAATTTTAAAAAATCCTTTTAAGGCATTATTTTTGATGGTTTTTAGAAGACATTTCTGAAAATAAAAAAAAAATCCAAAAAATTTTTTAACCGCAGGTTATAACCTTAAGTTATAATCGTCATTATTTTTGTTTCTCTAAATATTGTAGTTATACTGTATATCAATGTTAAAAGTGTAATTTTTATCAATTGCTGCTCATTTGAAGTGGAACTCTTGTGGCATAGACATTATCTTACTTTTGAGCGATCTCTTTAATTTATTTTGCCAGTGTTGCCAATAATTTTAGCCAAAATACAGCAAGGTACAAAACAAAACGCTTAATTTTGGGGGAAAATTTTTCCCCATTAAATACAGAGATCTCGTAAATCTTTTTTGTTTGTATTTTGCGATGGAGAACAAAAAATTCGGTAGAAAAAGGGGACTCAAAAATAAGAGAAACTCTTTAAAACTACCAGGTTGTTCAATATGGTTCTAGAATCACGAATTGATGGCAGTAGTACGACCACCATTTTATTTTTCTAAAAGTGGTACTACTTTCTTATGAACACGTGTAAAGTGTCATGTAGATCTGACAACTCAGTCTTTTATTTTCGTTCACAGTAGACGTGTTACTGTATGTTTTTAATATGGAAAAAATCAAGTACTGTGCAGTGATAGAATTTGTATTTTTGAAAGGTGTACAACCAAAAGAAATTCATGAACAATTATTTGAAGTTTAAAGGGACTCTACACCTTCACTTGCAGCAGTGTAAAACTGGGTTGCTGAGCTGAATGGTGAAACCCTCTACGCGCTCTAAAATTTGTCATTTTTTAACAGTGTTTTTAAAGGTTTTTTTTTATTTTTTTATTTAAAAGATCAAAGAACCAAGGCAAGCCCCTTACATGAACAAGGTTTGGTCTGTGATCTGAATGGAAAGGGATAAATTTATTTAGAGGAATTGATTGGAACAATACGTGAATTATTGATTAGGCGAAACAACCGTGAAAGACAATTTGAATTACTTTTAACCGAGGCTAGTGTTATGCCTTAACCTCGGCAAGCATTTCCAGCTCTTAGTTCTTCCTGTCCTTTAATTCCACATTTTCCACAATTAAGTTGTGGATTTTTAGTTTTCCATAATTCTTAAATGTAGGAATGAACAAAGAAAGTGAAAAGAACCATGCCCGAGCCCGGATTCGAACCAGGGACCTCTGGGTTGATAGTCTAGCGCACTCTCCACTAGACTATAAAGTCCTACAAGGTGATAAAATAGTTGGATCATTTTAAAGTTCTAACATAATTTTATTTGATTTTTGGAAAATATAAAAAAACATTTTTTTTTTTTGACAAAAAGGTGACTCAGTGAACTTTTTCATCGGGATTCTCTGGTGCGATGTCCAAAAGTGCTGAAGCTGTCACATTATTTATATTGATCAGAAAAAAAATATTGTCTTTTTCTAATACATGCACACGGGTGCATCTAAACCTAAAAATATGATAAAAAAGTATAAAATTAAAAATTTAGTACTCTCTTTAATTCATACTAGTATTGCTCGTGGTCTAAAATCAACCAACTGTGTGTAAAACAGAGAACAATGAACACTAACGTAGCGTATGTTAAGGAACTGTAGCGTAGATTTGAGAAAACATAACATTAAAGATGCATAGAGTGGACAACAGTACTCATTTGCCATTTTTGAAGCGGTGAAGTTTATGTAAGTGAATCAAAACTTAAACCATTTATTGTACTATTATAGCATAAAAATAAACACAAACTTTGTCATTCTGAAGCTTTATTGGAAGACCTACTTTGCAAAAATTTGTCCAACGAAGTTAATATCCCCCCCGAATTAACATCAAGAAGGGGTACAGTGTATGAGCTGGTTCTTTTATTATTCCTGCTAACATTTCTTCTAAACATATTCACCCCTTTCAGTGCCTTTTGGGACCCGTACAAAAAACTCAATAAATGATGAAAATTGCCGAAAACATTTTATAGATGCTACTACCTTTGAGGTGAATCTTATAGAAGTCAAATGTATACGAAGGTTATATTATGTTGTCATCTTAAACATTTATTTTAAACACCTATGGTTTAAAATAAATCATAAATGTTTAAAGGATTTAACATTAAATGTACTAATGCTCTGTTCCGTTGTAGGTGGCGGGATTGAGCAGGTACTTGAGATGGAAATAAATGAATTTATTTTCTGGACCAAAGCTGCGGGGCAATTTTATGGCTTAGCATTTTTCGGCAAACAAAATTAAGTTCAAAGTTGTTTCTTCTCATGTTTGCAACAGTACCTTTGGAATGCTAAATGATTTGTTTACCTCCATTTATAATAAATACTAAAAATGTACGACAGCTTTCGTTCTTTATGGTATGAAAAAATATATTTATATATAGCTTTTGATTGGTAAGAGATATTAAGGAAAGTTTTTACCCAAATTATCTTGGTAGGTGTATTTTTTTATAAAAAATATAGAAACCGCATATTAAAAAAAATTTGATTTCGCCAAAAAAATTCAGGCCCCAATACCAATGATTTTTAATCACATAAACTGTTTATTATGTTTTGTGTCAAAACGAAGTAATTTTTTAGGATAAATGATATGTCATATGAAAGAGATATGTGAGAAATTAAAATGAAAAAAAAAGAAAAATAAAACAAAAACAACTTTTGACCTATTTTTCACCTATTCATCACCTATTTTGACCTTTCAGTCAAAGAAAATTTAAGGGAAAACGATTAGAAAATAGCGAAGATATTTGCTTACAAAATAAAAAATTGATTTTTCAATAGGTTTTTTCTCCTTCTGCAGTTTTTTCTTCTCCTTTAAAAATTACGTTGTACTAAAAAAATCTTTAGTTTCCAAGATATTGCAATAGTCTTATCGAAAGAAAATAACGGAAATTTTTTAACATATTATTTGTAAAAAATATTACCCAAAATGTTTTCGTGTACCGTAATTTTTTTTTAACCAACAACTTTTCATGCAAAAGCACTTTATATTGAGAACATTTATAGTTTTCTTATAGCTTAGCTTTTATTTAAAAGCCCTATTATTATTTACAACCAAACTGAGTTGGGTTGTCTACAGCTCAACTCAACTTAGCACACCACTGGAATATTTGTTGGTATTATGGCTTACAACCATTCTAAGTTGAGTTGTATGGAATGCTTTCAAAAATTGTAATAGAATTTAATGCAATTTTGACAGTCGAATATATACAAAAACAGTTTTTTTCATTTTTACTGTTTTATCTATTAATGCAATTGAACAGGGTTTAAAGAAAGAGTTTCAAAGAAAATCTTACAAAATTTTTCAAAATTTCTATTTGGTTCTTTGTTTGTGTTTTAATGGCATTGAGACGCTCTTCCTCAATGCTGTGTACTTTGGTAAATCGCCCACGGCTGGGATTTGGAACAGTTTGGCTAGGTTGTGAAGATTGGCTAGGATGAGTAGGCGATCGGTGATGCTGTAGAGATGGACTTGTATATGTAGGAAAAGGGCTTAGATGTGCAGGGTTAGAATGCGCATGAGATCGGCTAGGATGCGCAGGAGATCGGCTTTGATGTGCAGGAGATTGGCTGAGAAGAAGTGGAGATCGGCTTGAGGTTTGAGCACATTGATTGGGCAGTTGGCAGTTCAAGTGGTTAAAATCATTTCCCCTTTAATCAGCATTTGAGGATTGAAATGTGAAAGTGTGAAATTGAAATGTGAAAGGTCTGCCTGGCGATGTTAAAGTATTGTGGAGTTTAGTCAAATCGGCAACACTTCAAGTTTAGTCAAACTAATCTCTTGTGACGGACCTCCTCCTGTTGCGGAAATATTTTTTTTTTGTTTACCAAATTTCTTTTCAAGTTGGTCTAGTTGTTTAATAATATTTATTAACAAAATAATGTTTTTGCAAATTTTTCTTTTATTTATTTTACTTATAAACAAACCCTTTGCCATTCCTGTGGTGAGCGTGTTGGAGGCCCGATGCTATTGAGCTCAACAGTAAACTTATCCCAGAGCTCATTGGTCAGATGCTTGCTAGATTCAAAAATGCCCTTTTACCCTAGTCACATCTGGATACTTCTCTCGCAACGAAACCATCCTATCAAATTGTTTTTTGGTAGTTGCTTTCTTAAATTTTATTTATATTAATTAAAATCGGTTTTTATTAATAATTGTTGCAACTTATTGTACAAGTTATTTGCCACTTTTCCTTCATAACACAACCAGCAGACAACCTCACAAATGCCGTTGTAAAATTTTGACACTTGACACAACCACATTCAAGTTCGGTTGTAACTCATAATGCCAAAAAGTGTACATACACAACTGGAAAGACAACTTTGCAGTTAGAAGTTTGGTTGTGTTGTAAATCATAATACCGATTTTTATTTGACAACTCAACTTTAAGCAAAGTTGTAAACCATAATAGGGGCATAAAAAAGCTCTTTTTACGCTCATATTTCAGGTCGAAGGTCACCAATCTAAAATTCAATCCTATTGTCCGAGATTCTTTACCCATACCTTTCATCTGATACCTCGTTCACTACTCTACCTCTGCCTAGCCCTGAGATTCCTTGCTAGAATTAATATAAAATTTCAACGTTAATATTTCGGGTCAGAGGTCATCAATTTAAAATCTATCATGATTTGGCACATCTATGGTGCAGTACCTTTCAATGATATACGTTTCATTGACCTTATTCTAAAATAGGAATATAATTCTAAAAGAAATTATTTCTTGAGCTGTAGAACTTTGAAAAAAATGTAAAGCAACATTTTGAAAAATTAAATGTTCATCAATAAAAATCATAGGGGGTAGGTAGCTCATGAATTTCGATGATAGAAACTGTTTATTGAATTATGTGTCAAAATGAGGCAATTTTTGCAAATAAAGTTTTTTGAAAACAATATAAAACATTGAATTAATGATATAAGGGTTAATCTTTTCTTATTTCTCCAAAGTAAATGACTTTGAATTGATCTTTCAGACAAAGAAAATTTGTTGAAAATTGATTAAAAAATGGCTGAGATATTTGCTTGCAAAGTCAAAACTTAAAATTTCAATAGTTTTTTCCATTCTGAGGCGATGGCCTTGCTGCAAGGAAATACGTTGTACTGAGAAGATATATTGTAAATTTTTCGAGATATCTAAATAATTTTAATGTCATTTTAAAGGGATTTTTTTAACATGCTATCCGTGGAAAATATTACCAAGAAAACTTTCCTATACCGTTATATTCCTCAACCAACGACTTTTCATACAAAAATATGTTGTACTGAGAACATATATAGTTTTCGAGATATCGCTTTAATTTTTATGTCAAAATAACGGACATTTTTCAGACTTTACTATTTGTAAGAAATTTTACCATCACAATATATATTCACTCTTGTTGTATAAAAAAAATGCTAATTGTGATGGCGCAAAATGTCGAAAGTATTTTTTGCACACCTTATCAATGTCTAAAATTCCCTCTTACATTATATTTTTCCATCTGTTACAGTTTAGCTTTTGTTTAATAAATGCTCTTTTTAAGCTCATATTTCAGGTCGAAGGTCACCAATCTAAAAAGTAATCATACTCTGCAGCCAGATCTTTCATTTGGCACCTCATTCACCATTCTATCTCTTCCTAGCCCTGAGATTTCTTACTAAAAATAATACAAACTTTCAACGTTAATATTTCGGGTCAGAGGTCATAAATTTAAAATCTAAAATGATTCTTCTATCGGAAAAGTGTACGACAACATTTGATGTTTGCCTATCTATATAATATATATAATATTGCCCATATAATATAAGATTTCATGTTTATACTATTTTTTCGACAGACATTTTGTATCCTCAGAAAGTAGTTTTTTTATACAAAATCTTTAAAACTTTAGGTTTATCCTATCGATAGTGATATTCTGAAAAGCCACACACAAAATTTAGTCAAATCGATTCATAACTTTTTAAGTTACAGCACGAGCAGTTTTTGAAAATAGTTTCGAAATAATCGCATTTAAAGTTTCAGTACGATAAAACGATTAGTTTTAGAAACTTACATATATGTGCGATAACTCCGTTAAAATTTAATTTTTTAAGTTTTTCTCTGGCCAGTTTATTATCAATATATTATGTATTCGAAATATCACAAAAATAAATCGAATATTCGAAATTTCTAAAGGGTTGTCCCCCTTAAACGTGGTTGTACAAGTCTTGAAGACGATCTCCACGTCAAGGACGTAAAAAAAGTGCGTCAACACCAGAAATCTAAGTAAAAATCAGCGGCGGATCCAGAAAACTATTTCGGGGGGCGGGGTTTAAAAATATTTATGTACGTTATATGCATATTCATAGCAGAGAGGGAAGTGAGGAATTTCTAGGAGACCCTCATTTTCTTCCAGAAGATCCGGAAATCAGTTGTTCAAATTTTTTAAAAATAAAGCGAAAATCGATTAATTTTTCAACAAAATCAATAAGCATTTAAGTCAAATATAAAAAATTTTATAGCATTGGTTTGTTTAAATCGAGAATATATTGCTCCCTGTTTCTTTTTGAAGATAACGGTGTTTTGTTGCACTGTGCTAGCTAAGCCCAAAAAGAAAAGAGTAGAGAGCAACATGAGAAACTCTCGCAACACAAACGGGAAGATTTCTTAAAAAATGTACACTTTAATATATATGAAATCAATTATTAAGGATTAGACTTCAAAATATGCTTTTAAATAAATTGTTTTCATATCACATAATTAACATAAATTTTGTATAAAATTGTTTTATCGATCCATTTCGATCCATTTTATCGATATTCGATTTTTTGCGCTTATTTCTACTTTTAAAGGTGAATAAAATAAATTTATATGAATTCGAACTGTTTATTACGACAAGACAATACTACTAAAACTTTAAAAAAAAATATCGCGATTCTCTCACCTACATAATTTTAAGAGCCTCATAGACTGAGTAGTTTTAGTGTCACAAGTGTCATGGCAATATTAATTTGTATGCTATAAAAAGAGTTATTCTTAAAATTAATTCGCAGTTGCTATGAATTAATAGGGGTATTCACAATGTGGTGTATTTGCCCTTGTATTGTGTATTTTTGATAAATTTGATATTTGTAGTAAATTTTGTAAAATAACAAAAACAAATGGTACAGTATTCAAAATACATCCTGTGGCAAAAATACAACGATGGAACCTGTTGTAATCTTTGTAAATTTCGTTGTGTATTAGATAAGCTGGTCGCAAAAACATTTCTTCTTAGCATGGAGGAAGCCACCGGCAACGCTGTGAGTTTACTTAATACAAATTTATGTATAGGCATGTTCTGCATTCCACATCCGAGTGGAAGTGAAAATAAAACATAATTTAATTCGATATTTGGTGTTCTACATATAACTTTTTCGTTTTATATTTTATTTAATTTAATAATATAATTGATTGTATAAGCGAAAAAGTTATATATAGAACACCAAATATCGAATTCAATTATGTTTTATTTTCACTTCCACTCGGAAGTAGAATGCAGAACATGCCCGATAATTTAGTGTTTCGTTTAAATTTTTGTATGATATCCTTTACTTAAATGATGATTTAAGTTAATATTTTCAAATAAAAGAACATAAAAGATCAGCTTATTTAAAAAAATACAATGCTTTAGTTAAGGCTCGTTCACAATAAGTTATAAGTATTGTAAATTTTGTAAAAAGTTATCACAAATACAACACATCGTGAATACCCCTAATATATATTGAATGAAATATAAATTTATGTGAAATTCGGAGCATTTAAGAATCCGAATTTTTGAATCAGAGTAGCACTTTTACATTCAGAAGATCAAAAAATTGGCAGAAGATCAGGTTATTTCCATCCCTGGTGCATAGTATATTTTTTAAGTAAGTAATCAGTAAATCAAATCGACTGTGTCTTAGACTATAAAATTATATTAATTTTTCTTGGCTTTTTCGACATAGTTTCGATTACATCTTTTACAAATTACATATTGAGGCCGAATAGCCGAAACTGACAAAAAGGGCCGAAACTGGCAGTAACTGAAACCGAATATTCGGTCGAACACTAGTGGTAACCGCTAGGGTTTCTGAAAAACAGTCGTTTTTTCAAACAGCTATTTGCTGTTTTATAATTTTAAAAAACAGCAGTTAATAGCTGTTTGACGGTTTAATGCCTTATAAAAGATCAAGTTAAATTTGTCCATATAATAAACATGATTTTATCGAATGCTTTTAATTTTAATATAAATTTTATTTCTTATAATAATACTTCACAAATACAAGTGCTGATATTGACTTGTCAGAAAGGCTTGATCTTATTTTTGTGCCTAAATTAACACACATTGAAAACACTCTTTCCACTTCTGTAGATGTTGGGTTAATAGTTAATATTGCTTCAGAAAACTTCTAAATATTTTTGTACGATGACTTGTGCTTTTAAAGAAAATAAACTCAGACTTTAACAAATGAAAATCGGCTTCTCCAAGAGCTACTCCTGGTGATTAATTTTTCTGAAGTAATACACAAAGTTTTTATTGTAGAGTTAGGCCTTTTCCACACTTGGTCAACGCTACTTCAACTCAAGTTGCTAGCCTGTGTGTTTATCCGGAACCTTCAGCTTAAGCAACTTGCATGCAACAAGTTGTCGACATGTTCTCAACTTTTTCAACGCAATGCGGCTTTCCGCAATTTCTATCGGCGACTTGTTGCATCAGTTTGTTTGTTTTGTGAATTCAATTATTTGTAGTGCAGTACTTTATTTATTAATATTGTCTTATTGTACATCTTTATTTTACTGTTATAATAAGTACGTTTGCATAATGCCACTTATTTCATTTATTAATGTTTTTTAATGTTTTACATATCTTGCATAACTTTTGAAGCAAGTCTGAAAGCATTCGGTTTATAGTTGCATTGCTTTTCAGCTTTTTCGCTGTTGCGTTGAAGTTGCGTTGAGCAAGTGTGGAAAAGGCCTTAGAATTCCATAAGTTGTGGAATTAACTATCGGCAGTTGTTTCAGTTATTTCAACATCAATGCTTTCAACTAATCTCATTTGCTTCTCATTTCGGCAAAATGAGTTTGAAATTCAAATTAGAATTTGTATGGGAAATGAGCCAATTTCGCATCTCATTTGGAATTTTTGGCCAAAATGAGCAAATAAGCTTTTGAGTGAACGTACTATAATTGGTAAGAAATGAACTCAAACATCGGTATTAATTTACAACTATCTGTAACTTAATATGGATTTTTTCTTCGAATTAAAATTTAAATAAATGAAAAACAGTAAAAAAAGCATTTCAAAAACAGCTGTTTGCAGTTTTTCATTTTCTTAAAAAACAGCTGTTTTGCTGTTACTGCTAAAACAGTCCAGAAACCCTAGTGACCTCATTTGGGCGTCCAGAACGTTTGGCGTCACTTGTGCTTGTACGACCGCATCGGAATTCAGTAAACCACTTGTGAGTCATTCCAATCGATGGTGCAGAGTCCCCCATAGTATTTATCCAGACTTTCCTTAGTTTGGCTGATGGTTTTTTTGCGCAAAAAATAATGCTTGATGAGCACACGATATTCACTTTTTCCATTTTCGCCAAAATTCACAAGATTGTCTGCTGTCAATGGCTGCCAAACACAAACTAAGCATCGCTGCGAGCTGAAATTTTAACAGTAACTATTAACAGATGATAGTTGACAGGATCAGTGTTGCATTTAAAGTTACAACGCGAGAAATTAAAAACTTCACTATATTCTCAAATTGCCTTCGTCATATATTAGAAACCACTTTTTGCCTTTAGAAATACCTTTAGAAATGTATATTTTGAAAAAAAAATATTTCGGTTCATATTTTATTAGCAAAAAAATTTAACGATTTTATTTTAATTCAGTTTTGATTTAAGCCCTGTTTCAAATCCCATACAAATTAACAAGACGCTATAAAATTTTTTCGAAAACTGTAATATAAATATTTATTTTGTTCAAAAAAATTTTTTGTTCTTTGAAAGGACGATTTTTCTAAACCAAATTTTTTCTTGTTAGTTATTTTTTGAACAAAATTATTTTTTTTAATTTTCTTTCTGCCTAAATTTGTATTTTTTATTTTTTGCTCTTTTTTGATTTCAACCCCTGATTATAATAATTATTATTTTAATTCATTGACAATTATTTTCTGAAATCATTTCGAATATTTATCAACAAGTTAGAATAAATGTTAATTTTAGTATGTATAGCCGATGACAATTTGATATAAATTCCATTTTTGTGTTATTATTTCGCAAATTTATCAACAAGTTAGAATTAATGTTCATTTTAGTATTAATAGTCGGTATTAATTCGAGTTTTGTGTTATAAATGTACTGATAACGATTTAGCAGTTGTTGCTTTGTATTTAAGTTATCATGCATGATAGCTACGGTGACCATGTTTTTCAAATCAAAATTAATTATGAATTTCAAATAATAACACAGCGTGACGTCTGGAAAAGCACAACTTGATAGAAATTCTTAAAAAGGGACATGTTGAGAGTCCATCGCACCTGGTCAGACCTCTCAGTGTCGTCACAATTTTTTTTATTTATTTTTGTCGACATTCATCGAATTTTTACAGCCTATTTTTGTGCCTTTCTGGAAATGAAAAAACAAAATCCACTTCTTTGCAGTAGAATTTCATGTAAAACAAGGCTATGCAAAAAGAAATCCAAAAAAATACAAAATGAAGCGAGTAGCGCAGCAAATTCTTGTATCTTTCTTTGTAGAAAAAAATTGGTGTTTCTATCAATTTTAAATTGCTTATATAAGTATATATAAGTATATACAGTACGACCTCGCTCAACGCAACCCTCGCTACACGCAACTCCACGATAATCTCAACACCCAAATTGTACGCAAAGTATAAATTGCAACAAAGTGCAGACCAAAATTTCCCAATTTTTAAAAAAATAAATTGAATAAAATGAAATTATGTTTCTGAACAAAAATTTTTCGATTCACTTTAATTTGAATGTGTAGAAAATGCATATTTTTTTTTTGGAAATAGGTCTATTGGCCAATATACAATTTTTCCTTGGTTTTTGCAATAACCTCAGATTGCGCAATTGGCTTGAATTTAATTGGTTGCGTTGAGCGAGGTCGTACTGTATATATAAGTATAAACAATTTTGAGAAATATGCTCGTTTAGAAGTTTTTTCCGACTTTTTTGTGACTTTTTTTGGATACATTTCGATACGATTTCGACTTCAATCGCCATAACTACGCCGTTTATCGTCCGATTGTGGGCGTTTAATCACCGTTGGAAAGGTAATAAAATTCCGTACCGTAATCGTACTTATACATTTTTAAACAAAGTTAACCCATTGAGGACGGGCAAAGAGATCCTGGTCTTCAAAACGTTTAATTGGTACCGTAACTATTTTTTTATATTTTTTTTTTATTTTTCCAAAAAATTAAATTTTATCAAAACCGGACTATTTTTGTTAACGTGGCAGTCATTTGAACCAAAATTCAACAAAATAATCTTAATTTACCAAACATTTAAAAAAAAATTTAAAATTTTTAATACAGACAGTACCTAATAATTTTTAAACTTTATTTTTGAAATTTTTTGTTTTCGACAATTCAAAGAAACAAAAAACTTGTCCATACAAAAAGTTTATTTTTTGCCCAAAGAAGGCACTTTTTAAAAAAATTTCATCTATCCCAAGGGTTTACACATCGTGAAATCCTTTCGTGGAGAGTACTACAATGAGCAAAGGAATATTTTAGACCAAGTTTATTAAACACTTTTTTCGACCCGGTCAAATGCACAGTCCTTAAGATTTTAAGAATTTCCGGGCCCATTTATCGTGGTCAAATCGGTTCTAAATTTTGTACGAAATGTTTTATGCCTAACAGAAGCTAATTTCGTTTTGGTAACGAAAATTTAGTGAAGCTTAAAGTAAGGTACGGTCTTATATACATATCGTCGTCCGGGGATTCCTGAGCTCCATACGCCATTTTGACAATTTAGAGTTAATGGTTTATGATACCAAATTTTTTCAATTTGCTCTCGGTTTTTTCCTATCTTTTCAGATACTGAGATGCTTAGTGTTAATTTTACTCTATCAATTTAAACAGAAATTTTTGGTGACCTATTTACCGTACCATTAACTCAAATAGCGTATGGAACAAATAAACCCCTGGACGACGTTTTATAGAAGCTTTGTGGAAGCCTGAATAAAAAAAGTTCCCCCCAGAAAAGCAGCCGACCTTTATTTCATTAAGTAATATTTTCTTAATATGAAGGAATTATTTTTTAAAAATATTTACTTAAATATATCATACATTATTCATTCTTATAAATAAAAACCAATTTTGTTAAATTTATTGAATTTATTAAGAAAAAAAAACAGCAGACATACATGTTTCAATAGATATTTTAATATAAAATATTATAAACTACAAATGGAGATATGAAAATAAAAAACACAAAAACAACTATGACTTTTTTTAAATCAAATATTAAGTTGTACATACAAACAATGGCGCTATGCGACGCCGATTTGAATATCACGAACTGTCAAAATCTTTTCAAATAAAACAATAAAAAATTATCTAGGCCTAAAATAACTTAAGCCTACAAATATACAGAAGTACATTTTTGCATAAAAAAAAATTAAAACTAGACGCCCGAACTTACGATTACGAGTAAATTACAGCCTAGATAAACTTTGGCACAAAACTTGACAATACCAAGTGCTTAAAAATAGTCATACTTAATATCAAGTATAAAATTTACACTTGCTATGTACATACTTCAGTTTATTATTTATATTTCAGTGTATTTTCGCTATGGAATGTAGGGATAAACATTTATGATTTGTTTTTAAATTTATTTTAAGGTGGATCTAGTTTTTATGGAGAAAAAAACAAGTAGCCTTTGTTTTTGGGACATTGCTTAAAACTCTGTGTTTTAACGTAAAAAGACGCAATCCAAAATTTCAGGACGATCTTTTCTTCCCAATTTTTCATTATTTTATCAGTTTGTTCTACCTTAATATCTTTAATTGAGCTAAAAGAGGATTTAATTTAATATCTATAAGATCTCATCTAAAAAAGCTTCCAAACACCGAGGTAGGTTTATAAATTTTCAAGATTAGCTAGGACTTATGAAAAATTACCCAATTTTACTGAAATTTTATGTTGACTGTATATTTAATTCGTATGTAAAATCGCTATCTGATTCAGAAAATCAACACTGTTTTAAGTTATGTCTCGTAGTTTTTTAGATATCGTGCAAAGGCCAAACAAACAGCTGCCGAACAAGGCGTTGTTATAAATATTTTTCTCAGAGGTCGTTTTGAAATAATCTCGGCTTTAAAACAAGCGTACGGCGGTCGAACATCGTCCGAACAGTGATTATTCTATTTAACTAACTTCATACAGAAAATAAATCTTTTGCTCCACACACAAGTGGCGATACTATCAACATCAGCATCGCTGAGTGAGGCTTGTTATTGTTGTTGCGCATTCGTTTGCTGTTAAATAAGAACTTAGAAAATTTTATTGACATACAACACTAGTGCAGCAGCCGTACAACTTCATTTAGGCCTTGTACACCCGTTGTTTGACGCAACTTTCGACCACTAAGCTTTTTGGATTATCTTAGGCCATGTTCGACCCTTGTTCGGCTGTTTGCGCCTTTCTTCGACCGCGGTTCTTGGCTTGTTCGATGCTTATTCTTATTTTTGGGCATTATTTTGCTGTTAAAAAAGAGCTAAGAAAAATTTAATGACATACAATAGGCATACAGCGGTCGTACAACTTAATTTAGGACTTATACGGCCGTTCTTTGTCTCAACTTTCTACCGTTAGGTTTTTGGACTATTTTAGGTCATGTTCGACCCTTGTTCGGCCGCGTTGCCCATGTTCGACCCTTTTTCGGCCGCTGTTCGCTCGCTAGTATTTTTACTCGGGGTCAAATGCTTATTTTTGATAAATTAAAGCATGACGTTCTAAAACAATCGACACATAAAATAAAAAGTTTAAGAATTTCCTATAATATGTTCATAAAAACCATTTCAATAAAATCACTAGATTGCTTGCAATTCTTAAATCTGCAAAAAATATTTTGTTTATCAACGACTTACAATTTTTTCAACATATTTGAGAATTTCGCCAAAACTAATGATTCAATTAAAACAGTTTGTTTTAAAGAATTATAGGAAATTTTTACAGCTTCAATACATTTGATATGTTCATATCAGATAAGAAATTCGCAAGATATTTAAAAATTTATTAGACATTCTTTTGTAATCCAACGAAAGAAAAACACATCTGAAAATATTTTAAAAACTATGTTACAAAATTTAAAATGCTTTTAAAATCAGTGAACGATTTAACATAACAGTTCTTTAACATAATGAAATAATGATAGGAGATCGTTTAGAACTTCCAACTTGAGGCAATGCAGAAAAATTCAGAGAAATTAGAAAAATATTCAATTCTTTTTAAAAATAATAATTCAAACAAATGCAAACAATTTTTGGCAGATTTAAGAAATGCAAAAAAAAAAACTAATGGCTTTATGGAAATAATTTGTAAACATGAATTTTAGAAAATTTTAATGCATTCAATTTTATGTGTTACATATGTGTTGCATATAAAAATGTTTCCTATTCTTACAAGTAGCGGAATTCCCAAACGCGTTAACGACGATTTTCGATATCGTTAGTTAGCGAAAACTGTCATTTTGTATGAACGTGACACGCACAATGACCAATAACTACAACGATTATTACCTTTAAATTTTCGGAAATTCCACTACAGATAAGAAAGACAAGATATTTGGAAATTTTTTTTGAAACGTTTTTTTTTTAAATCGATTAAAACAAAACAATTGACAATATTTCAAAAACTATTTGAAAAAAATTTAAATGATTTTCGGAATGAGCAAACGATTTAACATTCGAATACGAGAGTTTCGTCCGCACAAAAAAGAAAATATTTGTAAAAATGGGTAACTTATTCATATGTTCGCCCCATAATTACTATAAAAATCTTTATTGATGAACCTGCCTTCGGTGATGGAAAGTTTTTTAGAAAGTTTATGATCTGATTTATCAAGAAAAATTAAGTTTCAAAGTATTTCAATGTTTGGCCAACTACTGGCTAAGTCGGAACTTCTAATCGATCTCCAATCATTCTGAAATTTTAGATTTTGCCTTTTTTTGACCAACTTCACATTTTTACAGTTCCAACTTTCGTAAACTAGATCCACCTTAATGAATATTAAAGATACGATCGAAATATTCGTACTTTTAAAGTACTCGCTGTTAATCTCTGAGGTTATTGAATTTTGCTATAGGTGCTGAATAACTCAAACTTAACTTTCACTGTTAAAATAAACGACTTATTTACGCATGTAAATTTACGACAATATTACGCATGTAAATAAGCACACTTCATCATTATAAACTTGATCAAAAACTGCAATTTTTGTTTTTGGCTTTTTCTATTAAATATAAAATTCTTCTAGAGCACCAACTGTCTGTCGTCATCAATGCTTAATTTTATCTAAATAATCTTAATCTGAATGACATGATGTAGAACGCTAGAATTCGCAAGAGTATAAATATTGTAAAGAGAAATATTAGTGAGAGCTGATAATTTGCATTTGCCATATCCAAGTCTTTGAGGAATGTCTTTGGTCTAGCATAGTGACAGTACATATCGACGCACTCCAGTCTCTGGCGATCAAAGCCAAAGATTGCGATCATAGAACCGTCCAGACTGTGCTTTAGAAACGATGAATGGAACAACCAATGAAAATATATTGGTGCATCTTTGAGTTGAAGAAAGAAACCGGAGAATGCAAGGAAGGGGCATATAAAGAATGGTCCAAGTATAGCGCCCAACTGTGGAGTACAACGGTAAAAAAATTTGAGTTCAAGATTTTTCAAAATTACAGTAAAAACAAAAAAAAACCTGTAGGTTTAACGAGGCACCAACAGCCAATCCAATACTTTGACCCACTAAAGCGGTGAGAAAAACCATCAAACTGAAGAGTAAAAGACGAAATAGCTCCCACGGTTGATCTGTCATTACGTATGTTATTAGCACAAAGAGGCTGGTGCATATCAATTGTATCGGTATGTCAGCCAGAGTGATGGCCACGTAGTAGGCACGCAAAGAATACCATCGATTGAAGTGCTCACGTGAAACTATGGGGAATTCCAAAGGAACTAAAATGATGCAAGAAAAATAAATTTTGGGCTTATAAGAAAAAAAAAAAACAAAAACCTTCTTCATATTGCTTCATACTCACATTTGACTAGTATGGACGAGAAGGAGCAATACATGATAAACATAATGGTATAAAAGATGTAGCGAAAGTTATTAAGCGCATTTCCTGCATCATTACCAATGCCATAATAGAGAAAACCAATTAGCAGCGCTGTCATAAAATGTATTAAGAATCGCATTGTTGTCAATGATTTGTCACGCCAGAGTATCAGGAATGTGCGTAGTAGCAGAATGCCCAGCTGACGATAGAAAGGTGTGGCATAGATATTTTGCCGCTTGCATAATTTTGTCGGATCTAATTTCATTGGTTTTGGTTTGCTTGACTTGCAACTATTTTTCATGGATGCCGTTGTTTGTTCTTTGGAATTTGATGCAATTCCAACTCCGCAGCTTTCCCAAATCTTTGAGGACATTTCATTGATGGGCGTTAGTTGTTTGAATTGTCTTGATTGACTGGCTGCTGTTGTTGTAGTTGTTGTTGTGCTTGTTGTAATGGCGGGCGTTAGCACGGGTGCGGTGACTGGTGTCATTAAGCCAGACGCCATCATTTTGTCTAATGAAAAAGGAAATTTTATTTATTGGATGTGTTTTCTTCCAACCGGATTTTTTAACTGTTTTAATTTACCAATTTTAATGATTGCTTCCAACTGCACCTTTTTGTCTGAATTTTTTTGCAGAAAACTTTGGTTACGACCATTTTGCATTTTTTCCACAAGTTTGTGATTTTGTTTTCCATAGTCATCAGTCGCAATTTCCAGTACTGAAATATTGTATTTAAAAAAGAAATTCATTCAATCTAAGAAATAAGCTGTAATATCTTTGCATAATTTTGCACCTAATTCCAAACATCGAGTACTTAGTTAAGATTTGCAAAACTTGATACTTATGTGCAAAATTTTAAATTATTGTAGGCACTGATTTTTGTAAAATTTAAGGAAATTTTAAGGATGGCGGCTGGGGAGGCAAAAAACTAAGTAGATTACTATAAGGAAGATTTTATATAATCCAAAATGTTCGTAATTACTCTAGACACATAACTGCATTCTTAAAGATAAATGGGGACGTTCAAACTATATACAGAATTTTAAAACAAAACACAGTTTTATTAAAAGTCTGGTATGAAAAAATAGATTTTTAGCCATAACTTTTGATTGGAAAGAGATATTGGGGTATTTATTTTTGAGACTTGACTGTTTGTAAAAAATATAAAAACAATATTTTAGAAAAAATAAATTTCGTGAACAAAATCAAAAAGGGTTTGATGACAAAAACAGTAAAATAATTTTTCCGCTTAGCTGAAGGAATTTTTGCAAATAAATGCTATGTCATATGAAAGGTAGCCAGATGTGCAATTTTTAATTGATTTAATTTTTACAGCAAAAACAATTTTTGAGTCATTTTTTGAGTAAAAAGTCGATATTTTGAACCTTTTTTGGCATAATTATAAAACACAGTTACATTGACTTAACGGTACAGTTCAACCTATTTTTGTAAAGTGATTCTATTGAACTTTTAGAACGAAATATATTAATGGACAGCGGAGATATTTGCATCGGAAGACCAAACTATGATTTTTATGTCGTTTTTTTTTCACTCTTAGGTAACGATGTTTTATGAAAAACTCGTTGTACTGAAAATTTCTACAATTTTGAAAATATGTGAGAGTGTTTGATGTCAAAATAACAAAAATTTTTAAATTAAATACACATCAATCTCCGATACAAAAAAGTTTTATAATAACAAAATTACCGTTAGTTGAAAAATTTCAGAGGGGGCGTGGCAAAACTAAGTATGTAACATTTTAAGTTGAGATGTACTTAATATGTGAACGTAGTTTGAGCAAAATCCGTTGAGCCGTTTAGATTTGTATAAAGGCCAAACAAACAAACAGAAAATGAGTTTTATTACTATAGATACAGTGCGCCCACTATTTATGAGAGGACTCGTCACACAGTTTGGCAAAGAAGTTTAGACTTTTTTTGCATATTCACAAAAGACGAATTCTTGTAACTTATTAAAAAAAAAATAACATCAATGCACCGAAAAAAATGTAGCGAGTTAACCTAAGTTTTTTCATGAGTCAAAAGAGTTTTTGAGAAGTTAAAAACGTTTTGTCGCCGTAGAACACAAAATGAATTGCATCAATATTTTTTTTGTTAATGTAAAACTTTTTTTGCTTGATACAACTCATTTTCAAAGTTTGGAGTAAATTAAAAGCAGTTTCAAATTAACTCTGCATATTCTCCGAACATTTGTCCTTTTAACTCCATTAAAACTTATTGTAACCATCTATGAAGAACGTCTTTGTATTTTAAAGCTGAAACGGAGTTATGTTTAGCACGAAACAGAGTCTGCTAGAGCAACTATTTTCATTTGTTTGTTTTATTTTGAATGAAGAGAAAGTACTCAAATATTTTAACAAGCAAATCAAGTGTGCTGTAAAAATTAAATGTTGCATAATGATAAGAAAGGGCCGTTTTTACTATTGCGAGTTATATGTTTTCGTATATCTTTATCGAAGTGAAACTTCTTATGCGGTTATATAATATAGAGGTTAACATTTTTCGAGTCTCGTCACGAAATTTTTTTTAATCTCGTCACGAAAAACTGTACACAAGCAATGATATTTTTTTTTGTATGGGGACCCCTAGAAGGGTGGCAGATAGATTTTTTCGCGTTATCTCGTAAATATCAAATCACGGACATATTCCGCATACATCGCAAACCATTAAGATCAGTATTACTAAATGAAGCACCAAACAATGACATGAAAATATTAAATAAACAGAATATTTTTTATGAAAATTTTGTATTGTATTTCGTTTGAGATGCTATCTCTTTCTTTCTCTCTGTTATTTTTTACAAAAATCTATCTTATTCTTTATATTAAGAAGTTTCCCTTCTGTACTGTATACACACTATACTGTAATTTTTTTAACCTGCGATGTATTTTTTATAGAAAATTTTGGGAAACTATACAATATTACTAAATTTGGTATCCAATTGTTGTTGTTTACATGCATTTCAAGATACATACATTTTTTTAAAGGAATTTATGAGTTTTTGGAACATACTAAAGTTACATATTACCATATTTTATTAACGAAACTACATTAAACACTAATAAACAAATTTTTAATGTATGTATCACGACAATAAGGCAACCCTGCCCTGCCAACAAATCGCCTTAAGAATATTCTACCTATTTTTGTACCAAATTTAATTATTCTACACCATCAATATATATCGGAATCAAGCATATTAAATTAAATGCCACGTCCATTTTTGCATTACTATAGGAACACAACTAACTCATCTTTTAAAAGAATTCATAAACCTAGTGTTTATCCTGTTGGATAATCCTTACTACATTTTGATAAATAGTAAGGATGCTTCAAAAATATCTTTTCACTCATTCAACGAACCAAACTACAGCAATCTATTGTAAAATCAATGCAAATATTTATCCCTTTTTTTAAATATGCTATATACAAAAATCCCTTTTTTTAAAAATTCCCCTTAAAATCAAAGAAATGAAACATCTTTGAAGCAAATTTTGAGAGTTGAGCCCAATTTAAGCTCAAAAGTAAAAAAAAGTTTTGTTTTATTAGAAATTATAGAGATTCAAAATTGCCAAATTGTGGATAAACTGCTCTCTGAGTATGGAGAAAAGATTCTGTTTTCGGCGTTAACCACGTCTTTAATTTCCTTTGTATTCAATTGAAATAAAATATAAATAAAAATAATAGAACGAAAAATAAATTACGGGTTCTTTTTGACTATTTTGTGGGTGAGTTTGTTTATTTTTAAAGCTTTATGCTACATTTAAATGAGTTGATTCTAGTTTTCTTTTTTTGAGTGGACTCAAAATTTAAAAATTCTTAATTTCTCAACCTTAAAACAACTCAAAATGGAGTCAGTACGACTTTTCAAACAAATCTAATTTTTGAAGTAAATTGAACTCACAAACGGCAAAATACTATGCACGAAAAGAGTTAAATTGACTCCAAATATGACTTTATTTACTCCGCTTTTTTTTTGGGTGTGCTATTTATTACGGAAAAAAGGATGAGTGGGCCAAGATTGGGAAAAAATGTTTTATACATTTTTTTTTCTCATGGACTCACACATATTTAAAATGTTTAAATCTTCCAACAAATCTGTAACTTCAATCATCATTGCAAGATATTACAATAATAAAAATTTAAATAGAAGATTGAGAATGTCAGTGTTTAGAATGACAATAATTTCTGACAAAAATTTTCTTTTATATGGAACTTTAGTTGAAGCTGAAGCTGCCTTTTTCCTTAGAGTCTACTTTTTCAAAAAGCTGCCTCCATATTTTTTTTTTAGTACGAAAGAACAGAGACTGTAAAAAATAATTATTTGTAGATTTTTTAACCAAAAAAGCATGCTTTTTATTATAAAAATCATACTTAGTACGGTCTCTGCAAAAAAATACTAAAAGTCGACTTTAAACGTTAAAGTTAAAATTTTCTAAGTTAGTAGCAATTTATTGGTAAGGCTGATTATTTTTAATCTGTTTTAAATAAAAAAAAGAAAATGCAATAAACTAAATATTTAATATTTGTATAAAAATTCATGTTTTTAATTTTTTTATCTAAAAAAATGGTAAAAACAATACAAAATTTCCAATCTAACGATTAAACTAATTTTTTCCGATACGTTTTTGTAAATATTAAATACTTAAATAAATAATTTCTCTGTGACACCAAATGTTATTACCTCATAATCAGCCCTATTCCAGAATCCGTCGTATCGTAAATTTTCTAGCGGATTCGTAATGAAGTATTCTACAATCCGAACCGAATTCGAACATTCTTACATTCGTAGCATTGCAGCTACACATTCCGAACGTATCAACTTTTGACAGCTGTTTTTCGGTTTTTTTCACGAAAACCTTGCCTCGACGGATTTGTTTACGACAAAATAAAACGATTAAATTTTTATAGAATTAGGTCGTAAAATAAAACTTTCAATTAATTTTTGGTTAATAAAGTTAAATTATTTTTATTTAAACCTGTGAATATGTTAGTTGAAATTTATTTAGTGCATTTCCTACGTTTCGTAATCCATTTCCAAAGGGTTGATGGAATCTCGCAATATTCTTCGACGAATTTTCATAGATTCTCTATGTGAGAAATCTTCCTTTTAGTGTGCGAAAATTGCAATTGCAATGAAATCCATTAAAAATCACAGCTAAAAAATACAATTGGGCCTATTCTGCCAAATCTGTTATTCTGTTATGAATTTTCTGTTATGAATCATAAAAGATGCCGACCATAAAAAATATGTTAAAATTGGTATTCTGCTTTTCGCTCTTTTATGGTATCCTGTTGTCAATCTTCGAAAACAAAAATCTATTACAATTCCGTTAACTTCTGTTATGAAACAGCTGATTCTGTCAATAAATTAAAGAAAACAACGCAAGTTGAAGTTGTCGCTTTTAAGGTGTGAATTGCAAACATTTTTGCAAAATTAGCATTAAAGAAGTGTCTCGCATTAGCATTACAAACCAGCATGTCCGTTTTGATAAAATTGCTTTTATTAAAACCAAAGCTGCAGCAAAATATAGAATTCCAGAAAATAGAATAAATTCCTTTCTAGATATAAGTCAGCTTGACATTTATATAATTTTTTATGCTGCATTTTCTACACATACAAATATTAATAATTTTTTATTTGGAAAGTCCTATTATAAAAATTATAAATGATTTTACAAAAATAGAAAATACATTTTATATGCAATTTATAGAAAAAACTACGAATTAAAGTTATTTTTTTTAGTCTTCCAAGTCTTTGTTTCATAAATTAAACATAACGAAAGCTGATTTAGCTTGACTTATTAAACTTATTGAAATTCGTTATGATAAAAGGCAGAAAAATTTATCTGTTATTCTGTTGTGTTTCATAACAGATTTCATAACAGGATTTTGTCATGCAGAATACCAAATTAAAGATTTTGTAAAAAATTTTTTGACAGTTCGAAAAATCTGCTATGATCTCGTAACAGTTCCCGAACTTTGGTCTCGTAACAGTTTTTTTTGACAGCTCAAAAATTTGTATGGGAAATCATAACAGAATAACAGAAATTTTTCATAAAAGATTCCGCAGAATAGGCCCAAATGTTGATCTTCAGTTTTTCAAATTTTCTTTTTATTTATTTGTCTGCTGTTGAAACCAGTTTTTTTCGAACTCCCAAAAGTAAATTCGAAAAGGGGAAGTTTCGTTCGGATTTTGGATTAGCAAATTTGTCGTATTCGTAGCGTAGCTTCAAGAATTATATATTCAAGATTCCGCCTTGCGCATGTCCGCTCTCTTTGTGAGCACGTGCATGTGACGTCAGAAGTGCAAGAGAAAAGAGAGTCAAACTGACTGAAAAAAACGTAGTAAAAAATTTTTAATAGGGGTATTCGATTTAAAAATCTCCTAATTTTCTTATAAAATCTTGGTTTTGTAAAGGAAATAATTTTAAATCAAAAAACAACGCTTGTATACTAAAAATATTAATATTTTTCATTAATATCTTTGATAAAAATTTTATATCTTATTGGGGTGTTGACTTTCGTGTTGACGACCCCTTCACAAAAAATAGCTATGTTGCTCGATTTATTTTGAGAGCAGTTTGACTGTTTCTTTGTGTGTATTTCGTTTGTTTCTCAATCAGCCAATCAGATTCATTTGCTTAGTTTCGTTTGTTGTTTATGTGATATTTTCGTTTGGATGTATTTTCACTTATGACGTAGACCTGCGCATTAGATTGCCATTTCTGCGCACTTACAGGCCGGTTACACAGGCCTGTGACAGTGAAAGTGCGAAAGAATACGTGTACTGTTTGAATGATTCGTAAAATTTCGAACTTTCATGCTAGTAGCAAGAGGTGCTACACATGCACGTGAAAGTTCATTAAACAAATTCCATGAATGCGAAGGTTCTCGCTGCTATTGCAGTTTGCGTGTTGCTTAATGTACGAAATCGACGAAAACCCGAAATAAACCCACCAAATGTAATTAAAAACAACACTGATATCCCCCTTTTTGATACACACTGGCCGCTGCCATGATAGAATGAGTTGAAGGTAGTATTAATCGAGCTGAAACAGCTATTCAGCGTGGGCATATATTGTCAAAATGAGGTGATGACATTTAACGATGTTGTTTTTCTTAATCAAAAAAGGTATTTTTCTTAAAAGGGATTTTTCTTAAAATTGAAATAATAATTTTTAAAACGGCACAATTTTCGGAATATTTAACCTATAGCAAAAATGGTATTTTTTATTTTTTCAAAACGTAGACCTCAATTTTCCAACAAAAGTAATTTTTATGGATATCAAAAGAAAGGCAATGCAAGTATCTATTCAACGAAGTATTAATTTTGAAAATCCATGCATATCCCTTGAAGATATAGCTCTTTTTGGACTAAGAAAATTTTACGTTTGAAGATGTTTTTGTGATATAAAATTTTTGTCCTTGAAATGATCCCAAATTGATGTAAAATCGAAGTTTTGACAATAAATAAGTTTAGTGTATAAATAGCATTGTGATTTAAAAATTAAGAACTGTTTTTAAAAATTTCTATATTTTTTCTAAAACTGTTTCAAAGTAATTTATATACGTAATGTTGAGATGAATAAAATAAGCGGAATAGGGGAAAATTTGTATAATAAGTCGCGCGATATTTTTTTAAAATAGTTGGAAGCTTAAAAACATAATGAGAACAATATAACGCCAAAATGCTTGCTTTAAAAACAAAAAAAAAATCCCTTATTATTTTTTTCGGTGTACATCACTTGTTTTTGACATCTTATGCCCACAGCTTGGCAGCGCAGTCGCTATTTATAATACCTGGTCATTGTATCATGGCCGCTGCTGTCAAAATCCACTGGCTCTGAAATTTCGTTGCCAGTAGCAATGAAAGTGGCATGAAAGTGAATCCAGTGTGAGTGTATTTGTAAAATAGTGTGAATGTATTGAGTTTTTCGAACTACAGAGCCAGTATACTGGCCTGTGTAGCATGCCTGTTAAGGCGTGATCTTCTTAATATTGTTCTTGGAGTAGCTTTACGTTCGGAAATTCATTACTACGGATTCTGGAATAGGGCTGAATATTTTATTAGGGAGATATAACTCATTTCCGGCTTCGGTTACATGGGAGGTGGGCGTGTTAATTGGTTGATTTGGTTAATTTCAACACCAACTATTTCTTGCAATAAAAAACTGTGTGTTTACAATTTTATTGCTCTGGAATAGTTTTTTGGGCATTTATATCAGATTCCAGACTTTGGTTATATGTATGGAAGGTGGGCGTGTTAGTCAACTGAATTGGTTCATTTTTACGCCACCTATTTTTTGTAAAAAAAAAACAATGTGTACAAATTTTTTTTGGTCTGGGATAATTTTTTTATTTTTTGAAAATATAGCAGATATAACCGATTTCGGTTATATGGGAGGTAGGCATTTCATCTTATTTCAATGAAATTTTTTGTGAATAGTTATTTTACCGTAGAATTTATTTTTCGAAATTGCCATCGTTTAATTGGGTTAACTCCCCGTTTAATTCGCCATATTGCTGAATATGCGCCTAAAGAAGTTTCAGTTTAAAAATATAAAAAATACTGAAGATTGTACTGCTATTTTTACTCAATAACGTCACAGTTCAAAAAACTTAAGATAAGTTTACTTCACAATAAAAACAATGGACAAAGATTAGCCAGATAATCCAGAATCTTAAATTGTTTCCTTAAAAATTGTATACAATTTTTGTTGTTTTCTGATACAAGCAAGCACTGGAGATAGGTGTATTTTTAAATGAGGCCAGAATGAGAAAATGAGTTTCCTCATAAAGAGAATCGACCCGTATTGATAACTATATAAACGTTGAAAGCGAGTCTGGCAAAATGATAAGTAAGAATATATATAGGGTTCTTCAAGGAAAAAAGGCTAAAAAAGTATGGAATGCTCGCAGAGCCATTTAAACCAAGCTGAACATTTTCTTTATACTACAATACTTTAAAACTTGATTTGAGTTCAAATAGATATAATTGAGAATTGTACATTTTAAGCCACTCTCTGTTTAAAATTTAAAAAAAAAAAAATAATAAATAATCTCATAATTTTTACATATAAATTAACCTATTTACGGATAAAAACTGGAGCAATACAAAATTGTTCATTGAACTTAAATCAGATTCAATCAATAAGAGCATAAGCAACCGTAGTTGCTTTATTCTCAATATCACCGAAGTAAAATTTATGGACTCATAATCATCATCTGTAAGACTTTTTTTTAAAAAATGACAGTATCTTCAGCGTCCATATATTACAAAACGAATTACTTTCGCAAAATTGTTTCATTTCGTCTTTGGCATATAAATGATAAGGAAGTGCCACTCTGCATGACCTCAGTGTTTCAGTACACAAACAAAAAAAAAAAAACAAAAAAAACCAAAAAACATCAACAGCCAAATGATTATAGGAAAACAACATTTGCTTGTTATAATTATTCCAAATATGTAACATGATTATCATCATCGTGATATATGTATGCATATGAAATCAATGTCATATATTATCTTACTAAGTAAGTCATGTTTGAATTTCTCATAATCGCTATGTACTTAATTGAATTTAGCTTCAAGTTACAACCTTATCAACTTACAATAGTCTGAGGGATTGTATGATTCTGGACACTGAAGTCCGACATCAGCTAAGAATGGAACCAAGTTTTGTGTGCCACCCGAATAAATGCATTGACCCTCTGCAACGGCATACAATTGATCAAACATTTCGAAGGTAAGAGCACTGGGCTGATGTATTGTACAAATGACGGTGCGTCCCTCCAGCGCCAGTTTCTTCAGCAACGAAATGCACTGATTTGATGTAGAGCTATCTAGGCCACTGTAAGAAAAGACAAATGGAGTCAATTATTTCATTTTGAAGCTCAAAGATTTTGATTGTTCACACCTCGTTGGCTCATCCAATATAAGCACTGGCGGATTATTCACCAGCTCCAATGCAATAGCCAAACGTTTCTTTTGTCCGCCAGACAGCTTGCCTGCTCTTGTATGTCGATTATCATACATGCCAATAGCTTCCAGTATTTTGCGCACCTACATATTAATATTTATTATGGTGGTTAGCTCATAAATTCGCTATAGTATTTGCTGGAAGTACAAACTTACACGTTCCCGCTTTGCACTTTTGCTCATGTGTGTGCCAATTTTCAGATTCGCTGAAAAATGCATGGCTTCCTTAACGGTCAAGTATGGCTGCAAACTTGTATCCTGCGTTATGAAGGCCACATTTGGCTTAAAGGCTTTGATGTCACGCAAATTGCCATTAACGGTAATGCTACCACCATAGCCCAAGGCACTGTAATTAACAAGTATTTCAATAAACTTTTGTGTAAATTTTCGGTCAAAGGTTACGGATTACGTATAGCTGGAGAGTACATTCAGTAGGGTGCTCTTGCCAGCACCCGATGGGCCGACAATGGCGCTCAGTTCACCGGAACGAAATTGACCCGTAACGCCCTTGAGTATCACTTTATTCTCTGCAAAGAAAAAAAGAAAACGCAAAATGTATTAATAAAATGCATCGACATTTCTTTATGAAATAAAACATTCACAACATGTAACATATTATCTAAGATTAGTTTAACACGTGTTAAGTACACTAAAACAGTCACCTCCATGATTTATGATTTTGGCGGATTATATTTTAGTGTGATAAGATTGCATGACCTTGTAGACACACAATAAAATGGTTTTAGAGTTAAGGTTTAATCACCTTACTCACACCATTTCTGTGAAATCTAGCAGATGATTCGCGAAAAAACACCGTACAAATTTTGGCTCTTGAAAATAAGGAACTAGTATATGAGGCTCAAAATAAAATTCAACCGCAAGCATTTCCATATAAATGAACAAAGCTAACAAGTTGAAGAGTTTTCCGTTTTGAGGATGTACATATCTTATACCATTACACCAGCAATATTTGTTTGTAAATGAGTTCTCGAAAACGGCCCGAGCGATTTCCATGAAATTTTTAGTATACGGACTTACGGGGGCGAAAAATCGATCTAACTAGGCAGGCTCGTAGACAAGGGGATTTAGGGGTTAAAACCCCCCTTAGGGTCTAGAAAGTATAAAAATCTAATATATTAGCATTAAGGCAACTACAACGCAACAGAGTTGCAAAAGAGTTGCAAACCACTTCAATTTTGAACTGAATTGAGACCTATGCTTTAAGATCATAGATACACGGAGAAAACTGTTTGCTAAATTTGTATCGGGGTTAAGCAAAACTTGCGCTTGATTTTCAGCCACTTCAAAATTATGCTAGATTTCAGCAAAAACTATGCAAAATTTGCTATGCCAGTTTATAATAAATAAGCAAATGTTTGATTAAATTCAAGCAAAATTTTGCTAAGTTATTATAAACTGCAAAAGCATATTTCAACTTAATTCAAGCAAATATTTGCTAAGTTAGTTTAAATTGGATTAGCAAATTTTGATAACTTTTTGCTGAAATCAAGCATATTTATGAAGTGAAATAATTATTAACCAGGCCCGTAGCTAGTATGGTGCTAGGGCAGGCTAGGCAGGCTAGAATCCGTCGAGCCTGCCCTAGCCAAATTTCCGTATGCTTTTACAACTGCCCTCGTTTATTTCGCAGTTGATCACAGTGTAATTAGACCTTTGCATTATAAACGTAAGCATACGCCGAAAATATGGCAGCACTTTCATTTGACAGCTGAAAATTAAGAAAACAAAATTTTACAAGTCATTGCCAATAACAGCTGGCAAAAAATTGTAAAGAAAGTTAATTTTTGGTGAAAATTTATAGAATGTTGTTATTTTAATTGTTTTCAAGATTTTTTGAGCGAGTTTTTCAGATATTTATTATTTTAAGTGTCTTAAACTAAATATACACAAAAAAGAAATTGCAGTTGGTGCAGTCGTTTTTCCAGCAGTTTCTTCACTTTTTGTGTCTCCCAGTTTGCTGTTCTGATTAGGAAAAACACTTGCAACTACTTGAGGATGAATGGGGAGGATTTCGAAATCATATCATAATTCAAGGGCCAGCTGACTGCATTTCGGATTTTTCAACTTTAAGCGGCTGTACCAGGTCAGCAGTCTTCGCCTATTCCTGTAATCTAAATACTTTGCATTCATTCTCAAATAGTTATACATACTTTCCCCAATCTACTAATAATAATTAGTCTAACTAGAACTACTAATTGGGAGCATACAAATTTGGAAAGGCTGAAAGGAAAATAATGGATGTTGCAGACATAGCTTGCGATTGAATGAGGTACTTTTGATCAAAAACAATTAAAATAACAAGGTTTTATATCACGCAGAGTGCACCGTCGATCGAATCTATTAGGAAACTCAGTAGTAGTAGAACAATCACTTGGTGAGAGAAGTGAATATTCTATTGAAATTAGGCCGGCTTACATTGATATCGTTGATAATATTATATTCAAATTAAAAAAGCGTTTCACCAAAAATGATCGTATATTGTTGGCATTGTCATCAGCTTACGAAATGAAGTCGGCTAGTTTTAAAATATTATGTTCTATAGGCTTAAAAATACCCTCTGATGCCGATGTCTGATGTCTGTCGCGAATAAATATCTGGACAAAAAAAGGGATGAGCATCAGAAAACATCACCAAATTCAATCAGTTTTGGTATGTTGACTGAATTGTATCTAATGCGCGATGCGTTTCCTGATACTTATAATTTGTTTTGTGCAATCGAAACATTCGGCAACAGTACGGCGGTATGCGAAGCATCATTTTCCCGTGTAAACCGAATCAACAGAGTTCAAAGATTATCGATGACTACAACACGTCTGCGAGAACTTTCATTGATCGCTTTTGAAGGCCATTATTTGGTAAAAATTTGTCCCGAAACCATTCTTCGCAAATTTAATGAGAAACTAAGACGATTGCCTTTGTATTAAACAGCAGAGCTGTGACTGTAGTGGAAATCAATATAGTACATTAGAAATTCGCTTTCAAACATTGAACTCATTTATGTTATATTTAATATGTTAATATACTTAACTTTTTATCTGCTAAAATATACATTTGAACAATGAACTCATTAAATAACATGTAAATATATAAAAAATTCATTTGAAAATATGTTAATATGCATATATATATATTTATGTAGAAATGTATGAAAAAAATTTGTTTAGTTTTTACTGGAGGCTCAGCCTGCCCGGCTCTTAATTTCTGGCTACGGGCCTGTTATTAACATTAAATTAAATTGAAAAATTTCCACCATCTGGAGATTTGAACCTCTGCCGCGTGAGTGTCAATGCATGGGCTTATCCATTAGACCATCGCAGTTGTTAACCAATCGTCGCCTAATTTTTCTCATTAAGAATAAAAGTATTCTCGTGTGTTTAGAAGAAATTTTCTTGAATTAAGTAAAAATTTGCTATGTGAGTTTATAATAACTTAGCAAATATTTGCATGAGTTTAGTAAAAATTTGCTATTTGAGCTTATAATAACTTAGCAAATATTTGCTTGAATTTAGTAGAAATTTTCTTTTGCAATTTATAATAGCTTAGCAAAATTTTGCTTGAATTTTGCTTTTTCTTAAATACATGAGGAGTTATTTCAATTTAGCAATCTTTCTCTAAAATCACACAGTGATTGAGCAAAGTTTTGCTGACTTGTTTTTAAGCAAAACATTTGCTTGATTCAAGCAAAATAATTATTGCGATTTTATGTTCGGGCAGGGTTACGATGATCATGAATGTTACACTACAAGAAGCACAAGCGTATGTAGGGGAAGAAGAGCTACTGGATTAAAGATTTAGACATAGCAATTGAATTTCTAAGCACCTCTCGCATTCAACTTATAAAAACAAAAAAAAACTTTTGATTTTCAAATTGCTATTATTGTGGTCGCAGCTCAAATTAAATACATTTGTGATCAAGATTGTCCATTAGACCGGTTTACATTACAAAAGTGTTAAAATATTCCGGTGCGCGTCCATTTTCTGAAATTTCGACCCCTATTAAGCAGAAAAATATCTTAATACCTTAAAAAATTTGACCTCTAGGAGTTCCGCAAATCGCTTGAGGATCATTTTAGAGCTATGTGGGACTTAAATCATTTTAAAAAATGTCGTATCTAAACGGAAAAACAATTGGAATATATTTTGATAGGAAACAATTACTTATAGTTCAGTTTATTAAATTTTTTTTTTTTTAAAGTATGCATCTGGTAATTTTTGGCGGAGTGCCAACGAAAAATTATCGTTTTTCCATGCAAATTTTTTTTTATTTTGTTCTAGCGATATTATTTATAGATAACTTCGGATTAAAATTTCTTGACGCTTCTATAAAACCAGAGTTTTCGACGCCACTTAACAAACAGAATTTTTATAAAAAAAAGAAACATATTTTAGAATCTTTGTGTGTTTTGGCCTTCTCAATCTTCTTCTCAAGGTCCTGATAGGAGGACTTCTCGATAGCATTTAGAAAATCGGGTTCTCAGAATTTACTTTTGAAAATTTTATTTAAATTGAAAAATTAATTTGAAGGAAATCTCCGACCTTGACTTCAGGTCTGAAGTATTTCTCCAAAAATTTTTTATTAGAATGAATTTGAATTTTGAGGAATGTAGGCTATTTATAGGTTCTTACAGAAATGTTTGCCTAATATCATAAAAAATAAATTTAACTGAAAAGTGAATTAACATGAAGTTGTTGAAGTTAATTTAAGTCAGATTAAAGTAGATAAAGTTAATTAAAGTTAATTTAAGAATAGAATTAGGTAGTTAAAGTTAATTTAAGAATAAAATTAAGTAATGGCTTGTTTCAAAGTCTATTTTTGAAATTCCAACGCCACATGTCCATTTATTATATAAGCTGTTTTGTTATATGACCTGTCATATGACCTAGCTCTGAATTTAATTTCGTTTGTGTATTTAATACTGATATAATTGTACATTTTTCGTGAACTAATACTTAACTAATAGACAATGCAGTTTATATTTGCACCTTGATAAAAAGCTCTACTTCTGCTTTGTTTTGTGCTTTTGTCCAAGTTAAAATAATGCCTTGAAACATAACATCATAAGATTCTTAATAACGACTACTTTATATTTTTATACAAGTCGCAAGATAACAATAAAAGAAGCATTTTCGCCACAATTGCTATTTTTTTTATTACATTTCTTTAAACTATCCACAAATTGGCTTCAATAAATATAATTCACAAAAAGCAAATCCCCACAATTCTATATAAATACAATGCTAGAAATTCCATTCTAAAAAGCGGCAAACTTGTCATCATGATCAATTTTTCTTTTATTTTTTATTTCTCAACAAGAAAATATATACGACTCATACAAAATTATGCGTTGACCTTATTTTTTATGAACATCAACAAGTACTCGCAATAATAATACGTGACAAAAATATTTATAATGGAGGTCAAAAATAATTTGAAGTATGTTAGACAATGAATATATATTTTGGCGTAAGCGCACCAAAATTATTTTTTCAACCCAAACTATCTGTTTTGAATTCATTTCTAAACCTTTTCGGATACAAGAGCAGTACTCTTCGGCACTCAGAAATGTACGCTTTTTCGAATCAGGCAGCGAAGCAATTGTACTTTAAAAAACGAAACTTATTTTGTTCAGGAATAATTTCACAAAAAAAATTACAATACTATAAAATACAATGAAAGCTTTATGAACAGTGTTTTTTAAATAAAATTTTCTTAAAAAGGTCTTATGCTTTAATGCACAGAATCCTACTGTAGCTTAGCCATATCAATAATTGAAACAAGAAGGCGTTATCTAAAGAGTATAATTTTTAATACATTTCTGAACTCATTTAAAACAAAAAAGAGGCGTTTCTAAACACATTTTTCTACAAAAAAAAAGTGGTGCGGTCGAGAGACCCTTGACAGGAACAACTTTCCTTACGCTTCTTCTTTTACTCCAAATGTAATTCGAAATATAATCTGTATATTTTGTATTTTTTTATTATTTTTTCTTTTATATAACTTTTTCAAAGCAAATAATGTTAATGAATAATCAAATCAAAATGTTTAATTTTATATTTTAGAAAAAAAAAAACAAATATTTATTAGTTAAAAATTAAGATGAAAAATTTTTATGAAAGATGAAAACAGGCAGTCACCGTTGCACAGTGCGCTCTTTTCGATTTTAGGATGGCATTTGCATTATAGCAGAAACTATAAAAGTTAGGGCCATACAAATGAGTTTTAGCCTAAATTAAGTAACAGCACAAAAAATTAGAATTCCAGGTCAACAGCGTCGCCTACCTCCCATACAAACCATATTTTTTTATTAAAGAAAAACCCGCATTAAATTGCTTATTTATGTCTATAAAGAGTAAATTTAGTTTATTTAACTTCACTTAAACGTCATGCTAAAAATAATTAAAATCGAATAACTTTTAGATATATCTCCTATAAAACAATATTACCAAATTAACGAAATTTAAAAAAAAAATTTAAGAAAGGTTGCTAATACTAAATAAGGCTACAACTTGTTTTAAATTATGAATTCTGTTTTATTTTTCTTTAAATTTAAGAGTACCTACAAATTGTCTTGGAAATCAGTGCATTTTAAGGAAAAATTTGATTTTTAAGACTTTTTTCAAATGAAGTGGCTTTTCTTAATAGCAGCTAGATGCAGCAGGTTTTTACAGAAATGAAAGAATACGATATTTTATGATAGTTATAGCCGTCGACTTTAATAATGCTTAATTTTCTAGATATTTTCCACTAAATTTTACTTAAATTTTCATTCCTTGAAAAATTTACAGTCACATTTCAACGATTTTTGTATTTTTATTTATTAAAATTTTTTGCTGTATTTTATATTAAATTCAATGGTGATTAAGACATAAAAAAGTCCAAAAAACAAAACCTTGAAATATACTCTGTGCTCGAAGTTATTATTGTTTAAACTTGACTTTATTTTTTGGGTTTTATTGAGCTTTTTTTTTGTTAAAAAGTTTTAACTTTGACGAATTTTATAAAAAAAAAAATACAATACATCAAGTTTTTAATACCACATTCATAATATATGTTTTATAATATGACGAATATAAATATCTATATATATAAAATGGAATGTGTGTTTGTTTATTTGTTTGTTTGATTGTTTGTTTGTACCTTATAGGAGACCAAACCTCTGGACCGATCTTCCTGAAATTTTCACAGCATTTAACAGGGATTCTGGCATGATTAATAGCCCACTTTTACGCCCACTTTTTTAAAATTATGTAATTGCTCCCATATAGTTTTTAACAGATTTACTTCAAATTGAATACACATTATACTCCAGGCGAGGTAGAAATAAACATTTCTTACGCCACGCCCCCTTCAACGCCCCTTTTCACGCCAAATTTAAGTTTTAAACTTTTTGTTCTCTGCACAAATTTGTTCCTTCCAACGGATTATTTTTTATTTGGTAGTATATTGCTCTTAATACTGTTAATGTCGCCATATTACTATGAACCACGCCCACTGCACCGCCCCTTTTTTAATTCAGATACTTACTTATACCACTAACAATGTTTGCTTTACAAAATACTTTTTTGTAATATGTATTTACCTAAAGTTTTATATACTTTTTATCTACAGGTAAGGTAGCCATAGATTTTTTTATTACCAAATCCCCCTTTTTCGCCCCATTTTACTTTAATTATAATTAATCTGCTTTCAATCTATATATATAAAAATTAATGTCTGTCTGTCTGTTTGTTTGTGGTTTATAGGAGGCCAAACCCTTGGACCGATCTTCCTGAAACTTTCACAGCATTTTACTATGACTCTGTAAAAAATAATAGGCTATATGAATTTTTTATTGTACAAAGGGGCGTGGCACTGCCCATATAACCCAAAAATTTAAATAGCCATATTTTGGGCATTTTTTGACCTACGTTGATGCTATTTGGTACATATGGTATTGGCATAATTAGGAATACGTACCAGGAAAAAAGTGGGTGGGACCACTCCCCTTTTTAGGAAAATTAAAAATCGCAATATAGTCTTAACTACTGGACCGATCGTCATTAAATTTTCACAATAGGATATTCTTACGAAATAATAAATTCTTGACTATATAAAGTTGTGAGTGGACGAAAGGGCGTGGCCTCGCCCATATAACCCAAAATTTAAAACCGTGATATCTTGGGTATTTTTTGACCAACGGCGGCAGTATTTGCTATATATGGTATTGGCATGAATATAAATACGTACCAAAAGAAAAGTGGGCGGAGCACGCCCCTTTGTTTGCGATATATTGGAGGCTGGACCTCATAACCGATCTTAAATTTTCACAGCGTTCAGCTTTGACTCAGGAATACTTATTACATGATAATATTTTTCGACCATGCACACTTCTGCACCTACTTTTTTACTACGTTTATTAACGGCTTTACCACAAATTTAAAATACATATCAATTAAAATAGTGGGGTAGCCCCATTCTCTTTCTTCCACCACTGTCTTCAAAACAGCTGATTTTATAATACGTGTTAATTAAAATAGAGAGTGGGGTAACCCCATTCTCATTCTTTCACAACTGACTGCGAAACAGCTGATTGTGTAATTGCTGCTTTTTGATTGGTCTAAAAAAAAAGGGGGAGCATGAAGAAAATTACATGCGATTCGGTGCTGAATTCTAATTGGTTTACAACAAAAAAAGAGGCGAAGCATTGCAATAATTAAATTAAATAAATAAATTTTTGTAAATATATAAATACTTTTAATTTTATTTTATACGAGGGGGGTAGCGAAGCACACCGGGTTCAGCTAGTTTTTTATAAAATTTAACAAAAAAAAAAACCCCAATGTCATCCTAAAATTAAAAAAAAGCGCACTGTGCGTCGCCAGCGATGTTTATTTCATGACGCAACAAGGCTCTGAGCATTAAAAATTCATCATGTTCCTTAAATTGATTGAAAACTGGACTTACTAAAGAGTATAAAACTAAAAAACACATATAACCCTAGTGTCAAAAAACTTTTTGAAATTCTAATGTCAGAATCGAAATAAGCGACCATTGTATCTAAAAAAATGTTTAGGGTCCACCCTAGTGTCAAACAACTTTTTAAAATTCTAACATCCGATTCGAAATCAGCGACCAACGTATCTACAAAGAGTATAAAGCAAAAAAAAAAAACTTTTTTAGAGTCCACCCTAGTGTCAAAATTTTTTTTAAATTCTAACATCAGGTTCGAAATCAGCGACCCCTTAATACTGCCAGCACACACACAAAGACTATAAAGCAAAAAACACATTTTTAGGGTTCACCCTAGTGTCAAAAAACTTTTTGAAATTCCAACATCAGATTCGAAATCAGCGGTCAGCGTATCTAAAAAGAGTATGAAACAAAAACACACTTTTAGGGTCCTAAAGTTAGTAGCTCAAAGAGGCCATTAATATGACTCACTTTTTTTTAAGACATTTTTATGTCTTAATGATAATTAGACTTAGTCATAACAATTTAGTAAGCATAAAAAAACACTCACTGTTACTTTGTAATAGCACCAACCCAGCAAACATTTAGACTCTTATTTATGAGGCTTTATCTTCATTATGCGCTTAAAAAATACTCTTTTACTGCGCACCAAAAACGCAGCAAGCTGATTAAAAGTATATTTTTATGACTTCATTCTACACTCATTAAACATGCATAAAAGGATTCTTGTATGAGACCTTTTTAAATGCACTCATAAAACACGCATAAAAAATATTCTTTTATGACTCCTTTTTATGAATGCTCATAAAACATGCATAAAAATGATTCTGTTATGAATCTCTTTTCTGAACACTCATAAAACATGCATGAAAAGGATTCTTGTATGAGTCCTTTTTAAATGCCCTCATAAAACACGCATAAAAAGTATCCTTTTATGACTCATTTTTATGAACGCTCATAAAACATGCATAAAAAGTATTCTTTTATGAGTGCTTTTTATGAACACTCATAAAACATGCATAAAAAGTATTCTTTTATGAGTCCTTTTTATGAGCACTCGTAAAACACTCATAAAAAGTATTATTTTATGACTCCTTTATATTAACGCTCATAAAACATGCACAAAAATGATTCTTTTATGAGTCCCTTTTCTGAACACTCATAAAACATGCATAAAAAGAATTCTTGTATGAGAACTTTTTAAATGCACTCATAAAACACGCATAAAAAGTATTCTTTTATGACTCCTTTTTATGAACGCTCATAAAACATGCATAAAAATGATTCTGTTATGAGTCCCTTTTCTGAACACTCATAAAACATGCATAAAAAGGATTCTTGTATGAGAACTTTTTAAATGCACTCATAAAACACGCATAAAAAGTATTCCTTTATGACTCCTTTTTATGAACGCTCATAAAACATGCATTAAAATGATTCTTTTATGAGAGCTTTTTATGAACACTCATAAAACATGCATAAAAAGAATTCTTGTATGAGTACTTTTTAAATGCACTCCTAAAACACGCATAAAAAGTATTCTTTTATGACTCCATTTTACACTCATAAAACATGCATAAAAAGGATTCTTGTATGAGTCCTTTTTAAATGCACTCATAAAACACACATAAAAAGTATTCTTTTATGACTCCTTTTATGAACACTCAGAAAACACTCCCATAAATGACGCATTTTAGAGTCATATTTTTGAGGGCTCATAAAATGTTTGCTGGGAAGTCTCTTGAGACAGTTTGCTAATTGTAAGCTCAAAAATGTAAGCTAATTTAAATGAAGCTCATTCAACACAATATTACAATAAACATTTTTTTTTCGGAATCATATTTAAGTTTGAATTACTTTTATTCCAAGAAATGCTTTTTTCGTTTTGTTTATTAAATGATGTGTATGTAGCTTTAATCGAATTAATGTGTCTGGTTAAGTATGTGTGTGTGTGTGTGTGTGTTTGTTGTGTACTAGTATTCTTTGTTGGCTTTGTTTCAATATTTTACAATTCATTCTGAGTGCATTTGCACTTAATTTATTAATGCGATTCTGATTAGGAAATGCAAATAGCTGCTTAAAATATAAGTAAGTAAAGAATAAATAATAAAGAATAAACACATTTTCAAAGCTTGACGCATGACTTTGAAGTTCAATTTGAACCCTATCAAGAGAGCAATAAAACAAAAAGCATTTCCAGCGAACGTTATTTTAGGTGCTTTGGCGGCCTAAGAAATTATCACTTGAACACTTGAGCACTTGCAAATAAAAGCTTGACATAGAGTCACTTTCCTCATGACACTTCTTTAAGTTTAAGTCGCTTAAGCTTAAAATATTTTCTGATGTAATCATTTTCTAAGTATTTATAAAGAGTTAAATTTGTTTTTTATTTCAAACAGAGTAAGAGTTTTATTTTAAACTAACAAATACCCGCTGCTTCGCCTACGATAAAAATATTAAATACCATGTAAAAATTTGAAATATTAAAATTAAAGTATTTTGTTTTATCTTTAAATGCAAAATATACAAATATTTGTGTTTGTTTAATAATTAAAAATGGTGTAAGTACTAGAAAAATACTTTATTAAATTTGAATTACCTTCTTGCAGTAATTGTTATGGTGACAAAGTTGCTTGGCTTTTTCTGTATTTTAATTTTTTTAATAAGTCCTGCAAAACAGGATTATAAAAAATATTGGTAAAAAATTTTATAAATTTGTAATTAAAAAATGTAATTTTTTAACTTAGATTCTGAACATGGAAAACTTCTTAACTTTTGAAAAATTTCCATTATAATGAATTTCAATGTTTCGCTATATCTCGAAAACTATAGATTTTCTTAGTACAACGCATTTTTTATGAAAAGTCGTTAATTAATAAAAACAATGGTAAACGAAAGATTTTTCGAACATATTTTGTACGTGTATCTAGTATACTGAAAATTTCCGTTCATATGACATCAAAATTGAGAACTACAGATTTTTTCAATATAACACATTTTCTTTAGAATTAGAACTAGAAAATCTGATTGAAATTTAAATTTTTTAATTTGCAAGCATACAACTCAGCTATTTTCAAATCGATGTTCATCAAATTTCCTTGGTCTGAAAGGTCAGTTCAGTGAGTTTGATTTTTGTTGCAATTTTTTTTTAATTTCCATTTTCGCCACTATTTCATTGTACATATTATTTATCTAAAAAAATTGCTTAATTTTGACAGAAAATTCAATAAACAGTTTCTTTAATGAAAAATCATGGGCTACCACCCCCTATAATTTTTTTTATAAAACTTTATTTTTTCAAACTGTTTTTATTTTTTTTTACAATGTTCTACAGCTTAAAAAAAAGTTCTGTGAAAAGAAAATTTCAAATTTTACAAATTACATTATCAAATTTTAGCCTTATACTACGTTAACATTGGGTCAAATAACTCGTTTTAGCCCAATCAGCAAAATGAGCAACTAAGTCATTTCATTTCCCATACAAATTCTCAGTTGCAATTCAACTCATTTAAAACAATTGAATGAGATTGGACACGTTCTTAAAACTTATTACAAACTATTTCGAACGCATTCAATGGAGAATGTATAAAAAAAAACCGAACACACTAAGAACAAAGGAAAACGTCAAACAAATCATTTTATAAATGTTTATAATCATCAATATCAACCAGTAAAAACAAAACAAAGAACCAGTTTTCAAACGAAATGAGATACTTTCGCCAAAAAAAAAACCCAATGTAAGCACTTTTGAATGACTGAATACAAATGAGTCATTTAGCCTAATTTAAAAGTAGTATTATACGACCAAAACCGTTTGAAATATAGCATTTTCATTGATTTTTGGGCGATTAAAGGGGTCGTAGAAACAATTTTTTGGTACAACTGTCATAAGTAACCATACAAATATATTATCAAATTTTAGTCTGGTACAACCAAAACCGACTGAAATATAGAATTTTTAGCATATTGTAGACGTGAAAAGTAGGAGTGGCAAAATATTAATAAAAATAAAAAACTGGCCATTTCAGCCCTTGGAAGGACTTTGGCCTAGCTTCTATTGATCAATTTTGTTATACGTGTTATTAAATGTTTGATCACAAATGACCGAGAACTGGACCTACGTGTTTTATGCCGACTCCGAACGTTTTATGTTCTCAAGAAGCTTTACATGGAAATTTTTACTCTCTGAGGTTTGCCATTGTCTCCTTGCAAGAATCTCCTTGAAAGCAACTACACAACATAGCTGTCGTGTTTTATTGTGAGAAGCTCTCGCTACAAAGATAGGAAAACCTTTTTTTGCTGTTGTATTTTGCTGCTTGTTTAATATCAAATATAATACGTGAATTTTGTAATAATTAAAGAATAGACTTTTCGAATAACTTAGTAAGCTATTACACTGGAAATTATCGTAGGAATTGATATAGTTGTATAGATATAGTTGCTATATTCCGATAATATTTTCCCAAAGGAATCTATTTTCGTTTCATATAAAAAAAATTTCATTGTTTCAATAATATTTTAGATTAAAGATTTTACCAATGAATTTCCTGACACCAGATCTAGCAGTACTTTCTTAGCAATACATATTAACTAATGCGCACACACATTATAATAAGTTTTACATTCATTCTCAACTCTACCTCGGCCGGGCAAAATAAAATTTGCAAAAAACAAATAATTGTCGCTCCACCTTACTGTAAATTCATGTCAGTTTTTGTTCCAGCTTAAATATTTTTTAACTATTTGTCTGCATTTTTACATGTTCGTCTGTTTATCTGTATTCCACATTATCATTCTGTTGGTATGTTTGCTTTTGACAGCCCGTCCACTACATATTTATTTAATTTTGCAATATAAATCAGAGCACCAAAAAATTCACCTTATAATTTGAGTCTTATAAGAATTCTGCAAAAAGCCGTTTACTGTGTAAGGCAGATGTCATCAGTTGTTTAGCAGCCTTGCCTGAACAAATGTAATTCAGAATTGTGTATAGGTGTTGGAGGCCTCGCAGCTGCATTGTATTTAAGAAATACTTGGTTACGTCATGTGTCCATTTACTACTGGGTTGTTTTCAGTGTGCTCTTTAAAGCGCTCATTAAACATACTCAAACTCAATATGGGAGAGTATAAATGTGCAAAGCTACCTGACACCGTAATAGAAACAATGAGAAACTCTATTGCATAGGAAAAGAGAGATAAAGCTTTATGCTGCTTGTGTGTCCAACAATTTAATGAAGCAATGATTTTTATGTTTGGTTTTTTGGCTACTTTATAAATTAAAATTTTAGTAACTTTTAAGAGTGGCTTTAAAACAGTAAAGGATGCAAGGTCTTAAGTTAAACATATAGCTTTATATTAGTGAAAGAATTACTAAAATCGGTTCAGTAGTTTTTAAGTGAAACGTCGTCACAGATACGTGAGAAGCCTTTTATATATCTATAACCTTTAAAAAAATTTTTTTTTTTTATCTTTTCTATTATTTTTATTAGTGAAATAAACTATGGTTTTATAATATATATAGATTGTTAGCTATTAATTATTTTTTAAATTTGCACTTTGCTCACAAATATTCTGGCATTTCAAAAAATTCTATGAAGTGAATTGAAACTAAAATTTTTTAAATACTTTACATGATACGTAATTTTAGGTAATTTTTTTTTTTGTTTTTTTCTTAATGTTGAAAAAAAAAACTTTTTTTATGAATTGTTGTTTGACTCTTTTTTAAAAATCTATTATCTGGCTTACCGAATATTTTTACCTATTCGTATTTGGATATTAAATGCTTGCGAATTAGTTAAAAACCGGATAACCGGATACTTAAATAAGTCTGATAATTCAAAAATCTAGCTACTCAACTCAGTAGTCCTTATTTGTACTTTCAAGAAATAGTGCCATAAAGATTGTCTGAAAGTAACGATTAACAATTGATAACATTTGAAAAACTTTTAAATTATCGATTGCATTCAACTGCAATATAGATAAGTGGATTATGTGAAAAAATGCTTTATCAGAGATATAAATAACTTAAAACTACGTCTTGTCACCACGTCGGTTTAAAATTTCCCATCATAATTAAGTATTAATCATGGTGCGAATGAATAGTTAGTGTGTAAAGGTTGAGTTAGCGATAAAGTTCATCTGACGACTATAATCACACAATGGTTGCGAGTGATTATTGGTTACTTTATCGTTCCCGCATATATACTATAGATCAGCTGCTACTCAGCTGATATTGATTAAAAACTGATATATAATCCTAATCCTAAGAATTTGTAATTTTATTATACTCGCTTATAAATTATTGTACATAATTTATGAGTCAATACTGAGATACGCAACAATGTAGTTATATATATATATATATATATATATATATATATATATATATATATATATATATATATATATATGTTAAATTAAAAATTTAATTGTTCTCTTTTCAATAATCATCATAATTAAAAAAAAGACAGAAGAACAAAGAACAAATGGCTTTCAAATATAGAAACTTTTGCATTGAATGGAAGGAAACTCTTATCAGTGCCTTCGTAGCAAATGGAAACACATGTGAACACCATTGGAAACACCTGTTAACAACCAGATCAACTTTGTTTCAGAAAGTCTATTACGTATTTTGTGATTGTCACTTTGGTGAATTACAATCTTGCACGTACAATACTATAAAACAGATTTATTAAAATGCGTCTATTTAATTAACACAGAAGTTAAGTTTAGCACAAATGCGCTTTAGAAAAAAGATTTAGTTTGAGTGATTTTTCTTAATTTTTAATTGCTTATATATTATTCATTAACCCAACTTAATTTATTGATTAAAAGTTTTTGATTACTTATGTCATGGTATTTAAGAAAAGTTTAGGTAAGGTTTTTCAAAAGGACATCTGAAGGTAAAAGCTTTTATGTGTGGTAAATGGACACAAAAATATAAAATTAAAAGAGATCGTACTTTTAAACAAATTATTATGCACAGTACGTATTGTTTGAGGTATTTTTTTTATAAGGTCAGTAAAAAACTTTAATAAAATTAAAAAAAAAATTAACTACTTAAAAAAAAATTGTAATTCCTTGATGCTAAACTAGTAAGGAATAATCTTTGACTGAGCCAAAGTTAAAATTATTTTTTTTTTTATTTTATGGAATAAAAAAAATAATTGTATTTTGTGGAATTTATGAAGATTGAAGTGTTTTGATGACGTCACTTTGCATAGAAGCTCGGCACAGATTTTATTTGATTGTGACAAATTTTAAACTTACATAAGTTTTTGTGGATTTTAAAAATTTTTCTCATTTCGATTTAAAAATCGTACTCAGAAAGCATACTAAAAATCAAAGCTCATAAACAAAATTTCAAGTTTTTTTTTTTTCTTAGATCAAAGAACCAAGGCATGCACCTTATACAAACAAGGTTTGGTCTTTGACCTGCAACGAAAGGTATAGATTTATTTAGAGAAATTTATTGAAACCATACGTGAATTATTGATTAGGTGAAATAACCGCGAAAGACAATTTGAATTGCTTTTAACCGAGGCTAGTGTTATGCCTTAACCTCGGCAAGCATTTCCAGCCCTAAGTTGTTCCTGTCTTTTAATGCCACATTTTCCACAATTTAGGTGTGGATTTTAAGTTTTCCATAATTCTTAAATGTAGGAAAGGACAAAGAAAGTAAAAAGAACTATGCCCGAGCCCGGATTCGAACCAGGGACCTCTTGGTTGATAGTTTAGTGCACTCTCTACTAGACTACAAAGGCCGACCTTCTGGATTAATTTAATTAATTTGAACTTTAAGAGATTAAAGTGTTTTGATAAAATCACTTTGTATTCGATATGGGTGTGGCTTTTGTTTGATTTGGTTCGATTTCATACTCAGCGTGTATGTCAAATATCAAAGGTCATATGTTTAATTTTAAGTGAGTTACATTTTGCATATGAGAATTAATTGAAATTCAGAAATTCTATTTGAAATTCAGAATAAAATAATTTAAATTCAGAAATTTCAGTGTGAGAGGAGTCTGCACGTGACCGATTCGGAGTTTAGCTCAATGTAGGTTAGGTTCTGGCTTCGCTCGCACTTGCTACATTTCTGTTTTATATATAGAAGTCCGAATATAGGGAGGGAGCCCACTTTAAAAAAACTGGACTGTCTCCCACGCATATTTTGGGGTTGTTTCCTGACAGTGTGATCGTTGTAGCAGGCGATTTCAATGTCAACAAACCGACTTTTTTACGTTACTCACGCCCAGTGCCGGACTGGGACCTTAAATTTGATCTGAAATATAATGACTTGACCGGCCCTATCAAATTAAAGCCCAAGACTAAGCATTAAGATCATTAACAATATGAATTTGATAACACGGGACAAGAAGCACAGACATCTACTATTTTATCTCTTTATTCTTAATTTGATACATCATCTATTTTATCAGTTACAACTTCTTTAATCAAACGGATCCTCGTTTGTATGAAGTCGAACTAAAATGCTATCCAATTGTAAACATCTTTTGGATATTTTTTTAATTTAATTTTTTTTATCTTATCCGTATTTCTCGGCACCTCTTTTTTTTTTTTTTTCTTTCTTTGTAGAGACATTTCTAAAGCCCGTACAATACTTCATTGCTTTGTCCAATTTTTATTTTTTGACAATGAAACTAGAGCAGTTGAAAAAGTGCTAAAGCTAAAATTCAAGAAGTGTAAGTGTATACGCATATAGTACGAATTGGACAAAAAAATGCGCGACGGACAGCATTTTCAATGCATTGTTTTTGACGTTTCTCTCAGTTCGTTCGTCGTTAAGTTTCGATCAAATATTAAGTGTCAAAAACAAGCTTGAGATCTTTCTTCCGCAGCCAAGAAGAACAGAGAGATAAAATAGTAACGTTGCGGAGATGTAAAAAATTGGCACGATGGATGTTTTCATCCTTTTCCAACAATATATATCTGTCTATCCCACGCGCAACTTGTTTTCAGATTTTGAAATTGGACAAAACAATGAAGTATCATATGGGCAGAACAATAAACAGTTCATTATTTCTAAAAGCTTATGACACATCCAACCATAAAGTGGTACATTTCATTATTACTTAAATTTTAAATATATAAACTATGAGTTACCTTTAATTTCATTAACTCTAATCTACAATTTGAGTTTTTGTTCACTTGGATTATTTATCAGCTGTTACTTCTGCCAAGTGAACCTTGTTTGCAAAAGGCATGTAATTTTGCGTTCATAAAAATTTGTAATCAGTTAACTTTCAAAATTTTTGTCATTAGATGTAAACGTATATATTAGGGAAGTCAATTCCGGCATCCCAGATTTCGGGTTCCCGGATGGTTTACGACCCTTTAAATCCCGGAATTTTCTTTCCGGGATCCCGGGACTTTTAAAGAAAAAATTTCTATCACAAATATTTATGTTAATGCAACCATTTCAATTTAAGTTGATATAAATATAGAATTAGAAAAAACCTTTTTTTGAGGCTGAAAAAGATTGTTAGGACGATGAGTGTAATCACTGGAGCCAAGACTTTGCAAAGTTTTAGAATAATTTTCAACATCGTGAAGTCAGCTATGTATTTCAAAATTGTCAGATATTCTAACTTAAGCTTAGTATGCTGTAGAAGCGAAATGAAATCTTCCATAAGAATTGTATGGGGTTTTTTACAGCGAAAAGGTACACATTTCAAAATTTGTATAGAATTTTTAACCGATCGGTGTTCCAAGGAGTCCTACACAGTTCAGTGTTAAAAAACACCGTGTCAAAGTGCTAAAATTTAATATCCGAAGGAGCATATTTTTTTCTCACCGATCGGTGTAAAAAAGTAAATATCAGATAGGTTGTTTGTTTTGAGGTGTATATTTATAATATGCAAAATGATAATTTTCTTAACACCGATCGGTATTAAATTTTAAATATTCGAAAAGATGTTTTTTACAATTTATATTAAACTATCATTAAGTTTATGAATTGTCAAATGAAATAAGCTTCCAATAAAATTTGATTAGGGCTTATTTCATTTGGCTTTATTTTATAATGAAATATGACCCAAATCAAAAAAACAAATACTTCCCAAAATTTATGAATCAGTCCCCAAAAATTGGGACTTATTACATATGAAGTAACACCCAAAAATGTATGGACATTTTTTGGGGCTTATTTATTTTTTTGGGGTTTTTTGTGGTGCCAAAATTACATTTAAGTCTTAAATCAAGATTTAAAAAATTAAACTGAACAAATTCAATTGAAAAATTTCAATTTTTAATTTGTTTATCAATGAGAATGTGATTTCAATATTGCTTTTCTTCTTTGCTTTTCTTATTTCGCACCGATCGGATAAGTTCGTCATTTCACACCGAGAAAGCGGTGTAAATTAACACCGTTCGGTGTAAAAAATGTAAATGTCCGCTCACCGTTGTGATTTTATTTTTGAAATTTTTTAGTGTGTAGCGAAATTTTTTTTTGTTGAATCGAAAAATTGTTCAATGCAGCCAAGTTCACAACCATGATTGGAGAGTTAAACTGTCAAAATTTCGCTGTCTTTTATATGTCCGTACATTTAATTGGCTTGGAAATTTGACATTCAACATTAATGTTCAACTAACACATTCAACAAACGAGTTATGATAAGTATGTGTTAGTGCAAGCGCGTCGGAAGCGAATTTCATCTGGGGGGGCAGTACAAATGAGAGGGCAGTACAAAGGGTGGTGCAAAAAAAGTTCACCCCATTTTCTTCACATGAAACATGAAGAAGAGAGAAAGAAGAATACAAAAATATTATCGTAGTAAAAAAACTGGTATTTTGAATAACTTTTCTTTTCAAATTGTTTATCTAGCCAAAAAAGTGGGGGCAACTGCCCCTCTTTTCCCCGCTTGCTACGCCAATGTGTTAGTCTACACTTGAGTTGGCTCAAAAAATTTAGTTGAGTCTACACTAAAATTTTGCGTGTAGAATTAAATGCCTAAAAATGTTCGTTCCTACAGCATACTAAGCTTTAGGAACAAATTTTGATTTGTGTTGAAGGCAATCGTGATCGAAACATACAAATTGCTAACGATTATCCTCTTTTCTATTTCTTCAACTAGCATAGAATTAGAACTGTACTTCTCATCAGCGGGTTATATATTTAATAATATCCAAACAAAACTCTCTTTTGAAAAATAAGACGCGTTGATCAGCTCAATGTATTACTTTAACAAAAAACGGTGTCTAAAAAAAAATGTTTTACATTTCTATAACAATATGTATCTTAAACTGTTCTGTATTTTATTTTTTGTATTGTTTGTTCTTTAAATTAAAACAATTTTCTAGGCATTAATATTATTTAAGTTTCTTTGTTTATATTAACAATAAAGGTATTCACAATTGTGTGATATCGTAGTATTGTAGTTTTTTTGCCAAAGTTGAAAACCACATTTGTGAGCAACCTTTAAAATAGAAATTGTGGCTAGGAACCTCAGACTCTAGCTTTTTTTTACTATGCAAATAAATTAACTGTCCAATTTTATATATTTTATTAATATATAGATAAAGTTTAACTTGTATGTTTATCCTCTCTATTTTTGCAATTAAAAAATAACTGGCAACCGATCAGTTGCTTAGGGAACTTTAAAAACAACGTTCGTTAAGCATATCATTAAGCTACTTAAAATTACCACACTTTTGGATTTTAGAGATTTCATGAAAAGCAACAAAAAATATAAAAACCGCGCTGTAAAGTGTGATAGCAGTATCACATGGTGTTTAAACTTATCTGAAAATAACGCAATTGTTAATACCCTTAATGTGTTTTGTTTTTGTTGTTTTGAATAAATAAATTAATTTACTTTTTTTTAGTTTCAAGTAATAAATAATAAAAAATTGTATAAAAAACGTTTTGAATTATTTACTTCTTTCAATCCCGTTTTCAATCCCGAATCCCGGGATCGGGAAAAGCTTCCGGGATTGGACTCCCTAGTATGAATATTAAAAATAGGCTTTAAAATATATTGCAAGCTATATGAAGGATAAATAAATAGTAAATGAAATTGTGGAAAAAAAGCCTTAATATTGATCATTTATGCTGTTTAGAGGAACTTTTCCTATGTGCTATGAAGCAACCGGCCCCAAGTTGCCACTGGCCCTTCTGGATTTGTCCAGAAAAAGGATTTGTCCCCTTGACACCTATTGGTCAATATGTTGAGCTATTTGCTGAATCGAGCCAATTTATTCAACTAGTGAAGGAGCCCACTTGTTTCCTCAAAGCGATATGCATAGCTATAATATCCTTGACCTTTTTCTGACCTCGCATCATGAAAAATATGATGTGAGTGTCAACGCACCTCTTGGTTACTCGGACAATTGTATTATTTCCGCTGTTGTTCCATATTCTAATGCCTGCAAATAAGACTACGTTTAAAAATTTTTACCGCAACTTCAACTGGAAATTATGCTTCGCTGATAGAAATGTAAATGCCGCGACTGTCATGGTACAGTAAATTATTTCATTGGGTATGCGGTCTTTCGTTCCCAATAAGATTAGAAGCTTTAAAGCAAAAGAGCACTCTTGGTTGAATGAGACTTGCAAAATTGCAGTCAGGTTAAAAAGGGAACCCTTTCATAATTGGCGTTCTAACAAGAATACTGATACCGAAAGACTTCGCATCGATGCAAAGAATCGCTGTAATGCAATTTTAAGCCGCTAAAAGTTTTTGTACGAAACTCGCATTCGAGAACAGGCTACTCTGCCCAAAGGTAGCAAAGATTTTAAGTCATTTGTTAAAACAGTAAAAAAAATCAGAATTGTCATCGATAAAGTCAACCTAATGGCTAGGTTGCTGGCGCAAAATTTCACTTTCACGGATAGCAATCAGACACTGCCCTTTATTAAGGCTAGATCTTCTGCAAGTGCCTAGGTTATTTAAAACGGTGCAAAAAATATTTTACTTCAGCTGATTTTTGTATGATCTTCACATCATATATCAGGCCGAAAATGGAGTAAAATTCGAACATTTGGGCAGAGGCTTCCAGATCTTATTCAGAGCTTCTGGACCGAATTCAACGTCGTGCTGTATATTTGATATGGGATGAAAGTATTTCATCCTCTCTCAACTCTCTTGGTCATCGACACGACTAAGCACATCGATTACAGGATGTTTGAAATGTAGGAAAGCCAAAAAATGTTTATTAAATTACTAAAATGAGCTCCACAATGTAAGAAACATCACAAAAAACTAAAAAAAATAAATTGCTTGTTCTCCGGAGCAATTCTTAATTTTATATTGTTTAAGGCTAGAAAGTGCGAAGAAAAATGTGAAAGCATCAGTTTGCAAAGACCTGCAGTCACGTGGTTATAACTTGAATTACTGATAGACCATTAGTTTAAAACAGTCAAACTTTAGGGTAGGCGCTGGGATTTTATTTCGATAGTGCTACTGTCGGCTAACCTCTCCATCGAATGGCAACCCATAAGCAGAACGCTGTCAAATGCCTTCTCGAAATAGATGAAAATTAAACTACAGAGAGTAAATTAACCGGAGGTCTCAGTTCGATTTAAAATGCTCTTTCACTCATGTTTCGTTGTACAAGCCTCCGGAGAATAGAAGAAAAACACAAAAAGAATTATGCTTTTGCCTCAGCGTTCGTTCTTACGCTGCCTATACTTTTCTATAGGTGCGCATGAAATAACTGCTGAGGGAAATTCTATATTTAATGGATTTGACTCAAATCAATTATGGTCGCTGCAGTGGATATGACATCAGCTATAGAAATAACGATTCGGTGGTCAGTTGTACAACTTTAACTTTCACACCTTCTAGTGGCATAAAATACCGATAAAGAACAGGAAATTTGTCAACTTGAGGTTTAGTTAAAAAAGAACCAATATTTTGTAAAGAATCAGGCTGACACTTCTTGTGTTTTTTTGTTTTTAGGTGTGATTCGATAGAACTTTTCCCACTATGCGCAAAATTAAAATCTTGATGGAAAAAATTACAACTAACGTGATCACTGTGTTCATTTTTATGTTTTCTTATAAATTGGTATTTACTTTGTAAATCTTCGGTAAATAAGCATTTACGTTTTCTCATTTATGCGTTTTATTTTAACACGTGTTGCCGTGAAAAACGTGAACAATGTAATTTCATTATTGAAATCCTAATTAGGTAGTTCGGGATCGGAGAGAAAAGTAACCTTTATTGGCGTCCTGTTAAAACAACGTCAAATGAAAGCACTTGAACTCACACCCAGAGTTGCCGAAAGTAGTACTATTGTAGTAATACTTCAGTATTTAATTCATCTTAATACATAAAAGGCAAGCATACGGCTCCGCGCAGTCTCACTTAAACTGTAATAATTTTTTTGCCATCATTACAGTGCTTTTAGAACATATACTGTCCCCAAAAATGTTCAGCCTGAAAGTATGCACAGAAATTTCATTTGATACTTATCAGTGACAAGATAGGGTTTTTACATCTTGTATAGTAGTACGGATAGTACGTTTATGATCTAACTACTTTTTTCATCCTTTCATAAATAAGTTATGACGAGTTTAATGAAATTCTTTTGATGGATTGTACCAAAAAATATAATTCTATCAGCCGCGAAATGACACCTTAGTTGCTACGTATAAGATGGCTTGACAGTTTGTAAAGTTGTGTATAAATATGATTGGTATCAAACTCGACTTTTTGCACTTTTACATTTGAACTAATTTTTCAACACTGCTTCAATACTTAAAGTGTTATTTAAAATGGCCTTAAAAAGAGAAAAAAGTGCTTTCGTCAAATGGCTCCAAAAAGGAGTGTGCGGAGTACCCGTCATAGGACAGGTTTTTATACTAGTACTCTTATATTTCATTTTATAATATAAAAGCAGTAATTTGTATATGTTTTGTAAATGCTAAAACTTGAAATAAAAGATGATGACATATTTGGTGCATTTGAACCAATTTTTTCTATTTGGATAAAATATTTTTTTGTGGCAGAATTTCGGGACATTTGGTTTGATTTGGTGATAAGGGGACAATTGCCAAAATTCGGGGACATGTCCCGAGTAATTGAACAGGTGGGCACACTAAGTATAATGGTAGTTAATCTCTTCTGAATTTCAAATAGAGTTTCTGATGTTCAATTTATTTTTTTGAATTTTTAATTGATCTATTGTGAGTTTCAATTGATCTTTTCTGAATAACAATTGGAAACTGTGTAGAATATTTAAGTTTAGCATTTACTGTAAATCTTCTAAAAGTTATAAAATTTCAATATCGGCATAATAAAAGGTTCGTTAAATTTACGAGTCATGCGTTACGCTCAAAGATTCTATTATTTTTTCGCTACCGGAATCTCAAGAAAAAAGTCCATCACAGCCCATGATGTTTCACACATATGTGATGGCTGGTCAGGGGCGAAACTAACAGGGGGAGGGTGGATTAAGGATGGTAAGCTCGGCAAAAATACCTTAGTAACTCCCCCCCTAATAACATGGTCGCGGTATGCCGCTGCGGCTGGTTGCTAGCAAATTAATAAAATATTTTAGCTCTGCCAGTAATGTCCATGTCCAACAGTTTTGTTGATATGTTTTTCTATCGCTTAGTACCAAATCCAAATTGAAACAAAGTATGTGCGCAATTAATTCTACCCACACCATATTAAATCAGCGACTTTTATTGTCTGCTCCCATACAAAGTCATTCCATTTAGAATAAATAGGGAATAGAGCTCATTTCTGTGTCACAAAAGATATCGCTGATAATTATAATTTTAATAACTCTACAACAACAGACAAAATTTTCAACAATACATCAACAATATACCGGCAACGTAATTGAAAAAAAGCAAATAAATTATAAACCAAAATAAACAAAACTTAAAATTAAAAGAAAAAACACATTTTTACTCACAAAATAAATATAAATATAGCACTTGAATAAAACGCACCTCTCTTGAGAAATCCGGTTTTGGCGCTGTACGATATGTTGTCGAAGCCAATGTCAAGCTTTTTTATTGTCTTGTATTGCTCGTGCGGAAATGTTGTGGTTGATGTTTCCGATGTTGCTGAAGTTGTCGATGTTGCTGATATTTCCGATGACGATGCTGTTGAGGTTGTATCGGTGTTGCTCGTTTTAATTTTCGAATTTTCTGTTTTATTGTTTGTTGGCATAAATTTTGATGTTGAAATTTTTAAATTTAAATTTTGTGGACGTTTTGCAGCAAAACGATTCGTTGGCATTGTTTCGGTGTTGAGTTTTGTTGATAATGTTGCTGGATGAATATTTGTCAATGATTTTGAATGCGTAGTTGTTAGTGAAGCGCCCAGTCGCTCATTGTGCGTTGTTAAAATATTTAAATTAATGACGTCACTCGTTGTGTCACTGTTGCCAATGTCCGCCACAGTGGGCAACATCTCGAAAGAGGTATTCACACTAGACATGATTTGAGTTAAGTTTTTGCAGTTTTTTTATAAAGATGTTGATATTAGTTCGGTTCGATTTTTTTTATTTACCAGATTTTGAGCAAATCTAGGTTGAAACTGCATCAATTTTTACAGCATTACAGCTAAATAGATAAGAAATTTTATATAACACATACATATTTCGCTTTTTGGAAATTTTTGTCTTAGACACTTGTTCTTTCTTGTACAAAGATTTTTTTTTTTTAAAAAAAGATATATCAAAAAAATTTTGTTTTTATTTTTGGTTTTAAAATTTTTGCTCTTAAAACGATATTTTCTTTTTTCAGCATAGTACTCTGTTCAGTTTCATGTGAAATTCCACTCAAATCTCCATATAAAAAGTAACAGCTGCGAAACAAGCGTGGAAATTTTCACAACATGTTCGTCAGAGCAGTACTTCTGTTCCGCTGCGTGAAATTATTGCAACATGTTTCTAAGCAACATTTTTTCACGACAATTTAGTTGTACTGCCTATTTATTTTGAAGTAAAAAGAGAGAAACGTTGCCATAGAAATTCCTCGCAACAAACTTTAAGTCAGAAATTTCACGAAACAAATAAATAGATGTTGCCAGCGAAATTTCACGCAAACGAACAGAGTACTAGGCTTAAAGCATAGTACTCTGTTTAGTTTCATGTGCAATTTCACTCAAATATCTGTACAAAAAGTGACAGCTGCGAAACAAGCGTGGAAATTTTCACAACATGTTCGTCAGAGCAGTACTCTGTTCCGCTGCGTGAAATTATTGCAACATGTTTCTGAGCAACATTTTTTCACGACAATTTAATTGTACTGCCTATTTATTTTGAAGTGAAAAGAGAGAGATCGTATGAAATCTCCCAACTTATTCTCTGAGTCTCTCTGAGAAACGTTGCCATAGGAAATCCTCGCAACAAACTTTTAGTCAAAAATTTCACGCAACAAATAAATAGATGTTGCCAGCGAAATTTCACGCAAACGAACAGAGTACTAGGCTTAAGAACAAAATAAGTCGTGCTTAAATTGTTTCTTGTTTAAATGAGTACAAATGCATGTTTGATTCATAGTTCTGAGCAATATATTTTGTTTATAGAGTATTTTCTTAGAGATCTTTGATACTGAACTTTATTTCTGAACAAAATATTTTTAAACGATATTTTTACTTATTGCATAAAATTATTATGTTTATATTTTATTGTTTAACTTTAAACTATTTTTCGTCATGTTTTGATTTCACTCTCGAGCTTTAGATCTTTTGGATATTTATATTCTATAATTTTTATTCTATAATATAATTTTTATTATATTCTATAATATTTTGTTCTCGTACTATGTAAGAAATATCTACATTTTTATCGACATTAAGTATCGGATTACTTTTCGGCTAAATAATTTTTTATGCTATAATAATACAGTTAAACTCGAAATTTTTAAGGTTATTCATCTCTCAATGCCATTTCCATATGAACTAAGACGAATTTGCTCTCGCTCACTACAACTTTATTATAAAATATATTGATAGATTTAAAATCTAACGGAAGTGAATGCGTTCGTTTTTCAAAGTAAGTCCATAAACTACTGTAATAAAGTTTGGTCCAGAGTGCAACTAGCACGTACCGTGATGCACAACCTATTCAGTATTCCGCATTAATTTCAAAACAATTATAAATGTAATTTGAGTCATCACCGTAACGATATGAAACGATATCAATTCAAAGCGAAGTAAATTTGTTGCACTTAATTTATTAAGGATTAAATTTCTACTGTGTCATATGACGTTTCAAAACTGTTTTGCTGTTTGTCATGTATGTAGGCTGGTTTGTTCAACACTGCACGAGCATGAAAACCGTTCAAAGAGCAATTTACTACAAATGATTTAATTTGAAAATTTATTTTTAATCAATGATGTAAATTCAGTATATTAAGATAAGATTGGCTTTACGTTAGATTAAGCAAAATACCCGTTTCTGTTTGAACAATCGCTCGAATTGTAATCTATTCTGAAATGTTTTTCATTACTTTTGCATACATTTTATTTTTTTTTTTGTTTTTTTTGTTATGTCAACTTAGGTCAAAGGTTTTTGAATGTGAGTTTTCAGACGAAACCGAAGCAGAGTGTTCGGTTAAATGGTAATAATCGGTCGAAGCTGTATACTGACAAAATTTGTTTCAAGTCGAGAAAAATGATAAAACTTAGTCCTTGCTTTCGTTATTTACCACTCGTAATTTCAGTACAAAAAACGGCAATCATTAAGTTCGTGTTAAACGCTAGAGTTTTCTGTCAGATTCCTTGAGCACTGAATATCTGTAGATTTTTTCTTCTAGAAAATTTATTTAATTCCTTTTTATGTCATTTTGCAGTTATTTATTTTTTTTTAAAGGCTGCTTTTGATTTTATTATTTTTCGCCAAACACTTTTTTCTTTTAGCTCAAACCCTAATGTTTTTAAATTCATTAAAACCCTTTTTTATTTTTAGACCTTTTTGAGCAGCCCAAATCGTGTAATCCATGATTTATTGTTTGTTTTTTTTAAAATCTTAGTAGCAAAAGACCAGCCCAGTAAAATAAAAAAAAAATTGTAAATTTTATGAAACCAACAAAATATTTGCAAATTTTTATTAAAGCAAAAAAAATTGGGTGAATAAAATAAAAGCATTTTAGGTATTTTATTTAAGAATAAAATAAATCTTAATAAACTTTTTTTTTGTCAGGAAAATCAAATTTGTATAGGGACCAAGAATTCTATATCTTGTCCAAATTAATTGAAATGAACAAAAATAATACAAAAATCTGTTTACCATCGATCAAGATACAATTTACACGTAATACCTATTTTTGCCCTACCGTTGTAAAAAAAGAGCAATATAATTCTTGTGCTCTAATACCCTTTTTCCACACGGAAAGTTTTCTTGCCAGCAAGTGTGCAGTACAGGCAAGTCGGCACTGGCAAGTTTTTCTACTGTGCTGTTTTTTCTTTGATGCTGTGCTCTTCTTTCCTTTGTATTTTCGACTTGCTGGCAAAAAAAAATTGACCTGTGGAAAAGGAGTATAAGCAGCTTTTACCTAAAAACTGTGCTTCTGAAATTATGCTTCTGAAATATTTTCATTACAAATTTTTTAATTTTATTTTGGAGCTCTTTGTTGTGGTGACCTATTTAATTTTTTTTCGTTTCTATATTTCTGCTATCATACTTTTTTTCTTTGTGAATTTTAGAAAACTTTGATAGCTAGTTTGTTATTTGCTTATTTCTATTTAAGTTTGTTTGCTTTTGTCGTTGACTTCACACTGCTGCATGCAAATGTTTTAAGACAGTGGCGTGTCAAAGAAAATTCCGAAGAAATTTCTACAAAAGCATGTAAATGATGAAATAGACTTGATTTCTTAATTTATATAATTTCTATATAACTTTCAAGTTTTGTTTTTATACTAATGGATCTGTAACTAAATGTCATAGTAATTCTCTGATAAGACCAAGAGAAGCAAATTTAGGGCCATTATAAAAAACCTGAACAATTGTCGTATCTCGACTAAAAATGTTTGTCAATAGTTCAAAGAATTGAGATGTAACTGAACAGAATGACCTTATTAAGAGAGAGCTTTGTAAGTTGCACCGGTCCGTGGGTTTGCCCACTATGATTTTTTTTTTCAAAAACTGTTTAAAGTGGTAGCGAATAGCGTCAAAAATAAAGTCCGCTCTCAAGTCGTTTGGAAGTTCTAGCGTCCAAAGCTGAAAAAATTACTTAAAAAACTGGCTGTTTATTTCAGTTTTTCAACAAAGCTAAGCTTTACGGATATCAAAAGAAAGGTAATGCAAATATCAATTTAATGAGGTATCAACCATTATAATCCATGAATATATCTTGGAGACATAACCCTTTTTGGACTTAGAAAAAATATTTCACATTGTGACATTTTGTTTTTCTATTACAATAAAGTTTTGGTGAAAATAACGACAAACAGAAAGTCTTATAGATTCTAAAGTTATGCATTGATTTTTATTAATATCTCGTTAAATAGGTAATAAAATAACCTTTATTTTGATAGCTATATTGCCTACGTAAAAGGGAAAACCACTAGTTTTTCATACCCATTTTACTTATTTTTTTACTTTTTTCTACTTCAACTAACAAACAATAGGGGTCTATTACTTCTAAACCACTGGAGAGCGGCAATTTGCAACCTTGGAATTATAAGCCCTTGATACATATGTTCTATGAAAAAAAAAATTTAAAAAATGTATTCCAGCTAAAAGTAAATTATTCCAAAACTATTTTTATTTCTAATCGAAAATGTAAAGATCAAAAAATTATTTTTATTTCTGATCGAAAAAATAACAAATAACACAGAATTGGTATAAAATGATTAACAAAAATCGTTATTTGTGGTCAAAAGGGTTTAAGGGGTCTTTTTTATTTGGAAAAATGTTTTTTTTTCAAATTTATTTTTTTTTTCATTAAAAAGTAACTATATATATTTATACATCTGTATACTATAGAACAAATTGCATGTTAAATTAAAACTTTAATCGCAATTTTCTCAAAATAGCATTTTCAAAACGGTGCCAAAGGTTATGGAAAAACTATAAGTTTAATTGAGCTAACATTTTTTGTACATGTTCATTATGGCAAAAAATATATAAGAATACTAACAATTTAAGGGCGCAGGCAGGGGAAAAAGTCCCTAAATCCCTAAATCTGTGATTTTTTTATTTAATCGTTGGATTTTTTAGTAGTTTCTATTTGTTATCCTTTTTTAATGTGTGGTTTTAAGTTTTTCTTTGACTGTTAAGAATTTTGCTTTACTTTTTAATCCAAACATTAGTAAAATTTGTTTGGATCTCAAACCCACGTCCTTGAAAAAAACTTACTTGCATTCGTAATCATGCAAAATAAGCGAAACTATGTTAACAACTGAGTTAGATGACCAGTACTGGACCAGCACATCAGAGGACGTGTGTTCAAATCACGAACTGGTCAGACATTTTTTATTTTACTTTAATTTAGCTGGGTCTCGAACCCACGTTTCTGCTTGCTTGCTTACTTACTGCAAGCTTAATTGCATTCGTTATGATGCAAAATAAGCGTTACTTTCTTAACAAATGAGATGGACGAGTGGATAGGGTGTTGGAGCAGCACAACGGAGGACGTGTGTTCAAATCGTGAACAGGTCAGAAAAGTTTTTTTATTTTAAGTTGATATTTATATTGCTTTTTTTAAACTTTTTCAGATTGAAAACTAATCTTTTTTGGATTGTTAAATTTGAAACTTTTCCTTGGATTAAAAAATAATCTTTTTTTTTGTGTTGTCCTATATGTAATCTAAAAAAGTTTAGCATTTAGTCCAAGATTTTTAACCGTGTAGAGCTGGAAAAGTCAAAAGCAAATCAGTATTTTTTAAGCGATATTGTATAATTTTGTCCAAGCCGGTTAGTATGTGTTTAGTTATTATTTTCTGGAAATTTATAGTGTTCAATCAGAAAGTTAATAACTTAGATATTTACATGGAGTAGATAACACTGTAGGTACGTCAAAAAGACACACGAAAATGTCGAAGCAAAAATTATCAAAAATCCGCTAGCGAAATTTTTGACGGATTTTTTACTTATTGTTTATTTGTTTGAAAATAATTGTTTGAAGATAATTGAGCCCTTTTCTATTAACAATGTTTTAAAAGAAGTAAAAGTAGATCTTTTGCCTTTTTTTGAAAATTTGTGGGTGTAGCGATGAGTTCGGAAATATAATATCAGTATCAAAAAATCAACCTCTTCAAATGGAATAATATATCTAGTTCAACTAATGTTTGGGTTGAAGTACTTGAATATAAGGATTTAATTTTTGAAGAACTGTCAAACGATTCACTGCACCTGTTATCATTGCCTCTGTCAAATGCTGATGTTAAACGAGCGTTTAGCCAGCTCAATATTGTGAAGTCCAGAATAAGAGATCGCTTACAAATCGACACAGTTAATTGAATTTTGAATGTTAAGTGACTTTTGGAAAGAAAATTGGTAATACTCATTTTAATTTTCAAGATACGGCTTAAGAAGGCGGCAAAAGTGATGCCACGACTATAATATACACCATATATAATTCATCCTATATAATTTTACTTGGGTTGAATAAAATCTACATCAACAAGAACAAACATGAACTATGGATTGATTTAAATAGAATATACTTTTAGTTGTTTTCAATTAGAGCTTCTTGAATCGATATATTTTGTGATTTTTTTACCTTATTGTAAATATGTAGTTATATTAATATTTTGTTATAAATTATGTTAATAATATTACAAAAAAATAATTAGCTGGTTTTAGCAGATTTTTTTGGTAAATTTTGCGGCAACACTGGTCGTGGCATACTTAGTTTTTCCCAATCAGATCAAAATTTAGAGATAATTGCGATTGCAGTTTAGTCTCTTTTAGACCCAGTTTTAGGTAAATTTTCCTTATTTTTGGAGGTCAAGAATTTTGACCTCCTCCGATTTTGCTTAAACTTTCGGAATTTAATCTACTTATGCAAGAAAAACACTAATTTGAGTTAATCAATTTTAAGATTTTTTTAAAGTTTTTGCGTTCAACATTCAAATTTGGTCAAAATGGAAGAAAAGCTTAACTTTTGAAAAGCATAGATTCAACAAGGCTAACTCGATTTTCACTTTAGAAGTATTTTTAAAAAAACAATACAAAGTAATTGTTAAGAATGTAAAATTTGTTCTTAAATGAAGGTCAAATGAAGGTCAAATATAAAAATTTTGAATATCTCGAGAGTTTGATCAGGTTTGGAAAAACTAAGTATTCTACTGAATTCTATGACCGGAAAATTAAGTTTACGTGGCTCGGCGTTTTTCTGTGTCTTTTCAAAAGTGGAAAATTTACTTTCATTGTAAAATGAACATTTTTATTTTATTATTAATTTTTGTACAAAAACAGTCCCTTTTTAATACCGTTTGTATTGGAGGTTGTAGTATCGGTAGTAACCGAATAAATCTGGGAATTCCCAATATTGAACTGCTTAAAAATATTTTCCACTTCAGTTTTTTCGACACTATATCGGATCGATCCGATATAGTGTCTGTTCCTCCTTCTGTCTGTTCTTTAAGAATTCTTAATTTTTTTCTACTTTACGGTAAATATTTTCGAGAAAAGAACACGATTTAATAATGTTTAGGTTAGATCAAATTCAATTTTCAAAATATTTTTAAGATTATTTATAGGCTTTTTGATCATATGTTTATATGCAATTAAAAACACAGTTTTAATTTATTTTTTTCCCGACGTTTCGTTGGCTATTTTCCAACATTTTCAAGGGATCTTTTATTAATTTTCTAAAACAAAAACAAAGAACACTGGATTAATATATATATAGGAATTTATATGAAGTGACATTAAGCATAATAGTAGAAAATTTGAATAATTATTTTTTTGTAAAATTTTAAAAAGACATGAACTTACAAAATTATGTGTGTGGCATATATCGTTATTGGTAACTTTTTAAAGATTCAAATTTCGAGGACACTATTTTTTTCTTAAGAGGGCAGAATTTCCAAAAAAGACAGAAAAATTTAGCATTTTTTCGAGAAACGAAAATGCCATTAGTTTGAGTTTTTGTACACATTAGTTAAAAATCTTTTTCCTATTTAGCTCAATTATATATAAAACTTCAGATAATACAACACCATACATTTATTTTGAACTATTTTCATTGACTCGTAAAATGCATGAATGAAAGATATAGTAAAAAAAAAAAATTTATCAAGTCCTGGTCCCTTGTACAATCTTTCCTAAAAATTAAACACTCGGTTTTTTAAAACGTTTGAAATTTAAAAAATAGGGTAATTTTACAATTTTTTTTTTTTGTTCAAATTGGATTTTAAAAAATGTGTGGTCTGATTGGCTGATAAAAAGTAATCTTATAGTTTTTAGTGTCATTTTCAATATGAACAAAGATTTTTCATTTATCTCGTTTAGACAGGGACCGAAAATAACAGCTATTTTCGAAATTTCTATTCAAAAAGTCAAATGGAAAGAGTAAGTCTATTCGATATTTGAATATAGCAATGTGATGCTTGTTAGCTAAGGAATAATAATCTTTTGTGATTTTAATTTATCTGATTTTTTTTTAAAAGTCGATAAAAATCCGTTATTTTTTAAGGTACCGAATTTCGATAATTGAATATAGCAATGTGGTGCTTGTTAGCTAAAGAATAATAATCTCTAATGATTTTAATTTATCTGAATTTTTTAAAAAAGTCAATAAATAATCGGTATTTTTTTACCAATTTTATTTCGATCAAAAATAAAAGTTAATATTTGACTTTTATTTTTTTAATCAAATATTAAAGTTGAAATTTGACTTTTATTTGTTTGATCAAAAATGTATAGTTAAAATTTAACTTTAATTTATTTGATCAAATATAAAAGTTAAAATTTGATTTTTATTTTTTCGATAAAAAAACAGTTAAAAATTTGCTTTTATTTTTGATCACAAATAAAAGTAATATTTTAATTCCTATATCATCTGCAGGCAGTTCCAGTCGTTAAAATAATAACAAATATACTCTTTTGTTTTGAAAATTTAAACCATTATAATAGTTTATAAGAAATCGACCTGTCTAATTTTTTATCTCTATTTTTGATCGGAAAAATAAAAGTCAAATTTTAAATTTTATTTTTGATCAAAAAAATAAGTTAAATTTTAACTTTTAATTTTGACCGAAAAAATAAAAGTCAACTTTTAACTTTTATTTTTGGTCAAAAAAAATAAAAGTCAAATTTAAACTTTTACTTTTAACCGAAAAATAAAAATCAAATTTTAACTGTTATTTTTGATCAAAAAATAAAAGTCAAATTTTAACTTATATTTTTGATCGAAAAAATAAAAGTAAAATTTTAACTATACATTTTTGATCAAACAAATAAAAGTCAAATTTCAACTTTAATATTTGAACAAAAAAATAAAAGTCAAATTTTAACTTTTATTTTTGATCGAAATAAAATCGAAAATTAAAAGTCAAATTTTAACTTATAATTTTGATCAAAAAAATAAAAGTTAAATTTTAACTTATAATTTTGATCGAAAAACAAAAAGTTAAATTTTACTTTTATTTTGATTTATTTTGATTTATTTTGATTTATTTTTTAAAATGAAATCAGTAAAAAAAGAACGACTATTCGTTGACTTTTTTGAAAAAGATCATAACCGTTACGGTTCCTACTTTTAGAAGCAGAGAAATCGTTATCACCGTTTTGGAGTTCGAGAATGAAGTCTATAATGCTAGAAGCTTACAAGGATACATAAAATGGCAGAGACAAAAATTCATATACATATACTTAATCCTTAACTGGTACACCTCAAAAAAAATTACACTAACAGTACATCTGGTCCCAGGAACCATACCAAATAAAATGCTAAAAAATAACAAAATTTAGCTTGAAATCCATGTTGTTTTTTTAAGAAAGTCTTAAATAAAGTTTTTTCTTCCTATTAAGAAAGAATTTTTTTCTTAAGAATTCTGAATAATTCAATTTAATCGAATTTAACTTTTAATTGAAATAGTAGAGAAATATACTCTAATATTTTTTTGTTCTGGTCCCACAAACCAGGAGTACTATTTAAGGGTTAATAATACAGTGAAACTTCCCTGACTCGAACTTCCGTTACTGGAAATTCTTCATAACTCGAAGTAGTATTTGTGCTTTTTGCTTTCTCAAGGCATTTTCCTTATATATTTTAATATCTATAAGTCGATTTTCCCTAACTCGAATTTTTCTTCAACTCGAACCAAAATCTAATTTGTATTAGGAAGACTTTCATGCTTATTCATCTCCATAACTCGAATTTCTCTCACTCACAACAACTTCAATATTTCTGTGTGTGTTGTAATTCGAGGAATTGACTTCGTTGGAGCATCGCGCTGCGATAGCATAAAAAAAATTGCATGGCATCTTTGTTAGCTTGCGTCGAAAGATATAAAAGCTATTGTATCTTGTGTTGTGTGTATTTTGTTGGTATATGTTTTGTGTAAGTCAAGATATTTTTTGAATTTGTAAGGTTAGTTTGGCACATTTTACAGTATTCAAGAAGATGCTTATTGACTTAACGACTATATTAAGGAGATAAATCCATTGGCGTCGGAAGCGGGGGGGCAAGGTGGGCAGTTGCCCCCCCACTTTTTTAGCTAGATAAACAATTTAAAAGGAAAAGTTATTCAAAATATCAGTTTTTTTACAACGATAATATTTTTGTATTATATATTTTCCTCTTCTTTCTCTCTTCTTCATGTTTCATGTGAAGAAATTTTGGTGAACTTTTTTTACACCACCATTTGTACTTCCCCCCCATTTGTACTGCCCCCCCAGATGAAATTCGCTTCCGACGCGATTGGATAAATCTGATGATGATGAAGTTTAAATATTTCACAGCCAACAATTTTCGAAATAAATCACTTCGCAGGCAAAAATTCAATTATTTACATAATATTTTATTCTATAACTCGAATTTTTCGTAAGTCGAATTTAAATTCTGGTTCCTTGACACTTTGAGTTAGGGAAGTTTCAATGCATGTAGTTTGATGTATAAAAGTTTTTTAATTATAGTCAATAGTTTTTCTAAAACAAAATTTGAAATAGAGTTTAGTTTTTAGCTGTTCAAATGAAAAAGATACTAAATACTTCATAAATAAAAGATACGAACAAAATCAGGTTCCGCCACTGAACGCACGCTTTTCTTTTTCTATCTCTTTTTTTTAGACTCTTTCATAAATCTCTCGCAGTTCATAGACATTTTCCGTCAGTTTTTTCGTCTTATCTTTAATTAATAAAAAATTTAATTAATTAAATCCAGAATCTGAAGGATTCGCTTTATTAATTATTTTGACATATTCTTGTCTGGTTCCACTTAAAATTCTGAAGATAAATTAGATAAAATAATATTAAAGATTTTTAGAAGAATAAGCAATTAAAGAGCGGGAGAGTGAAATTTACATGCTGCTGCTGTTGTTGTTAATTATGTTAATAGAAAAAAATCTTCACTTTTCTTCGTTTTTGTTGTATAAAAATACATATTTATATTTTAATTTATCAAGGTTTGTGGTAAATTTGTGCGGTTCTTGTATTGAATAATTTTTTATAAGAATTTTGTAAAATATATTTCAAATTATTTTATATAATTCGTTTTTATTTTGTTGTTTCTATGAAAGTATTTTTTTTTTACTTTTCTTATATTCACATTCAAATGGAATAATTATTGTAAATCGCGACGTTACACTCTTTCTGCGAATGCGCTCGCAGCAAAGTGTGCCGAATCACTAAATCCAATTTAATTCACTTCAAATTGTTCCCAAACATCGATATTTTTTTCTGTGTTGTTGTAATTCTTGTTTATTTTTATGTTTTTGTGTTTTTGGTTTTGTTTTTCTTATATTTTTATATTTATTTCTTCACATTTTCGAGTCGTAAACATGAACTTTTTCGTTGTTGTGGACTTCGTTATCTTGAAAATTTTTATTTGTGCACTCTTTGAAATTGTTGGTGTTGTTGTGGTTGTTGTTGTTGTTGTTGTTGGTGGTGGTGTTTTACGTTTTAGCAGTGCGATTAGTCCGTCATCTAAAAAAGAACTTTACATTTCGAAGGAAATCGAAAATAAATCTAAATCTATTTTTTGTTTCAGTTTTTATAAATCGTTTATCTACATTTTTTGCTGATATAATTTTCTTGATTTTTATCGCTCCATGCCTACAGCTGATATAAAGTTGGCTCCCTTTGTCGCTTCTGAATGTTGTTGTTGCTATTTTTCTTGTTTTGTCTTTATTTTCTTGTCGATCGTCCCGTCGCTATACATGTCACTTTGTTTCCGCTGTCGTTGCTGGCGTTGCTGTTCCATTCGCGTCACCCCAAACACAGCTGTGGGCTGGCGCAGTCAAACTGATTCCAACAGCTTGGCGCTCCCAAGCGTGGAGCTGTTTACAGATCATTTTCTTTGTACGCGATTGAGGTTTTTTACGTTATTATTTTTGTTGGCGTTTAGGTTCGTTGCTCCTGCTGGTGCGCTAACTCTTTGTTATTATGATGTCTCTCTCAATTAATTGGTTCTTGCTCTCTTTGGTTTTTTAAAGCTTCAAATGAGTCGTATTGCTTGCTCTTCGCAACTATAGTTTGACTATAGTTTTTTTATTTATGCGTTTTTATTTTTTTTCTGTCGTCAGCTTTAAAAACACATTCAGCTGTTTATCCACGTTTTCACTCTCACTGGCTCTCTTACATTTTAAATGCTCTGTTGTATTCTAATCAAATAAAGTTACAGTGGAATAAATCAATACAGGTAAACTTAATTTTTTTTTTTTTGGGTAATGTGTGTTGTATTAAAGTGAGTAAAAACTTATTGAATTTTTTAACCCTTCTGTCAACGAAAGATTTTTCACCCTTCCATCAACGAAAAGGTCTAGCCAGACCTTCATATGATTTGTATGGGAGAACAATCAAAAATAACCAAAATTAATAAATTACATACTTTTCAATGTATTAAATTAAATATTTTTAAAGTTTTTCATTTGAAATAAAGTAAGTTATACTTTTTTACAAGTTTCATTAGTTTTCTTCTGCATTAATGGCACTTATGGCACGTAAATTGTCGCTGTCTATGTTGCAGGCATACCGGTTCTTCACAGGCTATGGAATTGGTGACCCATAGAATGACTCGATTCCACTTTTTACAGAAAATTTTGCTATTACTCTCGGATTTTTCATTCTTTGCTCTATTTGAAGAGTCACCAATTGTTCGACCAAAGCATTCAGAAATAATCGGCGTGCATCCGTGTTTTTAGTCACGTGAGCTTCATTAACTTTTTTGTAAATTTTTGTTCTGTGATTCTATGGAGAGTTTAATAAACAGCCACAATTTTGTTTTTGATACGCATGCACTGGGGCTCATATGAGGGTTGTTAGCGAATAAAATTAACTTATTCTATTTTGGGGATAAAAAAATTCCACTTGAAGGGTAAAACAATTTAGAAAAATGTATACTTAGAACAAAAATATGTTTTTCATAAAATTGTCAGACAATGGAAAAATTTATGTAAAAATAAATTAATTAATTTTATTATTTTTTGACTAGAACAAAAATGCACATAACCATTTTTTTATTTTTTTTATTAAAGTAAGAAGTAATAATGATTTTAATTGTAATTAAATTATAATTTTAGTTCATGTTCATGTAGTTATAAAATGTTTTTAATTTAAAAACTTAAAAAATAGAGAAAAAATATAAATATTTTCAATTTATTCTAATTTCATAAGCTTTTTAGAGTTTTTCTAAGAAATTATGTTCGAAAAATTGGGAGGTGGGCGTGTCTGTGGGCGGATTCCAAAAAGATTCAAATTTGCACAACCTTTGACCTAAATAACGACATGTATCAAGTTTCATTCAATTCTATCAACTCTTTGTTCTAATCGTGTGCACGCGGTCGACAAATACTCGGAAAAACGCACAGATGAACGGGTAAAAGGGCAGGCAGACATATGGACAGATTGACGGACATGTCTCACTTGTCTCAGGAAGTGACGCTGATCCAAAAATACATACTTTTCCATACCTGCCACGATCTTTTCTATGCGATGGCGGTTTATATAAGGTATAGGTCTGGCCAGACCTTTTTGTTGAAAAGAGGGGTATAAATAATAGTATCCTTGCTGTCCTCTGAAAAGTCGATATGTTCTTACTTTTGCTTCACTATACCATAGAAAAAATATAGTTAAACAAAGTCAGAAAATTTCAGAAGGCTGCATAAAACATTTCCATATAAAAACCACTGCCAAAGTACAGAAAGGTCTGGCCAGACCTTTCTGTTGACAGAAGGGTTAAATTAAAAAAAAAACCTGAGAACAAAAATTTATTGTAACTAATATCTGAAAGCCAAAATTGTGATTTCATCGAGTCTAAATGATTTGGTCAGCAATCTATTATAAAAAATTTTCTTTTAACAATATTTTAAAAGTTTTGAGGATGTAGTCTGGTATTCGAGTTTGGTATTTTGAGGTATATTAAAAGAATACTGTAAAAATTTCAGAACAAAATTAAAAATATTACGAAGTTAAAGACCATATTCGAGAGCGCCTCATAATTGCACGCTGTATGTTGTTTAATCTTTAAAACCCAGAGGTGGATAATTCTCGTTTTGTATTTCAAGTCTCAAGAATGTGTAGTTAAAATTTCAAGTTGATATCTCAAAATATAAAAAAGATATAGCCTTCGCCTTCGCCTTTGCCTTCGATAGAAAAATTTAAGATTTATTAGCTTTGAAATTTTGAAAAGCGTTTTTCTCGAAAAAAGATTATTATTTAGTACTTATCAAAGGATTTTTTTATTTCGTTGCTTCGTTCATTAGTTATAGGCAAAATAATAACTAATTTTTGGTCGAAAATTGTTACTTCATGTTTGGAAGTCCGCCATTTCGTCAAAAATCGATATTTTCAAAATCGGCTATGACAAGTACTATTTTTAAGTATCTTGTTTAATAATCTTTTTTCATTTTTTGTTTCAAATAAATTTTGGAGCAATATTAGCCACCGCTTTTTAACTTTTTTTCACAGCGCTCTATAAAAAATGGTGTATCTGCCTTAATAATACATTTTTTTAATAAAAAAAAAATAAACATACTCTTAAATGTGTATATTTTTAGATACAAAAATCGTCATTCAAAAATATCCCTAAGGTTTCCTTAAAAATATTCAAAAACATGACCTTTTTTTCGACCACACATTAAAATAATTAACCTTTAACTGTGGAGGTGGTGGTAAATTTTACCCACTCTTTACATATTTTTGTCGTCTTTAAAAGAAGGCTAGTTAAACAAAGTGCCAATTTTGTTAAATAAAAAAAAATCAAATTGAAATTTGTATTTATTTTAAGCAAAAATATTAAAACTTGTTTTTAAACAGGTAATAATTTTTAAAAAACCTCTTTTTGTTAGAATTTTTTAGTAAAATTAAAATGGGGTCAAATTTACCACCACGTCACAGACTAGAAGACATCTCCTACCACAAGAACTACTGCAGTTGTGCTGGCAGCCACAGAACACCTCTCGTTTAAATGCTCTCCAATAATGACGCTCTACTACCGGCATTTAAAAAAGAAAAAAATAAGACAAATTTTTTTTGCACTATATAATATATGCTCAATAAAACCCCGTATGCATATTTCACATAAATTGTGTTTTCTTGCTTACATAAATTTTGAAAGATTTGACTAATTTTAATGACTTTACAGCAGGGCTGGGCATTCTAACACAGTCATATTTTATTTTGTCTTGTTAGTATTGGTTCGCTCTCGAGTAGCGCACACTGAGCGAAATAGTTGTCACAATTATCCAGATTTGAAATTTTATACCTCCACACATACTGTAATATATGTTAATTTTTTATTTTTAGTCATTGGTATTATAAATTATATTAGTTTTCTTGCAGTGGGAAATAACACATTCTGTTTTTCAAGAAAGGTTATCTGCAGAACAGAAATCGCATTGTGATTCAGAGTCAAGCATTGTTTTTTAGGTGTTTTGTTTTAATGTTATTAAATCCTAATATATACGAATCATTTAAATTATAATCAAAACCTCAAAAAATTAAGTAAAATAAATTAATACAAATAATATGAAAAAAATAATGCAAATAATCTTGATATGCAATATGTATGAATTATATTAACCTTTTTGAAAATAAAAAATATTTGCAAACTAAAAAGTTGGTTTTTTAAGAGTGTACATAAAATTTCCGACATAGGTCTTCACATCAGGGATGATAATTCCAAATTTTGGTTTGGTACTTAACGGATTTAAAAAAGTACTAAAAGTACTGAAATAAGAAATAAAATAAAAATTTTAAGTTTTATAAATTTTTATTAGTTCAACATAAAAAAATTAGACGATGTTTTTGATTTTTTTTTTACTTTTGAGAAATTTTAATGTTATAGCAGTACGCTGCATCTGATTTAAAAAGGTTGATGATGAATTTAAATAAAAAATCTCTACTTGAGTGTAATGCTTGCTTTATTTGTATTAAGAATTAAATGGTTCTTCTTCGACAGTTGAAACGAGTATACATACATTGGTTTGCATTCTGTAATTTTAACTGATCTTAGTTGCTAAGTCTAGCTCAAATATGTTTTAAAGTAATACGAGGGTTGTATGAAAAACTGTTCACAAACAAAGGTATTTTTTTTGTATTAATCTTGAAAGGGTGCTTACCTTTTCGACATTTTGTTTTGATTAAATTTTTATATGAAAAATACGTTTAACGTTAGCCAACGAATAAGGTATGTAAAGTAATCATTTGATAATTTTTATATGTTACCACACATAAGTTAATAATTTATTTTTTAATTGACCAAAAGCTCAAAACTTTGCCATTTTAAAATTTTTTAATTAATTGTTAATTGTACTGTTTTTAGACAATATATGTAAAAAGTACTGAAATAATCAGGGGGTAATGAAGTACTTTTGAAAAGCTAAAAGTACTGAATTCAGTACTTTAGTACTGAATTTATCATCCCTGCTTCACATCATCACCGTCAGCGAACGACTGAATTATATTCTCTTCTGTTGTGAGTTTTGTGTACATGTGAAAATTTATGCTCGGAGAGCGCTCAGTGAGCTATGGGGCGCCCAGCGCTGCTTTACAGTGGTTCTTTAGCCCTTAAATCGAAATTGTTTTCAAAATTGCATAATTTGTTTTGTCAATTGAATAATTGTTTTCTTGTTTCTTAACTCCTTCAATCCTGATATCATGAGTCAATTGGCCGAAATTGAAGACAAAAATTACTATTTCATTGAATTTTTTTAAATTTTTTTTTTTTTATGAAAAACTACGAAAAAACTAATCAGAAACTAATACGCAACAAACTTTATTCTTTTGAACACGTTTTTATTTATAAGCTTTTATTTAACTTGCTTCGTTCGTATGTCCGTCAAAATTTGCTAAGCATTTTTCGAACCCTTGTTGCTATCCGATTAAGCTGAAATTTAGCTTACATATGTAAGCCCGGTGACAATGCAATAGTATGATAACATCTTTTGCCACACTCCCTTTTACCTCCCACAAATCAATAAAAATGCTATTTCACCAAAACAACTAGGCTGATTTAGCTGAAATTTTGGCAGTAAATTTCCTTCAAGTAGGAGATAAGGTTTGGAAAAAAAATTTGGCCAAACCCCCTTTTACAGCCCACAAATCAACAAAAATTATATATCTCCAAAACTACTACGCTGATTCATCTGGAATTTTGGCAGTAAATTCCGTTCAAGTAAGGAGTGGGATTTGGGAAAAAATTGGGTCACACCCCCTATTACCGCTCACAAATACAAAAACGTAAGGTTTTGAAAATAAAATATGTTACTAATTTTTAAGACTAAAAAGTAAGAAATAAATAAAAAGTAAAATAATTTTTTTAAATAAGCTTTTATTTAAAAGAAAACGTGAACTAAAAAGAAAAAATAATTTAACTGACATTTGTCATATATGTTTATAAAAGGTATATGAAAGATTCAAAAGAACCCCTCTCTTGGTTACTCATAATCATAATATAAGCTTACTCCAATAAGTAAGTTCTAGGGACGAATGTATATTTAGAAATTATCAAAATGTAAAATACATTCAAATTTAAAAAACCTTGAGGCACGGATGTCCGCGACCAGTATCTATTCAATAGTATAAATATAATATATAAAAGTATAAATATAATATAAGTATAAATATAATATATAAAAAGTATATAAAAATACTTTAAAAAGTATAAATAGATATACTTTCCTAGAACTTACTTATTGGAGAACGCTCTTATTATGATGATGAGCAAGGCATATTAACCAGGTAGGCTCGATAGAAGAGACGCTCTCAAAATTTGAAATCTTGTTCTCACATTGTGAATTTATTGTGTGAATTTATTGTGAATATAGTGAATTGTGTTCTTAAATTCACATTGTGAATTTAAATGCTTGTCACAATCAGCTGTTTCTCAAGATCAGGGTGTCGTGCAGTATTTTGTTTGCTTAATGCCTTAGTTCAATACATATGTTAATATGGGTTGCCGTGCATACTTTGTGTGTTTAAATTTAAATAGGGGTATTCACGCATCCGTGTACCTGCCAGTACAGTTGAAGCCTTGTGCAGTTAGGTTATCAAGAACACACCACTATCACTTATTCAAAGCTGTAAAATTTTTCAACGTTCAAAAGTGCTGAAGTCCTAAAGTTTAAGGCAATAGTAGAAAAGCATTTGTGCAGATTTTGGAGGCTTTTTTCATTTTAATTTTTTTGGTAAAGTGCACAAGCCCTTAACTACACTGGCAAATGCACTGAATCGTGAATGCCCTTTATATTTGTAAATATTGTAATGGTAAGTTTTTAATGAACATTTTTCCATTTCTCATTAAAAAAATAATTGAGGCTTTGAAAATTGACGAAAAAGTTTTGAAAACTGCCGGAAAACTTGAAGTCTTATCATCTTCTATATATATAAAATTTAGAGCTAATATAAGTTTTCAGAAAAATCTCAAATTAACCAAATCCTTAGACTATTTCACATTTTATTGCTGTTTGCATGTAAAAGTAAAATATTTTCTTACATAAAACTGGTATTTTCTTAAAAACTACCGTTGTTACTACGAATTATTGAGAGTAAATTATTGAAGTCTGAAAATTTATCTTTCATTTGGTGTATAAAATATATGATTCATTTATTATCGGCTGAAAAAATTTCATAAATACAGAAACATTTAAGATTTAACTCGTACAAAAATAAGACAAGAAAAATCATGATTTCCCATTTTACGGAATGTATATTTTAAGCCATGTTAATTCTATTTTTATACCATATTTGGTAAATTTATACTATAAAAATACCTTTGAAATTTGTTTATTTTTATTTTTTAGTATATAGAGTAAATTTTGCCTATAATTTTGGGATACTTTGTCAAATATCTTGTGACATGTAAAAAATACATATACATTTACATATCAACTAAAAGATTTAATTATAGGCGTTTTGAGTAAGATATTATTTTGCATATTAAAAACGCGACTTTAGGAGAAAATAACGCATTTATCAGTAATAAAAAGTAAATATTATATGAAATCTTTAATAAATTTCAATATATTGCTAAAATATAAATGGTTTTTTTTTCTGACAGATAATTTAATTACCTTTCAAATAACGTGTCAATATTTAAGATTGATTGGTTATTGGCAGAAATGTAAATATTTTTATTAATAGATATTTTAGAATAAACAAAATTTTAAAATCAATAACTCGATAGCTAATCGAAATATCGATAATTTCTTTAGTATATCTTATTTTCTCAATGAGTACTTTCATCCTTGATGCCCCGGTAATCGGAATCGTACCTATTGATTTCTTGCAACTGCAAATATGATACAAAATATTAGTGTAGTAGTATGGATACTTAAATACTAAAGTATAACAACAGTAGTACTACATCTGGCAACTATGGGTGTGAGCTCAACTTTTTTCGTTTGACATGTTTTTGACAGAATTGTAGGTATTGTCAAAAAGGAATCAAAACAAACACAGAATATAAGGGGTACTTTTTAAAGTCTCTCCGTATCGAGCCTACCTGGTTATTCTGCCATGGATGTCGAGTAACCGAGAGGGGTTCTTCTGAATCTATAATATACCTACTATATACACATATGACAAATGTCAGTTATATTTATTTTTTCTTTTTAGTTCAAGTTTTCTTTTAAATAAAAGCTTATTTTTAAAAAAAGTTTTTTCAATACAATGTCATCATGTTTGACAAAAACCAATTTTTCAAAAATTTTACAATGCTAATTGCTTTTACCCTTTATTCTGAATCTGTTCCACTGTGCAGCGTAAATACTTTGGATAATTTGTGATCTTTGATCAGCCCAACTTCACGCAGCTGATTACGTATCAAGAAGAGTGTTTTATTAATTATGCATTTTCTCTTAAAAACCCAACCACCAGAAAGAGCCACCTTATCTGAGCTCCAGCTAACCAAACAAGTTCTTCCACTATGCATTGCTTTGGAGCCTGGATTAAATAATTATTTCAATATTTTTAAGAAACATAAACAAACGAACAGCTGTTTCTTGTTCATGCGATTTTTTTCTCTGTTGTTGTCTTAAAGACTTACCGCCTAATTTTGTAAATCGAAAACGCAAACCAACGACAAACAAGACACGAGAAGCAATAGGATTTTGTATAGAAAACAGTATTGCTTCTCGTGTCTTACTTGTCGTTGGTTTGCGTTTTCGATGTACAAAATAAAGCTGTAAAAGACCTTAAAGACTTGAATATACATATACTAAAAGATATATATACATTTATTACCATCGTGAATTGAAAAATCTTTTTTCTTTTTTGGGGCGATTAAAAGGGTCTAGCAGGTAGTGGTTAATAATAATGATGAACAAGCTTCGCGTTTCCATTTGAAGTTATTTATATGTAGATAGATGGTTGTAAATCAGACCCACGCAATGTTGATATTTTATAGATTGGAAATGAGTGCACCAATGAAATGATTAATAAAAATATGTATGTATATACATATATATTTAACACATATATGCATATGAATGAGTGCATATGCACTCAAAAAACATTTCCATATATGTATGTATAATTGATAATGGATTGTTATCTTTGTGCAAGTCCATTAATTTGCCAAATACAGTCTATGAGAAAAGTTAATACACACCTTCAACCATCAACTGTATGTGCCACTTAGATAAAATGTTATTAAACTGTGAATTCGAAAACTATTTTTAATTTTATATTTTATGATATTCCAAAATATGAAAATATATTCAGAATTTCCATTTTAAACGTGCTGAAAAAATAAAAATTACAGAATGACCACATCCTATTTGAGTAAAATTTTGCATGGAGCATCAGTGATGGAGAAAAGTTTAACGTGATTTTTGGCGGAGTAACAGGATACACACAATTTACAAAAATCGGCAAAAACGTCGAAAATGGATTTTTACGAAAATTCATATCGTAAAAATTGAATTCATATCATTAAATTTAAACTATCGTTGGAAAAGTCATAAAACAAATTTTAATCTTTTATTAAACGGTAATTCAACAAAATTTAATCCCTTTTTATAAACAAAAAAATTACGACGCATTTTATGTCAATACTGGTCAATACTTTTTATAAAAATTTGTAAGGGTAAATAGCTTAATATCTAAAAACAAATTACATTTTGTAAAACGCTCTCAAAAAAATACAACTGTGTAAAGAAAACAATTAACAAAATAAAGAAAATTTATAAAATTTTAATAATTTTCACCACTAACTGACTTGCAAGTGAAATTATATGTGAGAGTATTCAGCCTGAAAGTAGACAAAGATTTTTTGAACAGTGTCTTGAAATCGTGTTTAACCCTCATGTGTATATGAAAAATTTCCCCCTTTTGTGTATACGAAGGTACTCGGGTACCTTTATACGATCTGTATGAAAGAAACTAGATTTGAATGAAAAAATCCAAAGTAACTTTGTAATCCTTCATCCTAATTGCATCAGTACATGATTTTGAATAAAAAAATAAATTTTAGGAAGGTACTAAAGATTTCAGTATATAGTTCCTTGGACGAAAGTAACCTTTTTTTTTGCTTTAAAATTGCAAAAAGTACCCGGGTACTTTCGTATACACAGGAGGGTTAAGGGAATTTTTCTTATCTACAGTAATAAAACTCATTTTCTGTTTTTTTGTTTGTTTGTTTGCTTGGCCTTTATGCAAATCTAAACGTCTCAACGGGTTTCGCTCAAACTAGGTACACATATTAAGTGCATTCCAACTTAAAATGTTACATACTTAATTTTTGCCACGCCCCCTCCAACATTTTTCTACTAACCGTAATTTTGTTAATATAATACTTTTTAGTACCGGAGTTTTTTGTGTGTTTCATTTTATAAAATTTTTGTTATTTTGACATCAAAAACACTCACATATATTCAAAATTGTAGAAACTTTCAGTACAACGACTTTTTTGTTTTATGAAAAAGTTTCGTTACCTAAGAATAAGAAAAAAACGACATGAAAATCAAAGTTTGGTCTTTCGATGTAAAGATCTCCGCTGTCCATTAATATATTTCATTCAAATTTTTTTTGTTCAAAAGTTCAATAAAATCACTTCACAAAAATAGGTTGAATTGCACCGTTAAGTCAGTGTATATATGTTTTATGGTTGTGTCAAAAAAGGTACAAAATATTGACTTTTTACTCAAAAAATGACTCAAAAATTGTTGTTGTAAAAATTAAATCAATAAAAAATTGCACATCCGATACCTTTTCATATGATATAGCATTTCTTTGCAAAAATTCTATCAGCTAAGCGCAAAAATTATTTTACTATTTTTGTCATCAAAACAACAAGGGTACCCCCCTTTGATTTTTTTCGCGTAATTTATTTTTTCCAAAATTTTGTTTTTATATTTATTACAAAAAAGTCAAGTCTCAAAAATAATTTATGTGAACAAATTACCCCAATATCTCTTTCCAATCAAAAGTTATGGCTAAAATCAATTTTTTCATACAAGCTATATAAAAATTCTCTCTCCCAAATACCTGCCTTATATTTTACGTCTATATTTTTTCCGCCCCATTCCCCTCCCCTTCTGTTTAATGTGTTTTATGATGATGGTATAATTTCTTCTCACTACATTTTCAGCGATGTCACTCTGTTCTCTATCAATGTTACTTTAGTTCTTGAATATATATCACCACTTCATCGAAAAGGTGACCGTGAATAGAATGCTGTAAAAGTTAATATTTTCATGTTTAATGTGTTATTTGAACAATATTGTTGAAAGTCAAATTTCCACGCCAACTAAATATGCAGACATATAAAAGACAGCGAAATTTTGACATTTTAACTCTCCAATCATGGTTGTTTAACTCTCCAAACTTGGCTGCATTAAACAAATTTTTCGTTTCAACAGCGTACTAACCAGAAAAAAAAATGTTCAACTACATTGTGTGTAATTGAAATTCAAATGAATAAAAATTTTTATTCTTACAGCATACTAAGCTTTAAGCTTACCTTAGCTGTAGCGAAAATAAATTTTTCGTAAGAAATGCATTGCGTTTTTGACATCGAAAAGGTAGCGAAATTTTTTTTCGTTGGTTAGTACGCTGTTGAACCATAAAATTTTTTCAATGCACCCAAGTTTACAAACATTATTGGAGAGTTAAAATATGTCGAGTATATTTCGATACATTTAATATGTGTGGAAACTTGGCATTCAACAATAATGTTCAACTAGCACATTAAACAAACACGTTATGGTAAGTATGTATGTGTTAGTGTAGAGTCTGCACCAAAACTTCGCGTGCAGAATGAAATGCCTAAAAATTTTCGTTCCTACAGCTTACTAGGCTTTAGGCCTTTTCCACACTTGGTAAACGCAATTCCAACGCAACTTCAAAGCAACAGCAAAAAAATTGAAAAGCAATGCAACTATAAACCGAATGCTTTCAGACTTGCTTCAAAAGTCATGCAACATGTGTAAGACATCTGAAAAAGCATTAATAAATGAAATATATTGTAACATTAAAATAAATACATATAAATACATTTCGTAATGCATTACAAATAATTGAATTCACAAAACAAATAAACTGATGCAAAAAGTCGCCGCTGAAAACTGCGGAAAGAACTCGTGAGAACTGTCAAGAACTGCTTAATCTGAAGGTTCCGGTATAAATACACAGGCTAGCAACTTGAGTTGAAGTTGCGTTGACAAAGTGTGGAAAAGGCCTTAGTCGTGAAAAGTATGCTGCAAAATGCTCTAAATTAAAAAAGTCGGTAATTGTTACTCAATTTAGTTCTTTTCGCGCACAACCTAAACTTGCAGCACAAATAATAATGGCACTTCTTACACTGTTGTTGCAGTTTTTTCAGCTGGATTTATGTACTGTTTACGTCGATAATATTTCAACAGGTTGCTATACACACCTGATCAAATTAATAGATACACTTAAGAGTTTTTTATGAAACAAAACAGAAATACGTTTTTATTGAAGTAATTGAAAAAACACATTGAATGAAGTAATTAAAAAAACTTACAAACACATTTATTCTATTCTAGAAGGTAAATCAAAAAACAAAGAATTTCAATGACAATGTATAAATGAGTAGATATAAGAACAATTACAAAACTTTTGCTCAAATTTTTACTGCTCAAAATAATAGATACACTTTACGACGCTGTATAAAACTTAAAAAAAAACTTAAAGAAGTTATACTTTTTTTATAATAATTTCATTATTTAATTAATATCCTGTGTATCCACCTCTGTTTTGAATTGTTTTTGCCATTCTATTGGGCATGCTGTTAATAAGGTCCTTACAGATCTTTATTGGAGTTTCGTACCAAGTTTTTTGGAAAAATTCCCACAGTTGCTTCTTATTAGCGAAAGTTTTTGCTGCCAATTTTTTCTTTAAGTCACTCCATAAGTTTTCAATCGGACTTAGATCCGGGGACTGACTTGGCCAGGTGAGCACATTCATTTTGCTATCCGCAATGAACTTTTTTACCAGCTTTGAGGTGTGCTTTGGGTCGTTATCATCCTGGAAGGCCCAACGAAGAGGCATGTTCTCCTCGGCATATGGAAGCATAACGTCTTCCAAGATGCTCTTATATTCTGCTGCTGTCATTTTATGCGACGTTTGGTAAATCGAACCTACACCATGCCAGGAAAAGCATCCCCACACCATAATATTTCCGCCACCATGTTTAACAGTTTTCTTAGTAATACGGACCTGAAATTCCTTGCCTTTAGGTCGTTTTACATTCCTTTGTGCATCATATCCAAACAAATTAATTTTGATTTCATCACTCCATAGTATATTTTGCCACTTCTTCTTACCGTCGGGTCCTACCCAGCTGGCGTGTTCTTTTGTAAAATTTAACCTCATGCCCACATTTTTTTTTCGCAGCAAAGGTACCTTTCTAGCAATTCGTCCTGGCAGTTTTGCTTGTTGTAGACGACGTCTAACCGTTGAAGCGCTTATTATGTTGCCCATTTCGGCTGCAATATTTTTTGAAGACTTGAATGGGTCCTTTTTGAGAGCATTACTGTGTGGCGATCATCTGCCAGGCTTGTTTTTAACGGTCTACCACGCGTTTCTTTGGATGGCTTGTTTTTAAAAATGTTTTGTACGAAATGCAATGATCGATTTAATAATCTGCCAATGTCTCGCAGAGATTTTCCATTTTTTCTAAGATTCGATGCCAAGATCTTCTCTTCAGCGGTGCAATGCTTATTTCGACCCATCTACATCAAATGTTTTTCGATATGTTATAAAATTTAAATTCTTTATTGAGAACACTTACCGTTTCCTTAAAAAAGTTTTACAAAATTTGTAATACCAGCTCAAAATACCAATTATACTTTTGTTGTATCTATTATTTTGATCAAGCAAATTTTCGCACTTTCCACAAAAGCTTAGGAAGATAAAAAAAAAACCAGGGATGCACACTCTTAATTCTTCGATCAAAGGCGTTACCAGTTTGCATTTTTTAAATTAAAATAACCGCTGTATACAAAAACTTACTTAAATGTGAATTAATGGTGAATAAACGTGAAATCTTCAAGGTGTATCTATTAATTTGATCAGGTGTGTATATACTATAATTGGAAATTAAATTGCTACTGCTTTCTTAACTAACAACTTTTTGCTAATTTACCTTAAGAAACGACTGAACAATTTTTCGCATCATTGCATCAACTATCAGACTCAGTTTATTTTCTTTTTTATTTTAGACACAAACCAATTGTTATTCTCCAACTGGAAAACTATTAGAAAATTTAGGAAACTTTGCGTTCATTTTACTTTTTTTTAAAAAAAAATTTTTGCAAATATGTTTTTACAAAATCCAAAATTTAAAAAAGCATTTAATCGAGTAGTGTTTATTTAAATGTTTTTATAAATTACTCTCGAGTAACACTGGGTATATAAGCTAGTAATTTATAAAATAATAAAATTTAATAAAATATAGTTATTAGAAAAGTTAACGTATTCATGGCCGCCATTTTGAATTTGACTGCTATATTTTGTGTATCGAGAACGCAAACCAACGACAAGTAAGACACGAGAAGCAATACTTTTTCTATACAAAATTATATTGCTTCTCGTGTTTTGCTTGTTGTTGGTTTGCTTTTTCGATTTACAAAATTAAGCCGCAAGAGTAGGGGAAAATCAAACACTGTAAAAAGTAAATCTTATTATTAGGTGAAAAAACTGTCTTAAAGTAAGCTGCAACAGCTTTAAGACAGCTTTCGCTGAAATTAGCAGCAGTAGCTTCGCTGAATTCCAGCCCTTATTATTAATGAAAAGCAGCACAAACTGTCTAAAATTAAATTCCGGCATGGTAAAAATACACACCTTTAGCAGGTCCTTAAACAAATATTGTTTATTGAAATTTGTTAATAAACAGTTTTTTATAAAAACTTGAAATAAAAAACAAACCAAATGGTTAAACTTTTTTAACTAATAATAAACGATTTTATTTGTCAACTTTTGAAATCATCTTTTCTTCAGCAGCAGCAAAAATTTTTTAATTGAATTTCAAATCCGTCACATTAATGTGAGCCCTGCTGAAAATAAGAGTAAGACTGCCTGATTTTCAACAGGCACGCTTTAAAATTTTGAATTTCAACTTCCTACTGACTGAAATTTAGGCTGAAGTTAATTCATTGCGGTGTTGAGCTCTATTTATGAAAAATTCCATTCAGCCTCAGGTTGTGCTGTAGAAAAAAAGTGGATCTATACTATCCCTATAAGTATGCTACGCTTTAAAATTGTTAATCTGCACACAGTAGAGTGACGCTGCATTGGTACTCGAATTAAAAACTATATGGAGCCACACAGTGCAACACAATGGCTATTTAGAAAATCAAAGAAATAAAATAAAAATGCAATAGTTGAACAAACTATGAATGCTATTGCAAAGCTTATACTTCAAACTATTTGACTATAAAAAATTATTAAAAACATTTATAGTGTTGCCACAGAGTGATGTGGAAGTTGAGGTTTTACATCTAAAATGTGTTTGCTATTTCAGGAGTACTATTTTTAAAATACTGTAGCACTGTCAATTTTTCACTGATTTTAACATTGTTTATATCAAGTTTTTTAATAAGACTTAATATTAATATTTTGTGCAAAAACAGTAATTATAATGTATTGTTTTACAAATTTTCGTTTAAAAATCATGTAAAATTGCAAAAATTTTCCAAATTTAAAATAGAAAAATAAAAAAAAATAAAAATTAATATCTCCGTAAACTTTGAATATTTTATAAAGAATACTATAAACTTTAAGAAAAACAAAAGTGTTGCTACTACTACATAGGTGCACTTTTGGAGTGATATAGCTTTTCCTGTGGCACCTAAAACAAGTGTTTCAAAAATCAAGTAGATTTTTATACTCAAATTACAATGTTGTATTTTGAATAGATAAAACTTAACAAAAAATTAATATATTTCCTTTATAATTGCATTAACACAAAAAAAATATTATTAAATTTGGATCAAAACAGCGAATTTTTGAAATTTTTCGTATTTGATATTTAAAAATTGTTAATAAATACCTCTCTAAGTTTTTTATATTATATAACCAGAAGTATAAACTCTAAAAAAAAATAAAAATTCAGCTATCTGAATGTGTACACTCTTCTTTCTTGAATTCAGTTTGTGTATTTCATATTTTCAACCTTTTTTTATCAGGTTTAGATTAGTGTCATATATTAATTATTAATTGCTGCACTTTTCGCCTTTATGTTCTTTAAGAAACATTTTCGAATGATCGCTGCCGCTTTCTGATAGTACTTGTACTTTGTTCCAGTACACAGTATAAAAACTAAGTAATTTACAGGTAGATTATTTAATATTGGTTTTTATAATTTAATATAACATAATAATTTCATTTAATTTAGTATATATAATTTTATATATTAAATTATAAAAAGCAATATTAAATTTTCTACCTGCAAATTACTTAGTTTTTATACTCAGTACTTTTTAGGAACAAAGTACAAGTACTAGCAGAAAGCGGCGAACATAAAGGCGAAAACTGCAGCAACTAGTTGCTTCAAAGTCACCACAAGAAATCAAAAAAAGCAGTAGCATACACTGAAAAAATTAAATAGGTGTAGTAAAATAGATGATTAGTGCTTATCATATAAGAAAGCCTTAGCCTTAAAACTCCACTTTTAGTGTAAATAGAAGGGTCATGTTAGAGTGAAAATTGGAATTTGATGATATGCCTTAGTCTATATAAACAAAAATTTACCACAGAAGAGCAATGTGACGAGTTCCTATTTACCGAAGCTTTTGTGCCATTGCGCATAAAGAACTTAAAAAAACAATAATAAATAGTGGTTTTATAAAGTTTCTTCATCCACGTCATTCTGCAGACCAATCACATTTTCGTGCATACATGAAAAGAGACAACTTGTTAATACAAATGAAAAATCAGATGAAAACTAACACAATTTTCAGCAATTATTAAAGAAAAACCCATAAATGTTGAATTCAAATTGCATTTCACCATTGTGAATATCCTTTGGCGATATCCTTTATTTATTGGAAAAATTGAAATTGAAGATAAGCCAATTATGAAAGAGAATAAAATAAGGATGCAATTAGAATTTAATAAAAATTTTGATTAATTGTAGTTAGGGTAAAACAGGAGTATGGTAGCTCGAATAGCTACCTTTTTTAGCAAAATAGCTAGGCTTTTTTTTTTTAAAGTAAAAGTGTATCAGCTGAGATGACAAACATAGATTTGAATCTATTAAGAAATTTTATTCTTGTTTTAAGGGTAATTGCAAGCGGGAAAAAGGTGAATATTTTCAATTTTGAAAATTTATTAGTGAAAACAAGGGAAATTTTTTGGTACGTTTATTCCTGTTACTATATATAATAAGTTGGGGATTTACCGAAGACCACAGTGGGTCCCTTTTCGTCCCCCATTGGACAAAGCGTACTACTGCTCGGAGTACTCGTACGTGAGCATGCTCCTTGTGTAAGCATCCTTTGTCACCTCAAGCATATCCTTATAGGTTATTTGACCAATCTCGGCTTCGCCAATAAATGGGCGTCCCAGAGTGGTCAATCTTATGCTTGCCAGCGCCGGACACTGGCACAGAATGTGTGCTGCTGTTTCCAGCTCCTAGTCATAACCTACACGCATCGTCCTCGGTCAGAGTCATCTTCCCGAGATGGTACATGAAGGGACCGTATCCTGTGACCAGTGCAGTAAGCGAGTTTAAAGTCCTTCGATTGTATCGGATAACTTTTGCTGCCTCACTACGAGACCACTTCACGGCCGCCTTTGATTCTCTGCAATTAACAGCTTCTTCCCACCTTTTACTGTGTTCCGAGTCCGTCCATTGTTTAATAAGGCCTGCCACCATATTGTCGCCTATGGCGATACGTGGTTCTGGTCCACAGAATTCTTCTGCTGATCCTGCTCTTGCTAAAGAATCAGCTTCTTCATTCTGTTCTATGCCAGAGTGTCCTCTCACCCATATAAGTGTGAGCTCATTCGTCTGGGCGCACCAATTGAGTTTTGTAAGACATTCTATGGCCAACCTGGAAGTGATGTCTGTCCGTTGCATACACCTAATCACAGACTGATTGTCGAGAGCGATGACAATTTTCTTGCCACTGATCCGGCCATCTATCAGGTGATCCAGCGCATGCAATACGCCAAGCATTTCTGCCTGGTATACAGACACAAACCTCCCCAACCTCAGTACACAGGATAGGCTTAACTCTTTTGAGTACACGCCTGCCCCGGCCCAGCCATTCATCAGAGAGCCGTCTGTGAATATACTGATATCGCTACCAGCGATTTCTTTACAAACGGCTCCATCCGTTATAAGAGTTTTATAACATTTTTCTGTTATTTTTACTCTCTGCCTTCCGTCCATAGGCATAAACGCCTCCCTGACATCTCTCTGTACAATATCAAGGATGCGAATATGACCATGCAGGGCCGTTGCCCCATTCCACGTGGCATTTCGCAACATCCTGAGGGCTGACAGCGCCGCTGTTTTCTTTATTTCTAAATCCAACGGCAGCATACCTAACAGAACCTCCATTGCGCTTGTTGGATTGGTGCGTATTGCACCTGTTATTCCAACACACGCCAGCCGTTGGACTCTGTCCAATCTCTTCTTAATGGTTTTCTGGCTGACTTTTGTCCACCAAATCACCGAAGCATACGTGATGACAGGTCTAACCATCATAGTGTAAACCCATTTCATAGCCTCTGGGTTTAGCCCCCATTTGAGACCACAAACGCGTCTGCACTGGAACAGAACCCTCTTGGCTCTTTGAATCCTATCTTCTACATGCTCGTTCCAGTTCAGTTTGCTATCAAGGGTTACCCCTAGATATTTAACTTTCGTGGACATGTTGATTTCAGCTCCAAAAAGTCTGAGTGGTTTTGTCCTCAGGCCTACCCTCTTTCTAGTAAAGAGAATATTGTCTGACTTGCTTGCGTTTACGGTAAGGCCTTGTTCTCGACACCACTCCTCCACCATTCGGAGTGCTTCCTTCATGATGTCAGAGATGGTGTCAATGAATGATGGTGTCCTGTTACTAAAGTCACCATAAATTCTTGTGCTCGGATGTACAAATATCAAAAATTTCACCTAGCCAATCAGAATTTTTTCTAAAGATTCTTTGTAAGCAAAGCGCAAAGACATACAAATGCTTCATGAATACTATCTGATGGTTGCGCTTCTTATATCATCTGAGCCCCGAATGTATTGCGGTAACAGTCTAAAGCATAAACATGGTAAAGATATTAATTAAGGTGGAAACATTTTTTTCCGACACTCATATTCTGGGAGCTGGATTCAAGTAGATCTTAAATCCAAAAGGATATCGAAATCGGTGGAACCGTCATACAGCGGTTTTGATTTAAAAAATCACTTTTTTGCCAAAAATCACCGGTTTTTTCGCCGTAACTTTTTATCAATCTAAAATAAATACCTAAAAAATGGGTGCAAATGAAAGGTATCTGGGACACCAAAGTTGTTAATAGGAAGATTTTTAGATTCAAGAAATTGTTTAGTGCAACAGTGTTCAGAATTCGGTCAGCATTTTGGGTACTTTTCACTAAAATTGCTATAAATTTGCTGTTCATTAGCTATAAATATGTTAATTTTTGATTGTTCACTACAAAAGGTGAAGCCTCTCCAAAGCCACACCATTTTAAAAATAGTAACTTTTCTAAAATTTACTGAAAATTAGTGGATTTATAGATTTTTGTGAAAAATACCCTTTCAAAAATACTTTCCAAAAAAGTTTTTAGTGAAAAATACCCAAAATGTTGACCAAATTCTGAACACTGTTGCACTAAAAAATTTCTTGAATCTAACCATCTTCCTATTTACAACCTTGGGGTCCTTTCATTTGCACCCAATTTTTGGGTAGTTATTTTAGATTATTAAAAACTTACGGCGAAAAAACCGGTGATTTTTGGCGAAAAAGTGATTTTTTTTAAAATCAAAACCTCTGTATGACGGTTCCACCGATTTCGATATCCTTTCGGATTTAAGATCTACTTGAATCCAGCTCCCAGAATATGAGTGTCGAAAAAGTGTTTTTTTACCCCTGAACAAAACGATCCACCTTAATATTAATTCTACTGCTCTAAAACACATATATACCAAATTTCATTTACGGCCGCAATTCATCTGGGGCTGACTCGCGGCAGTCATTATCGAGTAAAAGCGATCGAAATTTGGAATGATGGCTATCGTTAACGAGCAGTCTTTCTAATGTAACCTCACACTATAGCTAAATTGTGATCGAAAAAATTAAAAATTAAATTTGTTTTTGCGGAAACGGCTTTAAAATAAATAAAATGTAAGAATATTTTTTGGTGTAAAAGTTATATTTTTAATTTGTTATAATTTAGACAAAATCTTATAATCATTGAATTGAAACTGTAAAATCCTTTCCTGTTGCAAAACATATCGCAATAACAAGCAAAAAGGGAAACAAATCACAATGTTGTCAAACGCAATGAATGTCAATTGACCTATTTTGAATTTAAATCGATCTTTTCAAAATTTCAATTGATCCATTTTGAGTTTAAAATAAAATTTCTGAATTTCAATTGATATGGAATTTTAATTGTTTGATTCTGAGTTTCAGTTGATCTTTTCTATATTTCAACTGATCTTTTCTGAATTCTATTGATCTTTTCTGACCTTTAAATCTAATTTCAGAATTTGTATTGCACTATTTCGAATTCCAATTAGAATTTTAAAATTTCAATTTTTTTTTCTTACCCTTTAATTATTTTTAATTATGTTTTGAAATTTCGTGGAATGTGTTTAGATAACCCTTCTTCAATCATGTGCAAATCTTCTTTAAAAATGAAACTACTGGTAGATATTTATTTTGAACCTTTATTTTTGCTTATAATTTTTTTTTTTTATTAGTTTATTTTGCTACAACAATCATCCAAATTTATATATGTATAAAAAATATGTGCTTAATTAACTTTAAAAATGCATTTAGAACTAAAAACTTAAACTAAGGAATGCCTACAAATATCGATCACAATAAAAAAATGAAAATGTCACAAACTAGGCTTACATTAAAATAACTGTTAAATAAAATTTGGTATAAGGTTTGAGATATGTATGTATGCCTTTGCTATGTGAATGTAAGTAGGTAGATACATGGTATTAAAGACGATGATTTTGTGAATTAATGGCAAGAAATAAAAATGAACTAAAGTTAGTTATACAAATTTTTCAAGTTATACAAAAATTCACAAAAATTGTTGAATTAAATTAAAAAAAAAAATTAAAATAAGTATTGAAGTGATGGTACCCTACAACCGGCACTAGCTTGTTTGGCTCTGAACGTAGATACACAGAAATCTTCAAGTGAAATCAATAAAAATAAATGAATGGAGAAGTAATGTCTGATGCAATATAGGACCAGCCTTGAATAACTTGAAATAGTATACATTTTCTTTCGAATGAGTGGCCCATATATACAAATACATAGTTTTTAAGTTAAAAAATTAAAACAATAAAACTTAATTGACTTAAAGTAAAGTTAAAATTTTGTATTTGGCTTAACGTTTATTCAATTTGTGCCACAACGTGACTAACGTCAATACATGCATCACAGCTATTACTATAGACATCATTGTAATGCTATCCGACATACTAACATCCGAGATCATCATGTAGTTGAGGAATACCTTGGGACTGCGAAAGTGGCAATACATGGCGCTGTCGGGACACAGTAAAAGCGGTCGATCCCAACCATAGATAGCATTGAGAACGCCATGAAAACCGGCACGAAAATAGCTGAGATGCCACATCCAACGAAAGATGGGCGTTATGTCGATGTAGCGTGTGCAAAATCCGAAAACGGAAAAGAGTACCGCCAATATAGGACCACAGAAGACAGCCAGCTGATGGTTGAGCGAACAAAAAAAAAAAAACAAACAAAAACAAAGAGAATTTAGTTAAAATCAATAAACAACTAGTTGTTAATTAAAGAAACACTTGAAACATGTACAAACCTTTGTTGGAAGCGTGGCACCGACAAAAAAACCCCACGCTTGAGCGCTAAGCGTGGCAAAAACACCAAGTATGATAAAGTAATAGATGCGAAATGTTTCCTCATTATTATTTCCAGTTAAATAGATGCTGATGCTCATGTAGAGAACAGCACAAAAACTCTAAAAAATTTTTTAAAGAGATATATTATGTTATTACAAATGGTTGAATCAGTTTGGACTATAATGGTTTATAGTCTAATAATTTCTTACAAAGTAGCTTATTAAAACTAGTAAGGAATAGTTTTCGAATGGGTCGAAGTTAAAATATCCTCACAGTATATTCTAAGAGCCAGCTTTTCAGTACTAGTTTAAAGTCTAGTCAAATTAAACTGAGCTTAACTCACCAAAATTGGACGTTTGAACTCGGTTTAGGCAAAAAAAAAGAAACAAATTATATGATAATTTAAGTCAATTCAACTTCAACAAATGCGAAAATATCTAGTTAAACCGGGTTTAACCGTACAATTTTAGTGAGTTAAGCTAGGTTTAATTTGACTAAAGTTTAAACTCGTACTGAAAAATTGGCCCTAAGTTATGCATGTTTTGAAAGTTTGATGACGCTACTTCGTATATTGCAGTGATCGACAGCTTTGCCCCGAAAGCTTTTTTCACTAAGGCTGTATTTCTTTATTCATTCCAGATGTTCGGAATGACTGTTTTTGTTTCTTTATTCAGTTTTGATTATCCGGAATATTCTTTTTGTATTTCCTTATTCTTACGGAATATTCCGAACGCGTTCTTTGTATACTATCAGCTAAGGTAGAATAAAAAGAATATTCCTTGTATGTGAGGTTATATTCGATTGTTTGAAGTAAAACTTCGTTAAATGAAAATGGAAAAATTTTTTACATTAAATGTTTTAGATTTCTTTGTTGCATTTTTTGGTTTTTTAATCTGTTTTTGTATCTGGTTTTATCTTTAATTAAATACGAAAAATATGTTTCTGGTTTTAACAAAAAAAATGTTGTTTCTTTTCCAATACTGTTCCTTTATTCATTCTGTTTTGGATAAACAACAATCTATTCTATTCGTTCTCTTCTTTATCCGGAATGAATAAAGACATACACCCTATGTGTTGAAACTGCTGGTTATACACACATTTTTGTGGAAGTAATTAAAGTGTTGCTCCTTATATGACGTCACGTTTGAGGTAAGCGGAGTTTTTATACGATTTAACCAAATTTCAAACTCAACGTGAATTTAAATATTCTTAATATATAAGCATAATTTTACTTCATAAAATTTTTTTTTATGAATTTTTAAAGGCTTAAAATTTTTCATGTAGTTACTTTGTATGGGAAGAAGGCGTGGTTTTTTTATGCTATTTTGACAACTCTGAAATATATGATGTATATTTAAGACTAAAGCTTATGTGCAAAATTTCAAGTTATTACATTAGTTAGTCAATTAAAGAGATTTTACCATATTGTTAAAGTTACTATGTATGGGAGGTAGACGTTGCACAGTGCGCTTTTTTAATTTTAAGATGACATTTGGGTTTTTTTTTTTTTTGTTAAAAAATATTTTTATTCGTCAGATTATAAAACATGTCTTATGAATGTGGTATTAAAAACTTGTTGTATTGTATGGTTTTTTTTTATAAAATTCGTCAAAGTTGAAACTTTATTAAAAAGAAAAAGCCCAATAAAACCCAAAAAATAAAGTCAAGTTTAAACAATAATAATTTCGAGCACAAAGTATATGTAAAGGTTTTGTTTTTTGGACTTTTTTATGTCTTAATCGCCATTGAATTTAGTGTAACATACAATAAAAAATGTTAATAAATAAAAATAGAAAAATCGTTGAAATATGACTGTAAATTTTTCAAGGAATGAAAATTTAAGTAAAATTTAGTAGAAAACATCTAGCTAATTAAACATTATTGAAGTCGAAGGCTATAACTATCATAAAATATCGTACCTCTATCTTCTGTTTAGGTAAAAACCTGCTGCATCTAGCTGCTATTAAGAAAAACCACTTAATTTGAAAAAAGTCTTAAAAATCAAATTTTGCCCTATAATGCACTAATTTCCAAGACAATTTGTAGGTACTCTTAAATTTGAAGAAAAATAAAATAGAATTCATAATTTAAAACAAGTTGTGGCCTTATTTTGTAATAGCAACCATATTTTTTAATTTTTTTTTTTAATTTCGTTAATGTGGTAATATTGTTTTATAGGAGATGTATCTAAAAGTTATCCGATTTGCAATATTTTTAGAATTACGTTTAAGTGAAGTTAAATAACCTAAATTTACTCTTTAAAAACATAAAAAAACAATTTTATGCGGGTTTTTTATTAAAAAAAAAATGTTTTGTATGGGAGGTAAGCGATGCAGTTGACCTAGAATTCTAATTTTTTGTGCTGTTGCTTAATTAGGCTTAATAAAACAAAACTTTATGGTCCTAGCTTGTATAGTTTCTGAGATAATGCAAGTGTCATCCTAAAATCGATAAAAGCGCATGGTACGTTGTTTTAATCTGATTTTAACATATTTCAGTGAACAATTTTCATGAAGCATTACATAAATTTTTGTGGCATTTTCAAATATTTTACCGATTTGATAAAGTCATGCTGTATAAGAGGTAGGCGTGGTTTTTATCAGATTTTAACAAATTTCAAATATATGGTAAATACTTTACTTCAAAGCATATGTGCAAAATTCCAAGTCACAACGTAAATGTTTGTGGTGTTTTTAGAGATTTTATTGTTTTTTTTTTTTTGATAAAGTAACCTTGTAAAAGAAAAAAGCGCAGTTTTCATCCGATTTTGCTCATTCCCAAACTTGATCTTCGTTTTTTGAATATAAGCATACACTCAAAACATTTATTAGTAAAATTTCTACGAATGATATTCGTAAACAAAATATTCGTACATTCTACAAATATTTGTACAATATACAAAGTATTTGTATTGTGATATCTTCATGAATTCATTCGTAAAAGGTTACTAATGCCTGATGTAGTATATACGAATGTATTCGTTTTATATACTAATGATATACGTAAACAAAAATAAATCAATTCGTTTTAGTGCATTGTATAAATTATTGTTTGCATATAAATAAAAATATTCGTAAATTTCTCGTACGAAGAACTTCGCATATTTTTCCATTACATTCGTAGTATTTATTAATGCTTTTGTACTACCGTACTGGCCAGATAAAAGTTAACACTATTAAAAATAGTAATTTCGTTTGTAAAACGGCCCTTAGAACTTTTTTTATTTATTTAATGTAGTTAAATTGGCAACAATTTGGAAATAAGATTATTTTTAGATATAGTGGCAACGTTGTTTTTGCATCATTTCTTTTCTTTATTGCATTTTATTGTTCAGTCTCAATTTGAAGTTAATGCCGTTAACATGACGCGTCAGTTAAGTGAAGGACAAAAGTGTGTTGTTGTTGCTCTGCATAAAGAAGGATTATCAACTCGGCAAATTGCAATTCGGATTGGCTGTAGCCATGTCACAATTGCAAAAATAATTAAAAAATTTAGTATTTTTGGTAATACTGAAAGAAAATCCGGTACAGGAAAAATTAACAAATGCACGACGGAGCGTGAGGATCGCATTCTCACAAATATTTGCCTTAAGGATAGGAAAAAAACATCACGCGAAATTAAGTTCGAGTTTCTTGAAATGACAAATACAAGAATAAGCGATCGAATGGTCAGGAGAAGGCTACAGAGTAGAGGATTATCGACAAGACGACCTTGTAAGAAGCCAGGGTTAACAACTAAAATGCGGTTAGCGAGGCTAGAGTTTGCGAAAGCTCATAAAAATTGGACTACGAATGAGTGGAAATGTGTCATCTTTACAGATGAATCAAAGTGCAACATGAACCAGTCTGATGGAGTGCGGTATGTCAGGCGTAGAACTGGGGAAAAATTCATAGATGATTGTGTGGTTACCAGGCACAAATTTCCCGTCAGTCACATGATATGGGGATGTCTCAGCTACTATGGAGTTGGTGACTTGGCTTTCTGCAATGGTTCCATGAACTCTTAGAGTTACCTGAAAGTCATAAGTGACCACCTGATTCCCTCTATTGATAGGCTATTTCCGGTCATAGTCGAACCAATTTTCCAGGACGATTCTGCGCCCTGTCATCGAGCTAGAAAAGTAAGCCACCTTTGTTTTATAATTGCCAATGCATAAGTAATAAAACAGAAAGAAACAATAAAAATCCGTTTACATCTCTTTATTAGGTGAAGGATTTTGTATCAGAACTGAAGTTGAAAACACTGAGCTGGCCTGGAAATAGTCCAGATTTAAACCCGATAGAGAACTGCTGGTCAATTCTTAAGCTAAAAATCGCCAAGAAAAATTCCAGAACCAAAGAAGAATTCAAATCTGCCATCACAGATTCTTGGAAAAATGATATTTCTGTGGAATATTGCCAAAATTTGATATCGTCAATGCCAAGACGAATGGAGGCCGTAATTAAAGCTAGAGGAGGCCATACAAAATATTAAATTACTGTTTTCTTATATTTTGTTCTATTTTTGAAGTATTAATTTCAATTATTTAATTCTTTTCTGTTGTAAACATCTTTAACATAACATTTTTCTGAAGTATTTTTTTTAGTTATTTTGAATTTGTGTACTTTTTTATAATTAATTGCTTTTTTATTTATTGAAGAACATACCATTAATAAAAATTGGTTTATAATAAAATTACCAAAGTCTAATAAACTTCTTAATCAATAAAAACAGCATTAAACCTTTTCTTAAAGGACTTACTCTTTATTTGCGGACTGTTAACTTTTATCTGGCCAGTACGGTATTTACGAATGAAAAATCATATAAGTAGAAAAAATTCATTCGTAGATTGACTGTACGAATTATTCGTAGAATATACGAATTATTCGTAGAATGTACGAGTTATTCGTAGAATGTACGAGTTATTCGTAGAATGTACGAGTTATTCGTAGAATGTACGAATTATTCGTAGAATGTACGAATTATTCGTAGAATGTACGAATAATTAGTTGAGTATAAAAACCGTTTAACTGAAATTGTTTAGCCTGGCTTTTCGAACAACAACCTCAAGCTCAGACCGAGTTTTTTTTTTTGGGGGGGTGGTTTGTTGAACAACTACTGAAGATAAGGAACTGTATGATTGTAAAGTGGCTGTAGCCTACTGTTAGAGAGCGTGGCCCGTAAGCTAAAGACACGAGGTTCAAACTCTAGCTCAGACAGAATTTTTTTTTTCGTTTTTAGATATTATGTTCATTTGTAAATATAACAATAAAATATACATTACAACAATATACATTTGTTTTTGTATGAATACGAATAAAATATTCGTAATATGTACGTAGCTGAAAACTACGAATAAAATCGTAGAATGGACACAGTTATTAGTAATATTTACACACAAATATTTTTGAGTGTATATACCAAATTTTAGACGGACATATGGCTAAATCGACTCAGAGGAGGTGATGCTGATCAAAAATATATCTACTTGTCTATACCTTCCATGCCTTCTTATCAGCGTTACAAACAGAGTGACAAAGTTAATATGGGCATTTCCACCAAAAGGTTTACTGCGACTGAAAAATTATATGTTACTGAAAATTCAATTTTGAGCCGATGATCCAACAAACTTAATGAATGGCAACCAAGGTTGAAAAATAGTGACAAAAGTTAGAAAAATTCAACGAAAGTTGAAATTTTATAAATATTATAAATACTCGTTTACATACACATACAAATTTTAATTAAATTTTTCAGTTTTCGATTGTTACCGCTCTGAATAACACCTTTTTGAATAAATAAACTATAAAATATTTTGACTTCTTTGAAGGAAAAATCTGTCACGTAACGTATATCACTCAATGTGCTATATTATGGTTTATATAAAAATAATTCAAAAAGATTTTTCAACAAAACAATTATGATTATATAGCAATATTATTCCAAATACTATAAAAAAACCTTTGATAAAAAAAACTTGTGCATACTTTACGTTATCACTTTTATTTTTGCTACGTAACGCCTCCTTTTTTGTTTGCTTATATCTTTGGACAATACTTTCGATCGCTTCCACGTTTTACACAAAATTGCGAAGTGTTTTTGCTACTAGAGTGATATCTAAAAATTAAAACATGACAAAAAAGTTTAAGTTTTTCTTTGCTTTTTTGAATTTTTAGCAACATAAGAAACGAACGAACGTTACGTGCGCGACCATGGAAGTGCGCATATACCCCTTACGCAGTACGCGTGGAGGTATAAATTGTTGCAACCTGTTGTTTCATGAACTTAATTGGCATTAAGCTCAAATATAATTCTAAAAAAAAATCATATTTTTTTAGAATTATTTAATTACAAAATTGTTTTTAATAATTCCAAAAAAAATATTATTTTTTTTTAGAATTATTAAAAACAATATTGTAATTAAAATATGCCATCATTAACTTTTCATATGTTAGTGTGAGATTAAAATGTTTTTTTAGCATCTCTTAAAAAATTACTTGAATACGCTTATAGAAATATCTGAAAAAATCATTTGAGCATATTTATCGAAGACCTTGTCTTAGTTCTTGTTATAATCACTATTCCAATCTTGATCCAGAGAATTTTTGTTTTAATTGTTTCCTTATAATTGTACTTATTATTGTTCCAAAATTTTTCCATTCCCTTATGCTACTTCTTGTCCTAATCCTTGATTCGATTTTCGTTCAAATCCTTGTTATAACTTCTTTCCTCTCCTTGTTATTACCCTTGTCCTTATCCCTTTCATTATTTTTGTCTGTTTGCTATAGGTACAATAAGAACAATTAAACGGAATGTTTTTTTTTTTTGCTTTTGCATAAAATTTTACTTTTACTCTTGCTTTTGCTTTTGTTTTTGCTTTTGCTTTATATCTTCCTTTTGTTTAAGACTTAGCATTAGTTTTTACTTATGCTTTTGTTTTTGCTTAAGCTCTTCCTTTTGCATTGGCTTTAGATTAAGCATTAGCTTTTTATTTTTTTTTTTGAGCTATTATAAAAGCTATTGCTTTTATTTATTCTTAGAATTTTACTTTTGCTTTAACTCTTATTTTCGCTTTTGATTTTGATTTTTTTTTTTGGGTTAAAACATTTGCTTTTGGTTTTGCTTTAGCTATGAATTTTATTTTTGCTTTTGCTTCTTCTTTTGCTTTTGGTTTAGCTTAAGCTCTTACTTTTCATTTTTGTTTTGCTTTTGTTTTAACTGTTACCTCTGTTTTTGCTATTGCTTTTGCTACGCTTTTACTTGGCTTTTGCTCAAGCTCTTACTTTTTCTTTTGCATTGGTTTTTGCTTTAGCTCTCTCTCTTGCTTAAGATTTATTATAAGCTTTTACTTTTGCTTTTGTTTTCGCTATTGCTTTTTTTTCATTGGCTTTTGCTTTTGCTTTAACTTTTCACTTTGGTTTTACTTTAACTCTGATTCTTACTTTTGCTGTGGCTTTAGCTTGAGCATTAGCTTTTACTTTTGCCCTTGCATTTGCTTTTGGTTTAGCTTAAGCTCTTACTTTTCATTTTTGTTTTGCTTTTGTTTTAACTCTTACCTCTGTTTTTGCTATTGCTTTTGCTACGCTTTTACTTGGCTTTTGCTCAAGCTCTTAGTTTTTCTTTTGCATTGGCTTTTTGGCTTTTGCTTTAACTTTTCATTTTGGTTTTACTTGGCTTTTGCTCAAGCTCTTACTTTTTCTTTTGCATTGGCTTTTGCTTTAGCTCTCTCTCTTGCTTAAGATTTATTATTAGCTTTTGTTTTCGCTATTGATTTTTTTCATTGGCTTTTGCTTTTGCTTTAACTTTTCATTTTGGTTTTACTTTAACTCTGATTCTTAATTTTGCTGTGGTTTTAGCTTGAGCATTAGCTTTTACTTTTGCCCTTGCATTTGCTTTTGATTTAGATTAAGCTCTTATTTTTCATTTTTGTTTTGCTTTTGCTTTAACTCTTACTTCTGATTTTGCTTTTACTTTTGCTATGCTTTTACTTGTCTTTTGCTCAAACTCTTAGTTTTTCTTTTGCATTGGCTTTTGCTTTAGCTCTCTCTCTCTCTCTCTCTCTCTCTCTCTCTCTCTCTCTCTCTCTCTCTCTCTCTCTCTCTCTCTCTCTCTCTCTATCTCTCTCTTGCATAAGATTTATTATTAGCTTTTAATTTTGCTTTTGTTTTCGCTATTGCTTTTATTTTTTCAGTGGTTTTTGCTGTAACTTTTTTTTTTAATTTTACTTTAACTCTGATTCTTACTTTTGCTGTTGCTTAAGTTTAAAAATTAGCTTTTGCTTTTGCCTTTGCATTTGCTTTTGGTTTAGCTTAAGCACTTACTTTTCATTTTGCTTTTGCTTTTGTTTTCACTCTTACTTTTGCTTTTGCTTTTCTTCAGCTTAATTTTTAGCATTAGCGTCAGCATTTTCTTTAATTTTGCTTTGTTAGATTTGTGCTTGGTTTTTGCTAGACTTTTGCTTGGCTTTTGCTTTTGCTTGTACTTTTACTTTAGCAAAGCTTTTACTTTTGCTTTTGCTTGGGTTTTTATTTTTGTTTTTTTTTTAACTTTTGCTTTTTCTCTTGCCTTTGCTCTTAATGAAAATTATGCTTTATTTTATTTTTGTTTTTGATTTGCTTTTGCCTTTGTTCTTGCTTCTTATTTCAATTGTTTAACTCCAAAAGCATTATCACCAACCTTTACTATGGTACACTAACATTTATCTAAGTGCCTTGCAATATTTCCATGCATCGATGCTGCATTTACGCTACATTAAGATGATGCTTAAGCGACCTGATGAATTAGTCACCGATACATAATTTCACAAGCAATGCTTTTGCAGTTTTTTTGCACTGTTGACGCATTAAGCAGCTTTTACCCATTAACCGCGGCTCCCAATCGCTATGTACGATTTTTTTAATATATTATGTGCTTGTTATATTGATCACAGGAACAACCACATCAAAATGGATCTTTCACCGATCAACTTTGGATCTTTCGCCGTGGTCGAGATATAAGGTGGGTATAAAAATAGATCACCGTCGTTAATGTGCTCTAAATGGGAACAAATTCCTTCTGCAACGACAGCACAGTTTTATATCAGAAATTTTCTATAAATAGCAGGTATAGTTGGTTAATTGTCTAAGAGAGCTTTTACATTTTTTTTTAAAATATAAGATTTTTTATATATGATAATAACACAAATTTTCTGATTTTTAAACATAATCACTTTTGACTTGGAAAATATAAAAATTTCTTGACACACTCCAAAAAAAATTTATAGCTCTATGTTTTCTTAAAGCAACAAACAAAAAATTAAACACTTAACTGTTACCAATCCTGAGATATGATCAATTCTGCCGAAGCATTTTCAAGGGTAAAAAAATACCCAACCGCAGTTAATGGGTTAAAGCGTGACGCCACTTACCCATTCTTTATTTTCCTTTCAAAACATTTACTGCAATGCTCATACAGAGCAAATATTCCATGCAAAACTGTTGTATGTTTCTTTCATTTTTGGTCTTAAAGCAGCTCTTTACGCGGCCTAGTGACGTCATAGATTATTAATTTTTTTTTAGGAAGCTAAAGCGCTAACCTTTACAGTCGTGAAGTAAATTATCAACTATTTTATTATTTTTTTTTAATAATTTTTACTTTCAATTTATTGGAACCCATGAGATAATACATAATGGGCTCTTATCAAAATACTCATTTATATCTCTTCTGATGTTTACTAAAAATATTCCAAAATTTGGTCCAATGATTATTCATTGATTAATATTAATTCGAAAATAATGTAAATATCATTTCCTGAAAATCTATTTAACAAAATATTACCATATTTAACAAAAACATCTGTTCAAAATATATTAAATATCCGCCATTCGAATAGATTTTATCTGAGACAAAAATATTTTGCAAATCACTTTCGCACAAAAAAAAAATAGCGAAAGTGTAAATAGCTCGAACACAAGCAGAATATTGCCAATTTGTAAGCCATTAACCCGTCTTGGCCTAATGACATAAAATTGACTATAGATTGAAAATATTTTTGCAGCTACCTCTAAAAGTTAATATGAATTAATATAATTTGCTAATTTTAATGATATTAAATTGATATTAAAAAGATTTTTTTTTATTTAAATGAAAAAAAACGTGAGTCAATAGTCATGGTATTGATATTGACTGCACACAATACAACGCAAACCGTTGAATTAATGACTAAGCAGATACTTTTTATTTACTACAGAGTCTTTTGTTAGCAGCTGACCGGAACGCATCAGTTCAATGACTTCAAAATAAAATCTGAAGTAAAGAAATAATACGATAAACACACATAAAAAGAAGGTAGAAGAGGCAGGGAAAAAATCAAGTTAAAATAAGCTGAAGAGTCAGTCAAGAAAGCGAAAGAACGTAAGGACGCAAAAGAGAAAGCGCAAAGAAATACTTTCTGTGAATGGACAAGGCAGGTAAAACCCGCATAATCAATGCAACATTGCAGTTAATAAATATATAGTACTCTAAAAGTTATATTTAAAAGGTAGATACACTATAGTACAAAAAGTTTTGAGCACACGAAAAAGTGGACAGTTTTATCGTCAGCCAAAAATAAAGAACCAGATCTTGATTTTTATATGAAAATTCATTCTAAAATCGGATTAACTTTATAGTTATTAAAAAAAAACAGTTTTTTGCGTATATTCTATATTTTTTAGAACGTTGCATGTTTGTAAAGGAAGTATAGAGGGCATCAGAAATAGTGTGTAGAAATTTCAAATCTAAACTTTCACATTATGCATTTGAACTTGTAACGAACCCTTTTGCTCGTTACTGATTTTTGCTGAGGTAGGCTCAGTGAGTAAACCAAGGGTTCTTACAAAATAATTTATTTACCAATGATTCCGTTGTTTTAAATAAGAAAGTCAACGTTTAAGTTTTAAACTGTAGAGTGAGTCTATATTATTTCCATTTGTTTTATTTATTACTTAACGAGTACGTTACTTAATTATTATTAATTATTAAGCATGATATAAATTAAATTGATATAATTAATCCTTGCTTATTCATATTTATTTCGTTACTTGCAATGATCCCTCTCGCTGTGAGTGACTATGATAGAACTCAGATAAAAACTATGTTCGAAGGGTGAAGGTACCTTCGCTTAAGATTACTACGCTTTGATCTTAGAGGAAACAATGTTGAAGGGTGAGTACACCTTCGCTTACGATAACTACGCCTGACTTAGAGTAAAACTGTGTTCGAGGGGTGAGTACACCTTCGCTTAAGATAACTACGTTTTGAACTTAGAGTAAGCAAAGTTCGAAGGGTGAGTACGCTTAAGATAACTACGCCTGAGCTTAGAGTAAACTATGTTCGAAGGGTGAGTACACCTTCGCTTAAGATAACTACGCCTGAGCTTAGAGTAAAACTATGTTCAAAGGGTGAGTACACCTTCGCTTAAGATAACTACGCCTGAGCTTAGAGTAAAACTATGTTCGAAGGGTGAGTACACCTTCGCTTAAGATAACTGCGCCTGACTTAGAATAAACAACGTTCGAAGGGTGAGGACACCTTCGCTTAAGATAACTACGCTTGAACTAACTACTCAGTCTCAAAGCATGTGCATGCTACTGCGCCTGCGACAAGACTGCCTGTCCTAAGCAAACGCGACTTCTTTATATTCTCCCGTTGCCTTTCTGTTCCGTGTTCACTTGTTTTGTTTTCCCTGCCTGTGTATATGTCACTGTGTACATGGCTTTGCATGTTTGTATGTGTGTATTTATTATTTGTTCACTTATTTGTTATTCAATACATATTATTTCCTCAATAGAATATTTATAACATTAATATTATATATTTTACCTAATAAGATATAATATAATTTAATAATTGCCATACATCTTATTCATAATATATAATAAATCTTTAAATTTAATTTACATTTCATGTTTTGGTTGTTTACATTTTTCATATTTTAAATTCAGTTAACAATTCATTTATATACTTTGTGAGACCCAAATTGTGTAACAATTTGAGTCCTCACAACCTATTCGAAATCGAATTGATAGAATTTTTAATTTTGTAATTTTTTTTTTAATTTACTATTTTTTTTTATTATATGTAACTCCCACTACGCATCACCTCCTCTTGACGTCAATGTTTTAAATAATCATTTAAGAGAAGAAGGAATTACAGTTTGATATACATTGATGCTATGATAATGGAATTTTGCCCTGAAGTAGATGAGGTTGGGTCCTATGATCTTGCATAAAGTAGTCGTAAAGAGCATAATGTAATCGGAAAAGAAATTTTAAAACAATATAACAGCAAATCCATTTTAAACGTACCGGAAAAATTAAAATTACGGAATGACCATCTGCGATTTGGATGAAATTTCGCATGGATCATCACTGATGGAAAGAATGACCGTCCCCGATTTGGATCAAATTTTGCAGGAAGCATCACTGATGAAAATAAAAATTTCATTTTGGAGGAAAAAAGTTTTGCGTGATATTTGGCGGAGTTACAATTTTAAAAAATTGCAAAAAACGTCGAAAATGGATTTTTACCCAAAATTCATATCTCAAACATTACTTAACAGATTGTTTAGTTTGAACAACCGTTGGAGAGGCAATTAATTGGACTTTAATCCAAAAATAATGTTGGCAAATTTTGGTGGTTGGTGGTTTCATCCCTTGCGTTTACATAATTGATTTTGATGTAGAAGTTCGAGGAACAGCATTTAAAAAATTGAAATAATTTTTTTCTTAAAGCTGCCAAAATTACCTTTCCAACAATATGGTGGAGATGCAATGGGTTAATTAGATTGCTAATTTCCAACGGTAGTTCAAACTAAACAATCTGTTAAGAAATGTTTGAGATATGAATTTAAGTAAAAATCAATTTTCGACGTTCTTGCCGATTTTTTCAATTTTGTGCACCCTCCTAACTACTCCGCCAAAAATCACACCAAATTTTTTTCCTCCAAAATGAAATTTTTATTTCCACCAGTGATGCTCCCTGCAAAATTTGACCCAAATCGGATGTGGGCATTCTGTAATTTTTATTTTTCCGGTACGTTTAAAATAGAATTGCTGATATGGTTTTTTTTTAAATATAAAATCTTAAATAAGTACTTGATCTCTGTATTCGGAATACCTAACGCATTAAATTGTGATATAAAAATTATAATATTTGTGTATTATTGCAGGTTTTGTTTTGCTGTGTCCTAGTTTCGAGCCGACCATTTATGGCAGCCCCATCTTAGAACCAAATTGTTCACCCCTGGGTTATCTTTAACCAGCCGCATTTGACTGGCTATCTCCGAGACTTTAACTACAGAAAATCTAGTGCATTACTGGTATCTAGAAGTGAATAATGTGGCTATAAGATTCTAAGACCTAGAAACTTTATTCATAGAACGTTTTAGTAGCTCTTAGCATTCAGCTTTCATACTTATCTCAATAACGTATTAAGTTTCTAACTTAAAACTTAACGCAATAGCGTTACTTAACCTTGCAACACATTACTTAAACCAATAGTGTAACAAAGTTCCACAAAAACCATTGGAAATAGCTTAAATATTTAGCAAAAATAGCAAATTTGAACAGCTACAAAACTAACAACATTAATGAAAATTATAATTTACGGCTCAAACAAGATGGTTTGTTGATTTTGCATTATTTGTTATTATTAGCTAGTTGCTTCCGTTTAACACGTTTTCAAGTTCATGTTGCATACGACGCCAAACAAGCACTCAAAAAAGTGTTTATTTTAACTATAAACATTGATAGATTTATTCAATTTACACGTACCTGAAATGGAATCTCGAATGATAGCAGCGATAGGAAGTAGGGACCCAAATTATACCATCGATTAAAGTGCTCTCGCGTCAACATGCCAATTTCCAAAGGAACTGCAAGATGTATTAGCATTAGTTAAATTATTAGAAGGCCATAAAAACTAAGTAAATAAATACATTCATTAACATAAAAAATACGATATCCATGAGAGAAAAATACATATGTTTAGATATGCCCAAATACTAACTAAACAAGAAAAAAATTGTAAATAACTATATGCGTATGTTACTAGTTTTCCATAATAAAAAATAGACGTAGAGAAATTTTAAATGAATTTTTTTAAATATGTCTATGCAGTAATTTTTCCTAGCCTATTAGTTTTCGATTGATATAATTTTAAGCATAAATACAAACTTAAATACAAACATAAATACAAAAAATATTAAAATTATTTTTCGATACTTTTAAATAGATACATTTTAGATCCATTAAAATAAAAAAAAAGTATAGCAATGAGGGGACTGCGGACCGAAGTGAAAACCTATACATAAAAATACTAGCATTGCCGGGCAGGCATTGTCTTGCGACGGACCGCCTTACTGCTATATACGAATTTTCATGCTAATCGGAAAACAAATTTTAATATATTAACCCTCTTCCCGTTTGATTATTTGTTTCAAAATATTTTATATTAAGATAGTGTTTTTATTTTATAACTAAACCAAACTCTATTTTAACATTTAAATTTAGTAATGTTGATATAAAAGTAAAATACAGGGAGCACTACGTTTTAGTAGATATCTTTACTCCAGCGCCACTTAAGAAGGTCTAACACAAAAAAGCGACAGAGTCCGCTCTAAGAAAACACCCGCATGCCAGCAGGAAGGCGTTTAATCAACCTTGGGTTGCTTATGACTCCTGAATCTGTGCAAAACTAACATCATTTTCTAACAATTACTGTACAAGGTTACACATGACTGCATATGCTCCCTGACAATTTAATTGCATAATGCTCATTAATGTCTAGAATTCTGACGCTCAACTTTGCTTTTATAAATTGAACAATCCATCAATAACAATAAATGCGTCGATGACAATCCTCTGAAAGAGCAATTTCGGCAATGTAATGCATTCTTGCGTTTAGCCTCACCATGTTACTCCAAGAGTGGGGCCAACCTCTGCAGGACCAACCAGCAGAGTTAGACAGGAGCAATCCACGAACTCCTTTTACAGCCTTTCCCTTTCTAACCAAAATATTGAACTTATCTAGATTTAGGACATTAAAATTCCGACGTTCTGTCTCCATAAGATCCTCACCACCACCACTAAGTTGCCTTTAAGGGATACTCTTTACTGAAAAACTACCAGCACTAACACCCACATCAACACCTCCTACTTTTGGGCTCGTGCGAATGCCGGACTCTCCCACACCTGGATGAAACCCGGGTCCACATTTACCATCAACTAACACTAAGTTAGGCTCTTTTACACCCATACCAATACCAATGAAAGGTTTTCCTGAAGCAGGAACAGCCTTGCTTGGACAATTGCAGGGGGCGCCTTTTGTACTCACCCTGCACAAAGTCAAAGGCCAGCACCTAAAATAACTACAATAAGAACGCTACACAATTCAGAAACGAAAGTGCATCAATTAGACCGTGACACCCTTCACAAAGTGAAAAGTTCAATAGTTTGAGAGTCACTAAGACCAACAGTTCAAAAGTGACTGGAATAACAGTTTAAAAGTAACTGGATTAACTTTTTGACAAGTACTGGAATAAATCGAAAAGTTTGAGAAGCACTGGAGTAATTACACAATCTACGTTGTGAAAGCACTGTAATAATCAGTGTCAACCTTATTGACGAAAGCTACTTGCTGTCTGTATTGATGACGAATGCTACTCGTTGTCTTGGTGACGAACTCTACTCGCTGCAGTGATGATACAAACTAAAGATTTACCCTCTACCAAAAATTGCTTAACGCGCGCCTAAAGAAGTTTCACTTCAAAAAATCTATTTTTATTTAAAAATAGTTATAACCAAATAATAAATAACACTGTGCGGCACGAAAATCTGTATTTAATGATTTCAACGTTTTTCACTCAATTTTAATATGATGCATCACGTGGTAGCATCCGTTTTGTCAGTTTGCCGAAGACTTTAGTGCAAAATTTTTTCTTTTAAATATTTCAGATACGCACTCATTTGCATATTAATAACTCTTGAACCAATAGAATTTGCATTTTGGTTTTTTCAGCAAAGTTATTCCTATTATTCTGCCCAAAAGAATAAATATATTTCTTTGCTGAACAAATATATATGAAAAAAATCATTTTAAATTATCTTAAATCTTTAAAAAGCCAAATATGTTTTGCCCGCTTTCAACTCTTCAAAACAAATAATGTTACGCATACGCAATGTTGTTCGAATTTTTTCGTTTGACTTTAAGCAAGACTTTTTGTAAGACTGTCTCGATAAGACCCACTTGAAGCAATTTGTTCATACTGATTTGTTCAGCAAAGTTGTTGATCAGAATAATAAAAAGAACTTATTCCAAGAAACCAAAATGAAAATCCTAATGGGTCAGGAGAAAATGAGTGCATATCTTGAGTAATTTTCGATATATCTTAAAACAAAAAATATGTTCTAAAATGTCCAGTTAAGTGGCAAAACAAGTGTCACCACAAGATTCCTCATAAAAAAATTATGTGAAAAAACGTTTAAATTATCAAATACAGAAAAAAGGGAACAAAAAAGCGCACAGTGTAATAAAAACCTCTCAGAAGATATAACTTATATATAAAAAAAATTATGCAGAATTAGTTTATAAAAGTTAAACTTATATCCGACTTAAAAAAAATATTGTTATTAAAATAGGTATATATTGAAAACACAATGTATATCAGCATACAGGCTGGTTAAAAAGTATTGAAAGCAAAAATTCTTCCTTAACTTCAGTACACTTATTTCAATGATCCTCCAATTATATTTTAACATTTCTGTAATGATTTTCCGGAAACGCATTTCTTTGAAGGAATTTTTTTAAGTTTCTGAAGAGCTAGTAGTCGCTGGGAGCCAAATTTGGTGAATACGGAACAAGCAATTTGTACTTTTATTCATTCAATTTAGCTATCGTCCAAACACTTGTGTTAATATGTTAATGCACATTGAATGAAAAACCATTATTCTCCTTTGTGCAGGTCTTTTCTCACGGATTTTTTCCATTCATCTGATCCAAAGGGTTGCAATAATATTCTGAGTTTTTTATTAATAATATTTTGAGTTTATTTTAGCTTTCTCAAGATAATTAATCAATCAACAAAATCCCTTTTGCATCTCAAAATAGTGATGCCATAACCTTTTTGCCGATCATTCTGACGTCGACTGTTTTTGATTCAGTTTTTGCTGAATTGTTAATGAATGCACTTACATCATACTTTCCGAATCGAGAAGTATGAAAATTTATTGAAAACAAAATGGGGCGATAAATGTGCACTTTACCCAATCACATCTTCAATTTTCTGAATTTTTCTTTAAGAATTTTAAAAAAAATTTTTTTATATAAACTTGCACAGCTAAAGTAAATAAAAAAAAATTCATAAAATTCAATGTGTAATATTTTTTAGAACTCGTGTCATTCATTAATACTTTTGATATTGATAATTTAATTGAAATCTTTTCGCATTTTCATTACAGATTTACAACGTATCAAAAATATTTATGAATGACACGAATTCTAAAAAATGTTATACCTTGAATTGTTTTTAAAAATTCGTAAAGAAAAAAATTCACAAAATTGTAGATGTGATAGGGTAAAGTGCGCCCTTATCGCCCCCTTTTTTTAATAACTTTTCATGCCGAATCCAAAAATCGCCCAAGCAACATACATTTTTTTACCTCCATACAAATTGACCCAGACTAATATCCATACACATATTCAATAATTTCTGGTGTTATTGTGGATTTATCATCAACGTTTGTACGATCACTTTTAACCTCTAAGGACTTTTTCACATGAAGCAATTGAAAAGTAATGCAACTACAACAAAAGTTGCTAAGTGATTGCCCTTTTTGATTTCATCATCAACGCTGTACGATCACCTCTAAGGCCTTTTTTACATATAGCAATTGAAAAGTAATGCAACTGCAACAAAAGTTGCTAAGTAATTGCCCTTTTTGGATTCATCAACGCTTGTACGATCAACTTTAATTCCTTTTTCATATGACGCAATTGAAAATTAATTTATCTGCAACAAAAGTTGCTAAGTTATTGCAACTTTTTTTTGGATTCACCATTAACGCTTGTACGATCACCTCTGAGGCTTTTTTCAAATGAAGCAATTGAAAAGTAATGCCTCTGCAACAAAAGTTGCTAAGTTTTTGCCCCTTTTTGGATTCATCATCAACGCTTGCACGTTCACCTTTAAAGCCTTTTTAACATGAAGCAATTAAAAAGTAATGCAACTGCAACAAAAGTTGCTCAGTTATTGCCCTTTTTGGATTCATCATCAACGCTTGTACGATCACCTCTAAGGTTTTTTTTAACTGAAGCAATTGAAAAGTAATGCCTCTGCAACAAAAGTTGCTAAGTTTTTGCCCCTTTTTGGATTCATCATCATTGCTTGTACGATTGCCTCTAAGGTCTTTTTCACATGAAGCAATTGAAAAGTAATGCAACTGCCACAAAAGCTTCTAAGTTATTACCCTTTTTGGATTCATCATCAACGCTTGTACGATCACCTCTAAGGCCTTTTTCACATGAAGCGACTGAAAAGTAATGCAACTGCAAAGTAGCTAAAATATTGCCCTTTTTGGATTCATCATCAACTCTTGTAAGATTAAATTTTACCTTTAAAGCCTTTTCACATGTAACAATGGACAAGTAACGCAATTGCGACAAAAGTTGCTAAGTTATTGTCCTTTTTGGATTCATCATCAACATTTGTACGATCACCTCAAAGGCCTTTTTCATATGAAGCAATTGAAAAGCAATGGAACTGCAACAAAAGTTGCTAAATTATTGCCCTTTTTGGGTTCATCATCAACGTCATCACAAGATGTAATTGAAAAGTAATGGAACTGCAACAAAAGTTGATGAGTCATTGCCCTTTTTGGATTCATCATCAACGTATGTACGATCACTTTTAACCTTTTAAGCCTTTTTCACATGAAGCAATTGAAAAGTAATGCAACTACAACAAAAGTTGCTAATTTATTGCTCTTTTTGGATATATCATCAAACGCTTGTATGATCACGTTTAACCTCTTAAGGCCCGACCAAAATAGACAAAACGAGACGATTACAACTTGAAAAATGTGTGCAATCTTTTTGTCTGTTTTGACATTTAACCCAAAATAAACCGATTTGCTCAACTCGTCTGAAAAAGCTGATTAATTGCGAACAGAGTGTTTTTTTTAGTTATCAATTGATGTGCAATTATAATTTTGTTAATCATTAAACAAAAATTTGTCAACTATGAGTGAAAACAAATGTCTTACACTTTGAACAGCTGTTGTTGACGAGTTGAGACGCTAAAAGTTCGGTTCTTACTGAACAAAACGTTTTGTCTAACAGTTTCGTTCAGCTTAGAAGAGTTGACGTATGTCTATTTTGAACAGCCACATTGAATTTCATTTAAGCGAACATTTTCGTTTTCGCTCCTTACGTAGCTCCTCGTCTATTTTGGTTAGGCATTAAGGCTTTTTTCACATGGAGCAATTGAAAACTAATGCAACTGCAAAAAAATTTGCTAAGTTATTTCCCTTTTTGGATTCATCATCAACGCTTGTACGATTCGGAATTGCTCTAAGGCCTTTGTTTAATGAAGCAAATTAAAAGTAATGCAACTGCAACAAAAGTTGTTAAGTTATTGCCCTTTTTGGATTCATCATCTACGTTCGTACGATCACCTCTAAGGCCTTTTTCACATGGAGCAATTGAAAAGTAATGTAATTGCAACAAAAGTTGCTAAGTTATTGCCCTTTTTGGATTCAACATCAACGCTAGTACGATCGCATTTATTCTTTAAGGCCTTTTTCAAATAGAGCTATTTAAAAGTAATGCAACTGCAACAAAAGTTGCTAACCAATGTTTTTATACTAAAGCCTTCACATTAAGGAACTTGTGCACAACAAGATGGCAACACGTCCGCGACCAGTTCAATGCAACACGGCTTGCTGCAATCTGCGATTTGGTACGTTTGTGATGTATTTTGTGAGCGACCAAAATGAGCGATTAAATGAGCGAATTAAAAATATAAAACTATTTTATACAAAAAAATATAAGAAATATCCTTGTTCATAATCGCTTAAACTCATTTTATTTATTTTTTTTTTTTTTTTGTTTAAAGCATAGGTTGCAATTCAGTTTAGAATTGAAGTGGTTTGCAACTTTTTAAGCTGTTGCGTTGTAGTTGCATAACTTTTTAATTGCTCCATGTGAGCAAATTCCATCGATGCACAGTTGGGAATGAAGGTGCAAATTTCCTTAACACTTTCACTATTTTTGTATGAATTTCTGTAGCTGATAAGAGCTTTATGACTGCACGATGCTTGGTTTTTGCCATTGCTTAAAAATACACGTCAACTTCAAATGGCTTTTAAACAAAGGTGAATTGACACATCGAAATAAAATTTTTTGTGTGTTCAAATGAAAGATGAAATAATGAAATAAAGTAAACATTTTGATTATACTATTGTTTAATAGGTATCGCTTTCAATACTTTTCTACCAACCTGTATACATATAACATATAAAATAAATTTAAAAATACGCGATTTAACAAAAACATAGATTTTGGTTAAAATATTCAACTTCTTAAGAGTTACTTAAGAGTAATTATCTTTGATTTTTTTCAATTGACTGGTAGAAAATAATTTCAAGTTGCTAGTAATTTTGTTTTTAAATTGTTATAAAAAGCAATTCATATTTCTCATATTTCTATTAAAATTTACTAATCTAATTTTGTTTAAATTAATTTTTATATTTACTGTCGTTACTTTTTAACTTAGGTTAAATTACTTTGACAAGAAAGTTTTTGTAAGAAACCAATTATCAGAAAATGTTTTGATTGATGAAGAATTAAATACATAAACGTATACTTAATTATAATCGATAGATGTATTATGTTATATTTTTCTCTTTTAAAATAAATTCGAAAAAATAACCTTAAAATATTTTAAACACAAATACATATTTTATGATGAAAAAATTCTTAAGTTATATAGACAAATAAAATATATAACATATTATATTTTTCCCACAAATTTCATATTATGATATTTTTTTAATCAAAAAAATAAATCATCTGTAGTTACCACTTTTATTTTAATGTAAGAAAAAAATGTTTATTTTTAATATGAATAAAAAGAATTTTTTAGTTGTAACAATTTTGCAGAAAAAAAGACCTATTTAATTTAACGTTTATACCAATAATGTTTTTATTTTTGATATTATGTTTTAACGGAGGGTTTATATGCATATGAGAAAAGGCGCTGTTTTTTAGAAAAAAAACTAAACTATTTTAATATTATTTAAAAAACTAGATAAAGCTATTTTAATAAAAATTTTGATTAGTTGCCTAGTTGACATTTTACATTATTCTTGTTATTTAAATGCCTTTCAAACATGCACAAGTTTAATGAATGCATCTGCTGCAAACAATATCGGAAACATGTTTAAACTAACGATGTGGGCAGCAAGATATTGCCAAAGATTAAAGATAACAAGATGAAAGGAAAAACAACAATAAACTTGTTAACAAGTTAAATATTAAATAACACGAAACTAAAAACAAAAACACTAACAAATAACTATGTATCAAGTCAGTCTAATTTGGCAAGAACCTGCTGACACACTTACTAAACGGTTTTCTTCTCGATGCAGCTGTATGGGATCAATAAAATTATATATATAAAAAAAAATGAAAAAACAAAAAATATCGCTAGAACGTGCTGCAAAAAAACACGTTCGAGCATCGGGTTTATTCAACTCAAATGAAACTAAGCACAATAGTGCAATTAAATGTAAAAACGACGTTTAATAGAAGCTAATTAAGGTTAAAATGCAGTAGCAATGTTACAATATAATCGACAAACGATTATTGAACTAAGCAAACAAACCACCCAGCAAATAAGTAAACATAACCAAGACACCTAAATTAACAGTAGATGCACGCATGCGCATTGCATTGAGCTAGTTTTAAGCCATGTACATAATTATTTTTTGTTTCTGCTTACTTACAAGTTAGAACCACCGCCATTTTGCCTGTGTAAACCAGCAACAGAATCGTGCCATACAAGTAGACATAGTTGCCCAACACCGTGGTTGCCTTGTCACCAACGTTCATGTACAAATAACCGAAGAGCACGCCGATCAGAATGTGGGACAGTAAGCGCGCCAACAACAAAAACTGAAAAAAATATAAAATGTAAAATTATTGGTATTAATATCTAACAGATGCAAATGCAATCAGTGATAATGTAGAAAAAAAAACGACTCTTGAGTTGAGTTTGACAAACTTTGTTGCAGAAAATTATGCTAAGGTTAAATCACGTTTGCTCGAAAATAATAGCAAAATAAATAAACATTAATCATTGTTCAAAACTAAAGGTACGGATTTAATAAAACTTTTCAAATAATATCTTAAATGATACATGCTTTGACAAAATATACTTCAAAACAACAAGATCAAAGAACAACTAAACAAAGTTATAGTACATTAGATTGAGAACTACGCTAGAATTTAATTAATGTTTAAACTGATATAAAGTGTTTTAAGAATTTGAAAGAACATTCATTTTCATGGTAGACACAAAGTTTCAACGTGCTTTAAATAGTAGTCATGCTCTTTGAACTTTGAAATGGTTTTGCAAGTGTTTGTTAAACCTTTGTCAGAGATACGTTTCACGACACTACAAAATGTTGAAAAACAATGTCATGTTTTGGTTCAAGGTCATTTAAATATAAATTTAATTAAGAAGTTATGCAATGTATGGAATTCACTACAATAAGGTGTTAATTAAGTTAATGAAAAAAGTCAAATTTTAGATTAAAATTCATGATAGCTTTAGATTTGATAGATAAATGATACTCGTACAAATAAAGGAAACAAGCAAAAGAATCTTTTTTTATATTTGCACTGAAAAGTTGGGGAGATTTTGACATAGTATGAGGGTCAAAAGGTCCAAGAAATTATTCCTTCTGATAACCACTAGCCACTGAAATGCGAATAATTGTACCAAATATGAAATTGATCGGTCAAGAAGATTTTGAGAAAGTTGGATCACCACGAAAACACTTCATTGTAAGATTGTGTTGAAATTTTATAAAGAAGGCTAGGTAAGGTTACCCGGAACCTTACCCCGGAAGTGGTAAAGGTGGCAATCAAAGGAACCGTTGCACAGTGCGCTTTTTTTCGATTTTAGGATGACATTTGCACTATCTCAGAAACTATTAAAGCTAGGACCATGAGTACAAATGAGTTTTAGCCTACATTAAGTAACAGCACAAAAACTTCTAGGTCAACTGTATCGCCTACCTACCATACAAACCATATTTTTTTTAATAAAAAAAAACCCTCATAAAATTGCTTATTTATGTTTTTAAAGAGTAAATTTAGTTTATTTAACTTCATTTAAACGTCATGCTAAAAAAATTTCAAATCGGATAACTTTAAGATATATCTTCTATAAAACAATATTACCAAATTAACGAAATTTTAAAAAAAAATAAAAAATGGTTGCTAGTACAAAATAAAGTCACAACTTGTTATAAATTACACTATGCGACAATTTAAGGGTCATGGAATCTAACGAAAAAGCGACTAACACAGATCGATGGTACTAATCTAGACCAACAAAACCCTTAAAGGGTTTTAAAGCTTCATGAACTTAATTGGCATTAAGCTTATATATAATTCTAAAAAATATTATTTATTTAGAATTATTAAAAACAATATTGTAATTAAAATATGCCATCATTAACTTTTCATGTAAAAACTGGTGCGAGCCCGACCTATGAAAACAAGTATGTTATTATGTCTCTACACATAAAAAAACTTTTTTCAAAAAAACCTTCTTCACGCCTTCTATGGTTTATACCAGCAAACTGTTGGAGCCTAGATTGATTCGTGATAAAGAAGTAAACAAAGAGCACAACAAACAAGTCTTTGCAGAATCAATGCAGTCGCTTTTTTGAACCTTTGCTTTTGCAAAGTAGTAGAAAAACATTGCTTTGAAAGGCGACATACAGCACATAATTCTGTTTTAATTTAACAGAAGGTGTTAGTATAAGGTGTCAGTTAGCTTATCAAAGTGGATGGTACTGCAGAAGCCAAAGAAGACTACTGATGAGTTGATGTAGCTATCAACGAAACAGCTGTCTAGTCTGCTTGGTGGTTTGTTCTGCAAAGAACTTATTGTTGTTGCAACCTGTTGCTTCATGAACTTAATTGGCATTAAGCTTATATATAATTCTAAAAAATATTATTTTTTTAGAATTATTAAAAACAATATTGTAATTAAAATATGCCATCATTAACTTTTCATGAAAACCCTTAAAGGGTTTTGCAAAATTAGCTCGCTTTTAAAAGATATAGGCATTGAAAGTTTGCCTCTTGCAGAGTTTTTTTTTTAATAAAGTGCTCATAAGGGCGTATCGAGTTAAAAATTATTTTTGTAATTTCTCATCTCCAGAGCTCTCCAAAAATCCACAGGGTGGTCTCTAAAAAAAGGATGTCTCCCTCTCCCGCAAGGACAAAGTTGTTTTTTGAGAAAAACAGTAAAAATTAACGATCTTTAAATGCTTTAATTTTTGTAAGAAAAACTACAAATGACTTAAAGCAAGAGTAAATATAGACTTTAACTAGTAATATCTTGCCAAACAAGATGCCACTCTTGATTTTTACTCACAGTGTCCTGTGTGAAGGATATTCGAATCTTAAGGTACACTCGAAATAGCACAGAACTTTTGATTGTTATCTGATTGTGTTAATTTTAGTGGTATTTATTAAAATGTTTACGTTTTCCTTATATTTGGCGCATTTAAAATTTTCACATTTTATGTCTATGCATCTACTATTTTTTGAGAAAAGCATACTTGAACGCAATTTTTCAACTTTTTGAAAAAAATTAATATAAGGCTTTATATCTCAGGCATCAGAAGTGGTACCGAAAATATTTTTCTCTTTTTTTAATTCTTCAGATATCTGCTTTAAGGTTATTTTTTTTTTTAAAACATCTTAAAAACAATTGTTAAATCAATTGAGACTCGTCGAATAGCAGGCTCAGAAACTCAAAATTTTAGTTTAACATTTTGGTAAATGATGAGGTGAGTTGTTTTGACTATTTTAAAAAAATACTTTCAGACAGTGTTTCGTTCAAAAATATTTTAAGAACCCAAATTCACAAAATTATCTTCGGTACCACTTCTGATGCCAAAAATATATAAAACCTTATCATAAAATTGCATTCAAAATACATTTCTTGAAAACAAGAAAATGCACTTGCAAAAAATATGCAAATATTTAATTCTCCAAATTTAAAGAAAACGTAAACACTTCAATCAATAAAACCAACATTTAGACAGTCAGATAACAATCAAAAGTTTTGTGCTATTTCGAGTGTACCTTTGGATTCGAGTATCTCTCACACAGGAGAATGAGGGTAGAAATCGAGAAATGCATCTATATTCTAAGTTAAAGTCTGTATTTAATTTTGCTTAAGACATATGTAGTTTTTCTTACAAAAATCAAAGCATTTATAGATCGTTATTTTTTACTATTAAACTCAAAAAACCACTTTTTCCATGTGTAAGAGAAAGACATCCTTTTTTTTTCTCTTTAATTTTTTTTTTTTTTGTAGATCTTGACCACCATGCAACTTTTGAGACCTCTTAGAATGTGAAATTCGAAAAAATTGTAATTCAATACGTCTCAATGAGCACTTTATTTTTAAAAAATACTCTGCAAGAGGCAAACTTTTAATGCCTTTATCTTTTAAAAGCGAGCTAACTTTGCAAATTCCTTTTAGGGTTTTCTTACTACAAACTAGTACTATCATCCTATGTTATCCGCTTTTCCGTTAGAAAAATGTGTTGCACAGTGTTATGAATTCTATTTTATTTTTCTTTAAATTTAAGAGTACCTACAACTTGTCTTGGAAATCAGTGCATTTTAGTGCACAATTTTATTTTGAAGACTTTTTCAAGTTAAGTGGTTTTTCTTAATAGCAGCTAGATGCAGCAGGTTTTTACAGAAACAGAAGGTTGAAGTTAGATATTTTTAATGATAGTTATAGCCTTCGACTTTAATAATGCTTAATTAGCTAGAGATTTTCTACTAAATATTACTTAAATTTTCATTCCTTTAAAAAAATTACAGTCATATTTCAACGATTTTTCTATTTTTATTTATTAATATATTTTATTGTATTTTATATTAAATTCAATGACAATTAAGACATAAAAAATTCAAAATACAAAACGCTGAAATATACTTTGTGCTCGATGTTATTATTGTTTAAATTTGACTTTATTTTTTGGGTTTTATTGAGCTTATTTTTGTTAAAAAAGTTTCAACTTTGACGAATTTTATAAAAAACACCAAACAATACATCAAGTTTTTAATGTCACATTCATTCAAACAGTGATTATTCTACAATAAAAATTAGCAATTAACTGTCTTCATACACGGAGATAATTATTTTGCTTGAATCAAAATCAAAACTTTGCTCAATCACTGTGTGATTTTGGAAAAACATTGCTGAATTGAAATCACTCCTCATGTATTTAGGAAAAACCAAAATTTTGATGAAATTCAAGCAAATATTTGCTAAGTTATTTTAAACTCAAATAGCAAATTTTTACTTAATTCAAGCAAATTTTTTCTGAACACACGAGCACACGTTTATTCTTCATGAAGAAAATTAGGCGACGATTGGTGAACAACTGTGATGGTCGAATGGATAAGCCCATGCACTTACACTCACGCGGCCGAGGTTCAAATCTCCAGATGGTGGTCATTTTTCAATTTAATTTAATGTTAATAATTATTTTGCTAACTAAAAATATGCTAGATTTCAGCAAAAATTTATCAAAAGTTGCTATGCCAATTTATAATAACTTAGCCAAATATTTGCTTGAATTAAGTAGAAATTTTATTTTTTTATTTTTATTTATTTAATTAAATGTAAGCGCTTGCAAGAATAAACTTATAATTAAGCACCGATTACATATATGGCAATAATATCAACACAAAAATATGAGATATAAAACATAATCTTGAATAAAATTTAAAGTTAAAATTACATATGGGAAAAAGTTAAAACATTAACAATTTTGTAAAATTGAACCAAAGGTAATAACTGACATTTATAACAAATATAAATAATAAGACAAACAAAAACCTAAAAAAGCGGGGAAAAATTAAAAGAATAAAATGAAAAGGAGATTAAAGGAGAAAGTGAAGACAAATAATCTGATAGCTTAGATTTAAACAAGGTTGCATTGCAAATTTGCTTTTGCAGCTTAGAATACCGTAGCAAAATTTGGCTTGAATTAAATCAAAAATTTGCTTGGTTATTATAAACTGGAATAACAAGTTTTGATTAGTTTTTGCTGAAATCTAGCATAATTTTGAACTGGCAAGTTTTGCTTAGCCACAATACAAATTTAGCAAACAGTTTTCTTCGTGTACAAATAACAAATTACTTGCGCCACACATACATAAGTGGCGATACTATCAACATCAGCATGGCCGAGTGAGACTTGCTCTTATTGCTCCGCATACTTTTGTTGTTCAATACAATCTTTGAAAAAATTGGTGGTCAGCGGCCGTTTAACTTAATTTAGACCTTGTACGGCCGTTTTCCGAACCAACTTTCGACCACTAGGCTTTCTGAATTTCTTTTAAGGCCATGTTTAGCCCTTGTACGGCCGTGCGGCCCATGTTCGATCGCTGTTCGCCCGCTAATATTTTTACTCGGGTGGTCAGACTTCGATCTTCACAGGCATTATTAAACACTTGCTTAATGATTTCTGGTATTGTTGCACTTTTTGAACGTCTACCACGTGGTTCATCTTCAACGCTTGTACGACCACGTTTAAACTCTAAAATCCATCGATGCACTTTTGGAAATGAATCATAAATGAATGATATTTTTGTGTGAATTTTATTGCTGATAAGCCTTCCAAAATAAAGAATTTTATCACTGAGCGATATTTGGTTTTTTCTATTGCAAAAAATGCACTGATACGTCAACTTTAAATGGCTTGTACACAAAGAATAGAGAATTAAAAGATCGAAATGAAATTTTTGGTATGCAAAAATCATCAAAAATAAGGTATAATAAGGGAATGGATGTGGCGGCCGTAGCCTAGTGGGTACAGTGCGTGGCCCCTAAGCTAAAGAACTGCGGTAGACCGGATTCAATTCCAGTTCAGACAGAAAGTTTTTTCAATTGAACTAATTTGTCTGTTGGGTCGTCACCTATCTGCAGACAATGGCAAACCTCAGAGAGTAAAAACTGCCATGTAAAGCTTCTTGAGAACATAAGCCGTTCGGAGTCGGGATAAAACAGGTAGGTCCACTTCTCGGTCATTTGTGATCAAACATTTAATAACACGCACAAAACAATTGATCAATAGAAGCTAGGTCAAAGTCCTTCCAAGGGCTGAAATGGCCAGTTTATTTTTTTTTATAAGGGAATGGATTGGGCGCACATGTACCGGTCAAAGTATTTTTAAACATAAATTTATTAGAAATAACTTGTCTGCATTCATCAAAGGTTTAGCTCTTAAAGTCTTAGTACTTGTGGCACAAAACCATAAAAAGTCCCAAACAAACTTTCAGTACAAATAAAATATAAAACTCAGGTGTGCTGTACTATAATGTTATTTAACAAAAATTGTCCTCACAACGTCCTTTTTTCACTAAAGGGTCATCCAATATTAGCCTCCTACTTTGTTTTCTAAATAAAATACATAAAAATCAATGTATTGATGCAAATCTTTATTTGGAATGATAGTTTGGTTCCTACAACTCAATGTTTAAAAACTATTTCGTTCAAATGTTGCCTCCGACTAGCTCTTAAATGGTCTATTGTGAGAGTCAAATTTTCAAATTTCGACAAAATTCGAGATCGGCGACGAATCGATTGTTCATGGTTTTCAAGAACACTCTCTGCTACTTCAGCAATTTTCTCAAAATAACAGGCTCTAAGCACTCTGGTTGAATGATGAATGTCCAATAGTTTAAAATTGGTTCGAAATTTGGTGTTGAAAATGATGTTGAAGAACTCTATAACATTCTCTAACTGATGACTAATTTTGGTAGTAAGTTTCCACAATTAATAAACGCTGTTCAGGAATAAGTCTATGTGCTGGTCTACACTGGCTTCACGCAACCGAATCACCGAATGTCAAATCAAAGTGAGTCGCAAAAATTTCAAAATTTTTAATACTCTTGCCTTACTTCATTTACCTTCCTACTTTCTCATCTCTTCTGTAAACGTCAAAGTGAGTCGGTTGAGTGAGGCCAGTGTAGACTAGCACTATTCATGATTGAGTCGTATTGCATACTGAACACAAACGTCATATGGACAAGCCATTTGACACATAGCAGCTGTCAAAACAACCCAGTTGAAAAAGGGACCTCGTATTGGATCACCCTTTATATACTATAGTTACGATGTTGCATTCAAAATGTCTTTTATTGTCTGACTGTGTTATCAACCATTAGTAACGAAATAGAGTTTCATAATTCAAAAGCTCTAAAAAGTTAAAAATGACATTTCGTTTATTTTGCAATTTTCTACGACTTTTACTTGATAGAAACTATAAAAAATGGGCTAAAAAAATTCAAAAATCAACTGATTTTAGTCTCTTTTTTTTAGAAATAAAAGAAAATTAAAACTTTAACCATAACATAACCAAATTTTTTTCTATCTGTGCGACTAAGCTGGTTCCATAAGCATTTATTGCGGCAACTACCTGCAATAACCTTGAACCAACTTCAGGCAAACACTGAGATATATGACAATTTTTCGACTATTAAGTTATAAACAAGTACAACTAGTAATGAAACGATAAAACTGCTGTGCAAAAAACCAAAACACGTTGCAAGAAAACAAAGTACAACACCACAAAAGAAACATAAAGCCAAATGAATTAACTTTGTGGCAATACAAAACAACAACAGGTGGTTGTAAAATAAGCATTTAAAGTAATTTTAACCTGACAGACAAGTCAGCATTTGAACAATGTTTCAAGTCAGTAGACATGATCATTAAAGTGTCACTTAAGTGGCTCATAAAATGAGCATTCGCCAAGCTAAGTTTAAGCTCAGCCGAAAAACAAAACTTTACACACATTATTAAAAGCGTCAACAATTGAAAATAGCTGCAATTAAATTAAATTTTTTTAATTGTAGTGTTTGTATTGTTTTATTTTTTTGTGTTTTTTAATACTAAATATTTTGCTATTTTATACAACACTTACATAATTGCGCCGCGAGCAAACCAAGATACGCTTCAGCAACAGCAGGTATTGAATGCCGAACGAGGCTTGAGTTATGTCGGCCTCGTTAAAGAAGGCTTTATTCAGCGCGGCACCGCCACTGCTAGAGCTCTTAAGGGCCTTGATTTCCTCCATTGCCAACTCATCCGCAACGGGTTTCACATAATCGTAGACTGGAAATTGTAAGTTATTACTGTCGCACGCTTTATTTTCAATGTTTTCTGTGAAAAGCAAAGAAGAATGGAGTTGTCAAAATTGGTTTTAAAAGGATATGCATCTCAGGCTATGTTATAAGAAGAAAAAAACCCATAAGAAGAAGAAAACTCACTTAAAAATACACTCACTGTCACAGCAATAATCTCAACAGCACAACCTACCTTGTATTTTTGAGATCAGCCGCGTTACACGATTCAACTGATTCAAGTCCACATCTTCGTAATACTTTTTATTGGCAGCATTAATAAGTTTGTTGAAGTCGCGCTCATGCTCGCCCACCGCAATCTCCATTACTATGCAGAAAATAGTAAAAAAAAAAACAAATAGTAATTAAAACATTCATATCAACATTCCATTCCATGTGTCTGTCTCTACTACTCACAGTAATCTGCTGGATTGTGGTAACTGGGACATACCAAATCCTGATCGGCCAGAAATGGTATCAACTCACGCACAGGTCCTTGATATATGCAGTTGCCCTCAACGACTGTATAGAGCTTATCAAACATCTCGAATATCAGTGCACTTGGCTGATGTATCGTACAGACGATTGTGTGTCCCTGAGAGGCTAGTTTTTTAAGCAGTCCAACGCATTGACTGCACGATGAGCTGTCCAATCCACTGTGGAAAATTAAAAAAACAAACAAAAAAAAAACGATTAAATAAAAGGGAATTTAATTAATAAATTCTGTGTTACATATAAACTCAGTAGCATACGTGTATGTCCTACATACATATACATAAGTAAAAGTCGTTTGCAAAACCTTTAACAATTTACTTATTACTTCTATGCGACTCTTTGAAGTTTCTGTTCGTATTTTCGTCTTAAATTATTTTGTTAAACGACAAGACAATAGACATGGGTAACGCATCAAAAAATGCTGCGCTGATACACAAAGCCAAGCTCATTTTACTGTATCAGCGTAATGCGTTAACGCAATCGAGTCGTGACGTAGTTTGAAATGATATGGACAATGTTAAATAAAACGATTAAATAAAAGGGAATTTAATTAAAAAATTCTGTGTTACATATAAACTCAGTAGCGTACGTGTATGTCCTACATACATATACATAAGTAAAAGTCGTTTGCAAAACCTTTAACAATTTATTATTACTTCTATGCGACTCTTTGAAGTTTCTGTTCGTATTTTCGTCTTAAATTATTTTGTTAAACGACAAGACAATAGACATGGGTAACGCATCAAAAAATGCTGCGCTGATACACAAAGCCAAGCGCATTTTACTGTATCAGCGTAATGCGTTAACGCAATCGAGTCGTGACGTAGTTTGAAATGATATGCACAATGTTGATCAGCACAGGATATTTTTTAGTTCGATAACGCATTGTTTTATGTGGTCAATTTGTTGAATGCGGTGAGTTTTGTCTTGTGAGGAAGTGAGTAAGTGTCTTGACTTAAACGCAAGTTGTTTTCACTTAGGAAAAATAAATGGAATCATATAACAAATACTGAAACAATATATCTAATTTAAAGAGCTCATATTGCTCATATTTTGATTTAAAATTACTTAAACAATAAAATAATTAATATTAGTTAATATGAAACATTACTGAACAAAGACCATATTTTTAGCATTCATTAAAAATTAACCAATTTTATACTTCAAGCATGCAGTAAAACTGTATTTCGTTCAAGGTTAATGCCACACAGATATACAAACACAGTTTTGGTACGCAAGACAAGTTGGATGCTAGTTTAATTCCATGCATCTAGAAAGCATGTATCTAGACAGAAAAAAAAAGCATGAAGCAAATATATTTTGATGCTGTTTTGCGTTACTGCGCTACTTTTAACTATTAACGCAATATAATTTTCAATGCAAAAACAAACAGTAGCGCTTCTTACATTTGCTTAAACGCTAAGAACACTTTTAAATATTGTTGTAGATTGTAGATGCAGTAGATTGTTTTTCGTCAGTGGTATAAGATCGTGGAATTCATTGCCATTCAATATTAAAAGTGTTTCCAGTCATAAGAAATGTAAGCATTTAATTTTTGAATACTTCTCTTAACTTTTTCTGTCTCTTCCTTTCTCGCCTGTACTTTATCTATCTTTAATTATACTCATATATACTATTTTTAAGTCTACATTATTATTTTTTTGATATTTTGTTCTTACTACTTTTATTTAATTGATTCAAAATCAAAATAATTCGTAATTAATAATTAGTTTGTAAGTGAATTTGATGTTATTTTTATGTATCTTTATGTTGTTATCTCCAATGTTCATAGCGGGATGCAAAAGATTTTATCTTATATGTCAACAACTTTTGTTAAATTAAAAAAATATCGTAAATGTATTGAAAAACAATTCCGTGAATGGCAAAGCATCATAACAATCAACAATACTTAACAGCATCTTTCACGCAACTCCATTTTCATATTTAAGTAAGCTAACAATAATGCTCGCTTCAAACATTCTACCGCTATAATTGAGGCGTCGTAAAATTTGTGCAATTTTTGCTCTCTGAATAAATGTTTCCTCATTTTTGTATAAGCGTGTTATTTGTATTTCTGCGCTATTGCGTTACTTTTGTAAAAACAAGTGTGCTAGCGCACTAACGCATTTAAGTGCTTCAACTCAAAAGCGCAACGCAGCACAGCGTTACCCATGTCTACAAGACAATTCATTTCTTAGACAAAAAAATGCGTTACTTTTTTAAAAACAAGTGTGTTAGCGCTCTAACGCATTTAAGTGCTTCAACTCAAAAGCGCAACGCAGCACAGCGTTACTCATGTCTGCAAGACAATACATTTCTTAGACAAGAAAGACTTCTGGTAATTGATATTGTTATTATCGCACGTCGCACATTTGTTCCAAACATTTCCAAACCTCATTTTTAAAGATGTTTGAAAAACATTTTTACTCAAATGCTTATTAAAGATATGGATCTGTCCAGAAAAAAGTAAGTCCTGAACAATAAGATGAAGTAAAACTTATTTAATTTGTAATAAATCTAGTTTTGGTTGTTGATAAATGAGTTGGAAAATTTTTTAACAAACAAAATTGTCAACTACGACTTATATAAAACGTATTTTAAGATTAAACAGGAATTTTTTAAAACTTATTTAATGTGCAATTATTTTTTTTTAGACTTGCGGGGCGCGATGATCGGTCACAGAATTTTTCCAAGTTCGGGTATTAGTATCACAACTAGGGCATCTTATTTCGGGATGTGAAAAGCACAATCCCGGGATCCCGGGACTAGAAAGAGTTTGACAAACTTTAGAAAACGAATTTTTTGGAAGATGTAACATGAAGTTTCAAAGTAGTTATGCCTCGTTCTACAACACAAAACCTTGCAAAAGATTATAAAAAAACTAAAAAACACAATTTCGATTAAACGTTTGGATAGTATTTATTGCTCATTTTTGAAAAAACAAATATCAATTCGTCATCATAAAATTTCGGTTCATAAAATTATTTAAAAAAAACACAATAGTTAAATAACACTGTAGGTAATTTTTCAACTTTTGAAATGACACAAAAAAACGCCTAGACACGTAAACTTAATTTTCGATCGTAGTGTTTAGTAAAATTTTTACAAATCAGGTTAAAGTCTCGAGATATTCAGATTTTTGATATTTGGATTTCATTTAAAAAAATGTTTATTGTTTTTTAACAATTAGTTTTTAATGTCTTTTCAAAAATGCCTCCAACATGAAAATCGAATTAGCCTTGTTTAATCTATGATTTTTCAAAAGTTAAGCAATTGCGCTTTTTCTTCCATTTAGACCAAATTTGAATGTTGAACGTAAAAACTTTAAAAATGTCAAAATGTTTGGTCTCCGAAAATAAGGAAAATATACATAAAAATGGTTCTAAAAGTGACTAAATTTCAACCGCAAATGTCTCGAGATTGGAAAAAAACTGATTATGCCACTAAATTCTGCGATCAAAAAAGAAATTTATGTGTCTCGGTGTTTTCGTGTGTCTTTTTGACGTCCCTACAGTTTAATTTTAGTATTTCTAAGTAGAAATTTTGTGATATTTTGTACAGCTTGTTTATGGAAGTTTTTTTTTATTTTTTAAGGTCAAATTTTAGTTTTTGTTAGAACTACGAAGTCATTCAAATCCAACACCGTTCGTGAAACTTCTATAAAGGCAACATTGTTTGCCTACTTTGTCATTTCTTTTTGTCTCCATTTTGTATTTTGTAAACTTCAACTTTCACTTTCGTTTTAACCTCACTCGCGAGCACACATTTGTTTTAACTTTTTAATATATGTATACTTTTCTACTGAATTGATTAAATAAATACTTTTAGAAAACCATATCTCGGCTTTAATAGTTTTTTTAGTTAAAGTTTTTTAAGTTAATTTTTTCAAGTATTTTGTAATATTTTTTACAGTTAGTTCAAGAATGGTTTATTTGCTTATATTTTTTATATTTTGTATTGTTAAAAAAGATTTTTATGTTAGTATTATTAAAATCACATTTCACAAATATCATGTGTTTAAAACATTGTGTTATTTTGTACAGCCAGTTTAAGAAAGGTTCTTATTTTAAAGTTTTTCAAAATCACATTCAGGTACTTCTCTGGTAGCATCATTAAATTTTTTGACATGTTTATAAAATTATTTTAAAAAAATTTGATTAGTATAATAACTTTAGTATGTCTAAGTAAGAATTTTGTGATATTTTGCACAACTTGTTTAAGGAAGTTTTGTTTTTTTTTTAATTTTTAAGGTACATTTGGGTATTTTCATGTCATATATTGTTAAAAGCTAGTTAAAAAAGATTTGTATTCTTGTATTATTAAAATCAAAATTTAGTATTTCTTAGGAAGTATCATGTGTTTAACACATTGGGCCTTACCAATAGTCGGTTTAATACCTACATTACTGACATTATTTCTATAGAATTTGTTGTCAAAAAGCTTACACTAAATTTAGAGTCGGCATTTAAATGACTATTGATAAGGCCCATTGTGTTATTTTATACAGATAGTTTTAGAAAGGTTTTTATTTAAAATTTTTTTTTAAATCACATAAATTTTTTCTTACGTAGTATCATTGAATTTTTTGTTGGAATATTTTGTAATTTTTTTGCAGTGAAAGCAATCCCGGGATCCCGAAAACTCCGGGATTTTAGGCCTAGCAATACCAGGACTGTCGGGACTAATAAATGTCCGGGATGGGATGCCCTAATCACAACCACTTTCTTATTTTGTAAAGTCCGAATGACCCAAAAAAAATTTTTGGTAAAATAGTCCTGCATCGGCATCAGGTTCATCCACCGTTTTCTTCTTCTTCTTCTTCTTCTTCTTCTTCTTCTTCTTCTTCTTCTTCTTCTTCTTCTTCTTCTTCGTCTTCTTCTTCTTCTTCTTCTTCTTCTTTGGTATTGGTCTTTATGAGTTTTTTTTTCATTTTAGGTACTTTTATATTTACATATAGAGGTTGTATGTTGCGCTGAGCGCCCCATGGCACAGACGAAAGGTTAAGTAAAAATTCCGATCATAAACTTTTTTGATTTTACTTATTTTCAAAAAAATTTGAAGACAAGAAAGTGCGTCGCCCAACCTGCTTTAAAAATTTGCCCATGCAGATGGTTAAATGTTTAACCTTCCAGTAGTGTTGCCAGGTGCCTTTCACTATTTACCCCTAGATTGGATTTCAAATCCCCTAAAATTCCCCTAAAATTTTTTTTCTAAAAACTTACAAAATTTTCATACAGGGCAACTGAAAAGTAGTGCAACTGCAATGCAAGCCTATGTATTTAATGGGCTGAGCTGTTGAACGTCTTTAAAGAGGGCAGAAAGTTGCTTCATGGTTATCAATTGTCCAATGTGAAATTGACATTAAAATTAAGTCTAAATTTTGAAAGGAGGCTCCGTCTCCTACTTTTTGATATACTTTTTTTTCTAAAAGATCAAAGATTAGGAATTTTGATTAGGAAAGCACTGATTTTAACCATAAGTGAATTATCGATTAGGAAGAACAAACGTGAAAAACAATTTGAATTGCTTACAACAGAGGCTTGTTATGCCTTAACCTTGGCAAGTATTTCCAGCTCTCAGTTGATCATGTCCTTTAATTCAACATTTTCTACAATTTAGTTGTGGATTTTTTGTTTCAATAGTTCTTAGATGTAGTAAAGAAAAAAGCAAAAAGAACTGCCTGAACCCGGATTCGAACCGGGAGCGCACTCTTCACTACAGCGCACTCTAAACTACAAAGGCCGACTTGCTTTGTTTTTAGTTTTTACACGGAAGTAAAGCGCGAAGAAAGTTTGAAGTGAAGTGGGAAATGATTGGTAATTAATTATAAGTGCTGTCAATTCAACTATTTTTATAAATTGTTGCTGAAATGCCCAAGAAGTCAAATATCTTCTTTTCTTAAATTTTTAAAGTATTTTAAGGACAAGTAAGAAAACTTTATTTCCAAATGTAAATTTTTCAAATACCCCTACAAAACCCCTAAAAAGCATCTCTAATCTAGGGGGAAATCCCCTTACCAGGCAACACTGCCTTCCATGTAATAGAATAAGTTCCATGTGACCATTATTCAATTATATATAAGGTTAAGTAACCATGAAATTTTTCTCATACAATAACAAAACTTGTATTGCAAAATGTCAAAGTAAAACAAAAAAAGACAAGTAAACAATCAAATTAAAATTTCTGATGAAGTCAAACTATTGGATTTTAATATTAAATTTGTGTTTCAAATAATTTTTAAACAATTTTCTTGGAGTTTGTTACTACCTCAAAATGCCGAAAAAGTACGCGATTCGCCAAAACTATTGGAACAAGGAAAACGTTTCCTTTTTTAAAGTGCCCAGTGACATTTTTAAACGAAAACGCTGGATGGATGGAATTTGGATCGGCGAATGTCAAAGTAAAAGATAACAACACCAAACAGCTGTTTCTGACATTCGCCGAGAGATATGTGCTCTCAGCTTACTCAACCTTATACAAGGTGGCGCAAAAGTCATCCTCCTATCATAAAATGGTATAAATTTTGCGATTGGCCCCTAATGTCAGTTCTGTTTTGACATTTGTGTAGTAAACACATGCGAAATACACGTTAATAAACAATGTTATGCTACACTGCTCCAGAACGCGGAATATTGGTGACTATTTATTTGACCAATAATCGGTCGGTGACTTTGGCACAACGTGAACTTCGTCGCAGTTTTCCTGGCCGTCCAACGCCTACTGGTGAAACACTGCGACGTTTAGCCGCTCGCCTCGAAGAGACTGGCACAACACGAGATGCTGCCAGGCGTGGCAGACCCCGGAGTAGTCGTTCTGCAGAGAATATTGCTGCTGTAGCCGAGGATGTCATGTCATGGAAGCGCCGTCGACATCGACCAGACGACGTGCCACGCAAATGGGTATCGGTCGACGGTCTTTACAGCGAATTTTGGTACCAGATTTGAAGATGTTTCCGTACAAAGTCCAGACGGTGCATCAGCTGTTAGCTGCTGACCGCCAATCGCGTCTAACATACGCTCAAGCCATCCTTCACCACCAAGGGGAAGATGATTTTTCATCAAAAATAATCATGAGTGATGAGGCCCATTTCCATCTTAGCGGGTACGTAAATAAGCAAAATTTACGCTTCTGGGGCACTGAAAATCCGCGTGTAACCCACGAAGAGCCATTACACCCGCTCAAAGTCACTGTATGGTGTGCTGTTTTCGCTGGAGGAGTCATCGGACCTTTTTTCTTCGAAGACGTCGCGGGCCAAACGGTTACTGTGAATGGTGAGCGCTACAGAGCAATGATCAACGAGTTCTTTTTGCCGCAACTTGATGAATTGGGATTGGAAAACATGACGTTCCAACAAGACGGTGCAACGGCACACACTGCACGTGCCACAACCGATATGCTGAAGGATGCATTTCCCGGGCGCCTAACCTCCCGTTTTGGCGATTTGCACTGGCCAGCAAGATCGCCTGATTTGACCGCTCCATACTTCTTTTTGTGGGGCTTTTTGAAGTCGTGGGTTTATGTCAACAAGCCTCAGACTCTTGCAGCTCTTAAAGACAATATCCGTCAAGAATGTGAGGACCTATCGCCGGAAGTTTTGGCCGAAGTGATGAAAAATGCCATAAAAAGGGCTCAAATGACAATCAACTGTGGCGGCGGCCATTTACATGACATCATATTTATAAAATTTACGACTAGTGCCCGCTCAAGGAAAATTACACAGCGCGCCCGCTGAAAGGCTAAGAGTACCAGTAAAACTTAAATTGTGTTGAGGTATTCTCACGGTTTGTCTTTACCCAGTGTAGCGCACTTACCGGGTTGTTTTTTTTTATGCATGCATGCAAAAATAATAATGTTCGTTATAGTTTAACTTTAAAATTAAAAAAAAATAGTAGAAACACATTATGTTATGTATACGCTGTTTATAAGCTTATTTTAAATTATTTAACTATGTGACAGCTGTCAAAAAAAAACCAGATTCGTGACTTCATATGACATGAACGAACGCCTTTAGCATATTAAAGAAGTAAATTAACAGCGATTGAGTGACACTGAGTAAGATTCAGGGTTTGGTTAAGGTAGGGTTAAAAAAATATTCAGAATACTGGTTGAAAACACGATTAGGGTTAAATAGTAATGGCATGTTTTAGTGATCAACTTAAGTGCTGTAGGTGTGTTACTTAATTAGTAAGCGCTACAGCACTTTGTCAAATGTCATCCACTATTTTACTGCGATTTCCTCTCTTGAACCTAAATAAATATGTAAACATAATAGTGGTATTCAATGCACACCGCACTGGCGACGTAAACAGCGCATGTTCGGTAAGCTTACAGCCGCATAATTTGCAATAACAATATGAATAACAATTAAACTTAACAATTTAAAAAATTAAAAATGTACCTAGCATTAGTGGATCTAAAATTTCTTTGCAGTTTAAAATAATTTTGTGATGGCTATTTCTTTTAATACTATTACGCAGCTTACTCTGTTTTTATTCAGGATGAGTTCGTGGAAGCGCTTAGCGTAAACTTATTTCTATACGCTTTCAGTATATATACGTCGTTCAATGAATACCATTAATATTTTTCGAAAGCACTGTACAATTTTGATTGCGACATACATATTTTGAAAAATTTTGGTTTGAAAAAAATAATTTTTATTTTGTGTTAAGTTCTTAAGGAAGGAATGGAAATAGAAATTGTGATATCTTTTTGTTGCATACATATTTTGAAAAGTTTTGGTTTAAAAAATTTTTTTTCTTTTGCGTAAAGTTCTAAAGAAAGGAATAAAAATAAGAATTATGATATCTTTTTTGTCACATGCGACGCATATTAAAATATTAATACACGATATTAAAATATTCTACACCAATTTCATTACGCATCTTTTAGTACCAGACACTTCACTCTTAGGCTTTCTCTTAGCACATTTAGTTACTTAATTTCTGTCAGCAGCAAACTGGTTTTTGGTATTAAGTGATGGCATCCTTCACGATGGTACTCACTCGAAACGTGTTTTGAAGCCTCTGTCACTATTTTGTCGCATCGGAAAGGTTTGTTAATGAATAAAAAAATATCGTTTTGGGGTACAAGACAGCTTCTTTGCGTTCTCAGGCTTTATTCTCGTGACTATTTATTTCTTATTTTTAATTGTTGTATTTTTTGTCCACAGTTTCAATTAGTATCTCCCACAAATCACATAGAAAACTAATGTGCACAGAAAAAGATTTCACCACATTTAAAAACGTCATCTGTCTCTGTCTGTGTCACGAACATATCAATTTGATAATTAATCTTGACTACAGTTAGATCTTTAAGCTCGGCGTATACCGACAATGAGAAATCACATAAATTTTTTTCATGATACATAAATGTACGTAATCAATAAATGATCTATATGTGAACAGCGAAACTGTTTTCACTATTGCCCAAGTTCCAAACACTAAGGTCAGTACACCATTTCAAATCATTCCATATTTTAAAGGTAATATATAAATAAAAAGATGTATGGTATAGGAGAATAGCAAATTTTAACATACATATATAATAAAATTATCAGTAACTATGACGCTTTCTGTTCATATCAAACCAAAGACCAAAGTTCAATTTACTGCCTACCAATGTTAAAAACACTTCCTACAAAAAGGCACTTGCAAACTTTTCCAACGACAGATACTACGATTATTATCAATATTTCCTAGCAGAGCTTTCTTGAGGTTTTAAAATATTTTGTACTGAAAATGCAGTTACTCACATTTCAAACGTCAGACATTATTGTCAATATTTACTAGTTTGGTTCCATTAAATTTTAATGAGTTTTTAAAACATCCAAGCTACTTTAATACACAATTAAAATACATTTCTTAATGAACTCATAAATTGATATTTTTTATTCATAGACATTGACCATCGTTTTATTAATAATTCCTTAGTAACACATGAAATTGAAAATTATAAAAATTTAAATAATAACTAAAAATTAATAAAATAGTCAAATACTAAGTGCTCCAACATCTAAAGTCAATAAAAATCAAGAGCATTAAGTAGATATCTTATTATATATTATATATAATAAGTTGGGGATTTGCCGAAGCAGACCACAGTGGGTCCCTTTTCGTCCCCCATTGGACAAAGGGTACTACTGCTCGGAGTACTCGTACGTGAGCATGCTCCTCGTGTAAGCATCCTTTGTCACCTCAAGCATATCCTTATAGGTTAGTTGACCAATCTCGGCTTCGCCAATAAATGGGCGTCTCAGAGTGGTCAATCTTATGCTTGCCAGCGCCGGCACAGAATGTGTGCTGCTGTTTCCGGCTCCTCTAGGCATAACCTACACGCATCGTCCTCGGTCAGAGTCATCTTCCCGAGATGGTACATGAAGGGACCGTGTCCTTTTAACTTTTGCTGCCTCACTACGAGACCACTTCACGGCCGCCTTTGATTGCCTGCAATTAACAGCTTCTTCCCACCTTTTACTGTGTTCCGAGTCCGTCCATTGTTTAATAAGGCCTGCCACCATATTGTCGCCTATGGCGATACGTGGTTCTGGTCCACAGAATTCTTCTGCTGATCCTGCTCTTGCTAAAGAATCAGCTTCTTCATTCTGTTCTATGCCAGAGTGTCCTCTCACCCACATAAGTGTGAGCTCATTCGTCTGGGCGCACCTATTGAGTTTTGTAAGACATTCTATGGCCAACCTGGAAGTGATGTCTGTCCGTTGCATACACCTAATCACAGACTGATTGTCGAGAGCGATGACAATTTTCTTGCCACTGATCCGGCCATCTATCAGGTGATCCAGCGCATGCAATACGCCAAGCATTTCTGCCTGGTATACAGACACAAACCTCCCCAACCTCAGTACACAGGATAGGCTTAACTCTTTTGAGTACACGCCTGCCCCGGCCCGGCCATTCATCAGAGAGCCGTCTGTGAATATACTGATATCGCTACCAGCGATTTCTTCACAAACGGCTCCATCCGTTATAAGAGTTTTATAACATTTTTCTGTTATTTTTACTCTCTGCCTTCTATCCATAGGCATAAACGCCTCCCTGACATCTCTCTGTACAATATCAAGGATGCGAATATGACCATGCAGGGCCGTTGCCTAATGCCACGTAGCATTTCGCAACATCCTGAGGGCTGACAGCGCCGCTGTTTTCTTTATTTCTAAATCCAACGGCAGCATACCTAACAGAACCTCCATTGCGCTTGTTGGAGTGGTGCGTATTGCACCTGTTATTCCAACACACGCCAGCCGTTGGACTCTGTCCAATCTCTTCTTAATGGTTTTCTGGCTGACTTTTGTCCACCAAATCACCGAAGCATACGTGATGACAGGTCTAACCATCATAGTGTAAACCCATTTCATAGCCTCTGGGTTTAGCCCCCATTTGAGACCACAGATATCTACCCCTAGATATTTAACTTTCGTGGACATGTTGATTTCAGCTCCAAAAAGTCTGAGTGGTTCTGTACTCAGGCCTACTCTCTTTCTAGTAAAGAGAATATTGTCTGACTTGCCTGCGTTTACGGTAAGGCCTTGTTCTCGACACCACTCCTCCACCATTCGGAGTGCTCCCTTCATGATGTCAGAGATGGTGTCAATGAACTTGCCGCGGACCCGATGCCCGGACCCGTATGCCCGATTCATCCAGTCTAACCAGTAGTGAGTCCACAGTTTTGTTCCACAGGGTTGGCGATAACACCCCGCCCTGGGGACATCCTCTACTTACTCTACCTCTAGTCTTTACTCTACCATTCTGCATGTTGACAGCCCTGTGTTTGAGCATATTGTCCACCCAATTTGCTATCATTGGGCTTACATTGCGTTCTGTCAGGGCTTGCCGCAGCCTTCCAAAGCATATTTTGTCGAAAGCTCCTTCGATGTCCATAAATGTGGCCATCGCAATGCCTCCTGAAAATACCTCCTTTTCAGTCACTCTTACCAATTCGTGAAGAGCACTCTCCGTAGACCTACCTGCTCTATATGCATGTTGGCATCTACTCAGAGGATTTTGCATCAGCGAGGTGCTCTCAAGACAGTCAACCATCACTCTTTCCATCGTTTTCAAGAGAAAAGATGTTAGGCTGATCGGTCTGAACGACTTCGCCTCCGCATAATCTTTTTTTCCAGGCTTCGGAAGAAAGACAACTTTCGCCTCTCTCCAGACTCTCGGAACATACCCAGTCGCTAGGCAAGTAACGAATATACCCCACAGCCTAGGTGCAATGAGATCTTCCCCCCACTGCATCATAGCAGGGAATATACCGTCCATCCCTGATGTTTTGTACGGAGCAAATGAGCGTATAGTACTCCTCACCCCGTCCATAGTGATCATCCTTTCGGCTTCCAGCCTGTCAACCCTGTGCATTCCTTTCTTCAAGGGTGTCCACGGGTCATCAGACTTAAAACTTCCAGGAAAGTGCACCTCCATCAGAACTTCCATGGACTCCTCTAGGTTCTCTGCCATGGTTCCATCCTTCTTTCGGATCAGTCCCACTTTGGAGAATGGGTCTTTTGAAACCATTTTCTGAAGCCTACATGCTTCTGATATAGTTTCCATCCCAGAACAGAAGTCTCTCCACGACTGCTTTTTCCGTTGTCGTATGAGGTACTTCAGTTCCCTTTTCCGTGCCTTGTAATTTGCCCATGTTTCTGGGGTTCCCCCTCTCATGTGCAGGTTGAAGGCCTTCCTAACCTTCTTCTTCAGAGATTCGATTTCCGTGCACCACCATGGCGTTGGATCACCATCGTCTACTGAAAGTATTGGGCATGCCACCTCGTCGGCTTCGACCATGGCCGAGCTAAGGTGTTTGACATGACTTTCTACTTCCACCGTATTCCCTGGTACTTTTATCGCTTTTTGGGTCAGTGTTTCCCTCAACTTCGCCTTATATTTCACAGGATCTGTATTCTTGGGAATCCTGACCTTCCTGCTATTCCGCTGGCATCGGATTCCGTACTTGAATTCAAACTGTATGGATCTGTGGTCCGACATGGTTAGCCTATCCACGACCCTCCAATTTTTTATTCTGTTCAGAATCTTCCTGCAGATGAGAGTTACATCAATCACTTCCGCTCGCCTCGCATCAACGAAAGTCGGTTGTGCTCCTCTATTTGCTACCAACAGATTGTACCTCTCCACAAACTCAAGCAATTGCTCTCCTCTGTCGTTGTTGTTGGTGCTACCCCACGCAGTATTGTGCGCGTTAGCATCACATCCTATCATCACTCCAATGTTCCTTTCCTCACAGTACTTTACCAGATTCTCCACCTCTTTTGAAGGTGGTTGGTCTGGAGAGTCGTAGGGAAGATACGCTGAAGCTACCATACAAGCACCTGTACCATCCCCAATTCTCACAACGGTGAGATCCGGGGAACATAGGTGTGGCATATGTACCGCTAGTATACCATGTCTCACCAAGATACAAGTCCGTCGTCTGCCATCTGTTGGTACAGCGTACAGGTTGGTACAGGTTGGTACAGCGTGGCCTTTCGCTCTGAGAGACCTTTAATTCTATTGTGAAGAATCCAAGGTTCCTGAAGCATTGCTATGTCAATTCCATCCTCCTCCATGCAACGCATCATCATTGCTGATGCAGCCCTACTATGGTGTAGATTGAGTTGACACACAATGAGTTTTTCCTGTTACGTAGATATCTTACTGTAAGTGTTATCAAATTTGTACTATTTTTTATCAATTAAAAAATACAAATTTTGTTAATCAATAAAAATGTTTGAAATCATGCGATGGGCACAGTTGTAACAAAAGCCTGGGTTATGTTGTAACATCTAATAAATTAACCCCTCAATTTTTGACCAAACTCTTTTGTCAAGGAGGATTTAAAAAAGAAATTCAAGGATCGTCAAAAAGAAGAGATTTGTAGGATAATTTTTAAAATGAATCTTTTAAAAAAAGTGTAAAAAACTTCGAAAAGTACACGTCGTCCCCTGCATGCCAAAACCGTGAATGTAAAAAACTTCAATTTTGGGTTTATTGCTGTTTCTGATGCAATTTTATTTAAGGAACATTGTATCAACATGTGGAATAGGAATGTGGATCAGATCTGCCGCAATACTGTTGTTCTAAATCAATGAATGTGTTTTCATTGAATTCATTGTTCTGGCACAAACATTTAAACCAAATTGGAAATTTTTATGCGTGCCAAAACAATGAATGTGTTCTAAAATACCTTAGGAGTTAGGTAGGCCAACCAAATTTAAATCATAAACCAATGGAATGGAAATAACAGATCCTACACATTTATACCAGAGAACTGCACAAGTCTACTACTTAAAGTTCAAGCCTTTTCAAGTATGTATTCAAACTTGAAAAAGCAAGCTTTAGCCAGCTTGCAGAAATACCAAACAGATACAAATCATGTTCATGCTTGCTCGTTGGCTTGGCTTGTTTAGACTTACTTTGTCGGGCAGAAAGTTGAAAAGCTTAAAACGATCGGCAAAAGCTTGTAAGCTCGCAAGTTTTAAAGCAAGAATCCATAAAATTCAATGAGCTTGTGTAGAGAGAGCTTAAGTGTAATAGGACTTTTAAAAGTTCTGTGCACTCCTCGGTTGGAAGTTTTAGGGGTAGATCTGATGTTAAAACTTAAGATGGCGGATAGAGTTGCCACCTAGATTTTTGGGTATTTTTGCGAATTCTTTTAATTTTGAAATTCGCAATTTGAAAAAATTTATTTTGACTTCCTAGTTTTTTCTTTCTCTTAAAATTAAAATAAGTTCAAAAAATGGCACACGTTAAAAGCCACATTGATTTCTCATCCTTTACGCCTAAGTTTATGAAAATATCTCGAAAATTGTACTCGCACGTCTTAAAAATGTAAATGGGTTATTTTTCACCCATTCGTCGTCAAAGGGTTAAAACGCTTTATGCGTTCCTTTAAAAAATTGTAAGACTTTTTAGTTTTAACGTATGTTTTTGTTAAAAATTTTAGCTGTAAGCATAAATTATATTTATGGAACTTTATTTTTAAAAACAATTCAAACATGTTTTTATTTGATTCAAATAGGTCATCACTATTTTTATTAATTCCTTTTTTAGTAAAAATAAAAGCTTATAACAAATGTCAAAACTGTTTTTGTATCGATTCGGCTTCTCAAACTAGCGATATTATTTACTAAATACTCGCTAAACCGATGCATTAGAAAAAAAAGAAGAGAAGTAATGATTACTTTTTCTTAATTTGAAAATAAATATATCTACTAAATTTTTTATATTAAAAACTCGTTTTTAATACGACTCTGGATCTAAAAAATAATCGAAGTAAAAATAATCTCCACTCATTATCGAGATCTTAAACAGCCAAACTTGATTGAATTTATATGCTCGTTTTGGCTGGCTTTTACTTCGAGGAGTGCTGTAAAATATCTCTAACCTAATAAGGACAATGGTGTAATATGGCATCACTAAGTCGGATTTCACAAAACTAACGGTATCACATAAAAATTAGTCAAAATAAAAATATGGTCAAAATTAGCCAATGTGTAAAAAAAATGTTTGTTGATTTAAACAGTTCATCGATAATTGTTACAACAGAAATAATAGTCAATGCATAGTCCTTTGAAATAATAGTCCTTTGCTTCCGATGCAGACCGCAATCATGTACCCTTTTTCTTGTATTTATTTTATGTTTAAGCTGATTTTAGCTAAAACCGTATGCCAATTACTAAGTTCGTTTGCACTTGTTTCAATTTTTTTTATAGTGACGAGGAAACGCAATCGGAAAGTTCAGTGCTCAGTTTATTTTAAAGGTATGTTTCTACCAACCAGAAAAGGATGCTGCCAAAGTTTTTTTTGTATATATATTAAAAAAAAATCTAAAAATTTTCAAATTCCTCAAAATAAAATTCTTCAAAAATTACTCACAGCCGCTTTAAATTCCTCGCGTTTTGAGGAATTACTCACAAAGTAGCAACACTGTTAAATACGCATGCGTTATTTTTATTTGTGTGTGTGTTTTGAACCATACGTAAGAATCTTTATTGCAATTAAGTATTAAAAAATTGAAGCTGTAGCAAATGTGTGTAATACTGTGTAATCTGATGTTGGAATTTAAAAAAGTTTCTTACACTAGGGTGGACCCTGAAAATGTGTTTTTTATACTATTTGTATATGTGCTGGAAATATTAAGGGGTCGCCGATTTCGAACCTGATTTAAGAATATCATAAAGTTTTTTGATACGAGTTTTTTATACTCTTTATTTATGTGCTGGCAGTATTAAGGGATCGCTGATTTCGAACCTGATATAAGAAGAATGTCAAAAATTTTTTTGCCTCTAGGGTGAACATTAAATATGTGTTTTATTGTTTTGTACTCTTTGTAGATACGCTGATCGCGTAATCCGAATATTATGTTTGAATTTTAAAAATAAAACTTTACTCTAGGGTTGACCCTAAAAATGTGTTTTTTGTTTTATGGTCTTTGTATATGTGCCAACAGTATTGCCAGGGTTGCCGATTTCGAACCTGATGTTATAATTGCAAAAAGTTTTTTTTTACACTAGGGTGGACCCTGGAAATGTGTTTTTTTATACTTTTTGTATGTATATGAGCTGGCAGTATTAAGGGGTCGCTGATTTCAAACCTAATGTAAGAATGTTAAAAAGTGTTTTGACACTACCTGGCATGTATACATGATGGCAGTACTAAGGGATCGCCGATTGCGACCCTGATTTAAGATTGTCATAAAGTTTTTTGACACTAGGGTGAACCCTGAAAATGTGTCAGCAAGTTTTTTGCCACTAAGGTGAACCCTAAATATGTGTTTTATTGTTTTGTACTCTTTGTAGATACGCTGATCGCTGATTTCGCTGATCTTATGTTAGAACTTAAAAAATAAAACTTTACACTAGGGTTAACCCTAAAAATGTGTTTTTTGTTTTATACTCTTTATATATGTGCTGACAGTATAAAGGGTCGCCGATTTCGAACCTGATATTATATTTCAAAAAGGTCTTTTAACACTAGGGTGGATCCTGGAAATGGACCCAGCGTTTAGGGGTCGCTGGTTTTAAACCTGATGTAAGAATGTTAAAAAGTTTTTGACATTCTTAATTCCTTTTGACGTTCTTTAAAAATGTGTTTTCTGCTTTATACTCTTTGTGTATGTGCTGGCAGTATTAAGGGATCGCTGATTTCGAATCTGATGTCAGAATTTCAAAAAAATTGCTGATGCTACCTGACAGACATATACCTGGCATGTATACGTGATGGAAGTATTAAGGGGTCGCCGATTTTGAACCTGATTTAAGAATGCCATAAAGTTTTTTGACACTAGGGTGAACCCTGAAAATGTGTTTTTTTATACTCTTTGCTTATGTTCTGGCAGTATTAAGGGGTCGCTGATTTCGAACCTAATTAAAGAATGTGTCAAAGTTTTTTGACACTAGGGAGTACCCTAAAAATATGTTTTTTGATTTATACTCTTTCTAAATACGCTGGTAGCTGATTTCGAATCTGATGTAAGGATTTCAAAAAGTTTTTACACTAGGGTGGACCCTGAATATGTGTTTTTTTTTACTCTTTTCAATCAATTAAAGCTCCATGCGAGGAACATGGTGAACGTTCAATTTCCAAAGCCTTGTTGCGTCATGAAACAAAAATCGCTGGCAACGATATCTGCCTATTTTCATCTCTCATAAGAATTTTACGTCTTAATTTTCAATAAATAAATCTTTTTTCCTAAAATATTAAATCAATATTTATGATTTAATTGTTCATTTACATTATTTGCCTTGAAAAATTATACAAAATAAAAATAATAAAAAAAAATTAAAAATAGACCGATATTATTTCTAATTACATTCGGAGTTGAAGAAAAAGCGTAAGGAATTCGCTCATGACGAGGGTCCACCGACCGCACCACTTTTTTGTCATTCTTTTACTATCGCCATATTACACTTCTTCTGAATAATAATTGCTATGGGAAAATCATTGTTTGTCGTGAATGCAATTATTACTATAAAGCTTTTATAGCACATGCCAAGGGTTTGAATGCTGCTCGTTATAGGTAATTTGTAATGGTTTATCCCAATGACTCATTAAATAATACAGTTTTCTGTAGTTAATTGCGTTAACAAATTAATTACTTATTTTTTTACATTATGTGGGAGTAAAATACCCAATTCTTTGCATTCAGAATGATAAAAGCGAATTACGTTTAAGATAAATTTACTCACAGTGTGAAAACAGCAAGATTTACACTGAACTAAGTATAATTTACATAATAAATTTTCCAGCATTTTTTCCTTTTACTCATAACTCCATTGATCATTACTTTATCAAATAACATTTTAATCTTCTTTATATTTTCCTGGTTTAGTATGTAAGTTTTTAAATAAATCAGCACACGTTGGTGCAAATTATGAATGTTGCATTAATCTGCAGGATTTTATTAAAAAAGCAATACAACTATCGGCAAAATGAATAAAATAGTCATAGATAATGGTTAATTTATTAATTTATTAAAAAATTAATTATTTACCAAAAACTGTAAATAAACTAAGGGATGCTTAGGTAAGTTCGAAATATTGCATGTTTAAGATCAATAAATGCTTATTAAAATTAAGATAAATATTGATTTATTGGTTTGAATTAAACAAGTTATATAATAAAATTACGCAAAGGTGATTCTAGTTTTTTACTAGTCATTTAATTTCCTGCGAAATAGAAAGCAGTTTTAGAAATGTTGCTTTCATCAAGATATTCGGTAAGCACGTGAATATTATAATTCATTAAAACTTTTCTGAAGTTCCTTCTTTGGCATTTTTGATTTGTGGTATAAACAATATAGCAAAAGATTAAATAATAATTGATAGTGAAAAAAAGTAAGGGCGAAAAAATTATATGCAAATAAAAAACGAATTAGTTGTGCCTTAAAGCTTTTTTTTTGTCAGAAAATGATTTAAGCAAAATTTCTAGTCGAAAATAATTTTGCTTTTCATTAACTACTCACTTACTCACTTCTCAACTTCTTAACTTCTTCAACTTAATTTATTTTTCTATCCTTTCTCTTTTATCTTTACATAATCTTTTTCTTCATTCATATTATTATTCTTATATTTATTGATACAATATTTTTTATTTTGATTTTATTATTATTAATCTCTTAATCATTATCTAATGTAATTCATTATCTTATTTATAGTCACTGTTATTCATTTGTTGTTATTTCTAAACAATTTGTTTATTATCTTAACTTATTTATAGGTATTTTTACTTGTTGTTTTGTAAAAGAACTTAGTTCTTATTTGTACTAATGTCTTATAAATAAATACAAATACAAATACAAAATACAAATTAATCAGCTGTGAATTTCATGTTTTGCAACGCAGGAAATTTTTATAATTGTACAAAATTTGCAATCTCAAATACACAAAAGTCCACAAACAAATGTAGTTGTGGACTTTTTTTATAACTTCGATTACGATTACTCAAAAAATCGGTCTTTAGCAAGATTATTTTTATTGCTTATTGGAATCATTTTGATTACGATAACTGTAATTATAATTTGACTATCTTTGAAATTGGAATTAGCTTCCTTTAAGATACGATTTCTGAAATCCTAATTTAAAAAACATTTGAAATTGCGGATAAGAAACTCGTAATCTTAGCTGCAATTTATCACACGTGTTATCTTTATCGCCCAGCTCTGTTTACAAGACATATATATTCAATAAAAACGGATCACATCAACAATTTCAGAAGTGTCAGTGTATCTCAGTTTATTGAGTCATTACAAATATCCATTCTTTTATGTCTTCCAGTAGAAATGACATGAGTATTTTATTATTAAAGATAAATATTACTTCTGCGCTCTCTATGATACATTTAAAACAAACAAACTAATCAAAATGAAAAAATCATTTTGAAGCTAATTTTGAATTTTCATCTAGACTCGGTTCGCAATCACAAAAAGTGTAGGTTAAGCCGTTTTCTTGGCGATTTCAAAAGGCCCAACTTATATACAAATCTACTAGGGTGTAAGTTTGTATGGCAAATTTTGTGTGTAAGTCGACTGCTTACGTAGAAAAGAAAAAGGGTGGGACTGGTGGCACTCACAACCACTGCCATATCCCCCAAGTAAATAATTTTTTAACTAAAACCGAACAAGGGTCAAACAGCGGCCGTTTTGATGAATCTCGGCCTAACGAGGGTCGTACAGCGTCTGTACAACGAGCGCATGCAGGTCTTTTTGCCCGAGCTTGGGTCGAACAAGGGCCGTACATTGTGTGTAAGTCGACTGCTTACGTAGAAAAGAAAACAGGTGGGGCTGGTGGCACTCACAACTGCTGCCATATCCCCCAAATAGATTCTTTTTTAATTAAAACCGAACAAGGGTCAAACAGCGGCTGTTTTGATGAATCTCGGCCTAAGAAGGGTCGTACAGCTTCTGTACAACGAGCGCATGCAGGTCTTTTTGCCCGAACTTGGGTCGAACAAGGGCCGAACATTGTGTGTAAGTCGACTGCTTACGTAGAAAAAAAAGGGTGGGAATGGTGGTACTCACAACCACTGCCATATCCCCCAAGTAAATAATTTTTTAACTAAAACCGAACAAGGGTCAAACAGCGGCCATTTTGTTGAATCTCGGCCTAACGAGGGTCGTACAGCGTCTGTACAACGAGCGCATGCAGGTCTTTTTGCCCGAACTTGGGTCGAACAAGGGCCGTACATTGTGTGTAAGTCGACTGCTTAAATAGAAAAGAAAACGGGTGGAACTGGTGGCACTCACAACTACAGCCATATCCCCCAAATAGATTCATTTTTTAACTAAAACCGAACAAGGGTAAAAGAGCGGCTTTTTTGTGAATCTCGGCCTAACGAGGGTCGTACAGAGTTTGTACAACGAGCGCATGCACGTTTTTTTGACCGAACAAGGGCCGTACCTTTGTACGAAAAAATATGTATATATATAGAATTATGCATCGTTAGATTTTCTTTTTCTTAAAAATTATGTCACTCACACTAGCAAGCAGAATACTTTCTATGCTGCCATAAGCAAGGAATGACGGCAAAGAAAGCTATTTGCCCACAAGTATTCCCTTCTATGCACTAATTCGCCTTATTTTTTAAAATGAACGCAGTCATTAGATTTTTATCTGGCAATACATTTTAAAGGAACATTTCAGTGAGAGAGAGGGTTTGCTCTAATTCATATGGAAATGAAATTGGAAGACAAAAAAACCCACGTAATTGCATAAGAAGAAAAACTATGTACAGTACATTTACTCTGCACTTGCCCAGCGCTGGCTCAAAAACGTTTCTTTCACTTATGCAACTAGTTTTTCAAGGACCTTGAAGAACTCTCGAAATTATCGGTATGCCGAATCCTAAGCTTTGTGAACAGCTCAAGCTGGTTTAAATAGAGAATGGAAATCAACCCTGTGGCACCACAATGGGACTTATTGGCCTAAGTGTGTCTCAATTAAGGCAGCCACTTTAACCTAACCTAACCTAATCTTACCGAGGTGATTGTGTGCGTTTTACAAAATAAGGCCATAAATAAACCAGACGATACGAATGGTAATTATCAACTTATCAAATAAATGCCCGTTAATTTCGACTTAACTGATTTTTAATGCATGTAAATAAAAAAAAATATGTAAGGGAGTGTCGCCGGTTATGGGACACGTTAGCTTTTTATCTCATAACTTTTGATCAAGTGTATTATATCTATGAAAAGCTTATCAAATAAGCTAAATTTTAGCTGAAGTAGCTATTTTGATTTTATCAACCGGAAACATTATACGACCAATTTTATGCATTGTTCATTTTTGGATTTGTATCCGGTTGAGGGACACAATGAAAAATCTTCAAAATCACTTCATTGAAAACATTGAAGAAAACCACCAATTCAATTCGAAAAATAAAAAATACTAATTTAAGAAGCCTCCAATGGCACAAAAAGAACAGAAAACAGCACTTCTTTTATGTTATTCATCATCTTCTTCACGGCTAAAAATTTAAATATGATATGTTGAAAAAAACGATGATATTTGACAGTTTATAAGTAAAAAACATACTTTCAATGCAAAAAACAAGGTGTCCTACAAGCGGTTATATGAAGTGTCCCACAACTGGGAACGGTAGCTATTTCGAAAGTGACTGAGAAAAAATTAATTTTTCATCACAAAATGCAATGAAAATACTGCATAAATTAGGTATAAAGTTTCTTTTTAAATTAATTAATTTCAATTTATCGATTTCGATTTTTTTTTTTTGTGATTTTGTTCAATACTCACAACAAGTAAAGAATTGCGTGTACTCACTTCGGTGTTAGCAAAATAACTCAGTACTTTTAAACTACAAGTTGGGCAATACTCAAATCCACGATATTTGCTTTCTGTTAAAATATACGAAGAGTGTCCCACAACCGGAGACACTCCCCTACATGCGCAAAAATATGCTCAAGAGCAAATGCAAGGAATGGGACCATAAGCGCCAGCAACGAACAGTGAAGAATTTTTTTTTGGTTTTTGTGCATGCATAGTTTTAATTGCTTTTGTTGTTGCGCAAGCGTTTATATGTAAACCGAGATCTTTTTGTGTGGTTTATGTGTGTACATGTTATCTTTTTGCTTAAGCTCAAGGCAAAATTGATAGTAAAACCGAGTCTACAAACAGACACTGTTCGGCCTGCATTCGGCCTCTGTTTGGCTGCGTGGACTTTTTAATTACTTTTTGGCCGTGCTTAACCCTTTTTATGGAAGCGTGGCCCTTGTTCGATCGCTGTTCGGCCAACTTTATGCTTACTCTATAAAAATACTTTTGAAAAACTTATAATATGTAACGAGCATTAGCCTTACTTGTTGTAATTTAAACTAATTTATCTAGTTAATTAAATAACTAATTTATTTAAGTCTCAAATTGAATTTTTTTGGTTTCGAAATAGGCTTTCGTTAAAGAACAAAAGAAAACAGTTTTTCCTAAAACAAAACCACTGTTTTTTCAAAAACTTTTCCTCACTAACAGTTACTAACCTAACCCAACCTTCAGTTGCATGACAATTAAATTTCAAATGGTTCTGGTTTTAAAATATCAACAACTTGTTACAACTTGCGGATGAGGTACTCTATATGACTGCATTCAATACGTATAGCAATATGAAATTTTTTGCAATAGTTAATATGAAAATAAATAAGTCGAGGTGTGAAAACAACAATCGTAAATCTTGCGATGATTTTGATTATTTCAAGCTTGATTGTGCTTCCGTATTGACACGATTATCCGCATGATTTTGTGTCTCGACAAAATGATGCAAACAAATTTGTGCACAGCAACATTTGACAACAACAACAACAACCAAAGATTATTTAATAGACTATTGCAAAAAGTTGCAAAATGAGAGTTAATAAAATATATATGTTCTAATAAAATACAATTATGTACATAAAAATATTGACATTCTGTAATAAGTAAAAAATATATAAAGGCGCCTTTAAGCTTATCTTGTATAGACTATGTTAGACAACAACTAGTAAATAAATATAAAATTTAATAAAAAAAAACATAGTATGTGCAAAACTTACGTCGTTGGCTCATCAAGATACAGCACTGGCGGATTGCTAATCAGTTCCAGAGCAATAGCCAGACGCTTCTTTTGACCACCTGATAGCTTAACAGAGTAAACATTGTAACGATGTTCCAGTCCCAGAAGTGATAAAATGTGTTTATTCTGCAAAAGGTTTACAAAAAGAAAAACACAACAAACACAAAAATCACATTAGCTCAAAAGTCATCATACCTTGTCTCAATTAGCACTTGTTTAGCAAGCAATGGTTTCTCATAAACTTTTTTTAAGCGTTATTAATATTTTAGAGCTAATGTTTTTTCTTAAGAATAATTTTTCTCAATATACAGGGTGGCCCGCGATACAGTGCAACTCTTTAAAGAGGTGAAAGGTGATGTCGAGTTGAGCAAAACATCGTTAGAGAGAAGAGAGTCTAGTTTTACACCCTTAGGAGTTACAGGGTTAATTAGTATTTCATGACTTTGATGCACATTATTGTTTTTAGCAGAAAAAAAATGTAACGGAAAACTTATTCTAAGAAGTTATTTGAAAGGTAATGAATTAAACTTGCTAACGGTGTATCAAGGAACCCACCCGATTTATCCATTATCAAGCTGTGCTCGTGTGAAGATGAAATCAGTCTTGAAACTTATAAATTTGAATATTGAGTAGTAAATTAAAATTTTTTAGCATCAAATTTGTGACTTACATACTTAATTTTCTTTCCAATGACTTTAAAATCATAAACATATCTTTAAAAAAAAACAAAGTTGGTTGTACTTTCAAAATTACACTAAACTGAAATCATATTGATTTTAATTTTATTTTGTTAAAAAAAAAAGAAAAATTATACAAACTGTTCGAAGCGAAATTTTTGAAGTGTAATTAACTTTGTCATTTTTTAAGATATGTTTATAATTTTGAGGTCATTGGAAAGAAAACTAAATAGATCACAGTTTTGATGCTAAAAAAATTTTTGATTTATTACACAGAGTTTAGAGAAAATTGCGCTAAAACTAGAAATTTGGCAGTTTTAACGGATTGATTTCATCTGCACACGAATACAGCTCGATAATGGATAAATCCAATGGATTCGTTGATACACCGTTAGATAGGTTAATTCATTCTCTTTCAAATGATATCATAAAAAAGTTTTAAGTGAGTTAGTTTTCTGCTAAAACCAATAATGTGCATTAATGTCATGAAATACTAATTAACCTTATAACTTTTAAGGATGTTAAAATAGACTCGACAATAATTATCTCTCACTAGAGATCTGCAACGAATACTTAAAAATAAGTAGTACTCGAATACTACGTTCAGACCTCAGTGATTCAAATCAAAGATTTGCAATGAATCACATTTTTGAATCATGAGCCACTTACTCAAAAATGAGTATAAATAAGTATAAGTAGTTTCCACAGTAGTACTCATATGTGATTGGTTCAAAACAAAGTAAATCACATTTTTGAATCATGAGCACAAAAATGAGTATGAATAAATATAAATAGTTTCTTGAGCAACTCACTCAAAAATGAGTATGAATAAGTATAAGTAGTTTCCAAAGTAGTACTCATATGTTATTGATTCACCTGTTAAATGGTGTTTAAAATTCTTAAAAATACGTATTATTAAGGGGCCACCCTTAATATTTAATTTATTCTATACTTATTTGATTCACTTTTTTTGAAACAATCACATATGAGTACTACTTTGGAAACTATTTATAGTCATTCATAATAATTTTTGAGTAAGTGGCTCATGATTAAAAAATGGGACATTGTTTTGAATCAGTCACATATGAATACTACTTTGGGAACTACTTATACTTATTCATACTCATTTTTGAGTAAATGGCTCATGATTCAAAAATGTGATTTACTTATTTTCGAATCAAAAATGTGATTCGTTGCAGATCTCTGTTTCTGACCTCTTTAAATAGTTGCACTCTATAGCGGGACACCCTGTATGATTCTCAAGTAACACATTTTTTCAGTTATTTGTTCATACCCGCATCAATTACACGGTACTACAGTGAAAATGTACTTTTGAAATAACATCACACAAATTGTAGATCTGGTCGAGTCAAACATGGCTCCAAACTTATAATTGTTAATACACCCAAAATTAATTTTTACCGTTAAAAAACCGATTTTTAAGTACTTGACGCATTAAACAATCATTAACTCAGCAATTTTGGAAAGATAAAAGATAAAGCTTTCAAAATGTATTCATAGCTTTAGCACTTTTAGAAGAATTTTTTGAGTTATAAGTGGTCAAACCTAAAATTATTACCTTTTTTAGCAAATTTTTCAACTTTGAGGATTATTTACTGCCCAAGTTTTCTAAAAAGCTACTACAAACTTAATAATTTCTGAAAATATATTTTAATAAAGTTATTTCCTAAATGACCTCTATATTTATTATGTTGACTTTATATGATTTAAATACAAATTCTAAATGTTTGATAGTTCAAATCATACTTGATTTTAAATACAAATTCTAGTTGTTTGATAGTTTAAAATCGTTTATTAAGCTGAAGGTCAAAGTTAGAACAATTAATTGTTCTAACGAATCTTTCCAAAGAAACAACAACAACAACAAAGTTTTTCAATATGAAAAGGAAAAAATCACTAGCTGATCTTATTGCAATTTCGGCCTGGCTAAGGGCTTCATCAGAAATCTTTGTGATTCCCGTGCAAGCGCGCACTAACGCACTGCACCACCGGGGCGATGAGATTTGAAGTGTCAATTTCTCAGTTTTTCTCAATTTCATAATTTCACATTTGTTGTTGTATTTTTGCTTTACTTTAGTCTGTATATGCTTTAGTCTCTAATAACATAAGCATAGAGACTAAAGTAAAGCAAAAATACAACAACAAATGTGAAATTATGAAATTGAGAAAAACCGCTTGCACGGGAATCACAAAGATTTCTGATGAAGCCCTTAGCCAGGCCGAAATTGCAATAAGATCAGCTAGTGATTTTTTTTTTCTTTTCATAGTGAAAAACTTTGTTGTTGTTGTTTCTTTGGAAAGATTCGTTAGAACAATTAATTGTTCTAACTTTGACCTTAAGCTCAATAAACGATTTTAAACTATCAAACAACTAGAATTTGTATTTAAAATCAAGTATGATTTAAACTATCAAACATTTAGAATTTATGTTTAAATCATATAAAGTCAACATAATATATTTTATTAATAATAAATCGAATTTCCTTTTATGAAAATCGGATGAAAATTGACTGAGTTATTAGATTTTTTTATAAATAAGAAATTACACCTTCATTGCTCAATGAATGTGAGCGTTCATGTATCACTTTGATGGTTCCATTAAATATATTTTTATGATTTATTTTAAAATTTATGTATTTTTTAAATACAAAGGACCCCTTGAAATAACATTTTAAACACCCCCCAAGATTATTACTTTTACATTTAACAAATCTTTATATGTATACAGCAATATTTAAGAGTTTTTTTGTATCATCGTAAAAAGTTTTTTCGTCTTTGATCGATATAAGGGTAGTTTACAAAAAAAAAATATTACTGTAAAATTGGTAAAAAATTTGAAAATAGATTTTCCCTTGAAAACGATTTTCAAGTTATAGCGTCTCTTGATGCTCAATGCATCAATTTACCAAGATTTTCTGGGAAGATGTTGAAATAAGAATGCAGAAAGTTAATTTTGATGGACATTCTGCATCCCATTTCTCCGTAGGCATTCAATTATTCGCTTATAACGTCACCGCAATCGGCACTTCTTTTGTTTCCCAACAATTTTTCACATAAAGAAATAAAACTTCTCCATGCTCTTCTTTAAACCTCACTCAATTTTTATTGGGAATTTTAATCGTGCATCATTTTTCGAATTTCAGGTATACCTGTAAATTGACAAGTATACAATTGCGTGTTAATATTCTTTTCCGAGAAAAAAAAGCATGCACCTTCCTTGATTGTGGCGTCACTTAGCCTAGGAAGCACCGTTTTTAAATATATAAAAGGTTTGCACTCTGTGCTAAGTCGTTTCACGAACTGTTTTATTAACCCAATTTGAGATGCAATGGTGGCAAAATGATTTTTTCCAGCTTGCACGAGAGGAATGTTGACAACATTACTTTCTCCAATCATAAACGATTTTCGCGGTGGCCACTCACGACAGTCCCACTCACAAAGATAGCAGGGATACTCAGTATATCCTCCTTGTATTCCAAGTAGTATAGTGAGGACTTTCAGATCCGAGACGATATGCCATTGATGTTTTGTGTATTCAATTACCCTCAGAATCTTCGACATAGTTATCTACGTTTAAAAGGTTATTTCCGAATAGCGAAATAAAATAAAGGGTCATTCGCATTCAAAAATACACTAATTTTAAATGGATTCATAAAAATATATTTAATAGAACCGTCAAAGTGATACATGAACACTCGCAAGACCTTTGAACCAATGAAGGCGTAATTTCTTATTTATTAACAAATTTAATAAATCACTCAATTTCCATCCGATTCTCATTAATGAACATTGATTTTATTCGTAATTAAGTATACTTTCAGAAAAGTGTTAAGTTTGTAGTACCTTTTAAAAAAACTTTGGAAGTTAATAATCCTCAAATTTAAAAAATTTAAAAAAAGGTAAAAATGTTAGGTTTGGACGATTATAACTCAAAAAGTTATGTATATAGTTCTCAATATATGAACATATTTTGAAAGCTTTATCTTTTATCTTTCCAAAACTGTATTCAAATTGAAAATCAGTTCAAAACTTGTTAATTTAATAATTGTTTAATGCATCAAATAGCTAAAAATTGATTTTTTTTAATGGTAAATTTAAATTTTGAGGGTATATTAACAATTTCAAGTATGGTGTTATGTTATGCTCGACCAGATCTACAACACTTCAAAAGTACATGCGATTTTTTTTTTGTAGCACGGTGTTATCATTCGATCTGCAAAAGTATATCGTTTGAAGGGTAATTTTGTTTGAAATTTTGTAATAGGCCATAAAAGAAATAAAAACAAGATTGACATGTTTAAAAGTAGCTAAAAACATGCTTTTTTTGAAAAACGGAAAAAATTATATTTCAAACGATATGCAATTTATAAGGTTGAATGAAAAATTCTGAGAAAGTGTCAAAAACACGTGTAACTCATATTTGAGAATATATGATATATTTAAAAAACGAGTTTAAAGAAGAACAAATATGTATATAAATACAAAGAAAAAAGTCTATAAGAAATCAGAACTCGAGATGAGATTAAAATTTCTAAACTTGAAAAATACAAATTTAAATCTTTTCTGTGTGTATCTGAGAAACTTACCAGGTCAAGTTTATGTTGCTTGCTAACTTTAAAGCCCAGTTTCAGATGCGCCGCCAGCATCATTACTTCACCAACTGTTAGCTGAGGTCGCAGCAAATCATCCTGATGTATGTAACAAGAAAGTTCACGAAACTTGGACGAATTCGTTGACTGCCTCTTGCCATTAACTTGTATTGAGCCTGTAACGCCGGTTGATCTATAATTGAAATAAAAAAAAATTCATAAAATTATTTATTTTCATGACTTTCACTTTATTTGTTTTTTTGTTACATATTTGTTGTAATTTGCTAATACATTTTTTTGTATGCTTTATATTTTTTATAGGGTATGGTTAAGAATTTTCAAGTTTTTAGTGGAATGACTTTTAATCAGAATATCTCCTTTGCAGGTTTGTTGTTGTTTTGTTTTGTTTTGTGTTTAATTTATAGCATTTTCACCAGACATCTTGAAGTTAAAGCACTTTACAAGGGCTAGTAGCTCATTAAGTTTTTTTTTTGTTATCAACACACAAGCTTAAATAACGCAAGCGAGCAACAACAACTTCATTCCTCATACGATTTCCTTTTTTAAATGAGACAATATTTTAAAAGGTTGCAAAATGTATGCATTAATTACTTTGCGACGCAACAAATATAGTAGGTAATACATATATGATATTACAAACATACATATAGTTCATTAATTATATCCCAGTAGTTCGCGGCATCATTGACGAACTTTTCGTGATGATTTCTTAAAGGAAGTTTCTGCATGAGCTGCTGGACTTAAACTTTTAAGTTAAAGCGCCTAAATTTTTCCGCTCTATTACAACAACTTCAAGATATTCATGATTGTTGAATTTCGCCGAATCTTTTAGAGGCTAAACTGTAGAGTTCGACGTAATCTACACTATCGATAATTTCACACTATCGTGACTATCGATAGTTTTGGACTGAATATCGATGGTTTTCGCTAGTATTTAAATATTCATTGACACCACTGTTTAGGTGTCATTGCCATTGCTGTCGAATTCGTTTGATTTTGACAATTTGGTATAATTTTTTTCTGTTTTGCAGAGTGAAAGCTCAGGTGATGATTCTTATAAATGTATGAGCATTGTGTTGATTTGGAAGATGGGTGATAGTTAGTTAGAGGTTGAAAAGATGGAGTAGTTTCGGTGAAGAATTGTTTTAAATTTGCAAAGCTCAGAACTGACAGGAAACACTCTCGCAGGGAGACAATTCCATAACTTTACCGTACGACTAAAGAACGAATTATCACTACAACGAGAGGTTCTGTGTGGCATCACGGCAATGATAAAGGAGTGGGCTTGGACAACTACCCGAGTGGACCTGGAAAACATACGGTGTGGTGGCGTCAGGCCATTACAAAACCAACATTACGTCGATTTCCAATAGAGTTGAGAGAGGATGAAATATTTTTATCCCCTATCAAATATGTCACACGACGTTGACTTCGGTCCAGAATCACATTTCGATTTCAATTCCTTGACGAATTTTCTTTATATTCCTGTTAACCTTTTGTTAACCAAACTTCCTCAATATTTCGATATTGGGTTCGTGCATGATAAATCCCGACGTTTCTGCATTGCGTCTTGCACGAATTTGGAACATTTATATGAAATTTTCGTCAATGAAATGTATGGCCAAATCAGCATGTTTCGTCAAGGATCAAGAAAAATCGTACATGATTCATATGAGATTTCTTCAAGACTGGAACTACTGGGTAAGTATACTTTGACGTCAGCTTTGTAATAGTTTGCGAATAAAAACTTATGGCCAGTTTCACAATCAATGGCCCATAGTCATAGTCAAAATAAAAGTTGACTCTAAATTTAGTGCAAGTTTTTTGACAACATATTATATTGAAAAACTGTCAAAAATGCTTATACTAAATTTAGAGTCGACATTTATTTTGACTATGATTATGGGCCAATAAGTTTAAGTTAAGTTTAGAAATTTGGCGGCTTAATTTATCGAATCAACTCTTCCATCATGCTTATGTTGATTCGAAGACTTAAGTCGCCAAATTTCTTGACTTAACTCACTTACTTAGGTGCTAGGTATTTCTATAACTAAAACTTCAAAAGGAGCAACAATAAGTTTGTTCTTGCAGTGTAAATGTTGTTAAATAAACACATCAGAGCTGCAATATTTGTAAACATTTAAGCAAAAACAGTTTTGCTGTTTTGACGCTTACGAGTATTGTAACAGTACTAGATCATGAACTGTTGACTTTTTTTAATGAAATTGACCCATACATTAATAACACAGAACAGCGAAATCGTTTTTTAGCTCTGGATTTTTAATGATTTATCATATAAGTCGGCAATTCTAAACAAATAAGCAAACTTAGAATTGAATTTTAATTCAAATGTAAGTTTAAAAATGAATAAGGTATGTACATTTCAGTGGAAGGGGTCAGGTCAAGTTTTTATTGTCTTAACACGAAAGCAGATGTATTGAAATTTAAGTAAACAAAACCATAGCAATAATCGCTACAAGATTGTAAATTTGCAAAAAAAAATTATGATAACAATGTATACGTAATGATAGTAATAATTTAAATAATACTAAAATACGATACAATAATAAATACTAGTAACGCCTACGGTCGAAGTTCGACCAACTGTCTGTAAACAGTGCACAAAAATGAACTTAGTGTAGTGTTTGCTTAGGCACTGTAGCGTAGATTTAAGAAAATAGAACATTACAGATGCATAGCGTAGAAAACGGTACTCGTTTGCCATTTATGTTTGCCATTCAACGCAAACACAAACATAAACCTTTACTATTATCGCATAAAAATGAGCAGATACTTGTCATTCCGTAGCTTTACTGTAAAAACCGTTAGTCAAAAAGTTATAAAAATTATAAAAATTATAAATTATAAATTATAAATTATAAATTATAAATTATAAATTATAAATTATAAATTATAAATTATAAATTATAAATTATAAATTATAAATTATAAATTATAAATTATAAATTATAAATTATAAATTATAAATTATAAATTATAAATTATAAATTATAAATTATAAATTATAAATTATAAATTATAAATTATAAATTATAAATTATAAATTATAAATTATAAATTATAAATTATAAATTATAAATTATAAATTATAAATTATAAATTATAAATTATAAATTATAAATTATAAATTATAAATTATAAATTATAAATTATAAATTATAAATTATAAATTATAAATTATAAATTATAAATTATAAATTATAAATTATAAATTATAAATTATAAATTATAAATTATAAATTATAAATTATAAATTATAATTATAAATTATAAATTATAAATTATAAATTATAAATTATAAATTATAAATTATAAATTATAAATTATAAATTATAAATTATAAATTATAAATTACAAATTATAAATTATAAATTATAAATTATAAATTATAAATTATAAATTATAAATTATAAATTATAAATTATAAATTATAAATTATAAATTATAAATTATAAATTATAAATTATAAATTATAAATTATAAATTATAAATTATAAATTATAAATTATAAATTATAAATTATAAATTATAAATTATAAATTATAAATTATAAATTATAAATTATAAATTATAAATTATAAATTATAAATTATAAATTATAAATTATAAATTATAAATTATAAATTATAAATTATAAATTATAAATTATAAATTATAAATTATAAATTATAAATTATAAATTATAAATTATAAATTATAAATTATAAATTATAAATTATAAATTATAAATTATAAATTATAAATTATAAATTATAAATTATAAATTATAAATTATAAATTATAAATTATAAATTATAAATTATAAATTATAAATTATAAATTATAAATTATAAATTATAAATTATAAATTATAAATTATAAATTATAAATTATAAATTATAAATTATAAATTATAAATTATAAATTATAAATTATAAATTATAAATTATAAATTATAAATTATAAATTATAAATTATAAATTATAAATTATAAATTATAAATTATAAATTATAAATTATAAATTATAAATTATAAATTATAAATTATAAATTATAAATTATAAATTATAAATTATAAATTATAAATTATAAATTATAAATTATAAATTATAAATTATAAATTATAAATTATAAATTATAAATTATAAATTATAAATTATAAATTATAAATTATAAATTATAAATTATAAATTATAAATTATAAATTATAAATTATAAATTATAAATTATAAATTATAAATTATAAATTATAAATTATAAATTATAAATTATAAATTACAAATTATAAATTATAAATTATAAATTATAAATTATAAATTATAAATTATAAATTATAAATTATAAATTATAAATTATAAATTATAAATTATAAATTATAAATTATAAATTATAAATTATAAATTATAAATTATAAATTATAAATTATAAATTATAAATTATAAATTATAAATTATAAATTATAAATTATAAATTATAAATTATAAATTATAAATTATAAATTATAAATTATAAATTATAAATTATAAATTATAAATTATAAATTATAAATTATAAATTATAAATTATAAATTATAAATTATAAATTATAAATTATAAATTATAAATTATAAATTATAAATTATAAATTATAATTATAAATTATAAATTATAAATTATAAATTATAAATTATAAATTATAAATTATAAATTATAAATTATAAATTATAAATTATAAATTATAAATTATAAATTATAAATTATAAATTATAAATTATAAATTATAAATTATAAATTATAAATTATAAATTATAAATTATAAATTATAAATTATAAATTATAAATTATAAATTATAAATTATAAATTATAAATTATAAATTATAAATTATAAATTATAAATTATAAATTATAAATTTTAAATTATAAATTATAAATTATAAATTATAAATTATAAATTATAAATTATAAATTATAAATTATAAATTATAAATTATAAATTATAAATTATAAATTATAAATTATAAATTATAAATTATAAATTATAAATTATAAATTATAAATTATAAATTATAAATTATAAATTATAAATTATAAATTATAAATTATAAATTATAAATTATAAATTATAAATTATAAATTATAAATTATAAATTATAAATTATAAATTATAAATTATAAATTATAAATTATAAATTATAAATTATAAATTATAAATTATAAATTATAAATTATAAATTATAAATTATAAATTATAAATTATAAATTATAAATTATAAATTATAAATTATAAATTATAAATTATTAATTATAAATTATAAATTATAAATTATAAATTATAAATTATAAATTATAAATTATAAATTATAAATTATAAATTATAAATTATAATTATAAATTATAAATTATAAATTATAAATTATAAATTATAAATTATAAATTATAAATTATAAATTATAAATTATAAATTATAAATTATAAATTATAAATTATAAATTATAAATTATAAATTATAAATTATAAATTATAAATTATAAATTATAAATTTTAAATTATAAATTATAAATTATAAATTATAAATTATAAATTATAAATTATAAATTATAAATTATAAATTATAAATTATAAATTATAAATTATAAATTATAAATTATAAATTATAAATTATAAATTATAAATTATAAATTATAAATTATAAATTATAAATTATAAATTATAAATTATAAATTATAAATTATAAATTATAAATTATAAATTATAAATTATAAATTATAAATTATAAATTATAAATTATAAATTATAAATTATAAATTATAAATTATAAATTATAAATTATAAATTATAAATTATAAATTATAAATTATAAATTATAAATTATAAATTATTAATTATAAATTATAAATTATAAATTATAAATTATAAATTATTAATTATTAATTATTAATTATTAATTACTAATTGTAAACTATTAATTATTAATTAATTAGTAATTGGTTATTAGTAATTAGTAATTAATAATATGTTATTAATTATTTACTCAATTCTTCGATATCATCTATTTGTAAAATTTTTTTGTAAATATTTCTAATTCCTTTCGAACGATACATATAAATTTTTCATTGTTTTCTATTGAAAATCGATGGGAGTGTAAAATTAAAAAAATCGCATTTACCGTTGTTCATTGGCAAAAGATTATTCACAATCTAATGTTGAAAAAGTTCAAAGTTTTAATATGTTCAATATTTTTGTTCTTAAATGCTGACGTTTAAATAAAATGCAATATCTTTAAAACCACGAAAAATCCTATTCCAAAACTTGACAAAAATTTTAAATATATGATAAAAAGTAATTCATATAGGAAATCATATAAAAATAAAAATTCGATGTTTTAAAAAATTAATTTATAGATTTGAATAAATATTTTTAAAAATAAAATTCAATGCCACTACTTTAAAGAATGTTTCTATAAGGATTTTAAGTAATCTGCTTCGATTTAAGACGATTTTTTTCCGACAATAATTCAGTAACTGGGCTTCGAACAGAACTATAATGTAAAATTTATAACAAAACAAAATCGAATAAGCAATATTTTTTTGTGGAATGGCCTCTTTTTTCTATCCCTTTTTAAAACAATTAAAATTTTTCATTTTAAACGCAATGATATAAAAAAATGTTAAACCAAATTTTAGTTTAATCTTCGTATGCTCGCGCATTGGTCTGTCAGACCAACGGCTTATGTTTGCCGATCTATAAAACTTTTTTTTATGTTTTCACACAATCTCATTAAACAGTTAACTGCATATTAAGATGATATTTCTGTATCAATAAGCAATAACAACTTAAGACTTATTTCACAGTTTCGAGACATCAAAGTTTCAAGAAAGTTTTCAATCTCCATATCAGTTATAGAAAGCGTATTTAGTTTTCGTGTCATAGTTTTGGCAAGAAATCTTGATTACATGAACATTACAATTTCCTCAAAGTTGGACGACTCATTTTAATTATTTCCAAAATTTGCCATACAAACAAAGCAGTTTTATAAAGATTTATTATAAATCATTTTTAAATTCATTTAAAAAACTATTTGTGTTAATTTCAGGCTTAAAATTTCTCAAAAAAACTGAGTATGCCACCTGAAATCACGTTGTCAATTCGTGTTTTATATGTTTATTTTCTCAATTTCTCAATTGAATAATAAACATTCTCAAAACGTTACAACAAAAACTTTTCACGTGATAGTAAAAGCTGAGTACGTAATCTTATTTACAATTATTAATTAATATACGATATACATACATTAAAAATTTTTGAGCTCTGAATACATTACGGTTTTGAGAAGTAGCTAAAAAATATCACAAAAAATTACAAAACAAATTTTTTTCTTATGTATCAGATAATTATTACAGTGTTACATTATTAAAAAAGTTATAAATAAATAATTTATGGTGATTAAAAATGAGGAAAAAAGCTATTGATATTGTTATTGGTCTTTATTGTTAAACTTAGAGAGAAAACGAAGCCTTAGAAAAGATAAAATATCTAATTTGTATCTTTAATGCGAAAAACGTTGTTTTGTAAGAATAAGATTAAAATATTTTTTTTTTCATTTTGAAAATATTTAAAAATCATCTGTAAGACGCAATAACCACGCATGTATGCGTAGTAGATAATTGTATTTTTAACGATCTTTTATTTCTTAGAATATGCTTGTAACCACTAATATAGTTATTTAAATATGTATCATATTGAAAACGCAAAATAAGAACTGCCTTGAAAAGATAAGCCAAAATAGCAACTTGCCACAATATCTTACAGTGCACAGTGATGCGAAAGGGTAGATATTTCGAATTATTGCATTCTAAACACTTAAAACTCTAAGGAAATATCTACTGATTTCAGGAATAATTTTGTTCTGACCTCCAATTTCTACAAAAATACAATATTGATGTTGGCTCAAAAAGTAATATTATTGTTCAAATATATTCTTTTGAAATAAAATAAATTCAATAACGTATCTATTAAAATGTTGGCGCTATGAAACAATATTACGAGTTAAAGCATACAAAATATGACAGCTGCGAAACAAGCGTGTAAATTTTCACAACATTTTCGTCAGAGCAGTACTCTGTTCCGCAACGTGAAATTATCGCAACATGTTTCTCAGACACATTTTTTCACGACAATTTAATTGTACTGCCTATTTATTTTGAAGTGAAAAGAGAGAGATCATATGAAATCTCCCAACATATTCTCTGAATCTCTCTGAGAAACGTTGCCATAGGAATTCCTCGCAACAAACTTTAAGTCAGAAATTTCATGCAACAAATAAATAGATGTTGCCAGCGAAATTTCACGCAAACGAACAGAGTACTAGGCTATAAGCTAAAGAGCGTAAAATTTTTTGAGTCTCGTCACGAAAAATATTTCCAGTCTCGTAACATTTTTGTGTGCACGAGCAATTATATTTTCTATTATTTGTGTCTTTTATATGGAACCCCCAAAAGGGTAGCAGATAGAGTGTAGGTGTGTTCAAAAAAAATGTTGAGGGAAATAAATAGCAGGGCCAGCTCAAACATTTGACCGCCGTAGTAGTCAAAGATTTTTTGATATGAACATTTTTTTCTATATGTTGTGTGTTTTTTTTATATAGTGGATCCCCACAATAGATGCAACTTTTGGTAAAACATTTGGTAAATCTGCTAAATTACAGTATATCACGGTGTATACATGGTGTACAGTATATGGTGTACGGCACTGAAGTGAAACTTTTTTAAAGTAAGAATAAGAGCGATTTTTGTGACAGAGACAGGGTGAAAGAAACAAAGAGAGCATCTCAAAAGAAATACAATACAAAATTCGCATGAAAATATTCTGATTACTTAACCCTTAACTGGTACACCTCAAAAAAATCACACTAATAGTACATCCGATTCCAGAGACCACACCAACATTAAATGTTTGTTTGATAAAGTTTGCTTTTTATATTTAGAAAAAGTTTGGTGAACTATTTTAAATAATTCAATTGAATTGAATTGAATTGATTTTTAAAAAAAATATACTTTTTGTTTTTTGTTCTGGTCCCACAGACCAGGTGTACCAATTAAGGGTTAATACTAGCAGATCACTTTCGTCCGCGGTAGTCAGCACGTACGCATTGCACAATTACTGACAAGGTAGTAGCGTAGACTGGCTTTTTTCTCACGAGCGGCGGTGGGTAGTTGTCAAAATTAGTTGTTTATGCAATTAATCAAAGAAAAGTGAAAAAATAAGCGACGACTTAAACATAGCTAGTCAACCGCAACAAACTAAAAACATTTCAATCAACTTCGCGAATAAATTTAATGAATCAAAGATTAGTTAAAAATAAGCACATAGCTAGTCAACAGCAGCAAACTACAACATTCTTTAGCTGTTTTTGACAACTACCAATCGCCAAAAAACTGTCACGGCTACCTTGTCAAATAATTATACCATTCACGGACGTTTTCTTATCAATCTCAATAAATGTCAAAGATATAAAAAAATGTCTTATTTTAGTTGTTTTGTTTTGGAGCGACGCTCTGTATTTATATGTATCTCACTTTTCGCCTTACCTCGAGCTCATCTCATTTTTTTTTGCGCTGTGCTAGCTGAGCGTAAAAAACAAAGAGGAGAGAACAACATGGAGCTTATTGAAGCTTTCGCAAAGAATAATTAATAACAAATGAATAATGAATAAAAAATTAATTAAGAATAAAAAATGAATAATGAATAGCAAAAGAATATAGAATAAAAAATTAATAATGAATAAAAAAAGAATAAATGAAAATTCTGGAATTTTTGTTGAATTGCATTCTTTGTGAATAGCATTCAAATGAATAAAAAAATTGATTTATTATTCTGAATAACGAAAATGAATAGTCATTTTTAAAAAAACTAATATGAATTAAAAGTTTTCTTTTTAAGTCAATTTTACATTCATTGAATGCATTCTTATGAAGTTATTCAGTTGTACTAAAAATTCTGAATATAAATGCTGATTTTACAGCTCTGCCCTCTGAGGGTACCCATACAAAAAAAAAAACAAAACTAGTAAGGAATTAACTTCGACTGGGCCGAAGTTAAAATGCCCCCACGGCCGAATTAGAGTATATATAAAGTCTTAAGCAAACTGTTAAATATATTTAAAGAGATTTTCCCGTTTTGGTTAAGTCACTTTGTATGAGAGGTAGGTGTGGTTTTCATCTGATTTTTACAATTTTAATACTCAAAATTAATATTAAATATTTAAGACACTGTGCGAAATTTGAAGTCATTAAATTGATTTTTGTGGAATTTAAAGAGATTTTCCCGTTTTGGTTAAGTCACTTTGTATGGGAGGTAGGCATGTCCGATTTTTACAAATTAAATACTCAAAATAAATATTCAATATTTGAAGCACTGTGCGAAATTTGAAGTCATTAAATTGATTTTTGTGGAATTTAAAGAGATTTTCCTGTTTTGGTTAAGTCACTTTGTATGGGAGGTAGGTGTGGTTTTCATCTGATTTTTACAAATTTAATACTCAAAATTAATATTATATATTAAGACACTGTGCGCAGTTTGAATACATTGATTTTTGTGGAATTTAAAGAGATCTTACCATTTTGGTTAAGTCACTTTGTATGGGAGGTAGGCGTGTCCGATTTTTACAAATTAAATACTCAAAATAAATATTCAATATTTAAGACACTGTGCGAAATTTAAAGACATTAAATTGATTTTTTTGGAATTTAAAGAGATTTTCCCGTTTTGGTTAAGTCACTTTGTATAAGAGGTAGGTGTGGTTTTCATCTGATTTTTACAAATTTAATACTCAAAATTAATATTCAATATTTAAGACACTGTGCGCAATTTGAAGTCATTAAATTGATTTTTGTGGAATTTAAAGAGATCTTGCCTTTTTGGTTAAGTCACTTTGTATGGGAGGTAGGCGTGGTTTTCATCCGATTTGGCTCAGATTCGAATCTGACCTCCATTTTTGTATAAAAAGCTTATATTTTGAATTTCGTTAAGATAGCTCAAAAATTACGGCTGCTATCGTGGACACAGACGGACACACGGACAGACGGACAGACGGGCATGGCTAAATCGACTCAGGAGGTGATGCTGATCAGGAATATATATACTTTTCTATACCGGCCACGCCTCCTTATCGGCGTTACAAACGGAGTGACAAAATTAATATACCCCCATTACGTTTTTTAAACGTGGGGGTATAAAATTAGAAAAATTTCTATTATAGCTCATATCGAAAAATATATGACCGCTAGGGGTCAAGTGTATTAGCTGGGCCTGCTTATTTTACCACCTAAATATTTATTTTTGGCACACATACACTCTATCTACCACTCTTCTGGGGGTCCCCATACAAAAAACACAAAAAATAGAAAAATGTGTATATTTTAGTCCATATCAAAACATCTATAAGCCCTAGAGGTGTTAAAAGTATGAGCTGATCCTATTAATTTTTTGCCCTTAACATTTCTTCTAAGCACACCAGAGATCTGCAACAAATCACATTTTTGAATATATAAGCCACTTACTCAAAAATGAGTATAAATAAGTATAAGTAGTTGTTTAAATTAGTACTCATATGTTATTGATTCAACAAAAAGTGAATCACATTTTTGAATCATGAGCCACTTACTCAAAAAAGAGTATGATTAAGTATAAGTAGTTACCAAAGTAGTATTCATATGTGATTGATTCAAAACAAAATTAATCACATTTTTTAATCATGAGCTTCACAACTTACACAAAAATGAGTATGCATAAGTATAAGTAGTTGCCAAAATAGTATTCATATGTATTTGATTCAAAACAAAATGAATCACATTTTTGAACCATGAGCCACTTACACATAAATGAGTATGAATAAGTCGTTTCCGAAAATAGTACTCATATGTGATTGATTCAAAACAAAGTGAATCACATTTTTGAGTTATGAGCCACTTACTCAAAAATTAGTATGCATAAGCATAAGTAGTTTCGAAAGTAGTACTCATATGTAATTGATTCAAAACACAGTGAATCAAATAAGTATATAATTAATTAAATATTAAGTGCTGCCACCTAATATTATTCGGCCAGTGTTCGAGCCAGCACCAAATTCGTAAAAATAAAAAATTAAGGTAGCAACCCTATTAACCATATTGAATTTTACAATTCTGACTTCAGATTTGAAATCAGCGACCCCCTAACACTATTAAATTATATATAAAATTCTTACTGCTAAATTATGTTTAAAATTCTTAAAAATACATATTATTAGCTGGCAACACTTAATATTTAATTCATTCTATCGTTATTTGATTCACTGTGTTTTGAATCAATTAAATATGAGTACTACTTTGGAAACTACTTATGCTTATTCATACTCATTTTTGAGTATGAATTAAAGCTCTGCAAAGAACCATCCAAGTACGCCAGTTGTGTGTTGTTATTTTTACTTATATCTACTTGTATCTGTTTCGCTCTCTAAGCATTGAGTATGCATGGAATATTTCTCTTTTAGATAACGATGGAATAGGTATGAGAGAGTGAAATTACCAAGTATCAAAAATACTAGTTTGAGCACATACAGAACAAACAGATATATCGATAATACTGATATCTTTATTTGGAACACCTGGAGTATGTGACGTAGCAAGCATAAAGAATAAAGAGCGAAATAAACAACAAAAAAAGAAACAGTTTATATAAGTACAATGCATTTAAGTACTTTTTTATATTTTAAATTTGCCAAAAATACGAAAAACGTCTTTAAGTAGAATAGAAATAGAAAAACACAATATCAATACAAAGAGAACGATCTGGAATATCCATATTGAATGGATATATCCATTTAAAAAAGGGTTAAAACAGATACTCCACTTAGTGGAACAGATAAAGAGAAAAAAGCTTACACTATAATGAGAGCCAGAGAAAGAGATGATAAGCTCTCTGCTCATTCCAAAGCATATAAGCATATGTTTTGTTCTACTCCTTGTTGTATTTGTACCAATATTATCAGGTTTTTACTTGTTTGCTTACACTATAATGAGAGCCAGAGAAAGAGATGATAAGCTCTCTGCTCATTCCAAAGCATATAAGCATATGTTTTGTTCTACTCCTTGTTGTATTTGTACCAATATTATCAGGTTTTATCTGTTTGTACAAGTAGAACGGATGGTTCGCTGCAGACCTTTAGTATGAATCATTTTTGAGTAAGTGGCTTATAACTCAAAAATGTGATTCGCTTTGTTTTGAATCAATCACATATGAGTACTATTTTCGAAAAATACTTTTACTGATTCATACTCATTTTTGAGTTAAGGGCTCATGATTCAAAAATGTGATTCATTGCAATTCTCTGGTTTGAATCACTGAATTGTGAACGAATAGTACTCGAGTACTAATTATTTTTAAGTATTCGTTGCAGATCTCTGAAGCACACCTACTCTCTATCTGCCACCCTTCTGCCAAAAATGTGTCGAATGAGACTCGAAACATTTTCTGTAACAAAAGACTCGTGTGACGCGATGATAAATTGTGCTCTAAATATCAAATCGCCGCCTAAGAAGTTTCACTTCAGAAATAGGCCACCTCCAATTTTTTCCATATTTTTTTATTTAATCACCATTATGCCTACTTTAAGCTCTAAGAGTGCTAAGGTGCGGCGCCAACTTCCGGTTGCCTTGTTTTTTCACCTTAAAAATGCTATTTATTTGAATTTCAAAATTTTTTTTATAGTTGTGATGTTAAGAAATTGAGCTAATTTGTGATCTGTAAGTTCTAGTGCTGGTAATAATTTTACCAGTGAATTAAGTAATTAAATACATTTTTGTGGAATTTTATCTTTTTCATAAAGTCACTTTGTATAGGAGGTAGGCGTGGTTTTCATTTGACTTAGCTCATTTTCAAACTTAAAGTGCGTAATGTAGATCAAAGCCTTTGTGCGAAGTTTTAAGTGAGTTAATTCTTTTTTGTGGAATTTAAAAAGATTTTCCCATTTTCATAAAGTCACTTCGTATGGGAGGTAGGCGTGGTTTTCATCCGAGTTGTCCTATTTTGGAACTTAATTTCTTGAAGAATTTCTTAAAGTTAGAAAATTTGAGCTTTAAATTTCGTTATAGCAGCTTTTCTGATTGCTTAGTTATGGGCCAAAATATATTTCACATATATGGGAGGTACTACGCCAACTTGTCCAATCCCTTTGAAATTTTGCTATAATTTTAAAGATCACATAATAGTTATCTACCGATAATTCTATTAGCGTTGCTGTTAACGTATGCTTAAGATATAGCGCATAGTTTATTCAAGATGGCAACTGCCACGCCCACTTGTTCAATCACGTCGAACGTTTTTACACTTTTTGGAAATCACATATTAGACGTCTCTATTTGATTTTGTTATCATGGTTTATCTCATTTCTAGCGCATTTTTTATCATTTTTCTAGCGCAAAATGTGCTTAAGTTGTATGGCAGCTGCTACGCCTTTTTGCTTCCACTTGTCCAACATTTCTAAAATACTTTTTTTTTCTACTTGTCTAACTTGTCTACCTTAAACACAGAAAACTGACAAAAAAAATAATTTTTTTCGTCTAACTTGTACCAATCGCATCACTGTGCAGCGTCTCGCACATGAAAACAACTACACCTTTAAAGAACATTCTGGCACGTGTTTACAAAAAAAATTAGCTACCGTGTTTTATTACTTTATTCTTGATTCTGTAGAACTATTTATTCTGTTTCTAATTTTTTGTTTATTTTTTTATAAATCTACATATGTTCAACGAATTTAAGATGTATGAATTTAAAAGCTTAAGCCAAAAATTTCAGGTTGTTAAAATTTAAAGACTTTATGACATAAATTTTATTGCTGACTTAAATTGAATATTTTAATTATAAATAAGTTCCATTTGATAGGTTGCTGAAAATCGAGCACTGAACTTAAAATTGCTTACTCCATCAAAAATTTGATTTTTGTATATATGAAGCAATAAAAATTTGTTTAAATTAAGTTTTTTTTTGTGGTTTCTTTTTTTTACGTTAACTGAACCAACATACTTTGTATTAAATAAGTGGAACGTAAATTTTTTAAAATTCTGCATATATTAAGCATTACGTAAGACAGCATATCATGAAATAATGTTGTAAAATAAACCATTAATTTTTAATATAATAATGTTACTTGCACTCTTTTTTTTAATTGAGGGAAAATGTGTTAATGAAGCACATTTTTAGTTTGGAAACCACAATTCCTAACTACTACGAGAATTATTGACTTTAAAAAAAAAATTTTATTTAGTGTTTTTTAAGATTTTTTTAAAAGAAAAGGACTAAAGGATTTTGATAATGTTTAAGAAAATCAAATAAGTACTTTTTTGCATTTGCTAAAAGTTCTTAAAATTAACTTATGACTCACCTAAATCCAGTCATAACATTTAAAAGTGTGCTCTTTCCCGAACCCGAAGGACCCATTATAGCTGTTAGCTCGCCGGAACGAAAAGCGCCGTTTATACCGTGCAGTATCTCCTTTGTGACTGAAAATACAAAAAAAATTATGAAAAAATTGCAACATTCATATAAAAAATCTGCTGCAAAATATAAAAATTATTAGCCCAAAATATGAAAAATTATATGTTCATTGTACATATGTGTATGTATATTAGGCCGGGCCAATTTGTATGGAGCCGAAAAATTCGATTAACGCCACCCCCTGGGATGATTCTATGGACAATTCTAAGCAACTTTGGTGAAGGAACCATAGGTCTATCTCGATTTTCGAGTCTCCCACTTTTCAAAAAATGATTTTTCCCCTATAACATCATTGATTCAAAATTCGATTTTTTATTCATCGTTATATTATCTTTTTTATGTGTATATGGGGGGTTTTTGGGGTCGAGAAATTCATTTCTGATCTTTATTTTTACCTATGACCACCGCCAGAGGGCGTTTCATGCATATTTTAACTATTTTTCGTCTATTTTCTGAGAAAAATTTAAATTTTTTTCGGTAATATTGATCTTTATTTTATTTTTTGTCAACAGAAATTCAACCTAAAAACTAAGAACATGTGCAAAAAAAACAAAAAAATTAATTTAGTGGAAGAAAAGCGAAATAAGTTATTTTTGAAAGTCTTTCTTGCTTTCCAGTCTGGGGTATTTTGCACGGCTTTCTGATGTAACTGCCATAACACTGTGTCGATTTTTTTGTAAAACACGTTTAGAAACGCTAGCCAGCTACTGAACATGTCTTTCCGTTGCTTGTATGTGTACCGGAATTCTTGGATCAGGCAATGGTGGATCATCGTATTCTATATATTGTTCCAAATGATCATACGGAATGGTATGCGTAAACGGTGGTTCGAATAAGACATCATCTTTATTTAAATCAATCATATTCGTATAATCTGTACAATTGAAGTTTATCAAAGGTTTTTGATAAGCTCTAAGATGTGCCGGGTCGTACAGATTTCTTCGGTAGTGTAAAATTTTCTTGATTGCGATGTTTCGTGTCTCTTTTTTATCATCAAATAACATCGCAATAAATAACATAACAGGATTTGGCCCGCCCTAATGTATATTCATACGTGAATTGAAGACAATGAGCCCTGAACTTTAACACTATGACTAACAGCAAACAAATTTGCCGTGATCAAAACAAATCTTATTTTTAAAACTTATATTTTAAAAAACGTTCTTAAATGTATAGTAGAGTACTTTTTTATACTTTGCACTATTACTCAATGAGATGATTATGTTGTTTTTTTTTTTAATCAGCAACCTTTTAATCAGTAAACTTTTTGCCTGAACTTATAATTCAACTAAATTTAGTAGGCATTTCTTTTTTTAACACAATATTTTTTAACATAACACTTAAACTTACCAAATTTTCGCTCTGCAAATGAAAATCTGCGCACTGTGAAACGCACATTTTCGAACTCGATATCCACCTCTTTGCAACGTGGAAACGACATTTCCATATTGTGAATATTTGTAAGATTATTATTGACCATATTGGTACAAGATTCATCAATAGAAATCTCTGAGCTAGCAGCACTGGAACAGCAGTTAATGCCTGCAACTCCTACGTTGCTGCCAACTCCACCAGCAGCACCTCCAACATTACCAACGGATGCACAAACGTCCGCGGGTTTGATTTCATGCAAAATTGTCATGGTTCCCGCAATACAGGATGGGTTGTTTTCTTACAAATTCGAATATAATGATGCTTTTAATAGTTGAACTGCAAAGATTTAGAAAAAAAAAATTAAATTAATAACAATATAACAAAAAGTTTCAAATATTACGGATATTCACGATGTGGCACGATGTTAAATATATTTAGGGTATTCACAAGGTGTGCTATCATGTCATATTGTCTTAAAATTTTACAACTAAATTTACAAGATAAATAAATGAAAATAAGAAGCATATGTTTGATTACGACACTCAAAATTATCTACAAATAAGGTAAGCCTTGGTATTCCTCTCATTACATGTGATTTCTCTCACGACTCCTTACACATGAGTTACCCAGCATTAAAACCAACAACAAATGGTCAGCAGGTAACACATGTAATATCCCTGCAGGACTTTCACCCAACTTCAAGGTGATTACAAACTACTTAAAAAAAAACACAAGTGGTTGAATAGTCAACTATTTTCTTCAAAAATAACTAGTGATTTTCTCTTTTAAACGGCAGCAAAATCACTAGTACGCACTACCTACGATATGACAGATTGACTAGTTTATATATGGTCCTTTTGAAACCAACTTGTAGTCAGTCTATAGAAAATTAGCTTATAACTGATTACTTTCATTCTACTTACTAGCGAGGAGTAAAACGACTACATTTTAAATGGTTTTTTCTAAAATAGCTTCTAATGAAATTAGAAAATATTTTGCCATACCAAAAAATATTTTAAAGTCGACTCAAAATTTAGTACGAAATGTGAAATAGGCGCTATACAAAAATTTACAAAACATTTTTTTCCATGTATTCTGTATAAAAAGTAAATCTACGTCTACACTTCCGATACTGTCTTGTCAAGTCACTAAGTCTGCGGACAGAGTAAACGCTGATGCGAGCAGGCAGGAGCAGGCAGGTACCTGTTCAGTAAATAAGCCGTGCAGAGTGAATGCGAGCAGGTCAGATCAGATCAGTGCGAGAAAAAGTTTGGGGTGATTACGATTTCCGTGGCTCCTCGATTTAAGTATGCAGTTTTGAAGTTCTCTTTGAGAAAATAAGATTCGCTGAAGGATTTATGGATAAGTTGTTTAGTTACCGAGATATCGATTTTTCAAAAATATGTTTACTCAACGGAACCAATATTTAAATTCGGCTATATCTTTGCTAATATTTGTCCGATCTGAATGATTTAGGTGTCATTCGAAAGATATTTAAAATGTTTTTAATATGAAATGAAAAAAATATGGTCCTGCCTTCTACAAAATATACTTTTTCTGTAAAAGGAGCCACATAGACTTTTATCAAAGGTTGTTTGTTGTATTCTGAAATGCATATTGATATTTTTCCTAATTTTTATAAAAAAAAGTGGCTCTGCCTTTTACAAATTGCACTATTTTTTTTAATGATACCCAAATTACCCCGATCGGTCAAATATTAGCATAGATATAGTCGAATTTACATTAAGACTTCTTTTAGTAAATTTGTTTTTGAAAAATCGATAACTCGATAACTAATATATATATCGATAAATCCTTTAGCAAATCTTATTCTCTCAACGTGCTCTTCAAAACTGCATATTCAGATCTTGGGGCCACATATCAAAAAATTCCATTTCCATTAATAGCAAAAAAACAATTTTTTTCTTCAAGGGACTCCATTCAAAAAAAGGAGACAAAATTATTTTTTTAATTAAAGACTAAGAATATGTGTACAAAATTAAGATAGCCGATCACTACAAATAGTCTTACTCGAAAAAGTATATATTTAAACATTTTGAGTTATGACTCTTTTGAAGAGGGCGTGCGATATGTTGTGCCACTAGGCCAGCCCAGAATTGCACTGAGAATTTCAAACTAAAATTAGCATTTCCTTCGGTGGATAGAAATGTTCCATGGGCCGATAAGATAACTCTCCAGAAATTTTATCCAAATCGGACACCGATAAAGTAAGGCTCATTGCGATTTAATCTTACTGAATTGGTATAAAAGGCGAAAATAAGGTGTTTCGTCATTAAAATGTGTATTAAAATTCTGTAAACTGATTAAATAATTCTGTACTTTTAATCAATAGAAGATTCAAATACCTTTACAAAGTGTCATCGGTGAAAAAAACGGATAAAAATTACCAGAGTTGTAATATTTTCGAAAGGATTATATTTTCTTTCTTGTTGTTTTATATGTTTTTGTTTTATATATATTTTATTTATTTGTTTTATATGTTTCTTTTATATGTATTTCTTTTGTTTCTTACATGCCCAAAATTGATTATTCGATCAATCTATCATTTTCGCGTGCACAACTTATCACCAACAACAACACAATCTTAATCGACGTTAACCAAATTTGTCAATACCCACCAAAAACAACCCTCACACACACATAAACATGTGCGCGGTCGCTGCTGTTGATGTTTTTTTCGTTCAACGCGTTGTTGTAGTTGAATGTTTTTGTTGTAATTGGTCTTGTATTTTAAAGATAATAAATAAATCTCAGTTTCCTTGAAAAATTACAAAAAACAACACAAAAAGAACAAATTCAGTTGCGAGAAACCTGCGCCAACCTGGTTTCTCGCAGCAACCGATCTGATCTGATTTGACCTGCCTGCTTCCACTCTGCACACTTCGAGCAGGCTTATATGAAATCGTATGAAGCGAGTTTTCTCGCATTGGGACAAGTAAGCAAACCTGCCTGCCTGCCTGCCTGCCTGCCTGCTCGCATCAGTGTTTACTCTGTCCGCAGACTAAGAAAATCACAACCCTGGTCACGGAGAAATAAATTGATGCAAATGCTCGTTACTACAACCCTGAAATTTTGGTTCGTGGCCGCTCAACTCACTACTTTTCAATGACTTTTCAACTAAATGAAAATACTAAATACTTGCTCCGTGAATACCTACAATAAAGACTTTTCGAACTAGTTACGTTTGGTCCTGCAGGGATAGCTCAGAGATTAATCATCCCCCACAACGACTTCTGCAGAAGCTGTGGAGATGAGTTAGAGGAGGAATATACAGTACATTTCCTCTGCATTTGCCCAGCGCTGGCTCAAAAACGCTTCCTTCACCTAGGCAACTAGTTTTTCAATGACCTTGACAAGCTCTCGGAATCTTCGGTATACCGAATCCCTAGGCTTAGTAAACAGTTCAAATTGGTTTAAATAGAGAAAGGAAAAAAGTAACCCTTGGTATCACAATGGGCCTCATAGGCCTAAGTGTGTCTCGTTTGAGGCAGCCACACTAACCTAGCCTATTACAAATCTCTTAATAGCCAAACATGAATGAAGTTCTTAGCTTGTGTGTAGAATAAACTTGTGATTATACTGTTATTGTCAAAGTTCTGCATAAAAGTAAGGCAAATAGGACAAAAAGCATTAAAATAATACCTTAACACTATTTATATCAAGTGGTTGAATTAAAAATTTGAAGGTACAACTTTTTTTCAAGTTTAAACAATATTTTTATTTTTTATACAATTATTGTTAAACATTAATTCATCGACATTATTCTACTCCAAAAGAATTTAAAATCAAGTGAATGTTTTGGCAATTATTTTTATTTAACTAGTGATAAAACCTTTCTGTCTTCTGTCATTTTCTTATCGTCGTAGAAATAGTGTTAAAGCTTGTTTTTTCATAAAATAAGTATGTTTTATTGATTTAATTGATTTAATTAATACGTTCTGAATGTAAAAACACTACAGTAAAGTCGCACTTTATTGGTTTAATTGAAGTCAATAATAAACATTGCCAAGTATGTTAATAATGTTTTTGTGTTATTAACGTTCAAAAGACAAACAACATCAAGTTTATCTATAAAACGATAACATGTAAACATTTAAGTTGATCCATTACAGATTCCACGATAGCGGTTTTTACCATAAGAAAGAATTTTTGCTATTTGCTGTTTGTTATTTGTCATTTCCTTTGAATTAATTAGAATAAAATTTTCTCCATTTCTTAAATGTTTTTATGGTGTTAAGAAATAGCTGTCGTCATAATTACATTAAATTGTAGTAAGTTAATTAATTCAATGTTTAAATTAGAGAAACGTGTTTTGCTGCAGAGAAACTTCGCTGCGCTTAATAAATACCAGTATTTATATCATAATCACAACAAAGAGACACATATATATATTAACACTTTGCGTCAATTTTTAACCTTTTTAAAAAAAATACACACTTGGAAAAAATTTATACGTAAGCTGCTATATTTCGGATTCTGGCAATGCTAATGGCATTCTAGTCAAACTGAGGTTTCCAACGGAAAATTTGACATTTCTTGGCTTACACTAGGTCGGTTTCCGTACCAATTTCAAGTAAAGTTCGAGTAATTGTAAAAGAATAGAGAGCATCCTCTCTCTCTCGAGCTTGAAAAATGTGTAAAGAAACGCTTTCAAGCAACTTCAAGTTACTTGAATCGAGTACGGAAATAGACCTACTTACTAGGGGGTCCAATCCCGGAAGCTTTTCTAGATCCCGAGATTATCTAGATTGAAAATTTTAAGAAGTAAATAATTCAAAACGTTTTTAGTACAATTTTTTGTTATTTATTACCTGAAATACAAATTAATTCAAGCATAAAGTAACAAAAACAAAACAAAACACATTAAGTATATTCACAGTGTAGTTAAAAAATCCCGTGATATTGTACCACACTTTACCGAGCGGTTTTTATATTTTTTCTTGTTTTGCATGAAATCTCTAAGAACCAAAAGTGTAGTCATTTTGAATAACCCAATGATATTTTTAATGAACATGGTTTTTAAAGTTCCATAAACAACAGATCGGTTGCCAGTTATTTTCTAATTGCAAAAATGAAAGAAGCTCAAAATGCAAGGTTAACCTTTTTATACCGTATATTAATAAAATATATCAAATTAGATAGTTAATTTATTTACATAGTAGCACAAAGCTATAGTCAGAGGTTCCCAACCACAAATTCTTTTTTAGAGGGTGCTCATAATTGTGATTTTCTATTATGGCAAAAAAATACTACTTTACCACACAATTGTGAATACCCTTATTGTTAGTAAACACAAAAAACTTAAATAATATTAAATAGACAAGCACATTGTATTAATTTAACCCTTTCAGTGGATTTGCCCAATATATTGGACACGAGAGAAAGTAATTTTTAATTTTGTTTTGCCTATTTCATAAGACAAAATCAACCTGACAAAAATCAAATTTATGTTTTTTTCTTATCTTTATATGGCGTTAATGATAATAGTATTAATAGGGTTTAAAAAACAAAGATGTAAAGGTTTGAGAAACATATAAGGGATTACAAAAAAAGACTTTATGCCGAACAGGAGCAAAACAATTTTTTCTTTATACAAGCTTGTAAAACGTAAGTAGCGCAGGTTAAAATGAAAGATATGTTTTTTCATCTTTTAAGGACCTAAATGATAGGAATATTACCTCAAAAAAAATTATTTTGTTCTTAGCTTAGCCTAGCCATTGAAAGGGTTAAAGAACAAAAAATATAAACAAAGGCAGAACAGTTTAAGGCATTACTATATGAATGTTACATTTTTTTTTTTTTGTACACCGTCTTCATGTTTTTTTGTGTTTAAAGCAAATTAAGAATGGAGAAGACTTCAAATTAAAATTTTTTTAATGTTTTACTTATTTTTAAAGTAATACATTAAGCAGATTAACGCATTTTATTTTTTATAAGAGAGTTTTGTTCGAATATTATTACAAATATAACCCGCTGATAAGAAGCACCGTTCTGATTCTTTTTTATTTGGAGAAATAGTTGTTTAATAGTCATAAGAAATTTGTAAGTTTCGATCACGATTGCCTTCACCATAAAAAAAAAATTATTTCCTTAATCAAAATATCTGAAAATTTTGAAATACATAGCAGACTTCCCGATGTTGCAAATTCTTCTAAAACTTTGTAAAGTCTTTGCTCCAGTGAGTCACACTCATCGTTCTAACAAATTTTTTCAGCCACAATAAAAGCTTTTTCTAATTCTATATTCATATCAACTTAAAATGAAATGTTTGCATTTACACGAATATTTGTGATAGAATTTTTTATTTAAAAATCCCGGGATCCAGCAAAGATAATCCCGGGATTTAAAGAGGCTTAAATTGACCGGGATCCCGGGATTGACTTCCCTACTACTTACTAACAAAGTTGATAAGTGATTTTCAAATTGTATTTCAACGAAAAAATGGATTTAGCAAGAGAACATTTTTGTGCGATTATTTTGTACAACTTTCGACTTGAATTATCTCAACAAGAGTGCTCAATTGATGAATTCGATTCGACGACCTTTGGCGATGAATCACCATCACAAACCTATGTATATCGGTGTTACACAGAAATCTAGGGGGGCCGTACTTCCCTCACTTGCAAATTTTGTGAAGGGCGTCCAAAATCTGTTGTTGTGCAACAACACATTGATGATGTGCGCGAACTGATCGCTAGATCGTCATGTGGCAAACCGTGAGACTGAGGCATCCCTTGGCAAATTTTCCATCAGCAGACATCAGGGCCGTAGATAGTATTTACCCATGGAGGGGGGTTTTGATGTACATTTTTTTTATTTAAAATTAAAATATACAAGTTTTTGTTTCATTTTACTTTCAAGTTAAGTTTGTTATGCAGTCATGTGAATAATAAAAGGGATACTTACATTAAAATAGTTTGATACCCAACTCTGCTGTAATTTTCATAAATCAGATCAGAAATTGCACATTAAATTGTTTGCTGGGTTGTCATATCAGTAAAATACCGTTATCGGAGCAAAAATATTTTGCATCGTATAGCAGGTGTTCGTGTTCGTGAAGTGAATCATTTCGTGAAGGGAGCTCATTTTAGCGTGTGCAAAATAATAAGGATGCGAACATTGTGGCCTTCTAATAATTTTAAACGATGAAGGTATTAGGGGTATTCACACTGACTTGGGTAGTTGGGTAGATTAACAAATGCCGTACATTTTGTTTTTGTAAAGTACCATTATACCCAAGTACCAATCTACCAATCTACTCTAGCTGGCCTCCTGACTTGTTTGGGTAGATTGATTTCTTGCCAAATTGAGTACCATGTGTTACCACCTTTTGCAAAAATAGACAATAATTGACATAAGAGCATCACATTTACACCATTTGTTGTCAAGGCTAATATCTCGAATAATTAAAAAAAAGCCACACCCCCTAAAAATGCTATATTTCAGACAATTTAGGTCGTATTCGACTAAAATTTGGTAATTTAGTTCGTATGGTTACTGGCGGTAACTTTATTAAAAATGGGCGTAGTCCAACTATTTTTACGCCTAATTTTTAGGGGATAAGCGTAAAGTGAAGCAAAGTTCGCCAGGTATAAGTTAAATTGAGCTGCAATTTTGGCAGTCGATTTTTTTCGAAATGGTTTAGGGAAAAAAGTTTGCAAGCCCCCCTTTTACCGCCCTCAAATCAATATAAATATAAATGCTATATTTCTGACGGTTTTAGACTAAAATTTGGTAATTTAGTTCATATAGTTACTTTCGGAAACTGCACTTAAAATAGGCGTGGTCGCACTACAGTTACGCCGGTTCAGATATATAAAATTATTTTTTTCCGATTCGTATGAAAATTCTTATATGGCAGTTAGGGGGTCTGTGGCAGGATAACGTCTGCCTGGGATTGCTAGTAAATTATAGAATGCTGCGATGTTCAGGTTAAAAATTACTCGTATATAAAATATCTTTTTTACGCCCAATTAAGGGCTTCAATTTTGCGCACATAAAATGGCAAAAAATAATTTGGTGGCAACCCTCTTCCACCTGTCCAGCTCATCTCTCATCTCCCAAACCGGGAAGATCGAACAAACATGCAGCACTGCCTAAAACTAGTCTACAAAGTACTCAATGGTAATTTAGAGTGCTCGCAATAATCAAAAGTACTCAATCTATCCATACCCAATTACCCAAGTCAGTGTGAATACCCCCTTTTGTATATGAGACGGTTTATAATTATAAATTAAGGAAATAACCACATAAATTGATTGAGCTAGTCATAAGGGGAAGAGGAAAACATTGCAGCAACTAGCTTCGAAAAAAATAAAATACCTTAAAATAATTGTTTTCTTAAGGCTGTTCCGCAAAGGAAAGCCTCTTTGACATCGGGTCCGGTATGGTACACAAATGAATTAAGAAAAATGAGAAACTTGAAATCTAAATACTATAAAAAATATCAAAAAACACATAACATGTGCGATTTTGGATGCTATACCTCGATTAAATACAGTTACCAACAGTTATGCAAACAATCCTATTATATCTACTTAAAAAAAGTAAAATTAAACATCAAATCTGATGCTAAATCCTTCTGGAACTTTGTTAACACAAAACGTAAGATTGATTCCTATCCTTCTTTTATGAAGTATAATTCTGTTGAGTCTGATAATGATAATAGTATTTGCAATCTTTTTGCTGGCTTTTTCAAGGCGACTTATTCATCATCGTCCTATGATTATTTAAGTTATCCTTTTAATATTCAATCTGGGGATATTTATTTCCCAATAATTGACACAAACACAGTCTTATAATTTTTAAAAAATATTAAAACATCATATAAAAGAGGTCCTGATAACATACCTTCATGTATATTAAAATACTGCTGTGAAGAATTAGTAACTCCAATCTCTTTACTATTTACTTCATCATTAAAATCCTGCTATTTTCCTGCAGCCTGGAAGCATTCACTTATCATTCCGCTGCATAAATCCGGAAATAGGTCTTTAATTGATAACTACCGTGGCATTGCAAAATTAAGCGCTTTGCCTAAACTTTTAGAGGCAATTGTTACATCACGACTATCGCATAGCGTTAAATCTTTAATGTCTCCTTTCCAACATGGATTCTTTTCTGGAAAATCTACTGTTACTAACCTTCTCGAGTTTACATCAAAAACTATAGAAAACTTTGGAAAAGGCATGTAGACTGATGTTATTTACACGGATTTTAGCAAAGCTTTTGACGTTGTAAATCACAAACTATTGATCTTAAAATTACATTTTGTTGGATTTCCTATACCGTTGGCAAAGTGGATTGAATCTTAGTTAAGCAATAGAACACAGTCTGTTATTTTTAAGCTCAAGAAATCACATGAGTTTCCTGTTACTTCAGGAGTACCTCAAGGAAGTCATCTTGGGCCCCTTCTGTTTCTACTTTTTATAAACGATTTGCCATCTGTCATAATGCATTCTAGCATCTTAATGTTTGCTGATGACGTCAAACTCTTCCTTTCTTTTAAAAATGATAATGACGCTGTATTTTTGCAAGCCGACATTGATCATCTTCATAACTGGTGCAAAACGAACCGTATGAACCTCAACATGAAGAAATGTAAGCATATGTCTTTCTCGCGCAAACCACCAATTAAATGTGCCTTCAAAATTTGTGGTTATCCATTGGAGTCCTTAGATATTTTCAATGATCTTGGAGTTACAATGGATCCTAAACTACCCTTTAATATTCATGTAAATAAAATAATAAATAGAGCAAATAGTTCTTTAGGATTTATTAAACGTTGGGCAAAAGAATTTAATGATCCATTCATAACGAAAACCTTATTCACTTCCCTAGTGCGGCCTATCTTAGAATACGCTTCAGTTGTTTGGTGCCCACGATACGGTTGTTACATAGACGACATTGAATCAGTGCAGAAACAATTTCTTTTGTTTTGCTTAAGCTATCTTTATTGTAATACTGATTTTCACTTACCATCTTATGAATATCGGTTACAACTCTTAAATCTTCCTTCTTTAAAAAATTGGAGAATTATGAAAAATGCTTGTTGGATTACAAAACTCTTACATGGATATGTCAACAGTCCATATTTATTGAGTAAAGTATATTTTAATATTCTTCTTTGTCCTAGAAGATCTTTTGAGTTACTCCACATGAACTTTTGTAGAACTAATTATTTGCAAAATGAACCTCTTAGAAGCGCTTGCGGTGATTTTAATTTTGTATCTGATGTTATATCCTTAAGTGAATCCATGGACTCAATCAAACCTGCAGTACCGATGTTGATTATGTCAAGTTATTTCAAACATATATCTGATGCATCTGGTGATTTGTAAACACATTAATATAACAATCTAAATGGATAAATGGACCTAAGCGTAAAATGGAAAATTTTGGTGTATAAACATCTAAATTGGTCATGGTGTATAAAAATTTGTCAACGGTACCGTGGTGTCTTGGTGTCTTTTTACCTCTTGAAACACTACGTTAGATCGATTTGTAATATATTAATATGAGTGGCCGATAAGACCTAGTTTGTTTTGGTGCCTGCGTTCGCAACTGGTTTTCTTTATTTTATGAAAATTGGTTTGGTGAAGTTGACCTAGTTTGTCGAGTAACCACCCTGTCAAGCCAGGATCTCACCGGCTTCAGGAAGACAGAACGATATGTATTATATATATACCTATTGGAGTGGTGTTTTATTGGGTATGAGACCTTGTTTGTCACACGACTCCGCCGTATACAAAAATTGTTGCTAACTTGACCTTGTTTGTCTTGAAAACGCAACCCTGCTTTGCTGTCTGATATTATCGATTTTGACTTAACTTTTTTTTTTTGTTATTTTTTATACTATAATAAAATTATATACTTTAAGCAATTTATTAAAACTTTTATGTTTGTTAATAATACATGATTTCAATCAAAATCATACTTTATAATTTTGAATTGTATTAAATATATTATTTTATAATTTTAAATTTGCTATAAAACCTGTTAAGGTTTAGCAATCACGGAAATAAATAAATAAATAAATAAAGGAATTTTCATACCGAAATTTAGCCAAAACGTTCAACTTCTCTAAGAGAATGTTAGAGAACGCTGTAAAATATAAGCCACAGATGGAAACACGCGGAAGAAAAACAAAAGTATCGCCAACTTTTGAAAGAAACATAGTGAGCTTTGTGAAGAAAAACCCCTTTTTAACTTGAAATGGCATCAAAAAGGAATTTTTTTTAGACGTGGATACGTCCACTATAAGAAAAATTCTAATAAACAAAAATTTTAAATCAAAGAGACCCAGAAAAGTACCTTGTCTGTCCTAACAAAATGTCTCTAAAAGGTTACTTTTTGCGAACGAGCATGCCCACTGGCTAGTGGAGAAGTGGCGCAATATATTATAGTCAGATGAGACCAAATCCAATCTTTTTTACCGTGACTGCGGTACTCAACATCCCAGCAGCGGATTTGCCAGTGGCTACCATAGAACTAATACAGAATAAATTACCAGGTAAGGAAGCATTACTTTTTTCAAAAAGTAATGCGTCTGCATATAGCAGAAGTAATTAACTCATACCTCATTACCTGTAATGTAGCATACAAGGAAAAGTAATGCAGTGATTTTTATAACTTAATACAAGTAGTATGTTACTCCATAACTTCTAGGTAATGCTGAAGGGAGGCGATCACTTACCTCCTGTCTCATTCAATGTTAAATGTAAGGCCTTTTATGCATAGTAAGGTAATATAGTCGGAAGTAGTGGTCATTACAAGGTAATTGATGCTTCATATATTCGGAATATATTCCATTCGCTACTGGGATGTGTGTGGAAAAATGGCGCAATATATTATGGTCAGATGAGACCAAATCCAATCTTTTTTACCCTGACTGCGGTACTTAACATGTGTGTGGAGAAATGGTGCAATATATTATGGTCAGATGAGACCAAATCCAATCTTTTTTACCCTGACTGCGGTACTTAACATGTGTGTGGAGAAATGGTGCAATATATTATGGTCAGATGAGACCAAATCCAATCTTTTTTACCCTGACTGCGGTACTTAACATGTGTGTGGAGAAATGGTGCAATATATTATGGTCAGATGAGACCAAATCCAATCTTTTTTACCCTGACTGCGGTACTCAACATGTGTGTAGGCCAGTGAACATAGCTTTCAAACCTCAATATAGAATTAAAACTGTCAAACACGAAGGAGGCTCAATTATGGTGTGGGGATGTTTCTCCTACCAAGGTGTTGGTCCGCTTTATAGAATTAGGGACAAAATGACAGCAGTGAATTATTGCAATATATTCAATGAAGTTATGTAGCCCTTTGCTGAGGATAACATACCGCAAGACAACGTCTTGAGGTGTTTCAGCAAGACAACGACCCAAAGCACACATCAAAGCTTGCAAGGAAATGGTTCTCGGATAACGACATCAACGTTTTAAGCTTTGCTGCTCAATCACCGGACTTAAATCCGATCGAGAACTTGTGGCAAGAAGTGAAAGTAGCTTTGAGGGGTGAAAAAGCAACAAACAAAGATGCACTCTGGTCACTGGTACAGGAAGCATGGAAAGCTACTGCTCGGGAAACGTGTCAAAATGATTGGTTGACTCTATGCCTAGCCGATGTCTCGCTGTCATCTATAGTAACAAAACTAATTTTCTGTTTGTTTGTTTGTTTGTTTATTTATTTGTTTGGCCTTTATACAAATGTAAACGGCTCAACGGATTTCGCTCAAACTATGTATACATATTAAGTGCATCCTAAGTTAAAATGTTACATACTTTATATTTGCCACTTCCCCTCCGAAATTTTTCAACTAACGGTAATTTTGTTATTATAATACTTTTTAGCATCGGAGTTTCTTGTGTATTTAATTTTAAAAAATTTCTGTTATTTTGACATCAAAAACACTCACATATATTCAAAATTGTAGAAATTTTCAGTACAACAACTTTTTCATAAAACATCGTTACCTAAGAATGAGAAAAAAACGACATGAAAATCAAAGATTGTTCTTTCAATGCAAATATCTCCGCTGTCCATTAATATATTTCATTCAAATTTTTTTGTTCAAAAGTTCAATAAAATAGTTTCAACTGTTTACTTCACAAAAATAGTTTCAACTGTAGCGTTAAGTTAGTGTATATATGTTTTATGATTATGTCAAAAAATGTCCAAAATACTGACTTTTTCTTCAAAAAATGGCTCAAAAACTGTTTTTGTTTTAAAAATTAAATGAATTAAAAATTGCACATCTGGCTACCTTTCATATGACATAGCATTTAATTGCAGAAATTCTATCAGCTAAGCGCAAAAATTATTTTACTGTTTTTGTCATCAAAACAACTAGGGTACCCCCTTTGGTTTTTTCGCGAAATTTATTTTTTGCAAAATGTTCTTTTTATATTTTTTACAAAAAATTCAAGTCTCAAAAATAATTTATGTGAAAAAATTACCCCAATATCTCTCTTTCGAATCAAAAGTTTTGGCTAAAAATCTATTTTTTTCAAACCAGCTATATTAAAATTCTCTATCCTAAATATCTTCCTTATATTAGTACGTTTATATTTTTTCCACCTCACCCCCCTTCATCGCTCCCCTAACCTCTTCCCTTCCCTCCTGGATTGTATTTTTAAAATTGCCAAATTTAAAAAAAACATTTAATCGAGAATGTGTAGAGTATATGTAGCAACCATTGTAAATAAATTAATAATATATTTGCAAGATCTTAGGGTTTAAGGTTTTTATGTCGTCTTTATATATTGTGATATTCTTTTTGAAATTTTTACTTACCTTTTATATTAGTGAAAAATATTTTACAGTGTATGCAAAAGCTACTAGTTTCTACAGATATGACTACAGATACATATATTGATTTACAGTAAAAAATATATGATTTCACAACTATTAATCATAAAATTAGCTGAATTAATTGTGCAGTTTAGCTCATTAACAAGCTTTAAAATAAATCATTAATGCAAGACTGTATTTAATATTGTAGATAGAAATATATATATACATAGGTATCACAAGTATCAACATTGAATGCAACTTTCATTAGTATATAGGAAGTTGTATGCAAATTCAAATCTTATTCAAAATGGAACAAGTTTAAAGTCTATTTAACATTAAAGAACATATTATAATAATAATATATTATATATATTTTTTTTTAAATTGCTAAAGCCCGTATGATACTTCTTTTCGATACTTCTTTCGTTTTGTCCAATTTCAAAATCTGAAAACAAGTCGCGCGTGGGCTAGACAGATATATATTGTTGGAAAAGGATGAAAACATGCATCGTGCCACTTTTTTACATCTCCGCAAAGTGACTATTTTATCTCTCTGTTCTTCTTGGCTGCGGAAGCATAGAAGTAAAATATAAGGAAGCGGTGTAGTTGAAGTAAAAGGAAGTATTTTACAAACACAGTGAAGTTGACACAAACACAAAAACATTTAAACAGGGCCGCATTCAACTATGTAGTAAAGAAAGGCGTAGATTATTTTTTATTTTTTAGATGTATGCTTACTATGCAATTTTTATATAGCACCGTTATATAATATGTTGCGTTACCAATTTTTTTACAGAGAAAGCATTGCTAAAATAAAGTAAAAGACATGAACTCAGAATAAAACTGAAACGACAAAAGTTATTTTTAATGATTTTTTAAAAATTCATTTGAAAAACTATTTTTTATAAACTATTTAATTGATATTACAATAACACAAAAACTAAACAACTAAAATACATACCAAATTAAACTCTTTTAAAATAAATAGTTTTGTGTAGTTTTTTCCGAACTGTCGGCTTTTAATTAGTTTTTTTTTATAAAAATACCTAGTTATAGCTTGTAACCTTAGGTCGCTAATCCACTTTAATTTCATGTCAAGTTTTCAAAGATATTGTAAACAAATAAATAACTATAAAAGCTTATCCCAATATGAAAAAAATTAAGGCCCTTGCCACCCTAAATAATGAATGCGCTCATGAAGCAGAACTTGTGTTTTGACAGATGTTCTTCCTCAAAAATGGATTTTTTTTTTCTCGGGAAGGGCTTATGTCAAAAAACGTCGCTCTATCTCGCTTCCTCAGCGACGAAAATTCCTTCTACACACGTATAGTGTGTGTGAGTATAACACCACTTCCTTATCTTTTATTTCTATGTGCGAAAGAAAGAGCTCAAGCTTGTTTTTGACACTTAATATTTGATCGAAACTGATCGAAACTTAACGACGAAAGAAATTGAGAGCAGTGTTTCCAGGTGCCTTTCACCATTTACCCCTAGATTGAATTTCAAATCCCCCTAAAATTCCCCTAATACTTTTTTTCGAAAAACTTACAAAAATTTCATACGGAGCAACTTAAAAGTAGTGCAACTGAAATGCAAGCCTATGTATTTAAAGGGCTTAGCTGTTGGACGTCTTTAGCAAAGGCAGAAAGCTGCTTCATAGTTCTCAATTGTCCAATGTTTCCTTTCTTTTGAAAGGAGGCTCCGTCTCATACTTTTTGTTATATTTTTTTTAAAAAGATCAAAGAACCAAGGCATGCGCCTTATTAAAACAACGTTTGGTCTTTGACCTGAAAGGAAAGGGATAGATTATTAGAGAAAGAATTGATTGGAACCATACGTGAATTATCGATTAGACGATTTCCACAATTTAGCTGTGGATTTTTTGTTTCAATAATTCTTAAATGTAGCAAAGAACAAAGAAAGCGGAAAGAACCATGCCTGAAACCGGATTCGAACCGATGACCTCTGAGTTGATAATCTAGCGCACTCTTCACTAGACCACAAAGGCCGACTTGCTTTGTTTTTAGTTTTTACACGGAATCAATCAATTGCAAGTAAAGCGCGAAGCAAGTTTGAAGTAAAGTGGGAAATGATTGGTAATTAATTTTAAGTGCTGCCAATTCAGATGTTTTTATAAATACCCAAGAAGTCAAGTATCTTCTTTTCTTAAATTTTTACATTGTGTTAAAGAAAAGTAAGAAAACTTTATTTCCAAAGGTCAATTTTTCAAATACCCCTAAAAAAACCCTAAAAATATTAAATCTCCCTAAAAAAAACCCCTAAAGATACATTGCCCCTAAAATCAGTCAACACAGTTAAAAACCTCTAAATCTAGGGGGAAATCCCCTAACCTGGCAACACTGATTGAGAGAAACGTAAAAAACAATGCATTGAAAATGCTGTCCGTCGCACATTTTTTCGTCCAATTCGTACTATATGCGTATACACTCTTGAATTTTAGCTTTAGCTCTATTTCAACTGCTCTAGTTTCATTTTCAATGAATAAAAATTGGAACACAATGAAGTATCAGACGGGCTTAAGAAAATTAAATTTATTTCAATTTCATATTCACAATCTATTCAAAATATTTCTTAACCCTCATCGGTCCACTGTATGCGCACGCATACAATTTTGATCTTTAACCTTGAATAAAATAAAAACGGTTCAGCGGAATGACCTTGTATTTTGCAAAGTAGAATTATTTTGACTGAACAACCAAAAAAACCAGTTTTTGAATTTGTACCCTTACTGTATTTGCCTGTGCAGTTATAGTTACGAATCGGTCCCTGGAATTGCCGCTTATTTTTGTTTGTGGATTTATAGCACGCTCTTATTTTTTCGTTTTATGAAATTCAGTTTTTTTTTTAAAAACACACATAAGTGAAGTTTGTTTGCGCATTTATTTGAATTTTGGTTGTGTTTCGAAGTATTTGATAAAAAATGGATAGAGTTTTACGTGACAGAAGGCAGCGAGATGAACTAGAAATGGATTTTGATTTTGAAAGCGAAGCGGGCGAATCTCCGTGCAATAGTGACGATGATTTTGCATTATCAGACGAGGAAAATGATGAAAGTGGAGTTAGCGTGCATTCGGATGAAGACGACATTGAGCAAAATTTAGCAGAAGAAAATGCAGCAAATCCTGAAAATAAATATTTTTCAAAAAATAAGAAAATTGAATATTGATCGCAACCATTTGAAATAAATCGAAGAAATTCATTTCGACGTGCAGAAAATTTCACTTCAGGTAAAAACCTTCGCTCTTTGTTATGGGTTCATGTTCATTATATGTTTAATTTTTGTTATAATTCAGGTCCAAAAGCATTAGCAGCTACTATAGTTGATGTTTCGTCTGCATTTCACATGTTCCTTGAACCGGTTGAGAATATTATTTTGAACATGACGAATTTATATGGTGTGCGAAAGTACAAAGACGATAGGGAAAACATTGATTTGGACACTCTGCACTCATACTTTGGATTTTTGCTGCTTTCTGGTGTGCACAAGCGCGTCGGAAGCAAATTTCATCTGGGGGGGCAGTACAAATGGTGGTGCAAAAAAAGTTCACCAAAATTTCTTCAAAGAAACATGAATGTGAATGTGAATTTTAGTTTAAAATAAAAAAAAATATATAAAAATATATAAAAAATATTAAAGTTTCATTATTTTTAAAAGTTCTTCCAATTTCAATATTAGAGATCATTCTTTAAAGGATCTTTCATATGGTAATATGAAAATATAAGAAATAATGGTTGCTTTTATAAAGCAAGACTAGGTATATCTTTGCATGGTTTAAATGCAATAAGGTAAAAAAGTTATATCAGTTTAAATTATTCCAAAATGTTTCTTTCTGTCCTTGCAAGAAACAAAATCTTTCACCACCTCCATCGAATTCAATTCTTCGGTTTTATCTTTGTGAATGTGTATAAGTGCCGCATGAGTGAGTCGTTTCTGTCTCATAGTTGCTCGAAGATACGTTTTAAGTCGTCTTAGTGCACTAAAAAACGCTCAGATGAAGCTGCTGATGCAGGCTCAGTCAAAAGCAAAGCAATAAGTTTTTCAACTTAATTTAATAGTTTTTTTACAGTATCCGAATTTTTTGCAAATTGGGATACAATGCCACTACAATTTGAAGGTGTTCGGCCAGGCAATTGCTTCAGCATTTGAAGTTGCGCGTGGAGGTCGCTCCCATCAAAGTCATCTGCATAAAGATCTAGTTTTGTTTTTAGATTTGGTTCAGAAGGCACTTTTCGTTGAAGGCTTCGATTACAATATTACAGTATTAAGCTACATACTTAAGGGTGCTTTTAAACTGAAGTGGTGGGTTTGCAGTTGAAACTCTACATTTTGTTCTATCTTTTTGCAAACACAGAGAAAGAAAATGGTTATCCGCAAGCATGCTTATGAAGAAGAAAGAAAGAAGAGGAAAATATATAATACAAAAATATTATCGTTGTGAAAAAAACTGATATTTTGAATAACTTTTGAAGTTTTCTTTTTAAATTGTTTTTCTAGCTAAAAAAGTGGGGGCAACTGCCCCCCTTTTCCCCCGCTTCCGACGCCAATGGGTGTGTATCGGTCATACGGTGAATGTGTCACTAAACTGTGGAATGACGAAACTGGTCGCCCAATATTTAGAGCAACAGTATATTCCATCCATCAATATAGCATCAAAATTTTGGTGCTATGCGACTCAAAAAGCTGGTATGCATACAACACACAAATTTATGTTGGTCGGAATCGTAATGCCACTCCTGAACGTAATCTCGGACGGCGTGTTATTTTGGATTTGGTGTAAGGACTTTCTGACAGAAATGTAACGTGTGATGACTTTTTCACTTCGTATGAATTTTCAGAAGATTTACATAAGAATCGCATGACTATTTTGGGAACAATAAGGAAAAATCCCAGCAGCGGATTTGCCAGTGGCTACCATAGAACTAATACAGAATAAATTACCAGGTAAGGAAGCATTACTTTTTTCAAAAAGTAATGCGTCTGCATATAGCAGAAGTAATTAACTCATACCTCATTACCTGTAATGTAGCATACAAGGAAAAGTAATGCAGTGATTTTTATAACTTAATACAAGTAGTATGTTACTCCATAATTTCTAGGTAATGCTGAAGGGAGGCGATCACTTACCTCCTGTCTCATTCAATGTTAAATGTAAGGCCTTTTATGCATAGTAAGGTAATATAGTCGGAAGTAGTGGTCATTACAAGGTAATTGATGCTTCATGTATTCGGAATATATTCCATCCGCTACTGGGATAGGACTGAAATTCCTTCAGTTCTACTTGACATGCGTCAAAAGCCAATTTATCATACAAAAGTTGTATATGAACATAAATTGCAAGCAGTTATGTTGTCATATGTTCCTCCCACGTACCGATTTGTGACATTGCTCAGTACATACCGCAATGTTGTCAGCATAAATGAGAATAGTGAAAAGAAGAAACCTTACATCATTGAAGACTACAACAAAACCAAGAGTGGAGTTGATACTATGGATCAAATGGTGGCTAATGTGGCTAACGTGTATGTAGATACACATGCAAACGAAAAGTCAATCGGTGGCCAATGGCAGTATTTTGTAACATGCTTGATGTTAGTGCGTTGAATGCATTCGTGAAGTTCATTGCATTGTTCCCAAATTGGAAAAATTCTAAAACGAACCATAATATTCTTCGTCGCCTTTTTATCGAGGAGCTTGGATTGAATATCGTTGAAAAACAGATCACTAAACGAAAAAAACAACCTCAAAGTAATGATGCTTCCAGTGTTATTCAAAGAATTCGGGAGATTCGCCATTTACCAAGTACATCACAACGAGGCCGATGATACATCTGCACATATAAAAATAACAAAAATCTTTTTGCTACACGCTGCGAAAAGTGTAGAAATTTCATTTGTGCTGAACATAGTTTCAATTTATGCGACAAATGTACAAATAATTGACAAAAGTTAAAAATTCAATTTATTTTCTAATATATGTAATATTCTAATTAATTTCATTCCAAATCTACCTTTATGAAGTTCAAATGTATTAATATGATAGTAAACAATGTAATAAACATAAAAAAAAATCACAAAACATAAATGGTTGTTAATTTTTTTTAGCTTTTTTACAATTAAAAATATATGTGTAAGCGCGCGCATACAATGGGACCTATTAGATGTATTTCTCGAGGGACCGGTGAGGGTTAAACCAAAAAATATATAGAACCCTACTTCTTATTTAAAAAAAAAATGCTCCTTCAAAGCATGTAAATTGTCTGCACAGACATTCTAATTTTGAAAGCAAACAAAATAAATAACGTAAGGAGCTTTAACTAAAAAATTAATCATTTAAATTCATTTTAATCATCATTTTAAATTTGACTCAATATAAATACATAATAAATTTATGCAAACTTCATGAGCAAATAAATAAATTAGACTATCAATTGTAAATAATTTTCAATAACGAAACAAAAATATTGTCGATATTACATAAGCAACACACAATTGACAAAGAAAATTATAAACATAAGTGTTGTTCTATTGAATAATTTGTACTGACCTCGAAATGACGCTGAGTGATAACAACATGCAAATACTACGTTAAAAAGCGCGATATTAAATGAAAAAAAAAATAAAATTTGTAAATTTCCTGACAAAATCTAATGAATTATCGTTAGATGTAGACCCGTTATCACTCGTAAGTACTTCAAATACGAGATTCCAATCAAGTGAAAAAAGATAAAGAGTAAAGCTTTTTAAAAAACAACAGATCGAGCATCACGTGTTTCCTAAAGAACAGAACGATATGTGTCTTAGTTGACGGCATTTCGTCTGGGAAGCATGCCATCAACGCAGAACTACCGCAGGGCTCCGTTCCATCGCCTACCTTGTTTTTGGTTTTATTCAACGTCTTTCTGTCGTTTACACATAACCCAATCCATACGTTTGCGACATTTGTCGTTTATACTCATTCAAAAAATGCCCAAGCTCTATGGAGATTGAGAAGAAAAGTCAACATATGAATGACACACTACTTAATGATCTAGGAAAAATTTCCGAGTAGGGTCTTGCTTATACAGTAGAGTGGAATGCAAGCAATGCCCAGTGCTGACTGTTAGCCCACCAGCGGATGGATTGCCCCTTAGCTCCTTTCGTTATGAATGGTGTGGATTTTGTGGAATCACCCGCACTTGACGTTCTGGGCATATCGATCCAATCTGATCTACGTTGGAATGATCATATTGTCGATGTATCGAAAGAAGCGACCAGGTTTTTTTAAGACGGTGCAAAAAATATTTGACTTCAGCTGATCTTCACATGATCTACACCTTATATATCAGGCCGAAAATGGAGTACAATTTTCGCATCTTTGAGCAGGCTTCAAGATCTTATTTAGAGCTTCTGAACCGAATTCAACGGCGTGCGATATATTTGATTATTATTATTGTTGGGATTCTCACTGCGACCTTAAAAGCTATTGTACCCCTTCACGGAACTAAAGAATCTCCTTTAGGCGAATCTCTGAGATAAAAGCTAGTATACGTCCCTATATCTCTTGATTTCAATGAATTATCTGTTATTATGTGGTAACCCAGATGTTTCTGTCGAATTTGAACAAGTGTTCCAGAATGTGTTTTCCATGCAAAACCTGCCTCTATCTATTTTAGTAAGAGGATTGAGAAGAATGTGTTCTTCCTCAGCATGATTTCAGTGTTTTTAAGGTATTCAGCGCCCACCTTAATCTCGGCTCTGTACATATTTCCTCTGCTGCATTCCGGCTGTTCCTGTTGACTCTTTCTGGTGTTTCTATTAGTCTATGACCTGTTTTTGTAAAAGCAATGGAACCTGGGAAATTAGTATATAGGATAAGTTGCGTCTTATCTTCCTCATTCTCATTAAAATTTCCATCGCTTTTTTTCAGACTGGCAGAGGATATACTGCTACTCCGGCCATAGCCTTATATAGTCTTGATACCCTAGTGGTATGTTCCATTCTTTCTCTGAACTTCCTGGCTTGCTTTGCTGCCCTTAGGTTAGGTTAGGTAAAGGCGGCTGAGTCGACAGACGACTCGTACACTTAGGCCAGTGCAGGCCCATTGTGAAACCACATAGTCACTTTTAAAAACCTTATAGAGATTTTCCTTCTCAAACCAGTTCGAGTGGATAATGAATTTAAGGATGATTTCCAGGCATGAGACTTCGGCAAGTCCATTTAAAAAGGGATGGCCCAAAATTGCCATTCTCCTTTTGAATAAAGCCGGACATTTGCAGAGGATGTGCTAAATATTTTCTACCTCCTTCTTACATCTGCAGCTTCTGCAGAAATCATTTGATGCAAGTCCCAACCGAGGAGCGTGCGCTCCGATCAGGCAGTGACCCGCTTGAGTTAAGCAGGTTTACCCTGCTTAACTCAAGCAGTGAGTTGGTGCGTTTTAAGTCGTAGGTAGGCCATCTTAGCTTAGTTATCCTACATGTAACAAGGTGTTCCCAGCGTTCTTGTGCAAAACTTAAGGATCTGTTCTTGCACTGGAGTTTATAGGAGGAAGTGGTTATACCAATAAAGTCCTCATTTAAGAAGGTGTTAGAGATCGTACCCTTCCTTGCCAATTCGTCAGACAGATTATTTTCCTCGATATCCCTATGTCCGGGTACCCATATGAGGTGGATCCTGAGTAGCCTTGTCATCTCGTTAAGAGATCTGCGGCACTCAGTCAGAGTTTTAGAGTTGTCAATATTTAAGTTCAGTGCCTTCAGTACAGCTTGGCTATCTGAAAAGATGGAAATACTCTTTCCTTCAAAATCTTTTTTTATTCACACAGTTTTTTTCTCTGTAAGTATGAAATAATAATAAAAAAATAATAAAACAAAATAATAAAAAAAAATCAAATTCTATGATTATATCATAATATGTTTGTATCAGATTTGTACTTTTCGTTATTTCGGACTGCAGCTAATAGGGCTTTATTTTGAAAACAAAAATCATAAAATTTATTACACGTTAAGTAATTATAGTTAAATTGAACCATAACTAAATTTTTAACTGACTCAGCCAAAAGTCTATTCCTATCGTTATTCCACTGAGCATTCATCAGGTTAAAAACTCTTTCGGCTCTTCGGCTAAAAAACTGCAAATTTTTAAAAATTCGGAGTTTGTGATGTCAGTACGACATTTGAAATAATCCATTTTTCATCCAATAGCTTTTCCGAGAGTTCCGTATTATTTGCCATGTCTTTTACAAAATTTTTAAATTAATACTTTGGTCAAATAACAAACACTTGTCAATTTGGACACCATTTCCTTTTAGATACTGATTCTTTGATGCTGTTCCAAGATGGTTCAACGTTTAGTCTCATCCATTCAAATATTTTGAATTGCTCAAAAGTGCTCGTCTATTTATTTAAATAAGATATCCCACGCACATAAAATCTTAAAAATTCAAAATTTGTTGTAGCACTTCTAAGGTTTTCGTCGTTATTTCTTATTATTTCTTTAACTTTTAATGGCAGGAATTGATAAGTTTTTCTTTCAATTAATAATTTTTCAACCTCACTCAAAATGAAGCTAATTTTTATTAAAGTATTTTTGTCTCTTTCCATTGCCTCCGTTCTGCTGTAGAAAATCGACATTAAGGAGTGAGCAAACCATAAGTAGCTCTCGTTCAATGAATTTTCAATTTAAACTATGTTTGAAATTCTTAAAAATACGTCTTATTAGGTGGCAGCCCTTAATATTTAATTCATTTTATACTTATTTGATTCATTTCTTTTCGAATCACTAGCATATGAGTACTACTTTGGAAACTACTTATATTCATTCATACTCATTTTTGAGTAAGTGGATCATTGATTCAAAAATGTGATTTGTTGCAGATTCTTTCAAAAATTACAATAGTTAATTCACAGCGTTTGTATCAAATGAAATTTAATTTTTTTTTCAGAATGGCTCTTATTCTATTTTTTTTTCACAACCTGTTTTCTAATCTCTTTCAATTATATATCGTTCATAACAAATCAAAGAATTAACTTAACTCATCAATTAATTAGTAAAAATTTAATAACAAGCAAAAAAATAATTATTTAACATTTAAAATAGATTTAAAAATTTATTTCTGTTCAGGTGTTGAACAAATAAATAAAATAAAGTTAGGGATAGGTCAGTATATAAAAAAATTGTATATCCGTGTAAACAATTAAGATTGATGGCTCTAAAGATAGCAATAGAAAAGATTTCTTTTGATTGCTTGCTTGTTGTGTTAAAAAACCAGAATAGAATTTAATACCCAACAGCTTGCTCTAATTAAGTTTTTTAGCGGTTAATTTGGCATTATTTTTCCATCGAGCAGGTTTTGCCGACCTTGCCATTTGTTTTCAAACATGCGAATATTTATAGATTTTTTTTTTGTTTTTTGTTTTTTGCTATTATGTTTTGTTAAAATTTTTAGAACTAAAGCACAAAGAACTTTGGCAATGACAACAGTGATTATTTACATGTTGATTAAAGTTTACGAATTTCGACCAAATATTGGCAAATGTGAATTAAAGAAATCTATAATCGGATTCCTGCTCACTCGTCTACTCTTTCTCGATATTCTTTGAATCTGAAATCTTTAAATCTTTATGTTTTGAGACACGAAGAAAATATTTTGTAAATTTTTGAAAAAATGACAATGAATGAAACTCATTTACGAAACTCATTTGCGTAAAGACCGTCATAACTCAAAAAAATCCGATTTTGCAGTTAATACTTTTAAAGTTTTCGATTTACTTGCACCCAGGGATGATATTTGTAGGGGATAAGGACTTTTTTACCTCCTTTCGATTTTGAAAAGCCGACGAACTAGACTACATCCTTAATTCTTCAATATCTCCCAATGCCTCATACTCAGAATTAATTGTTTCTGCCAAGCCTAGTTCCTTAAGCTTAGTATGCTGTAGGAACGAAAATTTTAGGGCATTTATTTCTTCATGCGAAATTTTGGTGTAGACTCAACACTAACACTAACACTAGACTTACACTAACATATACATACTTGCCATAACGTGTTTGTTGAACATTATTGTTGAATGTTAAATTTCTGCGCCAATTAAATGTACGGACATATGACATTTTAACTCTCCAATCATGGTTGTAAGCTTGGCTGCATTGAACAAATTTTTTGGTTCAACAGCGTACTAATCAACGAAAAAAAAATTGCTACCTTTTCGCTTTTAAAAACGCAATGCATTTCTTGCGGAAGATTTCTTTTCGGTACTACAGCATACTAAGCTTTATCAGGAAATATTTTTGCAATTAAAGGATTTTATTACTATTATTTTATTACTAGTCATTATTACTAGTCATTATTTTACCTCTTTTCGATTTTGAAAAGTCTCCAACAACTCCTTTTGGCCCAAAAACAGTACTTTCGTATATAATTCACCACCAAAAAACGTACTTTCGTATTTAGTTTACCGAATTTTATATGAGTGGTTAATAAATATAGCACATCAACGCATTTTCTAAATGTGCGTGCCGGGTAAACTTAACGAAATGCTGGGTACTGGGTTGGGAACATGCATGTCGTTGTTGCGCGTGCAATACCGCGTATCCACCACTTGAACTTACACACATACGGTCATAGTAAAATTTAACAGGAGTGCAGAAAAACTGATTTTCTTTTAAACTACTGAATGGATTTTTAACTCAACTAAACAATTATTTAAATTAGATATTTGCATTGTTTTCAAATAAGCATTTAATGAAAAATCAAAATAAATAGATCAAACATAATAGCTCAAAATGAAAATGAAATGAATTTTGGCCTTTTTGCAATATACGCGGTACTGCAAATGGCGGATACGTGGTATTGCACGCGCAACGACGATATACACACGCAGCGCGCTGCTCTTATTTTGCTTTTTCCTTTGCCGCAACAAGCATACGCAAAATGAGCTAATGGGTTAGTACTAAAATAATGACTAGTAATAAAATAATAGTAATAAAATTCTTTAATTGCAAAAATATTTGCTGATAAAGCTTAGTATGCTGTAGTACCGAAAAGAAATCTTCCGCAAGAAATGCATTGCGTTTTTGACAGCGAAAAGGTAGCGAATTTTTTTTTCGTTGATTAGTACGCTGTTGAACCAAAAAATTTGTTCAATGCAGCCAAGCTTACAACCATGATTGGAGAGTTAAAATGTCATATGTCCGTACATTTAATTGGCGCAGAAATTTAACATTCAACAATAATGTTCAACAAACACGTTATGGTAAGTATGTATATGTTAGTGTAAGTCTAGTGTTAGTGTTAGTGTTGAGTCTACACCAAAATTTCGCATGAAGAAATAAATGCCCTAAAATTTTCGTTCCTACAGCATACTAAGCTTAAGGAACTAGGCTTAGCAGAAACAATTAATTCTGAGTATAAGGCATTGGGAGATATTGAAGAATTAAGGATGTAGTCTAGTTCGTCGGCTAAAAAATATGCTATTTTTGGGTATTTCTCGTGATTTTACTATGAAAAATATGTTTATAAAAGTTGTTAGGGAGGATAAATGAAGTCTTAAATCAGAAAAATGAAAAAAATATATAATTTTTTTTCAGTTTTTTTACACAAAATTCGTACTTAAACGTAATGCCATAATTTGGAGGCAGGTCGGCTCCAACACGATATCTCGGTAACGGCTTATCTAAAACAAAAAACTGAAGTGTTTTAAAGTCGGTATGACCATGCTACAAAATAGGCTATTGATATTAGCTTTTGATAATTTTTGTAAATTTAATAATAATAATAATAATAATAATAATAATAATAATAATAATAATAATAATAATAATAATAATAATAATAATAATAATAATAATAATAATAATAATAATAATAATAATAATAATAATAATAATAATAATAATGATAATAATAATAATAATAATAATAATAATAATAATAATAATAATAATAATAATAATAATAATAATAATAATAATAATAATAATTATAATAATAATAATAATAATAATAATAATAATAATAATAATAATAATAATAATAATAATAATAATAATAATAATAATAATAATAATAATAATAATAATAATAATAATAATAATAATAATAATAATAATAATAATAATAATAATAATAATAATAATAATAATAATAATAATAATAATAATAATAATAATAATAATAATAATAATAATAATAATAATAATAATAATAATAATAATAATAATAATAATAATAATAATAATAATAATAATAATAATAATAATAATAATAATAATAATAATAATAATAATAATAATAATAATAATAATAATAATAATAATAATAATAATAATAATAATAATAATAATAATAATAATAATAATAATAATAATAATAATAATTATAATAATAATAATAATAATAATAATAATAATAATAATAATAATAATAATAATAATAATAATAATAATAATAATAATGATAATAATAATAATAATAATAATAATAATAATAATAATAATAATAATAATAATAATGATAATAATAATAATGATAATAATCATAATAATAATTATAATAATAATAATAATAATAATAATAATTATAATAAAAATAATTATTATTATATAATAAATAAAAATTATATCATATACTTGTCTTTAATATTATATACTAATTTGTTTAAACAATACATTAAGAAGGAAGGCTTTACTGGAGCAGAGTACGCTAAAGAAGTACAGAAAGCTTTTAAAATTACAAAGGGTGGTATTTTAAAAATGAATACATTAAAAATAACAAAAAAGTATAAACAAATTTTTTTATAACATATCTTAATGAACTATTAAAAAAATAATTAATTTAAATTTCCTTCTTGTTTTTTCTTAAAATAATCCTGAAATATTTAGTATATATAATCTATTTTACTGACATAGTTTTTCTATTATCTTCAATATAAGAGTTCTTAAATTTCAGAGGAATGTAAGAATTCTTCGATTGTCGAGTAATACAAGAATTCTTCAACTACAAATTAGCATAAGAACTCTCCAATTACCGAGTAATATAAGAAATCTTAAATTTCCGAGGAATGTAAGAATTCTTTTACTATTGCGTGACATTAAAACTCTTCCATTACCGAGTAGTAAAAGAATTCTTCTATTACTACGTTATGCAACGAGGGATATATTACTTTGCGCGTCTTAAAATTCATCGATGCATGTATTGTTTAGCCATGCAAGTTACAGATTACCACTTCGTTTACCTTGTCGCTCACGTTCCTTCTGGATGATATCATTCCAAATAAATATTTGCATCAATACATTGATTTTTATGTATTTTATTAAGAAAACAATGAAAGAAGCTCTTATTGGATCACCTTTTATATGCAATATCAAATGTCAGATGATTGAAACATGCATGCCTCCAATGTGTTTTGGCCTATGCTCTTCTCATGCGGAGAGTATTCAAAATAATAACATGACATTTTTACACAATAAAACAGTGCTGAACAGCATTTAGAGTGATAAAATGGCCGCATTCAGCGCAGACAACTATTGTGAACTGTAATGGTAGCGCTACCTTAGTTCACGATGTTTTTCTCTGAATGTGTTGCTACTCTACACGTCAGAAGTTAGATTCAATTTAATGTTTATGTAAATTTAATTCAATAGCAAAGGTTTCTCACTTAAATTTGCTGCGTTCTTTCTGCGTTTATTAATTTAACAGCATCAGTAACAGCATCTGACAGTTAAGCAAACAGTTGTGTTCATGTAGCATAGAATTTGTTCGCTCGATTAAAAAGCGTTCGCTACTTTATCAGTTCTAGTTAGCGCTACCAAATTTGTACCATTCAGCGAATTTTTACACAACAGTTGCCAACTGTTGTCTGCTCTGAATGCGGCCAATATAAAGATCGATTCGGCATCGTCAACCGAAAAATCGCGGTTTTTGAGTTAAAACGGTCTTTAAGCCAATGAGCTATATAAAATAAATTATTTGTTTTGATTTTTTTTACGTATACCTGGTTGAGCATAAAAAAAGAGTGTTTTCCATTCAATTACACTCAAATAACTTTTTCTCTCTATATCTTTATCTTCATCTTTCTCTAACCATACAATCTTCACTCTCTCTCTCTCTCTCTCTCTCTCTCTGGAATTTAGGTCCCTAGTCCTTTTTCAGTATTTATTTTTGAGTTGTAATGCAACAAGAAGTAAACTTGGCTTAAAGACAACAACTCTTGGCCATAAATTTTTACAGCAACTCTTGAAAACGATGATAATGACACTACTCTGGCGCTATTGACCCACCGTTATGTTGATTTGGTCGTCTGCTGCGTTGAAACAAAAACCAGTTTTTTCAATAAATAACTCATAAGAGAAAACCGGCATTATTTTTGTTTTTTTTTTTTAGATCATAAAAAAGCTTTTAAGTTGCATTAATAACAAGATTTTTATATCAGCTTAAGTTACTGCAATTAGAATAATTTTTTGAGTTCAAAATGGGGTGATGCATGCACAAGGGTTAACAATTAAATACACTTTGTTTTTAATATAACATTATAGAAACACTCTAGAGTCATAAAGTTTTATAGTCAAAAAGCTATAAAAAATAATTTGTTTGCTTAACTGTTGTAAGAAGTTCTCAGATCCGTTTAATTTTAAATGTTCTTATAACAATTAAAAAATTGTCAAAGCAACTTCAAATTAGTTCAAATGTTTTGTCAAAATAAACAAGTCTTGTCTTAAAGTCGTTCTGGCTATGATCCCTATAAATCCTTCAACATCTCAATTTTTGTTTTAATAAAAACAATTTTAGAGCCGTATCACCAAAAAGCGGGACATTTTTTTAGGCAGCTTAAATTAACCAAGCATACAAAATTTCATGATCATAGGAGCACCCCTTCTATTTTTCTTCCAATTCAGATTGCCATCAGAAAATTGATTGATATCAGAAGATCAATTGAAATTCAGAAAAGATCAATTGAAATTCAGAAAAGATCAATTGAAATTCAAAAAAGATCAATTGAAATTCAAAATAGATCTATTTATTTTTTGCATTTCAATTGATCTTGATCTATTCTGAAATTCAATTAATCTTTTCTGAATTTCTATTTATCTATTCTGAATTTTATATGGAATTTTTTAATTTCCATTAATCCCTTCTGAATTACAATTGAAAATGTTACAGTTACACTTCTAGTCAAAAAAATACATAACATAAGAATTAATTATTTTTTTTATCGATAAATAATCTACAGAAAGGATTTTATTGACTGTTTTTATGTGTATTTAGGTGTATTTTATCAAAACACTGAATTTCACGCTTTTACACGAGTTTTTTTTTTAATTTTGCATAAACAGCTTGTATAAATAGCGCTTGTATATTAAAAACAAGTATTAATCCAAAACTTTGAATAGTAGTTAAAACAATTTCATAATTTTTCATAAATCAAAATGAAAAGAAGTTTTGTCAATCACTCTTGGAAAGATAGCATGATTCATAAAATCAGCGTTGTCAGGCATCAATAATAATAAATATATTAAAACTGTATACGAAACACTTAAACAATTTTTTTCCTCTCAATTGCACAAGTTCAATGTGCCAAGTACCATAAAAAAACAATACAACAGAAACAATACAGTCATTTAAAACTACATGTTTTTTTAGCTTTCATTGTTGTTCTGTTGATATTCTCATGTTACCATAAATTTAAGTCTGTCATCGTTAGCAAAAACAGCTTAAACGTGATCTTTCAATTACGAGCAAATGGTTCCATGAAGTTCTTTTGTTTTCATCTGTAACGCATAAGAACAAAACGCTGGTTTTAAAAATATATAATTATGCAACTTAGTTAAACAACACGAATAGCATTTTCTCTGGTTATTGGAAAAAATATTAATTAATTATATATTTCTAATTAATTGTGAAAGCAGCTTGATAAAAAATTTAAATACTTAACTATGAATTTGAAAAACAGATAAATTTTATACATTTTTAAAAATGACATACAGTAGTTTCTACTTTATTGAATATCGAATGAAATTGTCATATGAATGAACATGTCAAATTATGATTTATATTCTTTATTACAAGAACAACAAGAATTTCAATGTAGTAATATTCGTCGATCATTTAAATAGAAAAATAAAAATTATATATTATTAACAAATTATGGTTGAGAACTATACTGAATAAATCAACTATTTACTAAATATGGAAGCGAGTTTTAGTATTCTGACAATATTTTTCATTTGAAATGTGTATGGTTTAGGATTTTATCACAATAATAATAATTGTTTTTTTGTTGAAATAATGGCAAGAATGTCTGTTTTATATTTACTGCGAAATTCTATAGAGAATATAAGTTTGATGCTGTAAAATTTTTTACGAAACGTAAAAACCAATACCCCAAATATATACCCCAAAATAATTTATTTTCTCAAAAGAAAAATTTTTGTAATAAAAATATAATTTTTTATATAAAATAATAAAAAAATTTGTAATACTACTTATGTTTTCATCTATTCGAAATCTTACGTTTTTAGAAAAGAACTTCAAAGTGTTTCCATCCTGCATGTCAATCACAGCAAGATTTAATTTTTCAATTACGACAAATTTTTGCTTACAAATATTAATTTGTAAATTGAAAATAAATTTAAGTATTAGCAAATCCAAATATGTTTTTCTCACTGAAGCTACATGGCTTTTAATTTTTACTAGAGTTCGCCAGTGGTTGAAATTCTATCTCTTTGCATATATTCTCTGTTTATTCGACACAAAAATTATGTCAAAAACATACGTTTTTCATAAAACTTTGGCATCACTTTACTTTTCTAATGAATATTAGTAGTAGGATGAATTAAGTAGGGTATCCGTAAGAGATAGCGAAAAATGTCTGATATGTTTTTTGTACATTTGGCAATGACTACCATTTTCTCTTACACCATGTTCTTCCATCTCTTAGAGAGTACGAGTAGAGTACGAGTATTTCGATTTTCAAATTTTCATGTATTGCTGGCCTTAACCCATTAACCGCGGTTGGGAATTTTTTTCTAACCATGAAAATGCTTCTGCAGAATTGATTATATCTCAGGATTGGTAACAGCTATTGTCAAATCGCGGCGCCCAAGAAATTGTAATCTCCCCATCAAATAAATTTTCTGTGCCTTCTTTGAGCCTGCAAGGACAGTATATGTTGTCAAAGCACTGTAATAATGGCAAAAAATAATTACAGTTTGAGCGATACTGTGAGCAGAGCAGCATGCTTGCCTTTTATGTATTGACACAGGGGTTATACGAGACAGTACTGTGAAGACAATCAAGTTGTCAAACTGTGTGTCTGTGAATAAGCATCCAGACAGTTGGCAAGGCAGTAGGCAAAACAGTAAAAAATGTCTATTGTATCAAAAAGATTTTTGTTAAAACTACGAGCACGCCAAAGTATTGCAAATTTCCAATTAATTTTATTGAATTTTCTCATCTTCTATCATTAAATATGAAAAATATCATTCCACTGTCCTAGCTACTGTCCCTCCAACTGTCTTCAAAAAAAGTTAAGACAGTAGAGTAGACAGTAGCAGACAGTAGGAAAAGTGAGTGAGTGTGGGTAAAAATTTTTGAATGTGTTGCAACTGTCTTTAAACTACTGTCTCGTGTAACCCCCGTGTAAGATATTTCAAATTCCAAGGTAATCGATCTTAGCTCTGCTTTGATAAACTTAATAGAAGTCGCTGAGAAGGTAACCATACGTTTATCAGACGTGTCATTGTTTTCGTTGCTTAATGTTATATGAAGAGCAGTTCAACCATTTTTTCTTTGTACTAACATGGCCTTATTACATATTCCTTTGTTATTCGAACCAGGCCTGTAGCCAGGGGAGCAATGCCCCCTACTACAACCATTTGCCCCCCTGGGCAAATCAGACAGTGAAAGCTTTAAATGAATAATTAATATGCATTTTATTGATATATTTGAAAAAAAAATGTCTATACATATGTTAGCCCATTTCGCTACTATTTCTTATATTTCTAGCCACTTTAAATAAATCTTGTATTTTTACCTTCATTTTATTACAATGTCCTGAATTAATTTTTATATTATTTGTTATGTATTAATCTCATGTATAAAAAGATCTCCATATCCATGTAAATATTATAAAATTAACTGTTTTTTAATAAATATGTGCAATGTATTCATTTCACACGTGAAAAAATTGTTTTTTTTTTATTAGGTTAGGTTAGGTTAGGTTAGACCGGATGCCTTCGTGAGGCTCACATAGACCAATTCAGGTCCTTAGTGGTACCGGTAGCGAGCAAAGAACCTTTGTGTTTGTTTTAAAAGTCTTTAAAGATTTGCGTTGAGTTCGCAAACCTTAGGAGGGATTCTAGAGACACCCTGGCTACATCTTTAAGTGACGGGAACGTCGATGAGCCTAGGTATTTTAGTCTCGATCTAAGTAGGGCGGGGCATGTGCATAGTAGGTGCTCCAGGGTCTCCACTGTGCCCAGTTCTTTGCACTTCCTGCAGTTGTCATCCGTGGTGATGCCCAGCTTCCTCGCGTGGGTTTCCGTCATGCAGTGACCAGTGAGCATGCCCACTAGTGTCCTGCAATCCTTGTGTGGGCGTGCCAAGATGAACAGAGTTCGTTTTTCGCATTGTGCATTGCACATGATTTTCGAGATTTTGCACGTTGTCGTATCTCTCCATCTACGATTCACTGCTAGTGTGGATCTTCTTTCGAGGTTCCTGTACAACTCTTGTAGCGGAGTAAGTACATGTTCTGCGAGTTCTGATTCCAGCCCGGCGCCTTCCTTTGCTAAACCATCTGCCATCTCGTTTCCCTCAATGCCCTGGTGGCTAGGGACCCAGTAGATGCGCACTCTTTTCGAAGCGCATAGTGCATCTAGTGCATCTCTGCCAGCCAAGACACTTTTGGACTTGATGCTAGCGGAGCGCATGGATTTGATCGCCGCTTGACTGTCAACGAAAATGTTGATGTTAGAGTGTTGTGTGTCCATGCTGAGGGCTATCTCAGCAGCCTTCCTTATGGCAAATATTTCCGCCTGGAAGATACTGCAGTGGTTCGGCAGTTTATATGGCTGCCTTATATTAGGCTCTGCGCAATACACCGCCGCACCTACCCCCGTAGGCATTTTGGAGCCGTCGGTAAATATGTTGACCGCCCGCTGTGCTTGTTCTATACCTTTGCACCAGTCGTTTGGTCCCAGAAGAGTTCGTACTTTGGAATTGACTATCGTTCGAGGTACCATGTAGTCCGTGCTACTAAGTAGATCCTTTCCGATTGTACAATGTCCAAAATTTTGAGTGTGCATGTTGCCTGCTGCCGTGAGGCGTTGTGCCGTTTTTCCGGCTATTAGTTTTGCGTGTATGTCCAGGGGGTCCATACTTAGAATCGTTTCAAGCGCTTTAGTTGGAGTTGACTTCAGTGCTCCCGTGATGCATAGCGCTGCCTGCCGCTGAGTTTTCTCCAAGTGCCTGAGGAATGTTGATTTGTTCACAGCCGGCCACCACACAATAATCCCGTAGAGTAGAATAGGACGCACTACCGTTACATAGATCCAGTGCATGAGAAAGGGTGAGAGACCCCAAGTACTGCCTAGCATCTTTTTGGATGTGTATAGTGCAATGGTGGATTTCTTCACCCTTTCTTCCACTTTGGTTTTCCATGACAGCTTGCTGTCCAGGACGACTCCTAGATATTTTGTGTGAGTTTTCGGTATGAGACGTATATCGTTCAATTTCGGTGGTATCCACTGTGGTATCTTGTACCTTTTCGTGAACAGAACCAGATCCGTTTTCTCTGCGTTAATACTAAGACCCACTGAATTTGCCCATCTAAGTACATCTTTGAGTGTGCTCTCCATTATGGAGCTTACTGTTGATAGACATTTCCCTACTATAATAATGCTTATGTCGTCTGCATAGGCAGTTATCCTCGGGGCTCTACCTGCGAACTTTTCGAGTAGTTCATTAACTACAAGATTCCATAGTAGTGGCGAGAGGACCCCTCCCTGGGGTGTCCCACTGCGAGCTTCCCTTTCCATGGATTTAGTGCCCCACTCAGCCCGCACCTTTCTGCAGCCAAGCAACTTGTCTAACCAAAGGTTTATTGCCGGTGGTGCCTCTATTGCACGTAATCCACTAAGGATTGCGGTGGTTGATACATTGTTGAATGCACCTGAGATATCTAGAAACGCCCCGAGTGCGTATTCCTTGTGGTGGAGGGCTTTTTCTATGGTTACTACTAGGGAATGTAGTGCCGTTTCCACCGATTTCCCTTTCGTGTAAGCGTGCTGGTTGGTTGATACCTGGATTGAATTGTTTCTTAGGTGCAAGTCAATCAGTTTCTCGAGCGTTTTGAGTACGAAGGAGGTCAGACTTATTGGCCTGTAGTCTTTCGGACATGGATGGCTGCTCTTACCTGCCTTCGGTATTTTTTTTATTAGGTTGATTTTATATGATTTAAATACAAATTCTGAATGTTTGATAGTTTAAATCATACTTGATTTTATAAACAAATTCTAGGTGTTTGATAGTTTAAAATCGTTTATTGAGCTTAAGGTCAAAGTTAGAACAATTAATTGTCTAACGAATCAATTAATTGTCTAACGACTAACGAATCTTTCCAAAGAAACAACAACAACAACAACAACAACAAAGTTTTTTCGATATGAGAAGGAAAAAATCACTAGCTAATTTTATTGCAATTTCGGCCGTGCTTCATCAGAAATCTTTGTGATACCCGTGCAAGCGCGCACTAGCGCACTGCACCACAGAGGCGATAAGATTTGAAGTGTCAATTTCTCAGTTTTTCTTCCATTTCACATGCTCACATTTGTTGTTGTATTTTTGCTTTACTTTAGTGTTTATGCTTATGTTATTATATTATATTATATATCATTTTTTATTTAAATGAAAAACAAAAAAATTTCCCACCCCCCCTAAGACTCATGCCTGCCCCCTCCGTCTTCTTGGTCTGGCTACAGGCCTGATTCAAACACATTTTATTTTAATGTTTTTATTTAAAAATGGGAATAAAAACTTACAGTGACACATTCCACGAGAGAGAGAGAGAGTAAAATATTTAGAAAGCTTACGTCTCGCAAACGTAGGTTATCAAAGCAGGATTAAGAAGTAAGCTCCAGTAAAGAGATTGGCGCGTAAGTAATTTTGACTCACGATCACGCAAGCTCACGATGTGTTATTTTTTAATCACGCAAGCTCACGGTTAAAATACTTTCTTTGACTCGCGATCACGCACGCTCACTCTGTGTTTTCTTCTAATCACGAATGCTCACTATTAAAATTCTTTTTTTGACTCACGATCACGCATGATCACGATAACATTTTTTGACTCACCAGTGCTCACAAATAGAATTGTTAACGATAAGGCACGCTTACTAACGAAAATTCTTAAAGTGGTTTTCATGTTTTATGAGAAGAAGAATACACATGAGTTTTTATTAGATGTTTATTAAGTGCTTTAATAAAGTTTAAAATAAGGCAGGAAAGTTCAATTCATATCTTATAAAGATACGTCTTATATATTAAAATTATATGAATTCATAAATTAGCTTGCAGCAAAATATTTAATTTTTATATTGATACCAAGACAATCATTTATTTGAGTTGAAATAAAAACTTTTTAAATGTTTAAATACATTTGAATTCTATTGAATTTAATAAATAAAAAGTCTTATTTGAAAAGCAAACTAAGTATTTCAATCAACATTTATATGATAGTTTTTATTTAAAAAAAATAGTTTATCCAAATTTTCACCCAGCAGTCTGGATCTTCTTTCCTCTAAAATACAACCAGATACCGAAAAAACTCTTTCGGCCAGTGTTGCATTTTCTATGCAAGTCGGAGTCGAAACAAGTCGAAAAACGGCTTTTGCGTGATATTGAAAAAAGTCGATAGTCGACTTTTACTTTCGACTTTTTCATTTTATGCGAAACCAAAAATTGAATTTACTCTGAGAACTGCTCTTCTCTTAACTAATAAATGAAATCGCTGTTCAAAAACAAATAAAGCTGCTTTGGTAACTCCATGATTCGATAAATGTAAAACTTTAGTTATGCATTTCTGAGCGCGTTCTTTAGAAATCGGAATTAATTTACGAGAAATTTATTTTTTGGCCCCAAGCGGTGGTTGGCAATATTTTGATAAAGCTGCAAACAATAGCATAGTAATTTACAAACAGTGCAGGATAAAATTGAAAATTTAGTAATACAAATTTTTTTTGGCGCTTACGTTAAGGCGGCACATCTAGTTAGAATTTTAGGAAAAAACAAATATTTTTTCTTAAAGAAGAATATTTCAAAAGTATTCACTAAAAATTTCAGACTAATCGGATTATTATTTATGGAGATAAATAACTTTTAGTAGAGGTTTTTTAATCAGCATGCACATCGTAGTCAAAACTTTGAACGCGTTTTTCTCAAAACCATGTTTTCGAAGTCGGTGATCACTGTAACTTTAGAACGGCTCTACCGATCAGTTTGAAATTGTTCGCACTTATTCTATACATTATTGTCCTCCTGATGAACGAAGGATTTATTTTTGGACGATTTAATTTTTTTTTTTTTTGAAAATAAGAGTGAAATTTTTTTTCAATAAGCAACTTTGAATTTCATCATCCGCAATTTTTCGAAAAAACAAACTTTTTCAAATCCCGAGATCACGAGAGAGAGAGAGCAAAAAATTTAGAAAGCTTACGTCTCGCAAACGTAGGTTATCAAAGAAGGGTTAAAGAGTAAGCTCAAGTATAGAGATGGGAGCGTGAGTAATTTTGACTCACGATCACGTACGTTTACGATGTGTTTGTTCTTTTTTTAATTACTCAAGCTCGCGGTTAAAATAATTTCTTTGACTCACGATCGCGCACGCTTACGCTGTGTTTTCTTCTAATCACGAATGCTCACTATTAAAATTATTTTTTGGCTCACGATCACGATAATATTTTTTGTGCATCAGGAGCAATATTTCATTAACTAATGATCCCTATTTTTATTATTTATAAATTATAATTTATAAATTAATTATTGATAATTAATCCAATATTTTGTCATAAAAAAATATTTTCTTCAAATTTATATCTTTCATGTAAAAAAAATTTGTTATTAATTATTTTAATGTGTGGCTACAAAAAAATCCTGAGCCAGAAATTTTCTTTTACATCCCAACTATTTGTAACCTCTGAATTCGGCGGATAGGGCTCGATATTTTTTATACAAGAACTAAAATTGGAATATTTTTTTGTTTGTTTTTGTATTTTATTTATGTACTGATGTGCCATGTTTTTGTTTATTTTTAGCAATAAAACACATTTTTCACATTGTATCATTTGCTTCTGAACTGTCCTACAAACATGGTGCAAAAGTATTTTAAAAAAAGTCGAAAAAGTTGAAAAGTCGACTTTTAAAAGTTCAAAAATTCGATGAGTGGACTTTTACATTTTCAAAGCTTGAAAAAGTCTAAGTTGACTTTTGCTGGCAGTTGCACATCTCTAGTATGCAATTGGTAGAAAAAACGTAACAAACTAAATTTTGCACAGATTTGGGAAATTAACATAAAAAGTCGTGACACTAATAGATTTAAGTCACTCACGCACAAGGTGAATTCAATCACGAATATTTTGTGATTTTTTGTTCGGTTCGCTCACGACCACGTAAATTCGTGACATGCACCCATCTCCACTCCAGCAGCGCGTTGGAACCGACACGCACACTTTTTTCAATTTCTCACCTAGTGTTATTTCCAGAGACCGAAAATAACAGTTATTTCCGAAATTTCTATTCAAAAAGTCAAATGGAAAGTGTAAGTCTATCCGATATTTGAATATAGCAATTTGATGCTTGTTAGCTAAGGAATAATAATCTTTATTGATTTAAATTTTTCAAATTTTTTTTTAAAAAAGTTAATAAATAATCGTTATTTTTTGACCAATTTTATTTCGATCAAAAATAAAAGTTAAAATTTGACTTATTTTTTTGATCAAATATAAAAGTTAAAATTTGACTTTTATTTTTCGATCAAAAATATAAGTTAAAATTTGACTTTTATTTTTTTGATCAAAAATAAAAGTTAAAATTTGACTTTCATTTTTTGACCAAATATAAAACTTAAAATTTGACTTTTATTTTTCGATCAAAAGTAAAAGTCATATTTTAATTCGTATATCATCTGCTTGTAGCCACTGTCTCAGTCGTTTGCGAAATGAATGAAAGCACAATGTCAATGATAAGCAAATAAGCGATGTCATTTAAATAACGATGTGCAACGATATGAAGATCGCTAATAATGTTTTTTTTTTCTCTTTGCAAAAATGTTACGAATAGGTGCAAAAGAATAATAATTATTAAATTATATGATAAATTTAATTATATACACAATTATTTTTAACTAATAATGAATTATAAGTCATTAATAATTAATTAATTAATAATTAAATTAAATTTTTATTGGTAAGATCAAACATTTTTCTTATTTCAATAGAACAGTCACTAAGCAGCATATTGATTTTTTTTATCGAAAAAATAAAAGTAAAATTTTAACTCTTATTATTGATCGAAAAAATAAAATTAAAATTTTAACTTTCATTTTTGATCTAAAAAATAAAAGTCAAATTTTAACGTTTATCTTTGATTGAAAAAATAAAATTAAAATTTTAACTTATTTTTTGGACCAAAAAAATAAAAGTAAAATTTTAACTTATTTTTTTGATCAAAAAAATACAAGTCAAATTTTAACTTTTATCTTTGATCAAAAAAATAAAAGTCAAATTTTAACATTTATATTGGATCGAAATAAAATCGGTCAAAAAATAACGATTATTTGTTGACTTTTTGGGAAAAAATCATAACCGTTTCGGTCTCTGGTTATTTTTAAAATGATTGTATTATTTTTATAAGTTTAATAATGTATTATCAACTGACAATATTTTTATAAAACATTTTAAACTTTCGTCCCAAATTTAAAATGAACTGGACAAATTTCGAATAGCTTAAATAACTCGAATATTTTACTAATATTTAGCAATACTTTTATGAGTGAAAAAGTTCAACACAAGTTTAAATATTTGCAAACTTTGATTAAACAAATCATTATATGCGCCAACCTCAACAAATTTGAGCCAATTATTTATTATTAAGTATATAACAAATTTTCACTTAATTCTTATCATCATTAGCTAATTTTTATTTTTTTTTTTTTTTGCAATAAATTTGAAATACAAAAAGCCGCCCATTTCACATATTTATTTGCACTTGTTTTTTTGAAGATAACGACAACATGACTAATGGTAAGTATAAAATAAAAAATTTAACAAAACATTTAAAAAAATTTCTCTCAAATTTAGTTGTTCTGCTTAGTTCGGACCTTATATGGTTTAAATTTTTTTTTTTTGAATTATTTAATTTCAAACATACATATGATAGATTACAACTAACCTTTGAAAATAGTTTGTTTACTTTATCCACTTCTTTGTCAGCAGCTGGGCGCGAAGACGCTTTTCAAGTACTTTGCGCAAAAATGTATTTATCGATAAGCAGCGACAAAGCACGCAATTCATGAATGATAAAACAAACAGTGCAAAAGATAATAAAAACACAATAATGATGACAACAACAGCTAAAACACCGCCACGCACAAGTTTTCTAACAACTTATTTTGGGTGTGTTTTATTTTTAAGAAATATATTTTTCACTTAAATATACATGCAATAATTCGCAACAGATGTCTACACTCTATTTATAGAAGCAAATTTCTTTTCTTTTTGTGACTTTCGAGGTATCTCTTTTTTAATTCATATTATTTCTATTGTGCCTTGTTTGACCTTTTATTGGCTGTCCTTCTTTTTTTCAATTTCTGCATTTATAGAGTATATGAGTATTGTGTATATATATTTTTTTCTCGGAGCACTCAATTCTACAATTACTTCAGTATATTGACAATTTTTTTTTTATTTTTGATCATGCGATATTTTTGAAGTCGAATTGACGCGACGTTGTTATTTTTAATTTTGTGTTAAAGCACGAAATTTTTATTATTTTATTAATTTTTTTTTTTATTTATTTTATAATGTAACACAATTTCTGCTTCCTGTTTTTCAAAAATTTTACTATGACTTTTATTCAACACTTGTCGAAAATCTCACGCAATTTTATAAATTTAGAAAAAATAATTTTTATAAATTTTCGTGCCGTTTTGTATGACTTCGCGCGCCGTCTGCCATTTCAAGACTGATTCAACGTGCTCGAGTTTCTCCTTTAGATACAGTAGCGTGTTCAGCAAAGCAAAGACCCCGAGACGCCGACGGCAGTGAGTTGATTTATTCAATTCGTATACATAGTTTTATTTAAATAGAAGAGCGTAATTTCTCTAAAGATATTGATGGAATATTTGTTTATTTCTTCTCTTCGCGTTGAGTGAAGTTCAGTGCATTGAGTTTGTTTTTGGGTTTAATTTAAGTTAGTTTGTTTATTTTACTAGTAGTAAGGGGCATGTCACACCAGCGCGGACGCAGACAAATTTGTTGTTGTTTTCGCGGGTAAAATAAGAAACTGTAAATTGAGAGAGCTACTTTTACCCCTAAAAACAACAACAAATTTGTCCGTGTCCGCTACTTGTGACATGCCCCTAAGGAATTTTGTTCGAGTGGGCCGAAATTAAAATACCCCCACTGCAATGTTTTAGTATATTTGAAGTTATGAATGCTTTATTAATTCGATGACGACACTTTGTTTGCGGGATGGATGTACTTTTCATTCGATTTTTGCAAATTTTGAATTCAGAGTACGCTTTCAAAATTGAACTTCTTGTCCTAAAAATCGATGACATGAAAAAAAAAAAATTCTGAGAGTTAATAAAAGACACCTGATGAAGCAGACAAACAATCTGCGAAACGTCGGCAAATTAATAATTAAAATTGAAATTTGTTTAATTTTTTTAAATAAAAACAATAAATTTTCGGTTACTAAATAACGCTTTAATAAATTAAAATAATTAAAATTAAAACGTAAACATCAAATAAAAAACTAAAAAAAATCGGATTTTAATTAGAAAACATTTTTGAATTCCAGGGCTGCAACATATCAGACCTTGGTTTTAGGGGGAAAAAGTATTAAAAATAACCCAATGACCAACAAATTAAATTTTCACCACTGCAACTTGTGAATTCTCTTTTTTCACCATTCCAACAAGCAAAATATACAGTGTTGCGCAAAATAATAGCAACAAAATCAGTGCACTGCTACAAAATCGTGTATCTTTTTTAATATTGGGATCACACCAAAATGATTATAGGAATCGACATCATATATAAAACAAATCATATTCAAATTGGGTTTTTTTTTATTAAATTTAATATTAATGTGACTACATTCAATTTTTCTGAAAGCAAAAAAAAGCAACAAAACTTGAGAAATGTAAAATCAGAGCAGAAGTTCCTAGAATTATCGGTAAAAGTTCCGTTATTGTAAAGCACGTGTTGTTTGTCCGATATAAAATCGGATCAGAAACAAAGTCACACCGCTAGATTAAAGTTCAAAAATTTAAAGAAAAGTTGTTAAGTTTGTGATAGGGCTTTCAATCCTGAAGGGTTTAGGCAAATCCCGGGATTTCGGGATTTTAAATTCGTGATCCCGAAATGCCAAAACTTTAAAATAATGGTTTGTTTAAATAATGATTTTAAAAAATTTCTGCGTTTTGGCAAAAAGAAATGCTTATTATTTTTTGTTCTTTTTTGATTTTTAAAATAGAAATCTAAAAGTAATCGTTATTTATACCTAAAATATTAAAACACTAAAAAGTTTATAAGACAACAGCAAGACAAAATCATAAATACTTATGCAGACAAGGATTACAATGCAGTTGTAATGTACAAAGCAGAATATAGAAAAAATTCAACAATAGTTGGAAGATAAAGTCGAATTCTGTAATCCCATTTTGTATTTTTAGGGCAAACACTTGTAAAGTTATAAATGAAAAAATTAACATCACCTGATAAAATCCGATTGAAAAAAAATTAAATTAGAAAATTACGATTTTTACGAAAAACGATTATGGTATAATGATTTTTTTTTTTTTTAAAAATCAACCCTTACCCTTAATTGAAGATATTTGCTTAATTTTTGAATATTTACATTAAAGTCATTATAACTCAGTAAAAAACGTAATATTTCAAAAAATTTCAACATTTTTTCAGAATGAAAACAAAGTATATATAAAAATTTCAAATAACACTCTGCGCCGAATTGGAAAAAAATTTCAGTAATCGGTATGTCACTACTTTTTTTTATATATATTTCGGCCCGCTGAACACAAAAATCGCAATAACAATTTTTTTTCTATGGAGGCATATATTTTTGAATTTTTGACCCGATTTTTTTGGATATATCTCCATACATTTTACTATATCTTTAGTCTAATTTCACCGATTTGGTTATATTAAATATTTAGTTAAAGAAAAATAGATTTACTTAAAATTTGATTCATCAATTTTGCTAATCTCTTGAGTAGTTTTCGCACAAACCAAAGAAATATAAAAAAGAAATAATTTTTTCAGTGAAAATAAAATCGAAATATCCTCAAAAAATGAAAAAAAAGAGAAGACACCAAAATATGCACCGTTTATCAATTCATGCATGAAGATGGCTTTTTAAGAAAATGAATGAGCAACTGATGAAGAAAACTTATGAAAGAATAACGAAGTTAGAGACAACAAGGTGAAGGTACCAAAAATTGAATTTTTTCCGTATTTTTAATTTTATTTAAAATAATTTAATTTGATTTATTGTAAAGCTAATGTTTAGGCCAAATTTTGTTAAAGTAATAGTAAATGTATATTTTAAAAATGATTTCGGCTTTTTTTTTTTGTTATCGATAGTTATCGACTAGCCCAAAATGCCAATGACTTTTACATCACAAAAACCTTCAAACAATTTGAAGTTTGCCTATATGTTGTGGTGCTCTATTACATCACCACATAGAGTAAATCTCTACAGCCTATTTTACCTGTTCGTTACATTGATACTTACCTTTTTGTTACATTAATACTTACCTTTTGTTATATTGTACTTACCTTTAGTTTCATTAATAACGTATTATACTTACACTTGCCTATAAAACACTTGTTATAAAAAAACATTTTGAATTGTATCCAGTTATTATAATTTCAGAAATTTTCATTTTGAAAATTTCAGTATTAAAAATTTGTTCAAAGAAAATTGTTCGAATAAAAAATTATAAAATAAAAAAATTAATTTTAAACGAAATCCATAAACGTTCGCACTAAAATGTCATATGCTGTACGGAGTTTTATTTGCATAATTTAATTGCCATTCCAAAGTACTGCTTATATTGCTTTTTTTTTTTTTTGAGGTTATGAGTAAATATATGTTTCGTTTTACTAGTGACATATTACCCGCATACGTAACAAAAATATTCGGGATGGTTATTGCACAAAAAAACTCGGGATCTCTTGCTCATTTTTAAAGTTTTCCGACAATTAAATTATGCAAATGAAACTCTGTACAGAATCGGACATATAAGCAAACTTCAAATTGTTTGAAGGTTTTTTTTGACGTAATTGGCATGTTCTGACATCGACTATCGATAACAAAAAAGTAGCCAAAATCACTTTTAAAATATGAATTTACCATTGATTTAATAAAATTTGACCTAAACATTAACTTAACGAAAAATAGAATTAAATTATTTTAAATTATATTAAAAAAAACGGAAAAAATTCAATTGTTGGTACCTTCACCTTGTTGTCTCTATCTTCGTTATTCTTCCATAAACTTTCTTTATCAGTAGCTCATTCTTAACCCTTAACTGGTACTCCTGGTCCGTGGGACCAAAACAAAAAAAAAACAAAAAAGAGTATTTCTCACATAATTCAGTTCAAAATTCAATTAAAAAATTATTTCTTAATAGGAAAAAAAGCTTTATTTAAGACGTTCTTAAAAAAAGCGACATGAATATCTAACTAAATTTTTTGTTTTTTTTTATAGCATTTTAATTGGTGTTGTCCCTCGGACCAGATGTACTGTTAGTGTAATTTTTTTGAGGTGCACCAGGTAAGGGTTAAGATATGGGCATTTCCATGGTCGCGCACGTAACGTTCTTACGCCTTTTTTGCTGTTAAAAATTAAAAACAAAAAAAATTTAAACTTTTTTTGTATTTTTTTATAGCACTCTAGTAGTTCTATATTTAGTGTAAAAGGTGGAAGGGATGGAAAGTATTGTCCATAGATATAAGCAAACAAAACAGGACGCGTTACGATACAAAAAATAGAAGTAGTTTTTGTCTGCATCTGTATAAACGAAAAAATCTGCAAAGTGTGCACGAGTTTATTTATCAATGTTATATATTTATTATATGAAATAATGTTGCTATATATTCATAATATATTCGTTGAAAATCTTTTTTAATGATTTTTACCTTCAAAAAATTAATTGAACATTTGTTTGTGCAAATAGCATAGTATTTAACCTTTCAGTTAACGAAGCAAAATTCGATTCAATTCTATGGTGTACTTCGGCAGACTCGTCGAACTCCAATGAATATAAAAAATATAAGTAACTAGAACAGACGGCAACCCTGGTAGAGTTAAAGGCTTGATCTAAAAATAACTACTGCTTTAATGTCATATGATCAAATGGCCGTTGAGAACATTAAAATTCTTACGAATTTGTTCGAACAAGTGTCAAATCATATAAGACTGAAATAGTGGGTTGTTAACAACTGAATCATTCAAGACTACTGAAGAGGAAATGCAGCAATTTCCGAAACAGGCTGTCTAGTCTGCTGTGTGATTAACTCTATACAGAGTTGTAATTGTTGTTGTTGCTTACATGTTGCTGTTGTTACTTACTTGCTGTTGTCAAACTTCTAAATCTAAATAGCTCCCAAATAATATCATGTAAAATTTCAAAGAATATATGACAATTAATTACACAGTGCGACAGGACAGCCAAATTGTAACGGTGAAACGGCTGATTGTTTCTAGCAGAGGAGCATTCCCAGAACACGACCTCATACTCCGTTTTGTCGTAGAGGGTCTCATTTTTTTTTAATTGGACCATTCATTCTGCTAATTGTGCGGCTATTTCGAATTTTTATTGTAATTTAAAATGAGAAAGAAAAACAAAGAAGCTTGTAAGACCTCATTTTCCCAATAAAAATGTATGGAGAATAAGATTGAGTATTCCCCATTCCACCTGAAGTACCACTTTCCTAATATTTTTTTAAAACTTTTTTTTTGTTTTTGCAGCTTGATTTTTTTGAGATTCAAAATGTTTGATGGTTTTAAATTTTCGCGTTTTTAATTAAATTGTTTTTTCCGAATCGTACTTCTATAAAAAAAAAAGAATGAGTGTTTGCATGTTACCATAAAATTGATTTTTTCGCTACGTTTGTGGAAAGTTTAACGATCTAGTACAAGCATATGCATGTGTATAGAAGAAGACTGTTTATAGTGCCAATATCTAATGGCGTTTTCGTTTCTCGAAAAAATGCATCATTTTTTCTGCCCTTTTTGGAAATTCTGCCTCCTTGAGAATAAAAATAGTGACCACTACAATTGAGTCGTGTTCTTTTGGCGAAAATGTTGACCTCAAAAGAAGAAAAGAATTCAGATTTCTCAAAGATGGCAGAACTAGGGCACAAAAAATGCAACATTTTTTCAAGAAACGAAAACGCCATAAGTTGTATGTTCATCTATAGTAATAAAACTCATTTTCTGTTTGTTTGTTTGTTTGTTTGTTTGTTTGACCTTTATACAAATCTAAACGGCTTAACGGATTTCGCTCAAACTACATATTAAGGTATACATATTAAGTGCATCCCAACTTCAAATGTTACATACCTAGTTTTTGCCACGCCTACTTCGAACTTTTTCAACTAACGATAATTTTGTTATTATAATACTTTTTAGATCGAAAATTTTTGTGTATTTAATTTTAAAAATTTTTTGTTATTTTGACATCAAAAACACTCACATATATTCAAAATTGTAGAAATTTTAAGTACAACAACTTTTTCATAAAACATCGTTACCTAAGAATGAGAAAAAAACGACATGAACATCAAAGTTTGGTCTTTCGATGCAAATATCTCTGCTGTCCATTAATATATTTCATTCAAATTTTTTTTTGTTCAAAATTTCAATAAAATCACTTCACAAAAATAGGTTTAACTGTAGCGTTAAGTCAGTGTAACTATGTTTTATAATTATGTCAAAAAGGTCCAAAATATTGACTTTTTAAAAAATAACTCAAAAATTGTTTTTGTTGTAAAAATTAAATCAATTAAAATTACACATCTAGCTACCTTTCATATGACATACCATTTATTTGCAAAAATTCTTCCAGCTAAGCACAAAAATTATTTTACTGTTTTTGTCATCAAAACAACAAGGGTACCCCCTTTGGTTTCGCAAAATTTATTTTTACCAAAATGTTGTTTTTATATTTTTTGCAAAAAAGCCAAGTCTCAAAAATAATTTATGTGAAAAAATTACCCCAATATTTTTTTCCAATCAAAAGTTATGGCTAAAAATCTATTTTTTCATACCAGACTATTAATAAAACTGAGTTTTGCTTTGAAATTATCTTAATAGTTTGAACGTCCCCATTTATCTCTATGCAGTTGTGTGTTTAGAGTAATTACGAACATTTTGGTTTGCATAAAATCTTCCATATAGTAATCCACTTAGTTTTTTTGCCATTAATCCAGAATTTAAAAAAAATTTAATCGAGAACAGTATGTATTAGGGCGGGTCCATTTAAAAATCGCCCATTGCTCTGTAAAAATCGTATTTTGGGGATCAAAATAAGAAACTTTGCCCGAGGAACTATACCTCTAAAACGAATTCTAATGCCCCAACTTTTCCGTAGGGTCAAATTTTGAAAAATCTCTCTCTGAGATTTTTGAGAATTTGAGAACCCCCAGGGGGTTCCAGGGGGTGTGCCACTGGCATGGGTGGATCGGCCCTCCAAAGTTAGTGGGGTGCGGTCACACATTTGGATTCGTTTGGCGCACTCTAAATGGGTCAAAGAGGGATTTTTCAAAATTTGACCCTACGGGACAAAAGTCAAAAGTTGGGGCATTAGAATTCGTTTTAGAGGTATAGTTCCTCGGGCAAAGTTTCTTATTTTGATCCCTAGAATACGATTTTCAGTGAGCAGTGGGCGATTTTTTTGCCTCCCCACAAACCGACCCGGTCTAGTATGTATATTAAAATGTTTATATAAATGACTCTCGAGTAACACCGGGTATATCAGCTAGTATTAAATAATATTTTTTACGCATTTTAATTAAAACTTTGTATTCTTATTCACTTTCAAAACCCTTGCTACTAAAAAATCCTACTTAGGCGAAAAATTTGTAAGAAAATAGAAAAAATAAATATGAGGCGAGTGGTGGATCAGGAGGAATTGGGAATACTTCCATCTTATTATTATTCGTACATTTCTATTGGGCAAATGAATCCTTTACAAGCAGCTTTATGGTTTTCTTTCACTTTTTATATTATAAAAAAAGTCGAAATGACCCCACAACCTGCAGAATCAATTGACCAATTAAAAAAAATTGAGAGCCTCTACAACAAAATGGAGTATGAGGTCGTATTCTGGGAGTGCTCCTGTACTAGAAACAAGCAGCGGTATCTCCGTTACAAAAAATTAATTCTAAATTGTCGCACAGTGCTATCATATATCTTTCATGGTTAATAAAATTTGTTATTAATGATTTTTATGTGTGGGAAAAAAAAATCCTAAACAAGACATCCCTACTTTTCTTGTACATCCCAGCTAGTTGTGCCCCCTTAATTTCGATGGAGTGCTTTAAAATATTGTTATTGTTTCTTTCTCACTTTTTCCTGCAAAATATTGCAGATTTAAATAAAATACAAAAAAGAGTACCTCACAAACCTTTTTTTTTTCTTTCTTTTACCAATCAACTGTGTTCAGTTTTGCAACAAGTGTGGCAGAGTGACCCACAAAAAGCTCTTTACAATTGATAGCAAATGTATCCAATTGCATAATTTTGCAAACTAGTGCAAATTAGATCGTGCACTGCTATAGTGTAATATCATAGTAACACAAAAAGTTTCGTGCGTTCTTCTTTCTATGTTTGTTCTAACAAGTTCAATTTATAAAGTGTTAGCAAACTTACATTCAACTTTAAACGTCTAATTACTTTTGCAGACCATAAACGTGTATATCTCTTTGATGGCATTAACCTTGAACGAAGTAGAGTTTGGCTTCATGCTTGGAATTTAGGTTCGATTTTTTTTTTTGTTTGTATGTGAGCTCCGTGCCTCGTTCAGACATGATTTCATATTGATGTAGCTATTTTTAATGGATTTATGACATATTCCTTTATGATAACAACGTTATTTTGGGTATACATTTTGAATGCAGCTCTCTGATAAGATTTATTGTATTCTTTCTAAGTACTTAACTCATTTCTTAACTCATTTAACTTCACCACATTATTCAATGTGTTAACCAGCATACTACTCTCAAAAACTTTTGTCATAACTCAGCGCCCTTTCCAACACAAAATCTAAAAGATTTATTTAAAGGTTGATTAAAGTTCTGTTGAAACAGGACTCCATAGCATTTCAAACTATTTCATGACGCAATTGCGTTAACGCATTTCGCTGTTGGAGTAAACTGCCCCACAATTCGCTTATCAACGCAGTATTTTTTGTTGTCTAAAGCAAAATTTGCACGTGTCTAAAGCCGATTGATTGAATGAGCACTCAAATGGATCATTTATGAATATGTTATTACCGAAGTCTGCCTTCTTATTGAAGATTTATGTGCTGTAACTTAATGACTATTCTGTAAGATTTTCCAATGCTTTTAAACCACTTTTATTCCATGTTTGAGCAGAGTGAGTCTATACTATAGACTTTAATTAAGTAGTTGAATTAAGTAGTTGTATGCGGAGTGAGTGGTGGAGTAGCAGTTGGTTAGGAATTAATTATATGTATATGGCTGGGTTTTAAAGAGTTGGCGCATTAATTCAAATGTGGTTTGAATTGTTTAATAATTGTAATGGGAAATTTGAAATGAATGTGTTCGAGAAGGTTTTTTTGCAGATACATATCTATCTATATATATAACTAGTAAGAAAATATCTTCGACTGGACCGAAGTTAAAATACTCACTGCCGTATTTTAGTTTGTTCGAAGTCTTGAATATTGTTCTATTTTAAACATTAATGTTTTTGGAATTTTTTTTTTCTATTTACTATTATGATGACGTTATTTTGTATGGGAGGCGGACGGAATTTTAATTTTTATACCCCCACGCATATAAAAATGCGTATGGGGTATATTAACTTTGTCACTCCGCACAGTGTAACGAGGTCTATGGGATAAGGGACAAAAATAGAAGGAATCAACGTAGAATCATGAATTGTGTCTCTATTTCATAAATATAAAACGCCACGCAAAATTTTATCAATATCAGCCACGCTCTTTGCCCACCTCCCATACTAAATTAACAATAAAAGTGCAATATCTCGAGTTGTAGAAAGTGTAAAAACCAAATTAACTAATTTTTTTATTGACTGGATACACAAAATGGCCATTTAAAAATTTCATTAATATTGCCACGCCCTTTACCCACCTCCCATACAAAAAGTGCAACATCTCATATACAATTTCATTCAAAATTATCACATAAAATTTTCATCATGATCTGCCACGCCCTTTGCTCACCTCACATACAAAATGAAGAATAATGATGCAATACCCCGAGTTGTAGAAAGTATTAGAAAGCAAATTAACTATTTTTATTAACTACATTAACTACACAGAATTATCATATAAAAATTTTAGCAAGATCTGCCACGCCCTTCGCCCACCTCCAATACAAACGGAAGATTAAAAGTGCAATATCTTCAGTTGTAGAAAGTATAGGAAAAGAAATTAACTTGTTTATTTTTAACTAGTTTCACATAATTATAATAAAATTATTTTATTCAGATTGGCCACGTCCTTCATCCGTCTCCAACACAATATTCCATGAAGCTTATTAATTAAAAAATGTTTTTATTTTAATACATGGGTTTGTTTAAATTTTACATAAATCTTAAGAAACAGAAAATTATTGACTGATATCAGAATAATTTGTAGAGTCACTCGACACTAAGTCAGAGTAATCGAGATCATTATCATTATTATGTTTTTTTTTTCAATTTTTTTCTAAGAGAAGATATAAAAGGATCTGATGAAAGCAGTAACCCACGGAATAGATCTATATTGCATAGTTCTCAAAAGTTTTTACGGGTATGATTTAAGCCAATTTTTCTAAAAACTTTATGACTAGCTTCTGGAGCAATACAATTAATATTTTTTTACATATTTAAGCCAACAACCAGCTCGAGCCCTTTCTGCCCCCCTCTGAAGGGGGTCCCTAAATTAAGAATATAGAAAAATTAAACAAAAATGTTTAGATGAAAAAATTCCTACTGGACTTTTAAATGTAGAAATGTAGTATAGGAATTCTATTCAAATTTACTTGTAACCGATCGATAAAAATTGAGTCTGACATGTAAAAATATTACTGAGTCAACGTGTTTTTAGCAATTATTGATTCTATTTTATATGGTCTAAGAAAGCGATTTGATTTCTCAAAAGAATACACTCAGTCAACTTTAAGAAGAACTGTAAGCCAAAGAATCTCCCTCCAGGAAATGGAAACATTTTTCCGGATATAAACAGGAAACATTCCATGGAATGCAGGAAGCATTCCCTTCGGTTGGACACTCCATTTCTTTTTTTGCATAGCATTTCTTTAAAGGGAAACATTCCTCTCCGCTGCCTTAAAAAGTGAATTGGAAGCAGTCCTCTCCCCTGTTCTAAAAATTAATGTGGAAACATTTCTCTCCCTTGTTACGAAAATGCCTAGCCAGGATTTGAACCCGGGACCCCTGAGGGACAGTGAAGCGCGCTACCACTAGACTATCGAATTCTATAATAACCCAACAAAATTTTTGAGTAAATGTGGCACGCATTCTTAGGGATACTGCTTCCGGAAGACATTCTATAGATCCAATTGGGCTTCTTCTTAGCCTTAACGAGAAGCGCTTTCAAGAAGTATTTTGATAAACTACTTCTGGAAGGTATTCAATTTGCTTTTAAATTCAATAAACGCAAAAAAAGTGCATATAGTAATAATATATTTTTTAGATATTTTTCATGGAATTTTTTAAGCAACAAAAAACCCAGCCACTTCCAACACCAAAATGCCATAAAAATCGGAAAAAGAGATATTTCACGTGAGATTTTTTAAGCCCCCAACAAAACCCAAACACTTCTCATTTCCAATACCAAAATCGCGAGACAATCGGGAAAAGGGATATTTTTCGTGGAATTTTTCAAGCACTCTTAACCATTCCAAGGTATGCCTTCTTAAATTTATCCTGGAAAACACCTACTAGAATCTTTTCATTGAAGGGCTCAAAGAAATCATCCATTGAAAAAATTCTGGAATCACTTCTAGAGAAGACTAAAGAAAGCATTCCTTCCAATGACATGCATATGTTAAAAGAATGACTTCTGGGTATGAAAGTGGAAGGGATGGAATTCAAGACTTTCCTTTCCACTTTACCTTCTATTGGAAGCACTTTTTATGCTGGGAAGCGGCTATGAAACAATGATATTTATATTTTCTGTTGTCATTGCTTGACAATATGTAAAAGTTTCCACATGCATTCTTAAAGAAGCGGTTTGGAAAACATAAAACATAAATACAAAACTACCCTTAAGCTTCCAAAAGATACGGTGGGGAATGTTTCTTTGTCACTTTTAGATGGAAACCTTCCGATTTTTCCTGGAGGGCTATTTCAGGAAATATATCATTTTTTTAGATGACGACCCATACATGCTTATATTTGAGTGGTCCCTATTTGTTTTCAGAAGTAACGAATAACGGAACGGAGTTTTATTTCTTTACAAAACAGAAGCAAATTGGGAAATATTCATAAAAAAATATTGATATTAAAACGTGCCACAAGTGATTTTAATATTGAAAATCTGATTTATATGGGCAAAAGTCGTCTGTTTTTAAAAAAATTGAAGAAGACTGGTACGCATCACGTTCTTCAATTAATTTTTCTTCAAAATGAGTTATTAAACATGCAAATTTAACAAAAACTACCTGAGTTGTAATATATTAATCTTCGAAAAAAATCGCGAAAATCCAAATCAGACGATGTTTCAATAAAATGATTGATTTCTTTTAAAAATCCTTAAAGTGGCATTGACAAATCTAGAAACTTGACTTCTTTCAACAATCCTTAAAGTGGCCTTTCTGGCATATCGAGAACACACAAAAAAAATCATAACATAATCGGAAGAAAATTAAAAATATTTTTTTTAATATTTTTTTGCAGCTGCAAAAGGGTCTCTTCTAAAAAGTGTTTTTAAAGCTCTACTTACAACTACTTTGAACAACTTTCTACTTACCCTATTTTGAAGCCTAAAATACCTTTTTTCAAAATATTTTGCTACTAAAAATAATATATTGATATTAAAATTAAGTCATGGGTATCACACATTTTACATGTATGGTAACACGGTAAGGGTGGCATATTTTTTCAAACCTAGAGCGCCGACTGTGGCAAATCCGTCTATGGGCCGACCATTTGACAAAATCGATTAAATGTCCTTTCCATGCTGAATATAAATCCGAATATAGCAAGAAAATTAATTTTAAAAATGGTCTAAAAATCTTGCTGGTTTTATTAATTTTGCAAAAAAAAAATATTTGGAAATTTTTGTACTCTTATTTGAAAAGAGGAAAACTTGGAGGCTAAATAGTAATTAATGCGATTTTCTTTAAGAATAAAGACTACCTCACATTATTTAATTTACTAAATTACTAAAAATATTTGTTGAGAAAAAAATTTTTGAAATTACATGAAGAAAAAATTGAATTTCAAAATGTGTCGAACGAGAAAGATTTTTACCCCATCTTTGAAATACATATAATTTTCATATGTGTACAAGCGTGTGTCAATCGGCGTATCATGATAACAAAATTAGTACAAAAAATCTCAGAAAAAAAATTATATAGGTTACATTTTCTTTATGTGCATTCTAGACTCCTTCTTGCCTTTTCACCCCCTAGAACAAATCCTGCGGACGCCATTGCTGCTTACTATTGCTGGTTCATTTTTCGCAGTCAAAGCTAAGCAATTGAAAATAGTCAAGCAATTTCAAACACTGAGAGAAACCCTTCATTTATCAAATACATTAAGGATTTTTTTTTAAATGCTTTTACTGGGATAATCGATATACTTTCTTTGGAAGAATTTAATGGTTTTTTTGAGGGCTTTAAATATATTACTTTAGAATGTTACATAAGGATGTTAGATTCGGATAAGAACGTTTTCGGTGCAAATTTTATAAAAAACATATGATATAACAAAAAATTTTAAAATTTGCCCTACGTTTTGCAAAAAAATTAAAAAAAAAATTTAATATTTCCAGTGGAAAAATTTCCTTAGTGAAAGTTGAATGATTTTTTACGGGCTTTCCATTTCTGAAATCAAAATGGTACCTTAAGATGGTAAAAACTGAGGTCCGGTGGGTCAATACTATATGGGGTCAACTGAGGTCAATGAATCCTAGAGATAAAAAAAGGTCTTCTTAAGACAAAAACACAAACATATAATTTTTAAAGATCGAAAGGCAAATATCGAAGAAATATGTCAATGCACGAACCCTACCAAAAGCGTCCGCAGGATTTGTTTTAGGGGGGGGAGGGGGGGGGGAAGGCATAAAGGAGTCTAGAATGCAAAGAAAATGTAACCTAAGAAAATGTTATTTAAATTTTAGTTATAAAAAATCTTTTGACCATAAGATATTGTTAAAGCGTTTTCTGAAAAAGAATCTGCCATCAGACTTTTTTTAAAATTAGTGCATGATTTAAAATTAACCTATTTTATTCAGAATCTCCTAATTTTTTTTCGCCTAGATCGCTGCAATTTTCTCAAATGTAAAACTTGCAAGATTTTTAGCAATTTTATTAAATTTACGAAAAATTAAAAAATCACCCAAATTGAATCATTTTTATGACAGAAAAACGATTTTTTTTAAGCCGACTTTTGGGAAAGCATTTAGTTTTTTAAATTCATTTTACTTTGTTTTCTTCTTGTGTTTAGTTACTTTAAAACATAAATTCGCTTATCGTCCAAGATCGTATGCGTTATTGGCTTAAATGCCGCTTACCATCTGTTACTCCGAAGAATGATCTTCGACTAATAGGGATAGCATTCCTTATTGTTCCTCAATTTCCCGCAAGAATAACATCGTAATTTCTTCCATTGCATTCGTAGTATTTACTAATGGCTTCGTACTATTTCGTATAAGTTGAGTTTAAAAAATTTACAACTAAAATCTTTCAGCTGGGTTTGTTGAACAATTTCCGAATATAAGGAAATGTATGATTGCAAGGTGGCCGTCTTGTCTACTGAAAGAGTACGTGAGCCGTAAGCTAAAAAACCGTAGTTCAAACCCCAGCTAAGATAAAATTTTTTGTTGTTATTAGTATATGTCAGAGCTGTAAAATCGGCATTCATATTCAGAATTTTAAGTACAACTGAATAATTACATAAGAATGCATTCAATAAATGCAAAATTGATTTATAAATGAAATTTTTAATTCACATTCATTTTTACAAAAATGGTTTGTTATTCGTTTCAGTTATTCATTTTCATTATTAAAAATAATGAATTAATTTTTTTATTTATTTAAATGTTATTCACAAAGAATGCAATTCACAAAGAATTTCAGAATTTTCAATTATTCTTTTCTTATTCATTATTCATTTTTTATTCATTCATTTATATTCATTTATAAATTCATTTTTTTCGTTATTCATTTTTATTCATTATTCATTCATTATTAATTACTTATTCATTATTCATTTGTTATTCATTATTAATTTTTTATTAATTATTCATTTGTTATTCTTTGTTAATTTTAGTCCTAAGCCATAAATAAAAAATTAATAATGAATAAAAAATTAATAATGAATAACAAATGAATAATGATTAAATGTGAATAATGAATAACAAGTGAATAATGAATAAAAAATTAATAACTCATTAGATAATTAGTAATTCTGGTTAAATGAATAAGGAATAAAAACTTAATAATGAATGAAAATAATTGAAAATTCTGAAATTCTTTGTGAATTGCATTCTTTTTTCAAATGAATAAAAGAATTATTCATTATTCTGAATAACGAAATTTAATAATTGAAATGAATAATTAATCATTTTTTGAAAATGAATGTGAATTAGAAATTTTGTTTATAAATCAATACGTCATATATATATTAGGGCGAGTCGATTTAAAAATCGCCCATTGCTCAATGAAAATCGTATTCTAGGGATCAAAATAAGAAACTTTGCCCCAAGAGCTATACCTCTAAAACGAATTCTAATGCCCCAACTTTTGACTTTTGTCCAATGGGTCAAATTTTGAAAAATCCCTCTTTGACCCATTTAGAGTGCCCCAATCTAGTCCAAATGCATAACCGACCCCCACTAACTTTGAAGGGCCGATCCAATCATGCCAGTGGCACACCTCCTGGAACCCCCTGGCGGGTTCCCCATACAAACATTTTAAAAAAACGCCATTTTTGGCACTTTACATGAAAAAATCGGCACACCCCCTGGAACCCCCCTGGGGGGCTCCTCATACAAACATTTAAAAAATCACCATTTTTGACACTTTACATGAAAAAATCAGCCAGGGGGTTCTAGGGGGTGTGCCACTCGCATGGGTGGATCGGCCCTGCAAAGTTAGTTGGGGTCGGTCATACATTTGGACTCGTTTGGGTCATTCTAAATGGGTTAATTTGACCCATTGGACAAAAGTCAAAAGTTGGCGATTTTTTTGCCTCCCCACAAATCGACCCGACCTAATATATATATTTATAACGTTATATATATTTCGTTTTTCACTGATTCACTTTTTTGTGTATAAAATAAAATTTATCACATCTTTTACAGCTCTTGTAAATATAACCAATGTATTCGTGCAATAAACATTTATTTTTGTACGAATACGAATAAAATATTTGTAATATGTACCAAACTACGTCCAATCTACGAATCCTCTTCGTGACTGAAAACTACGAATAAAATTCATACAATGAAGGCAGTCATTAGTAATATTTACAAACAAAATTTTTTGAGTGTAAGAATACGTATTGAAAAGTGCCTGTGGAACAAAGGTAAATGAAATGGTATCGTAATTTATCACTGCGACGGGTACAACATACTATTTAAAAATGCATGCATGGCTTAGCTCAGCTTTATTTATAAATACACTTTAAAAAAAGTATTTTTGAGTTCTCTGCAAAATATATTTACATTTATAATGAAAATATCGTCATATAAAATCAAAAAAGCCGTAAGTTTCAATAAATTCAAACTCGACTTTTTGATTGATTATTGATGCACCTTATAAAAATACATGTTCCTGCTAAATTGTATACTCCTACAGATAAAAACGACCTTTTTAGCAAAAAATTTCTAAAATCCCTAAGTTTGAGTGCAACATACAATTACAATTTAGGAAGTTTTTTGGCTCTCCCGTAAAATTTTTTAATTGTAGCTTTCGGCTTTTGATTTAATATGAAGATATTTTAAAAATTCACATCCTAGGGTGGGGGGCAAGCGCCCCCTTCTCCCTGTGGACGCCCATGACTCCTACGTTCGGATTAGCTGGTGTGCGGCGAAAATTTACTTTTTCGATACGGTCTAGTGTGCATTGCAATAATTTTTGTGGAATTTAAGATTTTAAATTTTACACTTTTCGAAATAAACCAAATCCCGGTGTTGTATACCAATATACTATAATTTTTTAGTGAAACTTGGTATGTAGGTGCTCCAAGTGGCGGTCACTATATATGTAAATATTTCCACGCCCACAAATCAATAAAACTTCTATATAATCAGACGGCTTTAATCGTGTAATAATAAATTTTGGTAATTTAGTTCATATGTCTGAACAGATTTTCATGAAACTTTAGGAAGTTATTGAACACATACCAAGGAGAGTTTTTGCATTGGAAAAGTTGGCATGACACCTCCCATACAACCCAAATTTGCGATATTGAACAGCTTTGGAACTATACATAGGTCACATAGCTTCGGTATTCAAACACAATTCACAGGTGTCGTTTCACTGATAACATTTTGTGGGCATTTAACAAGGGGTCGTGTCACCTCCCACATCACCCAAATTTGTAATATCGAATAGCGTTAGGAAGTTATTAAACACATACCAAGGAGGGTTTTTACGTTAGAAAAGGAGGCATAGCACCTCCCATACAACCCAAATTTACGATATTGAACAGCTTTGGGACTATACATAGGTCGCACAGCCTCGAAATTCAGTATTCGAACTCAATTTACACTTGCAGTTTCACTGATCTCATATTATGGGCATTTGGCAACGGGGGCGTAGCATTGTTTAACATTGTTTTAACAAATAGTTAAATTAAAATATTTCAAAAAACCATTCCTGAAATGTGACTTCGTATCATGACTGCAGACACTAAAGTGCCTTAGCAGCCGTATAGCTTCAAACGACATTGTGTTCTTTTTTCAAAATTTTTCCATCTGGCCACCCTGGTTAAGGTGCTGCACGTATAGAATTTTGATGCATTTAAACGCGTGAATAATTGAAATAATTTAAGTTGCTAAGCACGTTGTCTTTTTTTGTACCTCTACATTCATGAATATTGGACTTAAATATATTTTGGTAAAACTTGTAACTTGCTGCAATAGACAAAAGTTATTCAAATTGTATTCAGCTTTTTCTCCTCTTCAGGCAGCCACATTAAGACACAGTAGAAACAAAAAAGTTTCGCCGATCAAATTAAATTCAAATGCAACTTAAGCTTATGTTGCTTCCAGAGTGAATTAACTTAGGAATTACTAAGAAAAATTTAGTTTCAAATCTTAACCTTTGTTAAAAAATTTTTCATTTTATTTTCATAATGTAGAACTTTGAAATTATATTGTTCGAAGAATGAATGAGCCATACACCTTACGCTTCATAGGAAATTCTGATTGTTCAACTTTTTATATTTTTTTTTTTCTTGAAACGAGCTCATCGATTGATGATTGAAAATCTATTATAATGATAAGTTATAGTAAAATTTACTACGGGGAAATATTATGACATAAGAAATGATCTGTTGAATGAGCGATTTATTCGTATCGAACACACTTTACAAAAAAAAGGTCCCCAGCCCAGCAAAAAAAGTGCTTCCAAAAGAAGGTAAAGTGGAAGGGAAAGTCTTTAATTCCATCCCTTCCACTTTCATACCCAAAAGGCATTCTTTTAACATATGCATGTCATAGGGAGGAATGCTTTCCTTAGTCTTCTCTAGAAGTGCTTCTAGAATTTTTACAATGGAAGATTTCTTTGAGCCCTTAAATAAAAGGATTCTAGCAGGTGTTTTTGAGGAGAACTTTAAGAAGGCATTCCATGGAATGAAATGGTTTTTGTGGGATATGAAAATGGAATGAAAATATCCTTTTTCCCGATTTTCCCGAAGTGTTTGGGTTTTTTTGGGGGTTTAAAAAAACCACGTAAAATATCCCTTTTCCCGGTTTTCACGGCGTGTTGGTGTTTGAAGTAGAAAGTGGTTGCGTTTTGTTGGAGGTTTGAAAAATCTCACGGAAAATGAAAAAATACATCAAAAAAGTAATTAAAATTAAATGCTATTTGAAAGTCTTTGAGAAGTGGTTTATGAGAATGCTTATTGAAAGCACTTCTTGATAAGGCTTAGAAGAAGCACAATGGGATCTATAGAATGTCTTCTGGAAGCAGTGTCACTAAGAATGTAAGTTATATTTGTAACAAAAATTTTGCTGGGAGGTGTCACTCTTCGATTTGAATGATTTTCAGATATATGATAAAAGACAAAAAAAGGAATATAAGCTTGACTTATTTTTTTTTATAAATGCTCAATCGATCGCTTAGTTTTTCAAAATGGCGTCTTTTAATAATAAATAAAAGCTGTAGTTTTATTTTAATAAAATTGCCATTGCTCCATTATTTTCCATGGAAGCATCGGGAAATTTGGTTTTAAATTAAAGGTATTTAAAAGCCACATATAAAGACATACAATTTCATGTCGAAACCGATTGAGCAGAAATTTTGGCATTACACATGTTTCGAGCAGGAGATGGCTTAAGTGTATCAGTAAAATTAAGTTCTGAATAACAGCCTAGCAACTCCTAAACAACTCCAATAGCTTAAACTCGATATCCTGCCACTTATCAAGGCTAAAGCCTTCAGATTGAGAAAAAGAATAACTTTTATTAAAACCAATCACCACGAAAGAAGGTATGCTAGTTTGTAAAAGAGGGCGCGTGGCACTTGTCATACAAAAGCAAAAATGGCAAAAAAGATTACAGGAAGGCGAGGAGGCGCCCAGCCCCCAATGTTGGACCATACCATTTATATGGGTAAATAATTTTTTTTTTCAAAAACAAATAAAAATTTTCTTAATTAAATTTTTTAATGAACTAAGTACGTAATCATACTAAGCATACAACTAACTTTCTAACGAGTTGGAAGATTCGTCGAAATTGATTAAAGAATTCGAAATCTACAAAAATTTTTGTCTAGCGAAAATAAACATATTAGTAAAATTTTTTGGCAGAAATTTTTATAAATTACGTAATTAAGTTTTTCCGAATTTAAAAGTATTTTATTTAAGACGCTGTCTAGTCTGCTGTGTGAATGACTCTATACAGAGTTGTTGTTGTTGTTGTTGCCTTCTTTAAAATTGCTTGATATTCACAAAAAAAATCATGCACAAATTCAAAAATAATAGATCACAACTAATTATCGAAAAAAAATATTTTCAATTTAAGTATATAAATAATTTTTCTTTTAATTTTCTTTAAATTTTTTATTGCTTACTATGCATAAAATTATCTTTGCATTGAAATCTGTAGAAAAATGAGAAAACTGCAAAATTTTATTACCACTTTGTTAAATATGTTCAACTGGAAAAAATTAGTTTTAACTGACTTTTGGATGCAAAAATTCCTTTTAAAAAGTTAATGGTAAACAAATTTTACCCCATAATATTTAAACATTTAGAACGATTTTTACCCTTAAATCATTGTGTGCAAGGCTACATAAATGTTTTAATTCCTTAATGAAATTTTTATGGCTAGCTAGAAATAGGCTAATTTTTTGACTTTTTTATACCCTTGATTTTCCAGAAAATTGCTGGTCGAGATTTCGACCGCTGGGATAATTACAACAATAAATTTTCTATGAGTAGAATAATATGAAATATAATAAAATAAATTTTCAGCAGTCTTTATTATGAAAACGGGTTATTTATATAAGTAAATATGAAAGCTTATGCTACAGGTAATCTATATATTATTACGCATACAAAAAAATACCTGTGTAAACGTCAGCATATTCACATAAATCTTACATCGTTGGAAATGTATTTTCAAGTACATTTGCAGAATATAATTTTTATTTGAATAAGTTGTCGTTAAGATAGGTAAAACTAAGCAAATGTAGAAACCTTTTTTCCCAATGGGACAGTGCAATTCAATAGCAACACAGCTCTGTTGAACATCGTTGCCACTGTTCGGACTTTACTGCAATTGCAGTAGATCTACTGCGCTTTTTAGCAAAATTTAATGTTCTACTGCGTCACTGCGGTTTTTCCAAATCTACTGCGATTTATTCGCAACAAACATTTTTATGGTTATTTTTGTGATATTTTTCGAATATGTAAGTATTGATGTTGATAATAAAAATTTATTTTCAGGGGGCCCATTAAATCTGTATACTGTGATCTTAACGTTGAAACAGAAAAAGTATTCTGCCAGGTGAAGCTGTCATTGCAATAAAAAAATATTTTAAAGTTTTACATAAGTTTTTGCGTCCAAATTAAGAATTTATTTGCTTTTAAAGACCGTGATTGAATATGTCTACGGCAAATATATTTTGAATCATTAAGAAATATGTTTCTGCAACAAGCAAATATATAGTAATGTTATTCATCTAAACGCGCAAAACTCTCGTATATTGTGCAAACCTGCATTTTTCCATCTTCGCAAATGATCTGTCAAAAATCGTATGAAATACTTTTTGTACAAACTTAAGCGTCAAATCGTAAGCGTCGAATCCGAAGTCAGCTCTTTCTTCTTCTTTTCCTGTGATTTTAACTATCTTGCAAAAGAATCATTTAAGTTTTTCTTTTTTTTCCGGCATTTTTATTTTTGAATACTGAGATTTTTTCAAATATTCATCAACTGTCCAAAATTGTCTAGAAAATGACAAAAATTACCTCAAAACTAACAAAAAGGTCCTAAAAAAGCAATTTCATAAAAATTTAACAAAAAATAAAACTTTAAAATTAAAACATTACTAAATTTAAAATTTATTTTATATAATTTTTATACATAGTATTGCAGTATATTGCATCGTACATTTTTAAGTTATTAAAATTTAAAGAACGTCGATTGTCTGGCAAAATGTTTTGTAAGCACAAAAATTTCTCTCTTCTTCTGCACTGATGAGAGGAACATATTTAAAAGACGATATGTCATCGGATGTAAGTTCCTCTAGTATTAACATTTTTATCCCCTTATATTTCAGCTACAGAGCACAAAAATAGAGTTAATAAAAACTAGGAAATCCGGAGTTTTTATCTTACACTTGTTTCAACTTTCTACATACCCTTTCGTATAGTTATTATTATGCCCTAGTTATTTGTATAAAATGTATATTTATAAGTAGTAAATGGTACGTACATGATTGTAAATAAAAAAAGAAAACAAAAAAAAATGAAAAAAACTACTGCGAAAAATTCGTTTTACTGCGTTTTTTTTTAAATTTACTGCGTTTTACAAATTTTCAAGTCCGAACCCTGATCGTTGCTGTAGCATACACGAAAGAGAAGAGAGTGACTCAGAACACTTCAACAAAGCTGTGTGGCATTGTTTTTGTTGCTGTTTCTTAATTACTCTCTCGAACTGATAACCTGAACAGAATGAAGTAATTTCATTCAATGAACCCAGTGGTAAAGAGACACATGAAATAAACAATATTTTATTTTATACCTGCAGAGTTAATAATTGAGTTTTTGAAGAGAAATCTTCTTCAGACGCGTTTAGTAATTTTGTGTAGAGGAAAATCTTTACTTTAACGAAACTCTCCCTTACTCATGACACGACATGCACAAATTAAGAGAAATGGCATATTTCATACAGTTTTAGTCGTATTATCCAAAAATTTATAAAATGTAATAAATTTGGTATATTAGTGCTAAGCAAAAAAAGTTGCCACTTTCAACAGAAAGTACTTGCCCGATTGCCGCAATTTTTTGTCAACAGATAGAGACATTAGACGCGGAGTTGCCCGTCTAAAAAGTGGGCAATATTCGACACAGGGGCGTGGCAGTATAAGAAAAACTCTGTATATTGAATAATATTAGCACTAGAGTACTGAAATTTAGTACACGGGTAGGCACAATTATTAAAAATTATGTTTAAAAAGTGGGCGATATTTGATAAAGGGCGTGGCAATATTATAAAAACGCTGTAACTCGAAAAGTATTGACACAAGGATACTGAAATTAGGTACAGGGGTAGGCAAAATTATGAAAATGTGCGGTCAAGAAAGTAGCCGTTGTTGGACAAAAGGGCGTGGCAATATAAGAAAAATACTGTATCTCAGTTAATATTGACATTAGGGTATTGGAAATCGGTACAAGGGTTGAAACAATTATTGCAAATTACGGTCAAGAAAGTGGGCGTCATTCGACAATGGTGTGGCAATATTAGAAAAACGCCGTAACTCGAATAATATTGACACTAGGATACTGAAGTTAGGTACAGGGGTAGGCATAGGTATAAAAATTCACGGTCAAGAAAGTGGGAGTGATTGGAAGAAAGGGCGTGGCAATATAAAAAAATACTGTTTCTCAGTTAATATTAACACTAGGGTACCAAAATTCGTTACAAGAATGGGCAAAATTGTTATCATAATCTCTAAAATGGAAGCAATAAAAACTTTTAAACCAAAAAAAAAATTCAAAACCACTACAAAGTAAAACATAATTTTAAATTACTTTTCACATTACTTCATGGTCAAATTTGATAATTTATTTATATATATTATTAAATTGGAAATCTAATTATTATCATTTTTTTCCACTTTGTATTATCATATATATATTAATTTTTCCATGAATATAAAACCTTGAAAGTCGGCGCTTATATAATCAGACTTTTATAAAATAAACGCTTCGGCCTTAAAGGTTCTATATTCATGGAGAAATTAATATATTTATGATAATAATACAAAATAGAAAAATAAAATTATAATAATAAGATTTCCAATTTAATAATATATATAAATACTTTATCAAATTTGACCAAGAATTAATGTGAAAAGTAATTTAAAATTATTTTTTACTTTTTAGTGGTTTTTTTTTTTTTTTTGTTAAAAAGTTTTTTATATTATTTAATTTCATTTTTTTATCTCAGAGTTAAATATAATTACTTAAAATACCCCTTTTCCACACGGAAATTTTTCTTGCCAGCAAAAGTTTTTTTTTTGTGCTGTTATTTCTTTGATGCTGTGCTCTTCTTTCCTTTGTATTTTCAACTTTAGTCCAGTAAATATTATTTTTTTAAATATTTTTTTTTTCTAAAAAGGTCTAATATATTGAATTTTATATTAAAAAGTTTTTAATGTTGTACATTTAATAAAAGTTCTAAAGTGCATATTAAACTACCTTTTAATTGACATAACATTTACTTTGACAAATTGTTCCAGTTTGATTTTCTAATGATTAATTTTTGTTTTTTTTTTTTATGAAATTTAATTTTTCCAAATGTTGTTTTTATATTTTTTCAAAATAGTCTAGATGCCAAAGTAATTAATGTGCTATTACCGAAAATAATACAAATCGGTGAGTGACACCTGAGCACCTTTTCTTGTTAGTTTTGAAATTCTGCACTGTAAAAAATTAACATGTTTTAAAATTAAGGAAAAATATGCTTATTAACATGCTAACTTTTAAAACTTTTTATACAAATATTCAAATACATACAAAAGTTTTTAATACATTTGTTCGTTATTTTACGACATTTGTCGTTAGCTATATTTATAAAACTTTTATATGGGCATTTCCACCAAAAGGTCTACCGCGACTGAAAAATAAAATGTTACTGAAAATTTTTTTAAACCTTCATAACAGAGAAAAAAATTTTAAATTTATGTTGTGAGTGTACTGAGAGCTGATCTCAATTTGAATTTTGAAAAAATTGGCAACAAAAGTAGAAAAACGGTGACAAAAGTTGAAAAATTTTAACAAAAGTAGGAATTTTATAAATATAATAAATACTCGTATAATACAAAGTTTAATTCAATTTTTTTCAGTTTTCTATTTTTACGGAGCTGAATTACACTTTATATGATTTTTTAGTTCAATTAAATAAATGAAACTATAAAAATTTTTTACTTCTTTGAAGGGAAAAATCTGTATCGTAACGTATAAAAATAAAAATAATAAAATAAAAATAATTAAAAAATAATTTTCAACGAAACAATTATGAATATATAGTAGCATCATTCCAGAAAACATTAAAATATTTTTAATAAAAAACTCGTGCACACTTCCCAGATTTTTTGATTATATTAATACATACAGAAAAAAACCACTTCCATTTTTTGTATCGTAACGCATCCTCTTTTGATTGCTTATATCTTTGGACAATACTTTCGATCGCTTCCACCTTTTACACTAAATATAGTACTACTAGAATGCTATCCAAAAATTAAAACAGGACAAAAGAGTTCAAATATTTCTTTGCTTTTTTTAATTTTTAACAACAAAAAAGGCGTACGAACGTTACGTGCGTGACTAAGGAAATGCCCATATTTGAAAAATAGCTTGCAACAGATTGTGTCAAAATAAGAGTAAATGTATTTAAAAAATTTTAAAAGTTTGCTTGAAAAAAATGTACACAACATTTGTCTTCAATTTGTTGATTTCAAGTTGATTTTTTTGCAGTGCAGCCACATGTGCTTGAAAGAATTGGGTTGAATTTTGTTTATCGCTTCAATTGACTGCTTTGATAATTTGAAGTTAATAAGCACTTAAATGTGAATATAAATAAAAATTAAAAACATGTGTCTGAAGTTCAAGCTTTAAATGGTTTAATTTGGCTTGTACAGCAAAAATTTATTCAGTTTTGGTCTGTTGCAATATATAGCTACATTAAATGCGGTGATATTTATGCGCTTTTACTTTTTGTTGTAGTTTCAAAGGTTCGAGCAATATTTTAACTAAATTTTACAATGTCAATTTCATTTGTTTATTTTATTATTTTATATTGATTTTGGTAATTGTCTGTAAATATTCCGTTACTTGTTAACTAAAATTCTTTAACAAAATAGATTTTTTTATACATTTTCAACTATGTACTTGAAATCAGCTAATTTTCCTTCATTTTTTATTTGAAAATGTAAAAAAGAAAAATAAAATTATATTATATATCATGTGTCAATTAAGCTTTGTTCTGACGCTTGGTATTAATTAGTAGACCCTTTGAATACCATAAAGTACATGTTATTATTCTACGATTTATATAAATGTAGCTCAAAGTACTTTTAATAACCCATTTTATATCGTTATAACTATTAACTTATTAAGCTTATTAATAATTTATAACGATAATGTTGTAAGTTAAACCTAACAAGTTCATGATAAAGATAATGGATTTATTTTTTCATAATTATTTCAAACAAATGCAATATCATAGTTCATAAAAATTCAAGCTTTTGATAGCTTGTAAAAACCAGACTAACGGAAATCATTTGTTATACTCCATACAAATTATTTTCAAAATAAATTAAATATTTTTTTTAAAATACGAGTATATACCTTACAACAAGTACAAGTATTATAAAATGTCAATTATATTCTCTTAAAGAAAACAAGCTTTATTATAAACCCGACTCACTGTAAATGACCTTTCGATATGGTTTTTTTTTCTCATTACATCGAGATAATTTCATGTTAAAACAATAGAAATCAAGCAATTATTCCTAAGCCTGGTATTCAATATAGATTTATTTGCTTCGAAATCAAATAATTGCTCCATTGTATAACTATTTGTCAGACTGTCGGAAAGTCATGCAATATTCATATATAAATATCCCACGTAATTAAACATTTGTATCTTTTATCTTTAAAACAGATACTCAACACTATAGATACACTAAGTAAATCCACTTCGTTTAAAATTGACAACAAATGTGTTAATTTCTTGGGCAAATTTTTAAATATGTATTTTTATGTTGTGAGCTAAAATTTTCAAAAATTTTGTTTTTAAAAAATAGCTTACAACAACTTCAATCAAAGTCAAGATACAAATTTGCTTGAAATAAAATTACAAAATAACTCTCAATTAAGCTAAATTTTTTAAACTTGTGTATTTTTTTCAGTGCAGCTTAAAAATCATCTTCGTTGCTTTGCTTGACTATTCAGTTTAAGCTTGAATAGCAATGCTTGACCACCGATTAACATGTCATTTTCCGTGCTTTTGTTGACAAATTATTTCCGTTCAAAGCTGTAAAGTTAAAAATAACTTTTATAGTACTATTCAGTCAAACAGATGAAATATAGGTGAATTACCTCAACTTAATGCAAATAAAATTCTCTAATAGCGTTACATGTATTAAAGAACATAAACAAAAGTATTAAGTTTATATTCATATTAAATGAGTGTATCTAAAGTGTAAAGTATCTTTACACATCTAAAGGTTCAGATTTCAAAAAGGTACAGAATCATTAAAGATTATGTGGCTAAGATTTAGAACGTTTCAAAAAATTTTAATTTTATTAACAGACATTTTAATTGTATAAGATACAAAGTCATTAAGTAGGTCCATACTATCTTTTTTATGGAATTACTTATGATTTTGATAATGCGTCGTAGTAATACGTACAAAAAACGTAGTATGTACTAATATAAAATTAAAACAATTAGCTAAAAAATAAGAGAAATAAGATATTCAGCCCAATTCTGAATGATTTTTCCCGGGGAATCGGAAAAGGGAGTTTTCATTTTTAAAATAAAATTCAAAAACATTCTGGAAATTTTTAATGCCAATTTGTTCATCAACCGTCAATATTCATGAGTGTAAACAAAAAAATGTGATATCTTTATCTGCTATTTTAAAAATGAAAACTCCCATCTCCAATTCCCCGGGAAAATCATTCAGAATTGGGCTGATTTTGTAAACCTCCAAGTCAAAAAGAGATCTTTTTGATGCATATAAGCTATAGGCAGCACCTGTTCAACCGCATGTGCAGACGGTGCAAGGCATTAACATGTCCTGTATCGGCTGAAATAAGTTTTTCTAAATTAGAGATAAATAAAAACTATCTTCGAAGTTCGATAAAACAAGAGCGATAAAACAAATGGCTAAGCCACAATATTGAATGAATATGGATTTGCAAATTCAATTCAATATGATAAGATCATATCACAATTTGCATCTTCAAAACACGAAAAGGTGCCCTCTAATGAATAATTTCAAATATCGCCACAGTTAAATCATCACTAGCACAAATATTAGCGAGCGAACAGCGGTCGAACATGAGCCACACGGCCGTACAAGTGTCGGAAAGAGCTTAAAAATAATTTAAGAAACATAGCGGTCAAAAATTGGGTCGAACAACGTCCGAACAAGGCCTTAATTAAGTTGTATGCCACCAAATTTTTCAAAGCTCTTATTATACGCATGCGCAAAAACAAAAGCAAGCCTCTCTCAGCGATGGCGATATTGATACGATGATACGTATGATAATTCCATGAAAAATGAACCAAGGAATGATTTTTACGGCTAAAAAAAGTTTTATTTCTCAATGTAGTCTCCTTTTAGCTCGATACACTTTGTCCAACGTTCCTCCAATTTTTTTATCCCATCCGAAAATTACGTTTTCGGAAGGTCCTCAAAATAGGCCTCTGTTTCAGTGATGAGCTCCTCTCTGGTGGTGAATCTCTTTCCGCCGAGCCATTTCTTCAGGTTTGGAAACAGAAAATAGTCGGAGGGGGCCAAGACTGGAGAATATGCTGGATGAGGAAGCAATTCGTACTGAAGTTCATGGAATTTTGTCTTGGGAGCTGGGCATCTGTGAACGCGCGTGTTGTCATGATGGAAGAGCACTTTTCCCTCGCCAAATGGCGACGTTTCTCTTTCCAAACGACGTTGAAACGGTCCAATTCGGCTGCATAGTATTCGCCATTGGTTCAAGGAAATAACGCCCAATGAAATAACGCCAAAAATAAAAAATGAAATAAAGCCCAAAACATTTTGGGCATAAAAAATTAAATAAAGCCCGAAAAAATGAAATAACGCCCAAACTGAAAATGAAATAAGACCCAAAATATTTTGGGCTTACAAAAATGAAATAGCGCCCAAAATAATAAATGAAATAAAGCCTAAAAAAATTAAATAACACCCAAACCGAAAATAAAATAAAACCCAAAATCTTTTTGGAAAAAAATTGGGAAAATTTTATCGGCTCCGCGAAATAACTCCTAACAGTAAATTAAATAAGTCCTAACGTTGAAAGATGAAATAACTCCTAATTCCTGGTGAAATGAGACCTAAAGAAAAGATGAAATAAAACCTGGCATTTAGGAGTATGTACATTATGAAATAAAACCTAAACGGAAATGAAAAATTAAGTTCTAATTTTCAGAATATTAAAAAAAAGCAATTGTGGTTCTTCTGACCGCGACCATAAAGCGACCATAAAGCCACAATAGAGCCTTCTCTGGACCTCTGGAAAAATGCACACAAAAATTTACAAACGAAAAATTATATAAGGGCCCAAATTCGGGATCTTTTTTAATATGAAATATTGCCCCACCACATAAAATGATATTTGGCCGATAAAATGATTTTTCCATGTACGGAATTTCAAAACCACATTTCGTATAAGGGCAAATCGTTATATCATAAATAAAAAAACCATTTGGGCTTTATGCGGACATGCCCTTTTTTTCGTTTTACAGTACTTCTGGATATAATTCTCTTTTTAATAGGCTGCCTTCGGCCGCTGCTTAGGGATTACAACCCTCAGTAAGTCCAACACCGGCTTCACTGTCTACAGTACTTCTGAATTGAATTTGAAATTGATCTAACATTTTGATGACAAATAGTTCACATAAAAAGAGTTATATCTGAATATAATAATGAAGTAACGCCCCAAATAGAAAAATAAAAATAAAGCCCAATTTCGATGAAATAACGTCCTAAACTTTGGGCATTATTTCATTATGAAATAACACCCAAATTTGTACGGACAAATTTTGGGCTTTATTTCATTTTTAATTTTTGGAATTTTTTTCATTATGAAATAACGTCCAACCATAAAAACGTTTGGAAAATTTTATTTCAATTTTTATTTTGGGTGTTATTTCCCTGAACCTTCGCCATTGATCGTTCTTTTCAGTGGAAGGTAATCGATGCAGATTTTACCGTATTTATCCCAAAATACTGTCGCCATAACCTTTCCGGCCGGCAGCACCGTCTTCGCCTTCTTCGGAGCACGTTTGGTCGGTGATGTCCTCTGTATCGACTGTTCCTTTATCTCTGGTGTGTAGTAATGGATCCATGTTTTGTCCACGATTACTAATCGCCGGAAAAATCCTTCTTATCTTTGTTCACCATCACCAAACACTCTTTGAATCAGTCACACGATATTTATTTCATATCCAAATGATTTCGCAAAATGTTCCACACCCGTTCGTTTGAATTTTAGGGAATATATCAAATTATGCCAAAATTATGAAAGGACAATTTATGGTTTTTGCACCACGGTAATGCACCAATTTGACCAAAAACAATGTCAATATCGTGTGACACTTTCCTATTCCCCAAACTCAAATTGTCGTTTCGTGGAAAATATTTTGAGACGATTGAAGTCATCAAAGCGAATTTGCAGAGAGAGCTTAAGGCCATTCCCAAATCGGCCTTCCAAAAATGCTTTCAAGAATGGAAAAAACGTTGGCATATATGTATATGTATGGGCCACATCTGTCTAGCTGGCTTGGAGGTGGTGCTATGATTCGTCCTAATATAAGCTATTTCTGGCAGCTTGCACGAACCAAGTAGCATGCTTAATGTTTCCATTTCAGCCAGTAGCGTTACCGTTGTACCTTTTCTAGCGAGATCTGCTCTACAAATTCCAGAATTGTCCCTATGTCTTGGTACCGAGACCAGATTAATGTCGAACTTATCAGTCATCTAATTAAGAAACGAGTGCCTTTTAAGTGCTATTAGTGATGTAAGGAACACACCTCCAAGGGATTTTATCGCTGCTTGCAGAGCTGAGTCAAAAAGTACTCATTACAATTCAATTCAAATTCCTTGGAATTAGGAATTGGTAATTAGTCCTCTCAATTCCTCAGGAATGGAATTAGAAAAAATCGTCAATTCCTGTAATGGAACTGACAAATTTTTTTCAATTCCATTCCGAGGAATTGAGGTATTCAATTGCCAATTACAATTCCTGTAATGGCATTGACGATTTATTTTCAATTTCATTCCTAAGGAATTGAGTTGTCCAATTACCAAGTACAGTTCCTGTAATGTAATTGAGATGTAATTGTAATGAGATGTACCAAGTACAGTTCTTGTAATGTAATTGTTTTTCCAATAACATTCCTGAGGAATTGAGATGTTCCAATTACCAATTCCTAATTCCAAGGAGTTTGAGAAATTAAAAAGGAATCATTACAACCTAGCTCTGGCTGCTTGGCTGTCCGTAAAAATGTTGATATCTCTAGTTGATATCTCACTGTTCCTCAGCCATTTCACAGCTCTATAAATGGCCACTATTTCCGCCTGGAAAACGCTGCAGTGATCTGGCAGTCTAAATGAGGTTCTAATGTCCAGTTCCATAGAAAAAACGCCTCTCGCGAGTTTGTTGTCAAGTTTTGAAACATACGTGAAAATATGCGCACCAACTTGGTTTAGTGGCAGTAACCCGTCCCATTCTACTCTGATATTAATTACTGTTAAAGAATTTCTCGAATGAGGGAGTGGCAATAGTGTAGTCGATGTTGCTTCTTTTGCAAGATCGATAAAAGTGTGAATCGAAACTCACTGTGATGTTGCTCTACGGCAGATGGCTGTTTCCTGTGCCATCCTTCTTCCCATAATTTCAAGGAGTATTAAGTGAAGAACTGCACTTAGCGCATCAGATGAAGTGGACCTAAGTGATCCGCTGATGCACATACAGCTGCAGTTCTGTGTAGTTTGCCTAACAATTTGCAATTAGACTACGTTTTTAGTGATGTCCATCACACACAGACACCGTATAGCAAGATTGGCCTCACTCTAGCTACATAAATCCAACGTGCAATACTCGGAGTAAGTCCCCATATTTTACCTAAACTTTCTTTCTTACAGGTATTTAAAGCAACATTGGCTTTCCTTGTTCGCTTAAGAATGTTCGGTTTCCAGCTTAACTTCCTATCCAAAATAGCTCCCAAGTATTTTGCCTCTTCCACGAAGTATAGCTGAGTGCCATCAAGACGTGGAGGAATTATGAGCGGAATTTTGTATTTCCGCTGGGGATTTTCCACCAGCCCACAGCTTTGACTACGAGAGAGTGCTAGAAAACTTTCTCTGTGCAGCAATAGCTACGACATCCGCATAGACAATCACCTTGCAGCCCACCTTTTCTATTTTCCTCAGTAGTTTATTGACTACCAAGTTCAATAATAAAGCTGATAGAACATTCCCCAGAGGAGTGCCCCTACTAAAAAATCTGCTGGCCTTTGATGAGTCATCTAGAGAAGCACTGACTACTCTGCTGATCAGCAGGTTGCTTATCAGCGAACAGAGTGACTCATCCACCCGAAGCTTCGTGAGCTAATGATTGTCCCCAAAAGAACATTGTTTAAGGCAACTTCGATATCTAGAAAAGCTACCGTTGTGTATTCCTTGTGAAGAAAATAAGTTTCTATAAGCCCTACTAGGGAGTGCGGGGCCATTTTTATAGACCTACCTTTCCTGTTAGCATTTTGTAAAGCTAAATGAAAATTTGAGTCGATGTTACAAAGAATATGAGCCTTAATAAATCCTTTGCCTTAAAAAATCTTTTACTTCCAGCAGCAAAGATAACGGACCTTTACCTCCCTCCATTTGGATGTGATGTATGTCACGACAAGGCATACTTTGGAAATGACAAGAAGTCATGGAAGGATTATGGACGCCGTCTGCTGTAGAGCGTCCGGAATTATACCATCAGGCCCACCAAACTTATATGGTTTGAAACTAAACACAGCCCATTTGATCCTGTTCTCTGATATGATATTTGTAGGATTACTCATCACCAGAGCCCTCTTACACCTAATATGAGTGGGGTCCACAAAGCAATCTGGCAAGTGGGTACTCAGAAGAAGACCAATGCCCTCCTCACCGGAGAATGTCCAGGTATCGTCTGATGTTTTTAAATAGCTGGACAGCTAAGGTTAGAAGCGAGAATCTAAGGAAGTTTTATGCTTCGGAAGACTCCTCTATATTGCCACAGAAAAGTCTCCAGGAATTGCGCTGAGCCTTTTAAAGTTCTTTCTTAAAAATTTGTAGACTGGATTAATACTCTTCCCAGCATTGAGGTCAATCCAATTTTTTAGCTTCATGAAAAATTTTCCTACACTGTGATTTTAGAATACCAATTTCCCTGTACCATAAAAGAGGTTTTGGCTTGCCTTCTGGGGGCGCTCTAAGGGCAAGAAATTTCTAACGCCTCGTTTAAAGGTCCCGTCAGCTGCTCCACCATTGAATCGCGAGTTCTTATGGCGTCGAAGTGGGAACTTCTGAGAGTGGGATTAGCGATGTACCAAAAGTAACGTTGATCTATTCTTAATTTTAAATGAAATTTTCGAATTTCAATTGATCTTTTCTAAATTTCATTGATCGTTTCTAAATTTTAATTGATCTATTCTTAATTTCAAATGGAATATCTGGAATTTTCCTACTGGAATATCTAAATTTCCATTGATCTTTCCTGAATTGCAATTGGAAATGGTGTAGGAAAAGCATGTTATAAAATGTTGTCTTGACTCTTAGAGGGAAAGAGGGCTCTAAAATAGAAAGACGTAAAATGATAAAAATTTTTGTGGCACGCTAAAGCACGACGACCATTTGCACGCACGAGCACGAACACGAAATTAATTTTTCGTACTTGCACTTAAATGCACGAACACGCAAAATAAAGCACGAAAACGCACTAAGTATCTATGTAAATAATACACATATATTGTGCATTTTGTGCCATGATAAAATGACCATACTAATTATACCATGTTTTGTACATTTTGTACAGCGTTGCAATATGCACAAACAGTGCTGCCAAATATAAGCTGTTAGGATATGCTTACACTGAAGTGGAAAAAATTTTAAATAATGAAAGTAGTAAAATTTGAGTGCACGCACATGGAAAAGCACGCACGACTTTGCTTTTCTACAGCACGGCAAGCACGTGCACGCACGAAGTTAATTTTTTTTAATTTTTCTAACAAAAATTCACGAAAATTAACTACAATAATTGCTGGCAACTGATTGCCTGCATTTATTGTCGATAAATCCCATAGGCCAAAATTCAAAATATTTCACGCTGAAAATGCGTGAATCCTCTCACCTATAAGAATCTCTTTCGCGCTCTTGTAAAAACTCTCTTCTACAGATATCAATCTCATGCTCTTTTTCGTTTTAAGAAAACGCTATAAATGCGTGAATCCTCAAACGTTTCTCTCTTAACTATTCAATATTCCAATAATGAAGCGTTTTTTTATGCGTGTTTTTTCATTATTATTGTGGAAAATATATGAAAAAGACGCAGTCAAAATTTTCAGAAGGCGTTTACAAAATTAAAAAATCTTTATTACGCTTGAGGCGTTTTTTGAGGATTTTTCGGGATTGTACTACATATTGCAACTAAGGTAAAAAAATTTGAAAATTTAAATATAAAAAAAGAAGCCAAAAATAAGAACACAAATATTTAGGACATACAACAAAAATAAATTAAATAAACTTATTATTTTTCATTTAATTCATATTCAAAAAGAGCATTTTTAAAATTTTTGTTAATATATTATTAATATTATTATTTATTTGACAACAGAGTTGTTGCATTAGAGGCCCAAAAGAAACTGATGAAAATTATGTATCTGTTATAAAATCCGCTAAAACCATTACTCTAGAGCAAGGTTCATTTATAAGGTTGTGTCACTTGAGAGAAATGCTCTCTTTTCCCGCCTTTGCTTGAACTGTCACTGTGCTTTTCTTTATTCTATGCATTCATTTTCTTGATTTATTTTCATCCATTCTGACAGTTGGACCGAGCACGCTCTCAAGTGCCACAACCTTATAAATGAGCCTTGCTCTAGAGCGTTTTTAGGACTCTCTGAGCGAGAACACCCTGAAATAGCGTAAAAAGTGGAGAGAGAATACATATTTCAAAACTCTCTGAGCGAAAACACGCTGAAATAGCGTGAAAAGTAAAGAAAGTATACATATGTTGGAAAAAAACGCAGAATTTTAGACAGAATTGAAAAAACTCGATGCATAGTGTGATCTTTTCACAAAATTGCCAATAAATGTAGTGAAATTTCACGATGTAGTGATTTAACAATCAGTTTTTAGAGAGCACGTGTCACGAAAAAAGCACGAACCACCCATCGCTAATATATTGTAATTTGAATATAAATTTACTTATACTCTAAAAAATTATATGCAATTTTTATGTTTTTATACTAAATTTAAACTAAAAAAACATTCGGATACTATATATCTGTGTTCATAAGCGATAACAGCTTAAGTCTGATTTCGAGATTTCGAAAAATCTTGCTTCAAATTTTTCAATCACCACATAAATAATATGATAGGGTCTTTTGTTTTTGTGCCATAACTTTGGCTAGGGTCATGCTAGAAGTTCCAGATTTTGCGAGTTAATAAAATGAAATGCGTGGAACACATCGACATCAATAACTCAGTTCTGTCTTAAGTTGACTTAAGCGATTTTTGCTTAACACAGATATATAAAACAATATTTAACCTTTTGTATGACCATGTAACAGAACTGTAACAAACCGAATAAGTTCCTTGCTAAACACTTCATGGTCCATTTACACCAAATAAATAATTTTTGCATAACAGTCACAAATTGAAGAATAAGATTCTAAGACAGAGAGAGAGAGTCGTATTCGTAAAGTTCGTATTCGTAAAAAATATATGATCAAAAAATGGTGTGCAAGAAAACAGAAAATTAAAAAGAATAAATACAAGATATTGTGATAAGATCAATCACTGAGAAAAGTGTTCCAAAAATTGAAAATTGATTGGATTTGCTAAAAATTGTCACAACTTACAAAAAACTGCGAATTTTTAGCCCAAAACGTATTTAGAAATTTTGTTTGTCACTCTTTTTTTTAAATAAAATCCGAATAAATTGAACAAATATGTTTTCAATTTAGTTTTTTATACTAACCCATAACCATAGTCAAAATAAAAGTCGACTCTAAATTTAGTATAAGCATTTTTGACAGTTTTTCAATGTAATATGTTGTCAAAAAGCATGCATTAAATTTAGAGTCGACTTTTATTTTGACTATGGTTATGGGCCATTATCTTTATCAATTTAAATTATACTTTTCGAAAAATAAGCCATTCCCCTATAAATGCTTAAAATTAATATCCGCTGATGTGGATGAGGATTCTAATGTTATCAAGACATTGAAAAACTGAATCAATCAATTTACTAGCATACATTTTTTTATATTAGTCATTTAATGATAGAACAAATGAGTTCGAAATAGAAATTTTTATTACATGTTTAAGAAAACATTCGTAACATGATAAAAAATTCAAAATAATTAACTTTAAAAGTTTTAAAAATTACAATTTGTATGAAAACGTGAAGTTGTTCGAGGGAACTATTTGGACATAAAATAACAACTTTGGAAATCGTGTAGCTTTTCATATTTTTTTGAATAAGCAAAAGTTTGAGTGCTAAGTTAAAATAGGGATAATACGATAATTCTATTTTTTTTAATTAAAAAATAAGAAGTTTTGATGTGGGTATTTAAATCTCTATTAAATTATTTTTTTAATACTTTCCGTGCTTGCGGTTTTGAAAGCTATTAAATAATTTGTTTAGAAGCACAGATAATTATTCACGTTTTTTTAATTCATTTTATTTTAAAAATAATCCTACTTGAGAATGAAGATCCGTCTTTTTGGACAGCAATAAAACAATTAACAATTTTTAAATAACTGCTATTAGTTTAAAATCGTTCAATCACGTCAAGTTATAATTAAAATATATGAACAATGATTTATCATCTGTCTATATGTATTTGCCGACAAACATCTTGCTTAAAATATAAACAAAAAGTTACCTCTAAGTATTATTCTTTTTGCTCCTAGTGTCAATTATTTTTTCAATTATAGACACGCAACTAGAACTAATCATAAAGTAAATGAGTGCTCAACGATTGTCATTTATATTTAATTACCCGTTAACTGATGCTATGTGATCCGTTGATTTGTCAATGTCAGCGTGTGTCAGAAAAGATAATGTTATGAGTTTGTACAATATGGGAAAGAAACGTGAGACCTATGATTCTGCTGATTTATATTGAAATATTAGAAAAGGATTTTAACAAATTTATTTAAGTATTTCTAGAGACTTGACATATTTTTTGTTACAAAAACGTTCTTACGCGTACTTTTTTCTTGTAGCGAATTTTGTAAAAATATAAAAAAGTCTCCTCTCTAATTTGAAAGACTACTCTTATTTATAGGTACTCCTACGTGATTTCAAAACGTGCCTCTGCGAAACAGTTGAGTATATAGATGCCAGCCTAAAACTTCCTTATGATCATACAAATTACATCTGCGTGACTTTGGTCGCGTACACAAAACAACAAAACCGATTCATTGATAGAAATTTTAAGAGATATGTAAATAAAAATTTAGATATGCGTCATTGTGCGGTATTAAAGTATCTAACAATTGATGTTTTCACTTTTTATTGTACTTTTTATGCACCACTGCACAGTATGGCGCACAGTGCTGTACCCAAGCACCAAATACCTAAATTCAAGAATTTATTTTGGTGATTTTTTTTCTTTTTTATTTTAAAAATTTTTAAAAATTCAACAGCTCGCAACAAGAGTATATTTCATAATTTAACCGCCAAAATCGAAAACCCATGATTAAAAAAATCGATTCTGCCAAACCATTGAATAATACTAAGCATTTTTTGTTTAAAACATTTTTTGTAAATAAAATCCATTTTGAATTTAAAACATGAATTTTTTGTGTTGACAAAGCCTTTACAAAACATTGTTTTAAAGAAATAACATCAAAAGCGCAAAAATTTTTTTTTAATATTTATTAGTATATATTTTAAATATATTTAGAAAACACTTGTAAAAAATTTTTAACAAATTGAAGACTATGTTTTTCTGCTATTAAATCTTGAAGTTTGACAACATTTTCAGTTTTGCTTTCTTAGGATGAATTCAAAAACATTCATCGAAAACACGTTTTGAAGTGCTCATTTATTTAAAAAAGTGGTATTCACGATGTAGGGCAACTGTTCTGGCAGATGCGTAAAAGAGCAGATAAGCTCTAAACAACAACAAAATACATTTGAAAATACATTGAACATAGTCCAAAAACAAAAATAATGTTTTGTTACGTCTTCTGAAAACGAAAGACGACTCAATATATTTTAACTACACGCCTTTGTCATACTTTGTCATACTTGTCAGTCAAAGTCAGATTTTGAAGATGTAATTTTATTCCAATCTTTGCGATATAGATTCTCATATGTTCTTTTCATTGCAATATTTTATTGAATTTAAAAAATCGCTTTATCTCCAGCAAATATTTTTTTACAGATTGTGCGCGCAAAAAAAGGAAGAAGCTTTGATAGTTGCAGTGCTGCAAACTTTTAGAAGCAGTGTTGTACACCTTATAGTTTTTTTAAATTTTTTTATAAATAACGTCAAAAATTTTTAATAGCCCAAACAGAATAAGCATAGCCAACACGCAGCCAACAAAAGAAATGTCAACATAGAAGTTGGTTGCCTTGCAACCCTATGAAATGAACATAATAAAAATAACCAACACGTAGCGAACGCAGCCGACACAAAAATGTTGACGAACTTTTAACTTTTTCTGCAGCCAACGGTAGCGAAATGTCAAAATACATAGTTCAAATTATAAAACTTAAAATTAACTAAAACATATTAGTCCAAATTAGTAAAAAAGCAAACAAATTATGATATGCAAAAGGCAGTATCTATTAATTTTGTAAAATATAACAAAATATTGTAAGCATAAAGCTCTATCTGCGTTATCAACACAAATTCTATTCTGTGCACAACATTTCGTTGGCTACATTTTCGACAGCTCGCTACGTGTTGGCTATGCCTATTCTGTTTGGGCTATAAGTAAAAAATATTTTTGGAAATGGAAAATCTACTAAAAATCTACTAGCGACTTGAAAAAATCTACTAAATCTACCAATCTAGTAGTGAATCTACTGAAAACGGTCACCTTGTTTGTTGCATCTTCAATTAATAATCAACAATTTAGTTTTTTTTAATTTTCGAATGCAGGGGTATTCACGATGTCGTGTAATTGTGATAAATTTTTACAAAATTTACAATACTAATTACTTATTATGAACGAGCCTTCAATATAGTATTGTATTTTTAAAATCAGCTGATTTGTCTATGTATTTTTGTTTAAAAATATTAATTAAAATTATCAATTAACTAAAGAAAATCATAAAAATTAAAACAAAACTCTAAATTTTATTAATTTTTATTAAATAAAACCACAGCGTAGCCGATAGCTTTCTCCATGCTGAGTAGAAATGCTTTTGCGATCAGCTTATCAAATACACAATGAAATTTACAAAGAATACAATAGGGTTTCGTCGTTGTATTTTTGCCACAGGGTAGCATTTTGAACACTGTGCATTTTGTTTTCAAATTTACTACAAATATCAAATTTATCAAAATAAGAATATATGTGTTGTTACAATACAAGGACAAATACACCACATCGTGAATATCCCTATTATTTTTGTCGAAAAAAACAAACATAATTACTGCTAATATTCAATAGATTTACGCAAAACATACCTACAATTTTGGAAAGTTTAATTTTCATATAAATTTTAAAATTTAAAATATGACCAGTATTATGTATTGACAAATATTCTGTGAAAGATGTGGTAACATTAAATCTTAGACATGAAGCAATAGAGAAAACTTTTCTTCTTTTTTTTATCTGTACCATTTCCAATTGTAATCAGGGACCAAAAATAACTGTGTTGTTACAATTTTCAGATGAAAAAGACATAACGAAAAAGTTGCCAGTGGACTTTTTTAAAAATACCGAATATTAAACGCCTCTAAAATTTTTTACTGTTGCTATAAAAGTTGCACTTAACTGTTATGTTTCGCCTTTTATTTTTTCGGGCAAAAATAACTGTTACTTTTAACTTTTATTTTTTAGGTCAAAAATAACAGTTATTTTGTTCCTTTGATTCGGTCGAAAATATCAGGCTATTTGTATATTTTCAAAGCCCGCTTGACCGAATATAAAACTATTTAAACTAAAAAAAGTTTTATGGCTCAAAATTTGCGCGGATGAGACGATAAAAATTGCATAAAACTTTTTTCCGAAAAAATTCAAATTTTCTGATATTTTTGACCGAAAAAATAAATGGCTCAAATAACTGTTATTTTTTACCTAAAAAATAAAAGTCAAAACAACAGTTATTTTTACCCGAAAAAATGAAATTAATTTTAATTTAAAATAGATCAATTGAAATTTTGAAATGATCAATTAAATTTGTTAAAGGTCAATTGAAATCATAAAAAAACCATTTGATATTCAGAAAAGATCATTTGAAATTCAGAAGGGATTATTTAAAATTCAGAAAAGATCAATTACAATTCAGAATATCTCAAATTAAATTCAAAATAGATCAAATGATATTCGGAAAAGATTTAATGAAATTTTAAAAAGATCAATTGAAATTCAGAAAATATCACTTGAAATTCAGTAAAATTTTAAAGATAATTTTAAATTCATAAAAGATCAATTAATTCAAAATTCAATTTGAAATTCAGAATAGACCAATTCAAAATCAGAAAGGATCAACTAAAGTTCAGAATTTATTTTAAAATTCAAAATGTATCAATTGAAATTTATAAATTACTATTGAAATTAAGAAAAGATCAATTGAAATTTATAAAAGATGAATTGAACAGATTAAAAAAATTCAGAAAAAATAATTTTAAATTGAGAAAAAATCAAATAAATTATAAATATTGGAATATTCCATTTCCATTACCATAGCCATTACATTACCATTACCATTACCATTATCATCACCATTACCATAACCGTTACCATTACCATTACCATTAAAATGAACATAAATATTAACGTTACTATTGCCATTGCCATTACCATAACATCACATTACATTTACTGAATGTTTTATCAATATTTATATATTATTATAGTTTATGCAAAAGCATGTACATACTTTTTGCTTCAGGCTTCTGAAGTTTGTCAATTTTTACAGAATGTTTTTTAATCTTTAAACTGATTTTGAAGCTAATTTTATGGTTACGTGGCTGTTAATTCAAATGTTCTTTTTTTTAAATGCTTACAGATTTATTTTAATTTTATCATTATCAATCGATCTATGTACTTAATTAAAAAAAAATACACAGTTTATTATATTGATGGCTGAGCTCACAAAAGAGCTGAGTGATTTAAAATGTTCAAGAACAACAATTTTAATTTTAAATTTCAATGCATTTCCGCACAAAACAGTAATTTTAATTTTATACTTATCAGCATCCATTGGTTATACATTTACAAAAAATTCACACAGTTAGATATTAAGGTAAGGGCCCCATATAAGGTCCGTCACCATGTTCTTGCACATTGGCGTCGGAAGCGGGGGAAAAGGGGGCAGTTGCCCCCCCCCACTTTTTTAGCTAGATAAACAATTTAAAAAGAAAACTTCGAAAGTTATTAAAAAAATCAGTTTTTTTTACAACGATAATATTTTTGTATTATATATTTTCCTCTTCTTTCTCTCTTCTTCATAAGCATGCTTGCGGATAAGCATTTTCTTTCTCTGTGTTTGCAAAAAGATAGAACAAAACGTAGAGTTTCTACTGCAAGCCCACCACATCAGTTAAAGCACCCTTAAGTATGTAGCTTAATGCTTGTTAATTTTGCAACTCTGGTAAGAAAAAATTTTACATGTTCTTAGGGGCTTTCCATATTGGACGACATGTTGTACGATAAGTTAGATGGAAAACTAATGGGACTATTTGATTGAGCGTTCGAACGATCCAACTTGTAAAGCAACATCATTAATTGCAAGCTCTCAAGCAGAACACATCCGGCTAATAGCTAAACAACTTTTAGATACCATGCAAGAGCAGTAATTTTACATAGTTGTACAATATTGTACAAAAATTTTCTACCAACGTTTTAGCTTACGCATGGTACTACATGTTGTACAATCTGCCATGTTGGTCCAATGTTTTGGACCATGCAAAAGCCCCTACTGTGAATTAGCTGATGAAAATCCACCTCGACGCTTTGAAGAAACATCAAATCCGGTTCCTTAAGTACAGTTGCCATTATATGATCGGCTACGAAAAGATTATTTCGAAATTTTAGATCTTCTCTCAAATGAGATAACGGCTAGATTCGATCAAACAGGTTAATATTTGACTTTTTTTTTATTTTTGCATGTTTACACCAGCTTCACTCAACCGACTAACTTTGATTTAATATTCGGTGAGTCGATTGAGTGAAGCTAGTGTAAACTGGCACTTTGTAAATCTTATTGTACATTTAAACAGATCTTGACACTCTGGAATCGTTGGAAAATATTGTAATCGAAGCCTTCAACGGAAAAGTGCCTTCTGAACAAAATCTAAAAACAAAACTAGATCTTTATGCAGATGACTTTGATGTGCTGAAGCAATTGCCTGGCCAAACACCTTCAAATTGTAGTGGCATTGTATCCTAATTTGCAAAAAATTCGGATACTGTAAAAAAACTATTAAATGAAGTTGAAAAACTTATTGCTTTGCTTTTGACTGTGCCTGCATCAGCAGCTTCATCTGAGCGTTTTTTTCTCAAAACGTATCTTCGAGCAACTATGACACAGAAACGACTCACTCATGCTGCACTTATACACATTCACAAAGATAAAACCGAATTGCATTTAAACTATGTAAAGATATACCTAGCCTTGCATTATAAAAGCAACCATTATTTCTTATACTTTCATATTACCATATGAAAGATCCTTTAAAGAATGATCTCTAATATTGAAATTAGAAGAACTTTTAAAAATAATGAAATTTTAATATTTTTTATATATTTTTATATTTTTTTTTTTTTAAACTAAACTAAAAAATTTGTTTATTCACATTCATGTTTCTTTGAAGAAATTTTGGTGAACTTTTTTTGCACCACCATTTGTACTGCCCCCCATTTGTTCTGCCCCCCCAGATGAAATTAGCTTCCGACGTGCTTGTTCTTGCATGTTCTTGCGTGTGTTGAAACTTGCGTCCTCAAGTTATTTCTTGGGAAAAAAATTGAAGGCAATCGCGCAATATTGACAGGGAGCGCAGTCGATTGAAAATAGCGAAAGCGTGTAGAAGTTTATTTTATAGTGCGCGGAGGATAAAAAAAAAGGTTTGTTATGAAATTGTGTGTTGCAATTACAAAAATTTTTTAAAATCAGATAGTTTATTATTTTGTGAAAATACTAAAGTAAGTTTGTGAAAAAAAATTAATAGCAAATGGTTTTATATTTACGCCCATTCATTTGTACAACCCAAAAGACCCAAAGGAAAAGAAAGCAATAAGGAAGAAAGCCATAAGTTATAAGGCCCAGTTGCCACTAAAACGCTGTTTGAGTAAAAAGAATTGATTTTCTAATCCTTAAAGAAGCTGATTTAGTTTTTTACTCTTAATTAAAAAAAGCTATTTTTTAAAAAATTCATTTTCATTCTTTAAATTCATTTATGTTACTAATTTATTTTTTCAATAAAATGAACATTAAAAGCTAATAAAAAAATTAATGCAGTTTTTAATTCACAATTTTAAGCAAGGAATACGTGGGCCTTTTATGGCGCACATGTTTTTTGAAAGGACCAAAATGGTGTTTTTAAATCGCATTTTAAGAGGTTTCCGATAATATATTTTAGTGTCGCTTTTTTGGTATTTTTATAAAAAATTCATCAAATAAAATGATACAAGTACATTTAGGTTTTTACCATCAATATTTTGTACGCTCTAGTGCAAAAGGTGCACCGCATGGTGCACTTACCTTATATTGGGGACTTGCAAAATGCAGTTGCCCATTCTAGTCAAAAGGGCACTCGCTTTAGTGTTCTTAACCATCGATAAGTTAAGAGCAGCGTAATTTGCAATAACAAAATTTTAAGGGATTAAACATACGCCCCCCCTTACGACACAAAAACGTGGTGCATACTACGTACCGTTTACTACGTATAATGCGTGGTTTAATTTTTTTATTGAAAAACAGTGTTTCAAATCAATTTAACAATTTAAAAAATTAAAAAAGCACTTACCATTTTAATGGATCTAAAATTTCTGTGAAGTTTAAAAGAATTTTGTGATGTCAATTTATTTTTAATACAATTACGCAATTTACTCAGTTTTTATTCAAGGTGGTATCGTAGAAGTGCGTAAATTTATAGCTATACGCTTTAAGTATATATACGTCGTTCGTTAAATACCATTACTATATATTATGACTACTTCAAAAAGTTTTCTGTTAAAAGTTATAAGATAGGTGAATCGGGAATATTTGTACGACCTTAAGTTAACAAAATTTGTACCCTGTGCACTCACCCTAGTTGTTGTCCTAACTGAATAACAGAAATTAAAACCCACCCTTAGTTTTTCTCCCTGCAGGAATATTATTTTACGTTTTTCGAGTTACTTTCATGATTGTTGGTTTTTTTTTTGTTTGCCATCGTTAATATCGCCGACGATGACGATGACGATGACGCCAACGACTTTGTACTTGAGCATTGAGCTTTGAGAACCATTGCATAAAAGGAAAACACAGAATTGGAACAGTCACAAAGACCTCGACTGATAAGCAAAAAAAAGAAAGCCAAACAGTTTGTTTATTAGGTTGAACAGAAATGCGGCGTAAGAGGTGGTAAGGAATGTATGTAAGTGCGCTGCAAATGATGCGATGTGACGCGTTGAAAAACAAATGCAAATGCATTAATTGAAAAACAAAAATGGAAAAACAAACTGCAGGAAAAAAGAATGAAAACAAAAACATGTCAATATATCATAATGAAAAATTATTACAAAAAACCGAATTTCCTATTAATATGCATTTTATATACTACATTTTTATGCGTCGTCGTCGCCGACAATGACTGTGCTTTGCGCTACCGCATGAGTTTTGTTATAATTTTATTTTTATTTTTTTGCTATTATAAAGTACAACATGATTTGCAGTTGTAATACAAAAAAACACCATATCAATAAAAGCAACAGTTATTAGGTCTGTTCCCGTACTCGATTCAAGTAATTGTATTAGAAAAGAGAGTAACAATTTGCATCTTATTCTTCTCTCCCGAGCTTAAAAAATTTGTAAAATAACGCATTCAAGCATGGCAAAATTAGACAACGTTGTGTTAGGGCGAAGAGCCGGTGACCGAAACTGTCAAAACGAAGTTGACATTTCATACAAAATCTACAACCAATGAAAATGCAATATGAAAACAAGAATTGGCAAAATACCAAAATGTATGAGTTTGACAGTTATGGTCATTAAGAAAGAGAACACATTCAGTTCTACTATGCATTCAAGCTACTTGAATCGAGTACGGAAACAGACCTTATGTATCATCACTAACGAATCGAATTTATGACGTTTTTGGTACCATTCCGGGCTAAAGTCTGTATCAAAAAAAGACAATTAATTTTGAAAATTTACCGTTTTGTCTAAATAACTTGCACGCTATAAATAGTATTGTTAATTTACAAATTCAATTTTATTCGTTTTATTTAGCATCTGTAGCTAATATATATATGTGTATATGTATGCATATAAACTTAAACAACAGCTCGTGAGTGCAAAAATACAACTAAAATGTATTAAGTTAGGGCTTCGTCGTTGCTATTGTTGTTGGTTTTATTATGACACCAAGCCATAAGGGTGGAAATTGAAGTAGCTCGATAATACTTTTCGGCGTGAAATTTTTGTTGTTTTTGGTTCTTTCTCTATGTTGTTTTCTTTTTAATTTATACAATTAATGAATGACACTTATTTAGGGTGCGCATGTACCAAACATTAACATCTGTTATTCATTTCTAATAGCTGGTTGTTGTACTGGCTAAAGATATGTCATTTTGAATAGGTCACAACATATATTTTCAGAAGAAGTCCAACATTGCCTAATTGCGAATTTGTTTTATATTGTTGAACTACGCTTTTTGTTGAGTTTTCGTTATTAATGTGATAGTTGTATATACAATCCACAGCTATGGATGACGAAGTTTTAATTGAACTGGTACGCTAACGTGCAATTATTTAAGACAAACAACTGCCTGGCTACTGCCTACTATAATTGCTTTAACTTTTTCTAACACTACATCCCGTCACGATGACAGTTGACATCATTTCGTTACTTTACGAATTTCATGATATCCAGATTTCATGCTATAATATTTAGGTGGGCATTTCATCTCATGAAATTTCATTTTTGAATTGTTTGTAAAAGTTTATTATATTAATAATTTCTTCCATTCGCCATTCCATTTTATATTTTTTCGCTCTTTTAATGCTTTTGCAATATTTTTTGCTTGAAAAGTTCTTAAAAATGCATATACTTACATATTTCACTGAAAAGTGACAGCTCATCTCATGAAATATATCTCAAGAAATATTTCAAGCGTTAAATTTCATGATATGAACAATTTCATGATATCGGTCTACACCCGAGATATATATCATGAAATTCAATTTGACAGATCGCATGCAATCAAATATTAAAAGTGGTGACACTGTGTAAAGCCTATCCGCAATGAGCCATAAAGATGGCCAGAGCTGCCATTTTGGCTCTAAACGTTCCAGATTTGGCTCTTTTTGTTTCAAATGGCACTTTATTTTTTAATTTGACACAAGGTGCCAAGATGGCACTTTTTAAAAAAATTTTTAATTTTCTTGCTCACGTTTTTAAAATATGTATTTACATTTTTAAGGTTTGTAGAAACTTTAGCTCTTACCACTTTTAGAGCAACTAAAATTTTGTTGTTTTAACATTTAAAACAGCTGCTTTATTTTATTTCTTTATTGCAGTTTTTTTAAACAATATGTTTCTTGTTCCCGAGTTAAAAATTAGCAAACAATACTTGCATCAGAACCTAATGACTGGGAAAGATTAGGTATACTTAAAAATTGTTATGATGAATTCCAAAACAATAGTAATAATGATAATGAATAAAAAAGTAATAATTCCTTAAAAGATTTTTGTGCTTTTGCTTTAAATATTCTTTCTCTCCCTTACGAATTGAAGTTGAAAGAGGTTTCACTCATATGAATTTCATTAAAAACAAGTTGAGAAATTCTATTAGTTAAGATGTCCTTAATGTTATAAATTGAATAAAATCTAAATAAAGAATGTTCAAATTATAAACTGCCTTAAAACATGATAAAAATACAATATGAACAAAAGTATACTTTTAAATTATAAACTGCCTAAAAACATGATAAAAATACAATATGCACAAAAGTATACTTTTAAATTCTTACTGGTAATATTTTTTCTATATTAATGTGTTCATTTTGAATTTGTATTTATTATTTATTTGAAATTTGGTTCTTTAAATTCATGTGTTCATTTTGAAGTTGTATTGTTCATTTTATGTTTTTTATTTTATAAAATAGATGAAATAAATTAACTCACTTTAATTTCAAAAAATGTGGCACCTTTTTTAGGAACTTTAATTTTTATTTGGTACTTTTTATTTCGTCAGACCTAATAAAAGTTGGCAGCCCTGATAAAGACGTCTCTATATCGCATTATGGAGTCCATACACAGGCAAACATGCTATGAAACATGTACGGCTCATGCAATATTTCTATGTATATACCCTGCAGCAAGCTGGTAGACATTGTACACCGAGCACTAATTTTGTTACTAGTACTTATAGCTCATATACGAACTAGTTAGCTATCGTACCCTAGTAAACAAAAACCTTCTAGTTAATTCTATGAGAGAAAGTGAAACAAAGCTATTTAGCGAGCTGCGCGCATAAACGTATATCCATTCCGTTTTGGTTTCAACTTGAATTTTGTTGTATTCTTCTTTTTGCCGGCATTTCCCTCATTTTGTTAAAAAGTGTTAAATAAATCGAAATATAATTAAATAAAACAAGTTAAGTTAAACCATAAAAACGTTATAATAATTAAATATTAAATATGAACAAAGTGTAAGAGGCAAGTGGCAAAAGACAGCTTAGAAGGGAAATAGCTAAAAATAGGGAGAAATTTTTTAAGAAATTAAAGAGATCGAGTGTGCATCTCATTTGGCACTGCATGCAGACAAACTATGATGCTTATCGTGTTATAAATATGTATATTTATATCAAAATTAATAAATATTACATTAAATTCAAATTTTGTTAATGTATTAGAAAAACAATTTCTAATATCTATTCCGGGAGAACCAGTTTTAGAACTAGTCCCAAGGTACTAGTGCAATATCTCTCCCAAAGAACCAGTTCTTGCACTAGTACGTGGTAATGCAGTGGGTGACAATTGACTCTTTTCGTGGACAAGCCCATGTTAAATGCGAATATAAAAATCATTGCTAGGAGATAGGCGAGGTACTAGTAGCTGTCTTCTGAGTACTAGTGAATTTACTAGTTTTGTACTAGTTTTTGACGCTGCAGGGTAGTGTTGTTGACGGTCAAATTTACGGATAGGTAAATTTTCTTTTAAAGATTGGAGACCAGTAAAAACAATCATACTTTCATAACTTAACGTTTATTTATGAAAAAATCAGTTTTTTAATGCTTCCTGAAAACAACAACTTTTCAAGATGTTTTCTCGATAAGTGGTTTCTTGAAACAGTAAGGGTCGCGCCCGCCTTTGAAAATAACCTCTCGCAAGGCACAGAAGTGGAAACACTATGCAAATACATTCGTCCCTGTTTATATAAAACTGGAAAAAAAGAGTTCATACGTCATACAAATATAAACACAAAATAAATTTCGATACATAGAACGAAATGTGTAAGGCTGCCAACTGTAAAAAATGTGCTAGTAAATTAAAATTTATTGGTAATAAAATCTGGTTTAAATGAGTACCGATCCGAGGATTTTTCACCGATACCTGCTTGGTACTTGGTGACAAAATATCGATACCAAAAATACTTAGGTATCGAAAGAAAAGTATCGAGTATGTACTTGTATGGAGACAAACATTCAGGTTGGAAAACATATGGAGCAGTTTGTAGTGTGTCAGCTTATTTACTCTCGACTGGTCAATGTTTATTAGGAAATAATTCACATATTTCATAAGCATCATATTTTTACTAATACAATTTGTCGAAATTATGAAAATCACGAGGAATAAAAATAAATAATTAAAATAAAAAATAAAAAAATAAAAATGTGAAAATGTTCAGAAACATGATCAAGAAGTGTGTGGCAAAAACAAAATACGGTACGCGTATTTATTATCTTTAAAACAACTTTTATTCATTTAAAACAATAAACTTCAATAAAAGGTTAAAATTATTAAAAAACCAACAAATATTCCCAAAAATAAAGTTAAAAATTTTTTAAAACTTCTACATACAAGTATTGAATTAATTTTTTATGAGAAATCGAAAATTTAGAATTTCGCGTTTTTGTTTTTGATAAATTTTTTCTATGAAAAATCTTATTTTCTTACACACATTGACTTCTATGCTAAAAAGTAATAATCAATCGGTTTTTACCACTCGATCTTTCTTCGACATCTTCTCGATCGATAGCTTATGATGTGAAGAAAAAGTTCCCAAAGCGGTTTGATCAATAAAGATTGCATGAAAAATTTGCCGCATTGGAAAAGAACCCATATTTTCATAAAGAAACTCGAAAAAATCGTTCACCAAATCTTAAAACACATTTTCTGAAAAATCATGTCTTTTAAACTGATCTCCACGATTTCTCAAGAACTTTTCTATGGATTGGCTTACATTTTTTATTTTATTATAAAGAAGATAAAATTTATTGGATCCTAAACCTAAATCAGATAATATTGGGCAGTTTTTTTAAATAGCGAAAAATATAAAAAAACGCTACTAAAAGTTCACATGTCCGCCTTTTTTGTTATTTTAAACTATTTATTCATATTGTAGGTTAAAGCTCCAACAGATATAATATAACTTCTATAATTGTTTGGTTTTTTTATTTAAGATGGCATAAACGCGATGTGCGATGAAGACCGTTTGGAGACCTTGATATTCAAAATTATATTTGACACTTCACATTACACTTTTATGCACCAAGATAAATATTTACCTACATATAAAGAAACAAATAGCTGTCAAAAAATTCAACTTTAACCGTATTTTTTGACCTCTACGTGAGAACTTGCCCTTAAAAGCAAAATCGTAGACGATACCAATTTCATTGTAATTTCATTGTAACCTTTCCAAACGTTTCCAATCTATTGTGATTAGTATTTATTTTGACATCTTGAAATTCAACTGGTGCAAAGTTGTTTTTACTCATTGTTTATACTTTTATTTCACGTGTTTAAATTAATTTATTCTTCAATATAGCAAAACAATGACACAAATTGTGATGCCCGGTGATCGCATTCAATCCGCCGAAGACTTGGGCAAATTGAAGACTGTCATACTTGGGCCTGGACTGCGACGCGTTGACGACAAGGTTGTTTCCTGCAAGGCTGGAACACTGGTGCACAAAGAACCCAACACATTCTGGGTGGACAATTACCAAAAGCGCTACGTGCCAGTGCGTGGCGAGTCTGTAATCGGCGTGGTGACTTCCAAAGCAGGCGACATCTTTCGTGTAGATATTGGCGCGCACGAACAGGCCTCACTGTCATATCTAGCTTTTGAGGCAGCAACTAAAAAAAACCGTCCAGATGTTAACACAGGCGATTTACTATATGCACGACTCATTGTGGCCAGTCGCGACTTGGAACCCGAGTTGGTTTGCGTGAACTCGGTGGGCAAAAAAGGAAAACTGGGAGTATTGGTGAATGGTTTTGTTTTTAACTGCAGCCTTAACTTGGCACGCATGATATTGCGTGAAGATTGCCCACTATTGCGCGCACTCACCAAAGAGATGCCTTACGAGATTGCAGTGGGTCTAAATGGACGCATATGGATTAAGGCAAAGACGACAAGGGAGACGATTGCCTTGGGTAATGCAATATTGGCGGCAGAGAATGCAACTCACGAGCAGATAACTAAAATTTGTGAAAATATTGGAAATATATTGTTTACGTGAAAAGTTTGTTTCATAATTTTTTATCTGGATCAAAAAATGGCTTTTATACTAAGTTTTTAAAGTAAAAGTGCGTTAAGTGCAAAAAATTTGTTTCGTCGGTATTTGATTTGGTACCTTGGAGTGTCTACCTGTTTTTTAGTGCTCGAAATTCCATTGATTTTTTTTATTTTTATTTACCCACCCGGAATTTTATCAATTTTTTCTACTGCTAGACAGTGTCATCACTTTTTTGATGCTTTCAGATTTTACCACTAAATGTATTTATTTAAAAAATCAAAATTTATCCTTATTTAGTTTTTGCAGAAAAATTGCTTCATAATTGTTCCAATATAAATTTAACTAAAGGTATTATTTTGGTATACATAAGTTGCAGCTGCGTTAAGAGCATTATATCTAAATGCGATGTTTTTTTATGCGATGAATTTTAGTGCTGAAAGATTTGAAATGAATTTTTTAATGGATAAAAAAAACTTTCTAAATCTACCACTCATTTTAAAAGTAATCTACCAAAATTTGAAATTATCAAGTTACAATACTGTTGCTAGTTCCTAAAAGGCGCATTACGAATAAGTCTAAATGTTATAAGGTAGTTCTTGTTTGGTTTAATTTTTAAGAGAAACATTTGCTTACTAAAATTACGTATTTTCTTTAAAAATACCAAATTGTTACAGTCCATTAAAATCAAATTTTTAAAGCTTCCAATCTGATATTTTATTAGGTGTTTCTATACTTTTATATAAAATTAAAGTGAAAATTTAAAGCTACGACTTTACTCCAAAAGCACTGGGCCGATTTTTATGAAAAACATTTTTAAATTTCATATTTGTGCTACAGATTTATTTAAGGTTATTTTTCTTTCGAAATTTTAATAATAACAGCCCTATTCTGGCAAATTAACAAATTGTTAACCAGTATTTTGAATATTTCTATGTGTTTGCTGTAATTATTTTATTTCAAAACAAAATTTGAAGCTCAAAAATAAAAAATTTTGATAAAAATTGTCAACTGCTTTTCAGTTATTGACAATTTCATTAACAAATTTTGTTTTTTGAGCTTAAAATTTTGTATTGAAAACAGCAAACATATAGAAATATTCAAAATACTGGTTAACAATTTGTTAATTTGCCAGAATAGGGCTGTAAGTATATTTAAGGTATTAAATTTTTTAAGAAATCATCCCAGCTGCAACGCATTGCTTATTGGTTGGCTTTTGACGCGTTTGTGTTGCGAGAGTTTCAGTAAACTCCATGTTGCTCTCTATTTTTCTCTTTCTCTTCGTGCTCAGTCAGCACAACAAAAAAAAACTGATGAGCCTCGAGCAAGGCAGAAAGTGAGATATATATAAATGCAAAGCGGCGCTCCAAAACAAGAGAAAAAAATTTTTATTTCTTTGATATGTATTGTCTTAACCAATAAGGACAACGATGCCATATCGCATTACTAAGTCTAAAAATTAGTCAAAATCAAAATTAAGTTATAATTTAGCACATTTCTGAAAAAATTGTTAAAAAACGCCCGTGGCAAAGTCCCTAAATTTTGGCCTTAATTTTTCGTTTGTGGCCATTTTTTCTGAGACCATTTTGCGCAGAGCCCTTTTAAGCAAATACACCTCATATAAAAAATAATAAATCCAATAAAAATATTTTTTAGATCGATTGTATAGAACAAATATAGACGTTTTTAACAAATCATGTTGTACTCGCGGACTCGTGGCCTGCTAGTTACTGTATAAAAATGAATTATACCTATATACTTACGATACTATCGAAACACTTTTTTGAAAATAGTTGTATGTGCAGACATAATAATTAACTCATCTGAGGTCAAGCTCGCACCGTGTTCATTTGAAAAATTAAAGATGGCATATTTTAATTACATTTTTTCAATTCTGAAAGGCCCTAAATTTGGGCGTTAATTTTAGGTTTGGTTTCATTTTTTCTGAGACCATTTTGCGCAGAGCCCTTTTAAGCAGATACACCTCATATAAAAAATAATACATCCAATAGAAATATTTTTCAGATCGATTGTATAGTAAAAAATATTGACATTTTAAGAAATCATGTTGTACTTGTGGTATGAACTTTTGGCACGATTACGATTTCCGGGTCGCCGCGATTTGAAAGTGTTTTTGGTAGAGAACAACAAAAACAAATGTTTGGCCGAACAATAAATCGATTACTCAACTAGTTATCGAGTCAATTTCTTTGCCATTATCTAATGGTTCTAAAAGATTGATATGTCATTTGAAAGATAATTAAATTGCCTTTTCAATGATATACAATACTGATATCATTGCAAGCGTATTTGTAAATTTATAAGCAAAACTATATCATATTTGAAATTTGTAATTAAAAAACCGTTATTTTCTAAAATAAATTTATAAAATTATATTTTATTTTTAAAGCTTTCAATTCAACCTTTCATTTGAAATATTAATATAAACATATACATTATTTACAATTTACACTATATTACATAAAATTATTAAAAATTGCTATTCGCATTGTCCAAAACTGATCAACTAAAAATTTCAAATTTTATTCGCTGGCCTGAAAATCCTATTTATTCATATAAATATAACAGCTACAATGTTGCCTTAAGAACAGTGATTTATTGTAATGGTGAAAAGAATAAAAAATATGGAATTAGAATACAAAAAAAACTGAGTTAAATATGCTTCAATTAACAACTTTCCGTACAATGGTAAATCATTTCATCATAAAAAAAACACATCAAAAATTAAATCATATGTTTTATATACCAAACGAAAGATAAATTTTCAGGATTCAATAATTTACTTTTCATAATCCATAGTAATAACGGTAGTTTTTGAGAAAATAACGGTTTCATATAAGCATATATTTTACTTTTGCTTACAAATAGCTATAAAATATTAAATACTCAATGGATTTGATTCATTTAGAATTAATATAAAAGCTTTACGTATTATCTTTCAAATAACATCTTAATTAGCAATTACGGTTATACACTTAGAAAAATATAGTTTTCTTAAAACATCTAAAAAAATAAAAAAAATTTAAAAAATCAATAACCTGAAAACAAATCGATTAATTGAGTTTTTCTTGGGCCATTCTTATTTTATGTTAAAGACCTTCCTGAATCCATAGACAAATCGCGGCGACCCGGAAATCGTAATCTCCCTGAACTTTTTTCTGCCAAAAATGTGTAAACTAGTTTTTTTTTTATATGGTAATCCTTTTAAAACTGGTAATCATTATTAATTGTATCAATTGATAAAATCACAGTTTCATAATTTCTTAATCTTTAATCTCGAGTGCGAATTATGTTCTAATTAATCACTTGATATCTTTCACTAATAAGCGCTCCCGCACAAGCTTTCTATGCCTACTGGGTTACTGGAAAAATTTGCTGGAATATTGACAAGTAATCGTAAACAGCTGAACCCCACATTCTTTATCATTTAACGTTCATCTTGATGCGATCAAGTCTCCCATCATAATAATTATATTTTTTTTCGAAAAGGTTTTGCTTTTATCTTTTGAGACAACTTAATTTAAGAAAGACGTGACTCTTCATAAATCCTTAGTATTTCTAAGCATCAAGTTATTGCAAAAATGATTTTCCTTGAGTTACTTGCCATAGCGATCCTGCTCTACTATCTGATTAACATTCTGCTTTGGGCGCTACTGGATTGCAATGTTGAGTTGTGGTTTAAGGAACGCTTTGGTCAACCGATCGCCAGCTTACGGGGTCAAGTAGTCTGGATTACTGGTGCCTCGAGCGGCATTGGTAGCGCCTTGGCTGTCAACTTGGCCAAACACGGGGTGCGACTTGTGATATCAGCGCGACGTGAGAAAAATTTGCAGGATGTGCGCGCCGAGTGTCTAAAGCAGTCGGGAGGTTTACTATCACCCGATGATGTTCTTGTGCTGCCTATGGACTTACTTGATTTGAACACTCATCAGACGCGTTTCGATCAGGTGCTCGAGCATTTTGGCACTCTCGATATTCTAGTCAACAACGCTGGACGCTCGCAGCGTGCTAGCTGGGAGGAGATAAGTGTGCAGGTGGATCGAGATCTCTTTGAGTTGGACGTTTTTGCAGTTATGCATCTATCACGTATTGTTGTGCGCTACTTTATACAGAAGAAAGGTAGACGCGGTCATTTAGCGGTAACCACAAGCGTTGCTGGCATCATCACTGTTCCATTCTCAGCTACCTACTGTGCTGCCAAGCACGCACTAGGTGCCTACATCTCTGCTCTCAAGATGGAGCATCCAACAATTGACGTGACTAATTTTGCACCTGGTCCAATTGCCACAAATTTTCTAGAGGAAGCTTTTACTGCACAGCCGGATAAAAAAGTGGGAACAAGCACGATAAATGCTACCAATAAAATGAGTGCAGAGCGTTGCGGACACTTATTTGCTATAGCACTTGCTAACAAAAGCTTGCTGGTCTGGTGCGGAAAATTTCCTGTGGTGCTGCTGACTTATCTTGCACACTATCCGGTGCTAGGAAAAATTGTAATAGAGAATATGGGCAAGAAAATGATGATAAAGATACGCGATGGCAAATAATTCCGTCATAAATGGAAAAAATTTAGAGCAATAAACACACTCATCCGGGATATCATTTATTAAAGGAATCTGAATAATTTCTGAGGCCATATTATAGAAGATTGATTGTATACTAGTTTTTTTACATGCATTTTTTGAAATTTTTTATTATATTATCTTATTTAAAAATATATAAAGATAGAAATTAGTATGATGTTAACTACTCTTATCGCCTTGTTTAATGACTTGCTTAATATGTTTAGGCAGCTTAATGCGTTTACGTTTTGGCTTTGCGATGGTGACACTCTGTTCGCTTACGCCACGACTACTTTGTTGCTTACCTGTAGTTTCTAAAGCTCTTTGTTTTTTACTCTTTTTACATGACAGTGGATTTGGATTTTTTCGACCTTTGTGCTTTCTTTTACCTTCACTAGACTCTGTGTCGGTTTGCAGACCTTGTGTTTTCTTCATAAAATCAATACGTTTCTCAAGCTTTTCCGGCAGTAAGTTTTGCGACTTTTTTAGCACATATTTTTTGGAGGCATCCGAAGGTCCTTCCAGCACTGGTGTAGCCTTATGCAAATAGATTAAACAGCGTCCGGGTACTTTTCGCAAACTAGCTTGCAACGCGCGATCCTGTGAAGCGACAATGTAACGGCTTTCTTTTGTCTGAAAATGTTAAATAATAAAGTGATTAAAAAAAAAAGAATTGACCATTTCAGCCTTTCAAAGCAGTTTGAGCGAGCTTCTATTGATTAATTGTGATGTGCGTGTTATTAAAAAGTGTTATGCCGACTCAAAATGGCTTATGTTCTCAAGAAGTTTTGCATGTTTTACAATTACTCTCTTTGGTTTGCCAATCTGCAGAGAGGTGGCGGCCGAATTTTAATTAGGAAAGTCAAATTTTAATTTTCAATTCAATTCGTTTTAAAACGTTATTTGTATAATAAGAAACAAGTTTTTTTATAATACATCAAAGTTGGTCATGTTACAATATAAGCGTATCTACTTAAGCCTTAAAAATAAATAAAATGCTTATATATTAACTAAAATGAAAAGATTTAAGCATGTTCAAAACGACTCAGTACTTGGTAGAATGAAGATTGGTAGAAAGAGCAAAGAAACTCATAATGAAAAAATGAGAAATAAGGTAGAAAACAAGTATAGGGGAGAAAAGTTAGGCATAGAATGAACATTCTGGTTGCAACAATGGATTTAATATGACTTGGCAAACTATTCTACAATCGAATGGCGTTAACGAAGAATAATCTTGAGGAATTCAGAAAGGGTTGGGTACGAAATATCCAGGACAAAATTTCCAAGTCAAAATATCCAAAGCCAAAATCTCCAAGGTATAAAATCTCAAAATCCAAAATTTCAAAAACAATCGCCAAACTCAAAATAGCAAGGGACAAAATCTATAAATTTGTAAAAGGGACAAATTATAAGCTCGCGCGAGTTCATAAATGGTGCAATATAAATTTTTGAATATTTTTGTTAACATCTAACTTATTCAGGGTGTACCATTTACATTTTTGGAGATATTGATATTACCTTAAGTTGATTTTTTAATTAAAAAAATTACATTTTAAAAGAAATAGGAATAAAAAATTTGGAGATTTTGGCTTTGATATTATGATTTTGGAGATTTTGTCTCTGGATAAATTGATATTTTGACTTTGTATATTTTGTACCTTGGAGATTTCGTCTATGGTGGAGATTTTGCCGCTTGAGATTTCGTACCGCGCCCATTCAGAAAGTTAGGGATAGTAAGCATACTTCTTTGTAGTTGACCAAATTGTAATTTCTCATATAGATAAGATGGTGCTTTCGAATGAATCAGATTGTGTAAGAACATACAGTTTCTGAAACTTAACTAGTTTATTATATCACAACCAAGAATGCTTTTATTGTACTAAAATATATGATCAAACTTGCGAAGGCCAAATACATATCGGAGGGCATGATTGAATGCCAGCTGAAGTTTTAGTTGGGAACAAAAAATCTTACCATTGATTTTATGCATTCAGCTGCTGACACCGGTTTGCCCTCATGACCACATTTATGCACAAAGAACTGTTTGACAATCATTGTGGCACCTGTGAGTGGTGCCCCTAATGATTCCGCTTCTAATATAATGCATTGCGTGGTTAGTAACTTGGCTTGTGTTTGAAAAAAACGCTTCAATTGCTCTTCCACAATGACTTTGTGCTGTAAATAAAAACACATATTGAGACTATGAAATCGTAGCCGACTGTTTTACCTGTAGAGCCGCCTGACAAAATGTTGCATCTATAAGAAGCTGATACGGCTCACGATAGCTAAAATTAGTTGCAAAAAAGTTGAGAATTTTTTGTGTTTTTTTAGTTCGTGTTATTTTCATTTCGCTTCACAAATTAGTAGTTTTTGTGAATTCACAATTGCTTTTTCTATTGGTTCAAGACAAAGTCATAGTGCTGCCATCTTAAATGTGAAGGTTTGCCAAAAATACAATCAGCCTAACCAAAAAACATTTTAATGCCGACTCTAAATTTAGTGTGAGCATTCTGACAACAAATTCTATAGAAATAATGTTAGAAAAGCTCACACTAAATTTTGAGTCGACATTAAAATGTTTTTTGGTTAGGCTGAATGATTCGACTCACATCGTTTGGTTATTTTCAGATAGTAGGGGTATTCACGATTCAATGCATTTGCATGTGCAGTTGAGGACTTGAGGACTTGTACACTTTCCAAAAATACACGTACGTCAAAAATCTTCACAAGTGCTTTTCTACTATTGCCTTAAACTTGAGGACTTATGATGAAATTGAGAAATAGTGATGGAAATAGTGTGTTCACGAAAACCTAACTGCACAAGTCCTCAACTGCACTTCAACAATTGTTACTTTGCCAGAATAGGGCTGTAAGTATTTTACAAACACGATGTTGACACAAACACATTCAGACAAGGCCGCATTGGCTATGTAGTAAAGTAAAGCGTAAACTATTTTTTGCTTCTTAGATGTATTTTCACTATGTTATTTTTATTGTATTTCCACACCACCCATGAAGTATAGCTCAATACTTGGACCACGACTATACCTATTATATATAAATAGCATACAGAACTGCACATTCAAATCAGCAAACAACATTTACGCTGATGACACAAACTTTCTAACAACGGCAAGTTCAGCAGAGGAACTAGAGGAGAACGAAAACCATGACATGAACATCTATAACAAACGGACATTTGGAAATAAACTGAGCATCATAATGTTCCGACGACGGAACAACATGGGAACAACATCCAAGAAATCAAAAAAACATAACACCACTGATACCAGAGGTTAGAAGTCTTGGGATAATACAAGAGATAGCAGCGACATTAATATACACGGGATATATACTTTCAAAAATGCAGTTGGAGCCAATGTACCAAATTTCAACTCGAACAGATAGGAAAATTGATGAATAAACCATTACGAGTCCTTTTGAACAAAGAGGCAACAATATCAAAAAAGTAGCTATAGAGAGACTGAACAGGTGGACATAAACCAACTAATATATGCAGAAAAATGTTAATACATTTACATAATCAAGAACAACCTTATGAAAACAAATTCTGTCCTAACTACATAAAACACAATATACCACCATAACTCGCGATAGAAGCATAACTTTGACGATCCAGATCAATAGGACTCGTCAGAACAACAAAAGCCAGAACAACAAAACAATTAAACATATTCCGAAATACAGCGCAAAAAGACAGTACAACTTACCGGAAAAAATAAAAAATGCCAAAAATTTAAAAAATTGTTAACAAAAACTAAATTCATATATTAAGAATCTAATGCTATGTTCACGCTGAAAGCTAAATGCGTATTTAAAGCATTTACTAAATATATTTGTCCCTGCTTACTCCTGCAACGAGTAAAGGGTCGTTCGTAATTGTGGATTTCGTAAATGCGCATTTAGATCTCAGTGTGGAAATAGCATAAGATAAGTTCATACTATATTATGATCTCATTAGTGTGATAATTTAAAAAATAAGTATATAAAAACAATTACTTATTTATTAGTTTTAAGATTAATTTTTCTATCCTCTTACACGGTTATTCCGTCAGAGAATTTTAGTAAAATCAGTTAATTAAATACACACAACCTAGGCTATAAACATTTGTATTGGATAAAGAAACCCAATTACGTTACCTAGTTTTGTGCAAAGAAAAACATTAGTAAAATGCAGTAAAAGACATGAACTCAGAATAAAACTGTAACGATAAAAGCTTCTTTCAATGATTTTTTTAAGAATTAATTTCAAAAAAATATATTTTATGTTGATTTTATATGATTTAAATACAAATTCTAAATGTTTGATAGTTTAAATCATACTTGATTGTAAATACTAATTCTAGTTGTTTGATAGTTTAAAATCGTTTATTGAGCTTAAAGTCAAAGTTAGATTCGTTAGAACAATTAATTATTCTAACTTTGACCTTAAGCTCAATAAACGATTTTAAACTATCAAACAACTTGAATTGATATTTAAAATTAAGTATGATTTAAACTATCAAACATTTAGAATTTGTATTTAAATCATATAAAAGCAACATAATAAAGAACAAGGTCATTTAGAAAAAACTTTAATCAAATGGTAGAGCACGACCAAACAGAAACAAGCTGAAAACATATCAGCAAAAATCTAAAAATAACTTCAGTAACCATGCTTTGTTAGTGGAAGACTTCCAGCAGACTTTTGGACCAATAATAATAACATAAGCATAAAGACTAAAGTAAAGCAAAAATACAACAACAAATGTGCAAATATGAAATAGGAGAAAAACTGAGAAATTTACACTTAAAATCTCATCGCCTCTGTGGTGCAGTGCGCCAATGCGCGCTTGCACGGGACGGGTATCACAAAGATTTCTGATGAAGCCTTTAGCGTGGCCGAAATTGCAATAAAATCAGCTAGTGATTTTTTCCTTTTCATATTGAAAATACGTTGTTGTTGTTTCTTTGGAAAGATTCGTAAGAACAATTAATTGCTCTAACTTTGACCTTAAGCTCAATAAACGATTTTAAACTATCAAACTACTAGAATTTGTATTTAAAATCAAGTATAATGTAAACTATCAAACTTTTAGAATTTGTATTTAAATCATATAAAATCAACATAATAAATAACAAGGTCATTTAGAAAAAACTTAAAAAATATTTTTTTGCAAACTATTTAATTGATATTAAAATAATACAAAAACTTAACAACTTAAATACCTCTCACTCTCTTAGAGGACTCTTGGAGAACTTAGGCTATAGACTTGTTCTTTGCTTAACCTTTGCATGACCTCTCTTTGCTTAATATGTGTGCAGTTTCTAATTCTTTGTTAATGAATCCTTTAAAATCTAAAGTTCTGGCGATTGCGAGGAATGATTCTTGTTTTGTTGATCTTCCGTCCTTAATAATAGGATTTGATCAGCTGGATTTTGTGAACAAGGTGAAATATCTCGGTTTTATAATAAATTCTAAACTCATTTGCATTGACCACATTAACCATACATTGGGTAAAATATATGGAACTTTACGGTATTTACGTGCATCTTCTGACTTTACCCCACTTGAAACTCGAAGAAGGCTGATAGTACAGCTAATAATGCCACACATAACTTTTGCAGAAGACGTTTATAGTAAGCTGGATTCTCATTCCCAGCATAAACTTCAAGTGGCTTTTAACAGTGCTGCAAGATATTTTTATAAAATCCATAGATTTTACCATATTTCTGTACAAAGTAAGGAGCATTATTTAAATGTGCGAAATATTATCTTTTTCCTAGACTCATTTTTTCTTAATGCCCGGTGTATCTGTATGATGAGTTACAGTTTTTTCAATCTGGACGATCAAATAACTTCATTGCTCCTAGACACAACTATCTCAACAGCACTAGGTTATTTTTCATTAGCACTATAAGACTTTGGAACTCTTTACCCTACTATTTGAAAAATATTACTATTAGGGTCAGCTTAAAACATGCACTATTTAACTACTTTCGCTCGTTACATTAAATATCAGATTTTCTAAACTATTCTTTCTCCACTTATCTGTTATTTTTCACTTTATTTTTCATTTAATTCAATTGTCTTCTGCCTTTTTTTTATTATTTATCTGGATTTTTCCCCCGTTTTGAGTAATCATTTTTTTTTCTATTTCACCTATCTATATATATATAAAATAGGATGTGTGTATGTATGTAACGTATGGACTCCAAAACGGCTGGGCCGATTTTGATGAAATTTTCAGGTAATGTTCATCTTGGTACGGTGGGTAACATAGGCTATATTTGGACCCGATAGGTGGCGCTGGGGTGGACTTATATCGAAAATTTGAATTTATGGACCAATTTAACTGAAATTCAGAATGTCTGCTAGTTTGATCATAAGAAAATATTTTGTGTATAAATGGACACGGTAGGTGGCGCTGGGGTGGACTTATTTCGAAAATTCGATGGCGTGAAAAATATATATAAATACTTTTAATTTTATTTTATAACGAGGGGAGTAGCGAAGCACACCGGGTTCAGCTAGTAAGTTATATTTTTGTAATAATGCTCAGTGTAATCAAACTCATACTTTTTATATTTTGTTTATAATTCACATAGCTGTAAGTAAATTTTAAATTAGTAAAGTTAATTTTTAATACTCTAAATTACCTCTTTCAATTACTACAAAAAACTTGTCTTATTGTACACCCATTTCCATTCAAATAAAAATAAAAAAATCAAATAAAAAATACATATTAAACAAATAAAACTCCTTTAAAATAAATAGTTTTGTGTAGTTTTTTCCGAACTGTCGGCTTTTTATTAGTTTTTTTTTTTTGTTATATGAAAGTACCTTGTTCTAATTAACTTGGGAGACTTGCCCTTGTTGTTATCATTCCGTACAAGGGAAATCAATTTTTTGTATGAAGTTTATTTTTGAATTACGTCCTCTCTTTTTTGGGGTTATGACCACTTAATAAAAGGTCATAATCCCAATGTACTGACTATGTACTCCTTCTAATCGGCCATAACCCAAATATGAAATTTGGGATTCTGTCCCTTGGGGCTATGTGCCGTCACCTACAAAAGTATCATAATTAATTTTAAGCGCTATAGGCCGAACGTGTCATGTAACCGTAAACATGTTTTTTAATATATTCATATATATATGTTCTCATAATTAATTTTTAATGTCTCATAATTCTTAATGTCTGAAATTTGTCTCGTGCATTTAGCCAATTAGAATAATTTGTGAATATTATAATTATTGATTGATTTTGGCACCACGAAATAGACCCCAATTGAAATAAGCCCCAATGCAATAAAACCCAATGAAATTAGTCCCAACGAAAATGAAATAAACCCCAAACATGAAAACTAAATAAGTCCCAGCATTTGGGGTTTATTTCATTATGAAATAACACCTAACGAAAAAATTTAAATAAGCTTCAATGAAATACTCCCCCCCAAAGAAATGAAATAAGCCCCATGTAAAAGAAAAGAAAATGAAAATAACTCCAAAATTAATGAAGTAACCTCAATGAATAGGTACTACTGTACCCCCGTTATTAACTGTATGATTTTCTGAAAAGTTTGACTAGTACAAATAATAAAAAAATTATGAACCAACAGGAAATAAATCAACGCATGAAAAAGAATCTTTAAGAAGCCCAAAGGCGACTACTTAATACGGAGGATATAATAAATTTTCATGCCATTCCAGAATTTATAATTAATTCCTTTTTCGGAGAAGGAACCTACAAGTCACGATTAATTACAACTACTTTTGGTTTTGTGAAAAGTTTAAGAACAATTCACCCAAGTAACAATATTAGCCATATATTCATTCTTGCAGAGCTTATAGTGCTATCTTATATAGCAGCAAGCTTCAACTATAGCTTTAGTCGCGCTACTAAAGCTCTTGCAGAGAATATATAAGGCTACTTTCTTGAGTTTAAAAGCACTATTTTTACTTCATATGAGGAGTAGAAGTAGCTGTAAACTTTTAAAAGAGTCCGTGTCAAACCCAAATAAGAGCTCTTGCAAAGCTCTTTTTTATTATTCGTTTAAGTATGTATGTGTTAAAAATAAACTCAATAAATATATAAAATTTGACAAGTGTTTGTGATGATAAGAATGACAAATAAATTAAAGAAATAATAAAGTGATTATTATATCAGACTCATGTTCGTGTATTCGTTATATGCTGCGAATTTCGGTGCGCTTTTGAATTTATCGGAAACGTGAATGTAGTACTTCGAAAAACTACAACGGGCTTAACAAATAATTAAAATTAAGAAGTGTTAATTATTTAAAAATAGTTGGAAAATTTTTAACATTCTTTAAGATCAACTAAAAATGATTTAAGTACTTTATTCTTAAATATATGTATCATAGAAATCATCAATTTCGTTTTAAATATTATTGTAAACACTAATATTTAGCTTGCTTCAACTCCGAAGATTTTCTATTTTTTATAAGATCGCCATTTTTTTCAAAGAAGCTCTTTATCAGATTTTTTAGTCACTTGTTATTCCCAAAAAATTTATTGCATTAATTTACAGTATTTTATATCTATTCGCTTTAAAAATGCAATACAAAAATACACATTAAAGCAAATATTATACTCAATCTACGAGTTTTAAAACTGCTGTATAGTAATTTTTATTACTTTAAAAGATCCTTTACAGAGCAAGTAGTAAATTTTAGAGTTCTGCTCTTTTGCAGATTTGATAAAATCGTTTACAGAGCTGTATAAAGTATTAAAGCTCAAAATGGTAAAAAAATCATATTTAGAGCATTTTCTTTAAAATTAAAAGCAACTAGCAGCAAACAAAGCTGCGGTAAAGCTTTAACCGCATATTATACACCTATAGAACACTTTTAGGACTCACCCGCACCTAGTTGCTCCAGCAATGTTACTTGGGCAGTTATTATCTTTGATACGGTGATCAAATATACAAAATGCGAAAAAACTTTTATTTAAATTTTAAAGCAAATCCCTTTTACCCACTTCGACCGTATAGTTGGTTTCATATGCGCCTTTTACAGAAGGAATAATTTGTAAAAGGCGCAACTACACGGAAAAAATAATGAAAAAATTGATAAAAAATTACAAAATGTGAAAAAAATAAAATTAATTTTATTGTAAGCAACTCTTCAATAACCTAAATTAAGCCAAATGATAAAGCCCGCAAATACACTGAAATAACCCCAAAATTTAAGAAATGAAATAAAACCAAACCGAATGAAATAAAGCCCAAGAAAAAAATCAAAATTAAGTAAACCCCAATTAAAATTTTATTATGAAAATGAAAAATCCAAACAAAAAAATTAAATATTTATCAAAATTTATGAAATAGCCCCCAAAAAATGGGGACTTATTTCATATGAAGAAATACCCAAAAATGTATGAACTTTTTTAGGGGCTTACTTAATTTTTTTTTTGTTTGTGGCTTATTTCAATTGGGGTCTATTTCGTGGTGCCATTAATTTCATTACGATTGTGAACATCTTTCATTGTGAACACTTGCAGTGAACAAATTTTTTCAAGCACTAGTCGTATCTCTTTCACACTTGCATGTTTCAGAGCTTCGAATAAAATTGTGGAAATAAAACGTAAAATCAAGCCGGCTTTCACCTTGACAGAAGGTCATAGCGAAAACAGCCCCAATTGCAACAACAAAATACACAGCAAACAATATACGCCGGTTGTCCCCACACGTTGCACCCATTAACGTGTGTGTGTGTGTTGCGCGCATGTCACCAACTGGAGAATAGTGCAAAAATATAGTAAATACCTCCACAAACGAAGTCACGACAAAAAAGAAACGACGATGATATCCACGAAAGCCAGCTCAGTTTTTCTGCACACAGTCATTCGTCGTCCGTCGTCGTCGATATTTGGTGCAAAATCATCCATTCAACTTTTGAATATAGTTAAACGCCTCAAGTAAGTGCAAATATAATTTGGCTAGTTGAGATTTTTTTTTTAAAATTGTTTTTCCGTTAATTAATTTTTCAAAGATGTTTACAATTTACAACAACAATAATAGGATCAAACATGGAAAGAAGTGAATGTTTAAGGACATGCTGAGGCTTCATTAGATAACAATTGAAAATTGTTGGTCGATTTACTTCGCTTTTTTCGATGCGTCAATTTTTAAATTTATATGAATTTATAATTTTTCCGTAAATAGGGTAAATGAGTGTTGCAACAAGCAGTCATCCTTATAAATTTTGAGGTTTTTATCGCAGTTTCGCTAGAGTTAGTATTACTTTGACCTTTAAAATGTGCGTAGAGGTCATTGTGTAGAAATTTTCCATTTGTGGGTGGGGGGTTGAATTTCTTGAAGAAAATAGAGTAGAGTTGTTTTAGTACTTTAACTTGTTACTTAATTAATTTTTTGAGCTTTTAGCTAACAATTTTAAATGCTTGAACCAAATGAACGCCATTTTTTGTTTAGTGACCGAATTTTCTAAGTGGTACAACTAAAAGTATTGATCCCAATTTTACTTCAACAAAACATGGAAGTTTAGAATAATCTAATTAGTTGCAATTAAAAATGAAAAAAAAATGGGTTGGTTGCAAATAAAAGCATCAGTAATTCAGGGAAGGAATCTTATTATTTTTAATTTTTTACGTTTTTTACTGTAAAAATATGGTGCAAAAATCTCACAAAAATGTTCTTTCTCTCATTTTCTCTGCCAGCTCGAACATGCCAATCAAGTCTATTTTCGCCCGTCAAATCTTTGACTCCCGTGGCAATCCCACCGTTGAAGTTGATCTCTGCACTGAGTTGGGTCTCTTCCGTGCTGCCGTTCCCTCTGGTGCCTCCACTGGTGTGCATGAGGCTTTGGAGTTGCGCGATGAGGAGAAGAACAACTATCATGGCAAGGGTGTTAAGAAGGCAGTTGATCACATCAACAAGACCCTCGCTCCCGAAGTGTTAAAGGCCGGTTTAGAAGTCACCGATCAGGAAGGTATCGACAACTTTATGCTTAAGCTTGACGGCACCGAGAACAAGTCCAAGTTCGGCGCCAACGCTATTCTCGGCATCTCTTTGGCTGTCTGCAAAGCTGGCGCTGCCAAGAAGGGTGTCCCACTGTACCAACACATTGCCGATTTGGCTGGCAACAAGAACATCATCCTGCCTGTGCCCGCTTTCAATGTCATCAACGGTGGCAGCCACGCTGGCAACAAATTAGCCATGCAGGAATTCATGATTCTGCCAACTGGTGCCACCAGCTTCACGGAAGCCATGAAAATCGGTTCTGAGGTGTATCATCACTTGAAGAAGGTTATCAAGGATAAGTTCGGTTTGGATGCCACTGCTGTCGGTGATGAGGGTGGCTTTGCACCCAACATTCAGTCGAACAAGGAGGCTTTGTGCCTGATTCAGGATGCCATCGCCAAGGGTGGTTTCACCGGCAGGGTACGTCTCGATTTGTATGGCTTAACCTCAACTATGTCTTGTATTTATTGTTTTACTTTTACCCTCTATTTTCTACATCAGGTTGAAATCGGCATGGATGTTGCCGCTTCCGAATTCTTCAAGGATGGTCTTTACGATCTGGACTTCAAGAACGCTGCCAGTGACAAATCCCAGTGGTTGTCGCCTGAAAAACTCACCAACTTGTATCAGGAATTTATCAAGGACTTCCCCATTAGCTCGATTGAGGATCCCTTCGATCAGGACGATTGGAATGCCTGGAGCCACATGACTGCCGCCACTTCCATTCAAATTGTTGGCGATGACTTGACCGTGACAAACCCCAAGCGTATTCAAACTGCTGTTGAGAAGAAGGCCTGCAATTGCCTCTTGTTGAAGGTAAACCAAATCGGCACTGTCACCGAATCCATCAAGGCTCATCTGCTGGCCAAGAGCAACGGCTGGGGCACCATGGTCTCACATCGTTCCGGTGAAACTGAGGACACATTCATTGCTGACTTAGTTGTCGGTCTGTCTACCGGTCAAATCAAGACTGGCGCTCCATGCCGTTCTGAACGCTTAGCCAAGTACAACCAAATTCTTCGCATCGAAGAGGAGTTGGGCGCTGGTGCAAAATATGCTGGCAAATCGTTCAGAAAACCACAATAAATCCTTAGTTGAGTTAGAGAGATAAAGCAGATAAAAAAAAACAATACCAACCAACCACCTTTGATTCACGGTTTATCTTGCATTGTGTGTTTAAACGTTTAAAGTTAGGGCGCAGAAAGTCACGCTGACTATAGTAAGCTCCTTTGTTTCCATGTACCTTTTATTGCTGTAAAAAAGAAGTCAGTGACCAGCACAAAGTTTTCCCACAATTTTATACTTTTTTGGCGTTAGGTACACTTTGTAGTAATTGTTATACTACTTGGACAAAATTGTTTATTGTTAGTGTTTAAGCTTTGTCTGCAGCATAACTGCAGATACTTTTAAGATAACTATATAAAAAATATATCCATGTTAATGAGGTGAATTAATTTGAAAATAAAGAAGTCTAAAATTCATGTCTCAACTAATTGCATGCGTTATTACTAATTAACTTTGCTTGCAACTTAAAAAGGAAAATTACTCAGCAGGCATTTTGAGCTAAAGTTTGTGAAATTTGTTAAAGACAAACAAAAGTTGTAAACAATAGAAGACATGAGTGTATGAAGGTGATAAGTCGCAAAATACTAATTTCGAGAAAATTTGTACTGATGAAATCTTCATACTTTGTGAAGAAGTTATTTTCAAAAATAGCCACAAACATGGTTGTTTTAAGGTTTAAAAATTGTAGAACAGCGAAAATGCGACATATCACCTTCATGCATTCATGTCAATTTTTTCTTTGCAAACATTTGGAAGAGAAGTGGATTTTGCGAAGTACTTGCGATTGATTCTTTGTAAGATGGATATCTTTTCGATCACCCAAGCGATAATTGCGCAATTCAAGAAAAAGTTTTCAAAATTTTTCAAAGCTGCTTGCGGTGGACAATACCCGGGTAACTCCCAAATGAGATCGCTGGCGATTGTCTCATCTTTCGAAAGATTCGCGGCGATTCTGATGCGATTGAAAATATTTGCATGGTTTTAAGTAAAATATTTTATGTGAATTTTAACCATTTTAATATAATCCCAAATGTTATAAAGAGAGAAAAGCAACTTTGGTACATACACAACAGTAATAAAGTTTAAAGGTTTAACAAAAAATAATATACACTTGTTTTTCAGCGTCATATCATTCAGCTGAGTTTATTCAAACTTGTGTCAAATAATATGGAACGTAAAATTTTGGGTTGGTGGCTGGATCACTCAAGACTACTGAAGAGGAAATGTAGCTATTTACCGAAATAGGCTGTCTAGTCTGCTGAGTGATTGACTTTTACAGTTGTTGTTGTTGCATTATTTCATAAATTACTTGGCCTAAAGTTCTCAATTATAACCTTGCTAAATGTTTCAAACCAGTAGTTTTAAGCAATATAGCACTTCAAAAAGTATGGAATACAGATAGTATTTAAACAAAATTTTTTATTATGACATCAAAATATTTGCGATATCTCGAATACTGTAGATTTTCTCAATACAACGCATTTCCTTGAAACAAGATCATCGCCTCATAATGAGAAAAAAATTATTGAAATATCAAGTTTTGATTTTGCAAGTAAATATCTCAGCCGTTTTCCAATCGATTTTCATCAAATCTTCTTTGTCTGAAAGTTCAATTAAAGTGCTCTGAAGGAAAAGGAAAATATTTACCTTTATTTCACCAATTCAATGTTTTATATTGTTATAAAAAAACCTCTAAAATTCTACAGCTTAAAAAATAATTTCTGTGAAAAGTTTTCAAATATTTCCAACCACTCCAAAGTTATATTCACAAATCTGTTTTAAATCATTTCCTTATCTCTAAATATAAATGGGCGTAAGCAAAACAGTTCGGTACAGTTTTCTCCCGTGTTTCTCAACCGATTTGGATAAATTTTCTTTTAAATAAGAGTAGGGAGAAGGAGTGTAGCGAATACTTTTTGTGACCTTTGTATTGTTTTACATAGAAATGTTTGGAGGTCTTGTTTCATTTTGAATTTAGGGCTTAGGGCCTTCTTTTGTGGGATTTTATTGCATTAGAGCCATATAGTTTAGATATAACCACATTCTACCGAGTAGCTGCTTCTGATAAAACTGTTGATTTCCAAAGTGTTTTTGATCTTAAAACCCGATATGCATACCAATGATTAAATTTGAAATATTGCTTTGCATTGTAATTGTTTGGATTCATCAGTCCAGCGCTTTATCAAAGAGCTTTTGACTTGTTTTAGGTCAGCATTTTTGGTTGGATATAATTTGCGGTCAACGGATCTTAAGGCTGTCTCACAGACAGCTATTAATAAAAGCCTTCATTTGTCATAAATTTAAACATCTTTCTAAGAACTTGTTAAAACCCAACCAAACTCTGGTCAAAAAGACTTATTAAATTGTTTAAATCTTCAAATTAAACAATCAATAAAAATTTACACCAACGTTGTTTTTGGTAGCCACTCTTTTAAAGTGTTATTATATCAATAGCTATATGAAGTTTCTATACAAAAGTAAAAAGCAACAATGGTTCTGTTAGAGTAAATTGCCAAACAGACTGAAAAGCTTATTTTTTAATATTTACAAGCACCAGATTTTTCAGCAAGTTGGTCCACATCTTTCTAAAGCTTTCATGCTATACTTTGGCGCAATTTAAATCGATTTACCATCATTTGTATAAATTCTTTATTACTTTATTAAACCGCTCGATATTTTTTAGTTATAATATTTAAAATCAATTTCAAAAACTACTACATCATCACACACGAGGATAAGGTTCCAAAGGTTAAACTAATGATTAATGGAAAAATTAAAATTGGATGCTAACCATAAAAACAAAAAATGATATAATTTTTTAAAAACATGATAAACGAATGATTAGCATTGTAATCAAAAAAATATGTACTTTAAATGATGAAAAATGCAGATTAAACTTATTTAGAAAACTACATAGGAAATGTATGCTATTAAAGCTTAAAAACTAAGGCACGGAATTCGTAGCAATTGCAATGGGCCACGTTGTTGGCCCCTTAAGGACGATATCCTCCAGCAGCTGCTTAATTTTTATAAAACGACGTTTGAACTCCAAGCCACAACCTTTGGAGAGACGGAAATCGATCAGGATCTTGCCATCCATTTCGATGATGTGCGCTTTAAAGACCAAACGCAACTTTCGTCGATCTACAGTAGAGATGGTTACGACGCCATCATCGTTTATCTTGCAGGTATAGCCCAAACGATCAATGGTGGCGGTGAGACGTTTGATGGTGTCATCCCAGCGTGTGGACACAAAGAACCGTGTCATACGACGCACCAACCGCTGGAAGACATTCTGCGAAGCCGATTGAGTTTGATTCATTTGAGTGCATAGCAGCAAATCATCTAATAGCGCAGGCTGCGAGAAACTGAAATTTATGCGTGCCTCCTGGGCGACAGGATAATGGTCGGTATTGTTGTTGTGTTCTAAGGTGACAACGGGCATCGGTTGAGAGCAGTAGTTGCGTGATATATCCAGATTGTGGCTAAGCTGCATATTCGAGTGCTGACGTTGGCGCTTGGCTTTAGGCGAGCGAATTTCGAGAGCGGCCGCAGAGTCAACAAGATCACACGAACGTTCTGCAAGTGAAGAATTTAAATAACACTTGAGTTAATGTGCTGTTAAAGGATTTTTTTATAACATATAAAATAAGATTAATTAACGGAAAACATGAAAGAAAAGCAAAAATCATTTGGTTTTTGGTAATAAAGCTCTATGGAAGTCGCAATTTAAACCATACAGCTAAAATCACCAAAGAGCAAATAATAGTGCAAAATCATATAAACAAAAATAAAGCAAAAATAAAATAAAAAAAACAAATTAAAGAAACACAAAATAATGCAAAACACTTTTATTCATCTTCAAATATTTGTATTTCTTAGTAGTTTAAGCCAAATCCTCAATGCTTTGGTAATCTAGCTTTATGAAGTAATCAAGTCTATCATACAGCTAAAGCGCCAAAGCGATGAAAATGAGCACAGGGCGGCGCAAGTTCAAGATTTAACCTAAGAAGAGCATAAATGTAAACGATTTATCAACAGCAGCGGTTGAGCTACAATGTGATGAAGAATTATATCCCTTTGATCTAAGCAATGCTCACATCCAAGGCTGGAAAAACGTTGATAGGGAATAGAACATTCATTTAGGCACAGAGTGCCTCTCAAAGTATTAAATGCCAATTGAGAGTCACTAAGTACCTGAACAAATATTTATCATTACATATATCCCATCCATGTTGACACTATATATTTTCCAAATATGAACACTCTTGAATTGTCACTAAATCATAGAATTGTCAACTTAGTGGTACACTTACCGTGATCCATGAACTGCATGTTGCACCATTTGTGATCGAGTATTTTATCTAATGCCATGCGATATGTTGGATTTGTGCCCAGCACCTTGCGTAGTAGCGATATAGCTAATGTGTCCAATTTACTCCAGGGTGTTACAGTTGTCCAATAATCATTTTCCTTCCAGTTAATAAACTCTTGGCAATTTGTCGAAGGCTGGTCCCAGGGCAGTTCTAAAAGTTGACAAAAAAAATTACATTAGATGATACGCTTATAGAGTTAACTAACTAACTTTAATTCTATGAAAGGGCATTGCACACAAATGTGACACAAAATTTTAAATGTATTTGTTCATATACTTATTTACATTTATATTAAAGAATTTTTTGTATTTTAATTGTTTGTTTATTTTTAATATGTATGTCATGAAATTGAAAAAAAAAATTAAAATTGTGTTTTTGTCCTGTACTCATATAAATTGAACATTTTTATTATCGACAATTCAAGGTAAATATTTGTGCTGTATTGCTTTTCATACAATTAATATAATCCAAACAGAATTTCAAATATATCATGAACTTTTATTGTTTTCCTCCATGTTAATTCTAAAATTGTGTCAAAACGCAGGTTGCCACCTTTGCTAGGTTGCAGGTTGTCACCTCTCAACACAGAAATTTTTCAAAAATGTGTGGCACACATGTGCACGCAATTTCAATTTGCGTCCGCCCAGTTGGTCAATTGCAATATATGTTATAATTTTAATTAAGTACTAATGATAGTAGGTGTAAGATTTATACAACGGCATAAATCTTATTTTATAAATTAATGGAAATTATTTGTTTTTTTATGAAATATGACAATGTGTCCTTTCTGATTCAGTTTTGTTGTGTACAAAATCCCCAAACACAAGAGCCCCAAGATTAAAATCCCGCTGCTAAAAATGCTCAAATAATCCCCAAACTTGGGATTTTTATTTATTTTTACTTTATATTCCAAGTATTTGTTTCAGTATTGTATTTTTCAATAAATCATGCGTTAAAATCTATAAATATATTTCCTACAAGGGAAATACTTATTATTTAAAAAAAAAAATTAGTTTGACGAAGACCCAAATATTTCCTTTGACTTTGGGGCTTTTGTGTTTGGGGATTTTGCTTTTCGGTCTTTTGTGTTTGAGGCTTTTGTGTTTGGGGATTTTGTTATTGGGGATAATGCTTTTTTGGGGATTTATTAAAATGTTGGGGCTTTTGCGTTTGAGGATTTTTATTTTGGGGCTTTCGTAACTATCCCATATAAAACCATGATGCAAAAATTAATCAGGTAGCCTTGACAACAACCTATTTAACAAAACAACCTATATAAAAAAAGAAAACAAAACGAGCGTTCAAAAACAGTTTTTGTTTTCAATACTTTTCTTAATGCACCACGCTTCCGCAGACATTGTATCTTAGAGTTTTACCTTCTTTCAACAAAGAAAAAGATTAATTGAAGAGCTTATATAAGCCAATAACGTGATAAGCCACATGATCTAAAATATCAATTTTTTAGGGTGAATACATTACTCAATGCATTTTCAAAACCACTGAAGAGATTTTGGCTATTTCTTATTAATTTTCTGACCTATTTGTAAAAGTTTCCGTGTTCAATTTAATTTTTTCATACAAATATACATTTTTTTAAAACTTTCGAGTCGATTATTTCAAAATATTTTTTATGTGGCTTATTATGTTCTTGCAATAAGCCCTTCAATTATGGAATTCATTCATTTGCATACATTATTTACAACTTAAATTAAATTTATTTATTTATTATCTTTGTGTGACACAAAACATTTTTGATATCTCCATAGCAACCATAGCACGCTCTCGTTTTGATTTTCTTTTACAATATTTGACACATGGTAAAATTAGACAAGGTAGTGTTAGGGCGGAGAGCCGGTGACGGAAACTATTAAAACAAAGTTGACATTTCATACAAAATCTGCAATCAATGACAATGCAATATGAAAGCAAAAATTGGTAAAAATACCAAAATAGCTGAGTTTGACAGTTATGGTCACTAAGAAAGAGAACACATTGAGCCCTAACACTACCTTGTCTAGTTCTACTATGGTTTGACATACGTTTATCGCTGCAAAAATTGTAGTTCATACTTTATAATAATTATACTATGTACAAAACAAAGTTAGTGCCATTTTAGGCATGGCGACATGTAACCGATTACTCTCACCGATTTTCTAATTTTTGCTATTCATGGGCGCGGGAACTGAGAAGAAATAGTAAATAAAAATCGTCCAAAAAATCGGCTTTACCAGCGACTTTGCGCCGATTAGTCTCACTTACTCTTTCACTCACATCAACAAAGTGTGAAGACGCAAGTAATAATGGCTTGATCGAATTTCATGTTTGCTTCGAATCGTATTCGTAACAATAGAAAAGATGAAAAGGTGAGAGACATCGGCGGCATATCGTCAAATCTAAAATGGGACTTATTGAAAACAATTTAATTAATAAAACAGAAGTGATATAATAATGATATACTACAAACTACCCCTCTGACGCAGAAATCGTCTCGATAATACGTCAGCAAAACAGAGAAATTTCTTATGAGTTCTCTGGATATTTCCTCGGGCAACAGCGAAGTTTAATAGGATGTATTTATGTTGATTCTATATCTCCTGGAGGTCGCGAAAGAGTGTCCGCAAACACGTTTTGTCTTGCTGGAGTGCAATTAAAAAGTTTATGTTTTACATTTGAAGTTGTAGATCTCATCTGGCCAAACGATCGATTGGTGATTTTAAACTAAAAAGCCATTTTAAAGGTTGGTGATCAGTAACGATGTTTATTTCCGAACCCTCTCTACATAGCCACGAAATTTTTGCATTGACCATGCTACCTCGAGTGTTTCTCGATCGGTTGTAGAATAGTTCTTTTCGACAGGAAGTAATAAACGGCTTGCATATTCAATTGGATGTTCGTTTTCTTTCTCTTGCAGTAGAACTACCTCTAAAGTATAATTGCTTGTGTCTTTTTTGGTAAGGAGTGCGTCATTAGAAATTATAGCATTGAGTATAAGTAATATCTCAAGAACCACTGAATAAATTTTCAAAAGCTTTAAAATTTATGGATATACATTTTATTCAAATTTAGAAAATATTGTAAAAAATATATGTGTCATTTACAGCCCTATTCTGGCAAATTAACAAATTGTTAACCAGTATTTTGAATATTTCTATGTGTTTGTTGTTTTCAAAACAAAATTTAAAGCTCAAAAATCAGTTTTGTTAATGAAATTGTCAATAACTGAAAAGCAGTTGACAATTCTTATCACAATTTTTTATTTTTGAGCTTCAAATTTTGTTTTGAAATCAAAAAATTACAACAAACACATAGAAATTTTCAAAATACTGGTTAACAATTAGTTAATTTGCCAGAATAGGGCTGTTAGTTTCAAAACGGTGTCTACTCCAAAGATTAAAAAAATTTGAAAAGTGAATGCATAATGTTTGGCGAATGAAAACACATATAAATCATGTCATTTTATTTAATTGCTATTTTCAAGTCATTGATTTTTTTTAAATTATTTTAATATGTAAAAATTTTAACTATTTCCATTCCCACCGAGGGATTCGTTCTCATTGGCAGGGTTTTACCTCGCTTTTGTATTATTTTAGTTTTTACGTAAAGTTAATTTGTAAAAATGTGTACTATCTTTATCGATAATGGGAGTTCAACCCCCCTTCCACACACACATAACCCAACATTCCCTCATAATTAAGACACACTTTTAGCACACCTCATGCACACCTGGTCATGCGCGCCCCTTCCTAACCAAAACTATATATGGGGTCTGCCCAGACCATTGTACTTCCTCTTAGCAATCCCGTCCTGTCATCCATCTGAGTGTTAAAAGGGGTTGATTTTAGATACTTTTAAAAATATGCTGTATAATATTTATTTTTTGAGAATTCAAATAATTTCTAGCAATATTTAATTTTACCAATATGAACAATATATTGATTTTATGACAAGTTATGATAAAAATCTATGGGGTGGCAACCTGCAAGCCCTCTTTCATTTTTTGATTTTATGGTTTTATGATTTTTTATTGATTTTATAACGAGTTATAATAAAAATCTATGGGGTGGCAACCTGCAAGCCCTCTTTCATTTTTTTTAACAGCTGTGCCCACATTTTCTTTCATTTTTTCTGAGGATTTTTTTTTAACCAATACATATAACCAAAATTTTTATCTAAAGCCATTTTCTTTGGACTGACTAATGATTATCAAGTCTATTTTCGTATAATTTCTTTTTATGTTTTATAGGTCGAAACAGACCTTCTTCAAATATTAATTGCAATAAAAATTATAATTTTTGTTCAGAGATTTTTCTTCTCCAAGCATGCATCGATTTTTTTTTCTATAATTAAAAACAATTAAACAGAAACCACCTTGTCACAGAACTTTCTTGCCTCATGATTTAAAAAAAAATATATATATATATTTCAAGCAGAAAACTATTAAAATTAACTTTCATATACATGTATATGCAAATATAACTAAACAAACAACGAAACTTTAAAAAACTTAATGAAAATATTGTATATAACATAAACAAAGTTGAAAATAATTACTCAAAACAAAGACAAGTTATAATGTTAATAAATAATAAAAAATGTGCAGCAAGCAATTTAAGCTGGAGCTTTGGTATAAAAGCTTTAGATATAGCAAATATAAAATCTACAGCTAGAATACCAAAGAATCAGCAAAAATGTGGGTGATGATATTGAATGCGATTCTTATATTCCTATATAATAGTAAATACATATTTGATATGAGTGTGACATTCGAACAATTGATGCACTGTGTACAACCTGTACAATGACTATCTTTCGATGCAGCTGTGGTTAAAGATAAATTTAACTTCCAGTTGAACGCTCAAGACAATGCAATACATAAGGCATTAATAAATAATTAAGATAAAAACTTAAGCTACTTGTTAAATTAAAGATGCAAAGAACACAAACAACAAAACATAGCAACAACGAAAAATGCTGAGAAAAACAAAAGTTTAACTTACCACCAGCTAGCATAGCAACTAATATAATGCCACAGGACCAAATATCAGCGGGCTGTGCATGATAAGGCTTGACTAGAACTTCGGGCGCAACATAGGGCAGCGTACCACAACGTTTGTCCAGCAGGCGTTCCTTACCTTTGCATCTTTAAGAAATGTTAAAAACATAAAATTTTTATTCAACTCATTTCAACTGATTAAAGCCAATGGTTTAATTTAAGTTTAATGTACCTAATACCTAAACATGGTCGCCATTCCGAAATCCGATATTTTTATGTTATCATGTTCATCAAGCAGCAAATTTTCTGGCTTCAAGTCTCGATGTGCAATACCGCGTTGGTGCAGGTACTGTACACCGGATAATAGTTGGGTGAAAAAACGCTGTGCTTCATGTTGTGGCATACCAACATCGGGTTCTGCAAATGAAATACCAAATAAACAAATCAAAATTAATTGCAAACTAACTTAATAACAAGCAAATTAATATTATTTTTAAAAATTCTAGGGTAGTAAATGTAATGCTTTAAGGCAGAAAATCGAATTAAATTGTAATTAAGAAGTAGATGTTTGTAGGTGTTGTTGCCACAAACTAACAATTTGCAGGATGTACACACACACACACACACACACACATACGCATAAGTCATTGCTACTACCTACCAGAGCTGTAAAATCGGCATTAATATTCAGAACTTTAAGTGCAACTGAATACCGACATAAGAATGCATTCAATGAATACAAAATTGATTTATAAATAATATTTTTAGTTCACATTTATTTTTAAAAAAATGATTAATTATTCATTTAAATTATTCATTTTCGTTATTCGTAATAATGAATCAATTTTTTATTCATTTGAATGCTATTCACAAAGAATGCAATTCACAAAGAATTTGAGAATTTTCAATTATTCTTTTTTTTTCATTATTCATTATTTATTCGTTATTAATTTTTTTATTCATTATTCATTTGTTATTCATTATTCATGTTTTATTCGGTATTAATTTTTATTCATTTCAATAATTAATTTTCGTTATTCAGAATAAATCAATTTTTTATTCATTTGAATGCTATTCACAAAGAATGCAATTCACAAAGAATTTCAGAATCTTCAATTATTCTTTTTTTATTCATTATTAATTTTTTTATTCGTTATTAATTTTTTATTCATTATTCATATTTTATTCATTATTAATTTTAGTCCTAAATCATAAATAAAAAATGAATAATGAATAAAAAATTAATAATGAATAAAAAATTAATAATGAATAACAAATTAATAATGAATATAGAATGAATAATGAATAAAAAAATTAATATTCTTTCTGAAAATTCTGCAATTCTTTATGAATTGCATTTTTTGTGTTTATCATTCAAATAAATAAAAAAAATATATATATTATTCTGAATAACGAAAATGAATAATTGAAATGAATACTTCATTTTTTTTTAAATGAATGTGAATTAAAAATGTCATTTATACATCAATTTTGCATTCATGGAATGCATTCTTATTTCGTTATTCACTGATTCTCTTTTTTTTTTGTGATTAAAATCAAATTAAATACATTCGTTTACAGCTCCTCTACCTACTCATAAATATAGGTTTAGATAAAAAAATGGTCCAGTAAAAAAAAATCGCATACATTTTGGGTGATGTTTTTTATTAAAATGACGTAGACGTTTACGTCTACAAAATTTCATGCTAAACATAGATTTGTTACTTAAATATTACTTAAAGGTTGTAAATGTTTTTAACAGTTTTGGTTCTGTTACTGGTCAAGCCCAACAGGCTTTATAGCATCATGATAAATCATTCAATTTCACAATTGGCGAAAGCGTAGCTTAATTCCAATCGTTCAGTTTTGAACATTCTCAAGTCACTCAATGTTTTACAAAACAGTAGAAGAAGAATAGTGAAAAGGAAGAGGCAAATATAACAGGCAAAATTAGTGGTTATAATAAATAAAATAAAATAAAAATACCTTTGCTTTAACGTCATATATTTCAGACGAGTTAATTCGAACAAGTCGCTACCTTGATTTGACAAGGTTATAATTGCATTTTCGAAAAAAATGAGATTTTGGCTATTTTATAAGTGTTTCACATATTTTTTCCAGTGTATTAAAAAAACTCACGGCTAACGGTAGATTTTTATATTTTGCCTATTCCCTGTTTCGCAATACGAAAAGTTTGCCATTCGAACTCGTACTTTCGTTTGACAAGGTTCTAATTGTACTCATTTTAAGGAAGACGGCTGTAAAATTTCAGGGGAGCAGTTTAGAAGAAAGGGATTTTTAAAAGGTTTTTGAGTTGCTGATCACGAATATGGAGTCAAAAATTCGAAATGGCGGCGCTATTATGGCAGCTAAATTCCTTATTAAAATGATTAGGTTTGACAAGGTTCTAATTTTAATTTAAATGCACTTGGTTAAAGGAACAGGGTGTTTTTTAAGGTTTATCGTATTATTCAAGTGCCAGAATTTTCAGTTAGCTTGCAGTGTAGTGAAAAACCTAAAAGTGCTACGCAGACTCAACCAAGATCTTCCGAAGGACTGAAATATCTCAAACCAAAAATTTAGAAGCATTGTTATCAAATCAATGAACAAAAGATAAAGGTTATCAAAAAAACTATTTGTTTATGCCAATAAATGATAAAAATTATTTCAAAAGTATAATAAATAAATAAAAAATTCAAATAAAATTTTGACAAACGACTTTAAATAGCTGAAAACTTTTCTGTAAAAGTTGAAAAACTTGCGAAAATTCGTGTGCGAGGGTTGTTTTGTCGCTGTGTATATATAAGGCAGTGGTGCTCATCTGTGTTAGAGAACTTTAAGCTTCTTCACTGAGAGAAATCAGTTATGTAAGCTTTGTCTTGCACAGTTTTTCAGTATTTAATTAAATACAAATTAAACTTTTAAATAGTTTTGCCTTGAATTGATCAAAACTATAGAGTGTTCACGCTTATTGTTAATTGGGCTCTTATTTTTATGTTCTGTTAGTTTCCTGACTAAGTACTTATGATGTGATTCTTTGTTTTCACCAAACGAATCGCCAAAAGAAGTCCTTAGCAATTCGTGGGAAGAGTCGCAAACGAATCGACAAAAGGAGTCTTAAGTGATTCGCTGACAAGAGTGGTACACTCATCGCTTTTACGGTTCCTCAGATATTTGTTACGAAGCGTCTTTGTTGAAAGTTACAAGTTGTTTTATAGGGGACATTTTTTGTCTAATCGGGTAAACACAAATCTACCACCGAAAATCGTGCTGATATGAATTAAAAAAAAAAAATAATTTTCGATTTCTTTTATTGGAGAAGTATATAGAATAGCCTGCTTCATATTCCAACAATCGATCTTTAAATAAGCTTTTAAATAAGCCATCTTCCAACGACCGCCGGAATGAGCGAGGAAAGATTGTGAAGATTTTTCTTGATTCGCGCATGCATCGTTTTTACAGTCGAAAAGCGATCCATGTTCCAACAGTCACCGGAATGAGCGAAGGAAGATTTTGAAGATTTTGTTTTGATTCGAGCATGCATCGCTTTTACAATCGAAAAGCAATCCATCTTCCAACGGTCGCCGGAACGAGCGAAGAAAGATTTTTAAAATTTTTCTTGAATCGCGCACTCATCGCTTGGGCGATTGAAAAGCGACCCATCTTCAAAAGAACGCTTGGGTGAATTGCAAGTGCTCATCAACTTCTCTTCCAATCGTCATCCAAATGTTTGCAGGGTGACGGAGTAAAAATAAAATGTATATGGGAGTGTGTTTAATGTATTTGCAACGAAAAAACTGCTTCTTTTTTTGTTTGGGGCGTTGACTTTAGTCAAATGCATTGAAAAATGATACATAGGTTTCATAAAAGATTTTGGTATTTAGCTTCACATTTAATATAACAGAGCTGCGTACAGAGTAATTTTGTGAAGACCGTCTAATATTGGAATATGCAGGGGTGTTATGGAAACCGACAATTGTCATAATCGGTTTTGAAATTGACACAGTTTTCATTTTGGTGTCAAAAAAACCGATTATCAATTTATAAACTGGTTTCATTTTCGAAATTGGTTTTGTGTTTCTTTTATCGCTTATCGGTTTCTATGCCACCGAAATTAAATCTGTGTCAATTTCAAAACCGATTCTTACAATTGTCGGTTTCCATAACACTTTTTTTGAAAGTCTATCATACTTATTAATAGAAAGAGTTTCTGGCAATGAATTTTTACACAAAAATGGAAGAATTTTTGCAAATAAATGCTATACCATATAAAAGGTAGACAAAAATTCTGTTTTTATTTTTACAACAAACACAACTTTTGATTTAGTTTTTGACTAAAAAGTCAATATTTTGGACCTTTTTAAAAAAAAATAAATAAATAATATATTGTATATACACGCCCTAACGATACAATTCAGACTGTGTTTGTGAAGTACTTTTATTGAACTTTTGAAAAAAACTTTTAATGAAATATGTATATGTATTTAAAAAACAGCGGAGATATTTGCATCGTAAGTCATAACATTGATTTTCATGTCGTTTTTTCCCATTCTTAGGTAACGATGTTTTATGAAAAAGTCGTTGTTCTAAAAATTTTTACAATTTTGAAGATGAAGATGCAAGTGTTTTTGGTGTAAAAATAACAAAAATTTGTAAAAGTGAAATTGACGTAAGACTCCGATACTAAAAAGTATTATAGCAAAATAACCATTAGATGAAAAATGTCGGGGGAGGGTGGTGGTGCGCGTGCAAAAACTAAGTATGTAACAATTTAATCTAGGATGCACTCAATATGTATACCAAATTTGAGCGAAATCCGTCGAGCCGGTAGATTCGTATAAAGGCTAAACAAACAAGAAAATGTTGCAGAAAAACAACATAAATTATAGAAATACATACAAAAATTTTGGGATTTTTTGATATTTTTTATTTTGGATTCTTACTTATCTTCGTACAAAGTTTCATTAAACTCGGCTAAGTCGTTCAGGCGCAGTTGACCGACAAACAGAAAAATGAATTTTTTAAAAGTGGCAAAATACTTATTGCAAACACCCAGCCCTCCCCTCCCCCCCCCCCCAAAAAAAAAAAGAAAGACAGCGTGTAACTCTAAGTAAAGGGTTTACTTAAATTTCATCATTGATATATACTGAAAAAGATTCAAAACACAAATATTCAATCAGGAGACATTGAAAACTTTAACTGCTTGTATCTCAAAACAAATAAAAGTGCAAATAGAACATTGTCAAACTAAGGTAGCGAAGTGTCAAATCGTATAAAACTTAAACAATGGGTTGGTCACAGCTGAATCACTCAAGACTGCTAAAGAGGAAGTGTACACTCAAAAATATTTGTGTGTAAACATTACTAGTAACTGCGTCTATTCTACGAATTTTATTCGTAGTTTTCAGCCACGAATAGGACTAATAGAATCCACGTATATTAGTACATATTACGAATATTTTATTCGTAAAAACCAGCAAAAAAAATTCTGTCTGAGCTGGGGTTAGAACTTCGGCTCTTTAGTTTCCTTATGTTCTGTAGATGTTCTACAAACAAGGCTGAACGATTTCGGTTTTCAATTTTTTAAACTCTACTAATAATTCGTACATTCTACTAATAATTGTACTGTTGTAAGGGTTCGTTCGAAAACATCTGTGCGGTAGCTTTAATTTCTTGTTGATCTTAAGCATCTATTAAATTTAAACACAAAAATGTTCGTGTCAACAGTCTCTCGTATTGCCCCAGTTGCCAGGAGTGCTCTCCTTAACGGCGCAAAGCAATACTTGCGACCATTGAGCAACGCAGTTGTTAGCCAAAGCCAGTCTTTGGTCGCGCAGAACATAACCCCAGTTGCTTTGCTGCCACAAATAAGGTCATTTCAGACCACTCCAGTCACTCGTGACATTAATTCGGCTGCCAAATTCATTGGTGCTAAAGCTGCAACAGTCGGTGTCGCTGGTTCCGGTGCCGGTATTGGAACAGTATTCGGTTCCCTCATCATCAATTATGCTAGGAATCCATCATTGAAACAACCTTTCCGAAGCTATGGGTCTCTATGGGTGTTTGTCATCGATTATAATTATAAAGAAAAAACAAAGAACTCCACCATCTCTATTGTTTTTAAAAAACATACAAGAATAATTAATAAAACACTTTTATTTAAGTTTAAAACGAAATTCGTACGGTCAGCCTACGAATGAAATGTTTCTACTAATATTTTTTTCATTCGTAAATAGTACAAAAGCATTAGTAAATACTACGAATGTAATGAAAGAAATTACGAAGTTATTCGTACGACAAATTTACGAATATTATTATTTATATGTACACAATCATTCGTGCAATGCACTAATACGAATTGATTTATTTTTGTTTAAGAATATCATTAGTATATAAAACAAATATATTCGTAGATACTACATCAGGCATTAGAAAGATTTTACGAATGAATTCGTAAAGATATCACAATAAAAATACTTTGTAGAATGAACGAATATTTTGTTAACTAATATCATTCGTAGAAATTTTACTAATAAATTTTTTGAGTGTAGCTACTTCCGAAACAGGCTTGTGTAGTCTGTTGTGTGATTGACTCTATACATAATTGTTGTTGCCTTCTTCAAAACATACTTGATCTAAATAGCTCATAACTAAAATATCATGTAAATTCAAAGAATAGATCAGCATTAATTATCAGAAGATCAATAATATTTTTACAAAAATTCCGTATTTACCAAAGAACTTGAGCACAATTTTTTTTTTTGCAAAAGTTCCATCCTTTAAAAATTATCACTATGAATTTTCATATTTACATATATTACAATGCACCGTGTTTCCGTGTATTAGTTTTTCGTATTTCTCTAAAAACAGTAAAAAAAGGACTTGGCCCATTTTGAATCCAAGCCTTTCATATACACATATGTATGTAGACTGATATAGCACTGACATACAAATTATGCATACAAATGTACAGAGAAATGTTCAAATGAACGAAGGAAGAAAAGCAAACAAACATTCCGGCAGGATTCTAACAACTGATGGATTTTACTTCGGGCGGAATGGGTTGAACAACGGACACACAAGCACATTATATGCATCAAATAACGAACGAATGACGAACGAACGAATGAATGAACAAATGCCATAGAGCATAGATAGAAAAACAGGCAGGCAGTAGTAGCACCCGGCAAACACAACCCGGCAAAACTCCACAAAATAACTTACCAACCTCATGGGCTAATAACTGTTATGTCCAAATAACGAATACAAACTGACATTATCTGAAAAGACAGGCGAGAGATGGAAGTTTGTCAGCAAATGCAATCAGCACATTTATGAAAAATTAAACGCACTGACAGACAGACAGAGAGACCAAACTCAAATGCGGACACATTCCGTATGTAGGTAGTACATTCGAATTGATATAAATCTTAATCTCGTTGATATTTAGAGACAAGCAGATGGTTATGGCTTTAAAATTGTGTAAATGTCAGTCATGGCGTTCAACAAATGGTTTTTAATGCTGTATTTTCGTTTTTTTTTTCTTCTTACCTGTCCTTTTTGCATTTGTAAATTTCTTCTATGTGTTAAGGTCCATTACAGTATTCAATACCATTATGACCTTTCATAACCATAAAACACAATTAGTTGCTAGGTAGAAAGTGTGCTGTATGCTTGCATTTGCATTTCGATGATGCATTTTGATGATTCAGTTGCACAAAAATGTAACCGGTACTAAGTACAAAGGTGATGTTTTTTGTTGTTGTAGAGATTCTTAGAAACAATGCAGCTAACTAGTTTATGACAAATAGCACATGTGAAAAACATACTTAGTTTTCGAAAGTAAGGAATATGCTCATTGTTATTATTTATTTCCAGATGCTGAATTGAATTGTTTATTAACTTAGCACATTTTTAGATAATTATAAATTTCTCCAACAAAAGAAATTCCTCAAAATTTACTAAAACAAATTCAGTGCAGTAGAAAAGATAAACATAAGTAGGATGAGCTTGCGGGTTGCCACCTTTAAGCTTTATTGATCATAACTCGTCCTAAATTAACGTCTATACGTATATAGATTAGAGTGCAAATTTTCCCTATTAGAGGACAAAAAAGTATTAGAGGGGCATACTTTTTTCTCCGTGACATAAAGCGTATCCCCTCATTTTGATTTTTTTGTAACTTTCCAACATTTTTGTACTGGAGCGCCCAATAGTTAGTTTTTTGGGAAATCTGATACCAAAATAAAATTTCTTGGCTAACAAAACCTTACTTTGCAAAATTTTAACGAAATCGATCGGTCGAAAACGAAGTTACAGCACTGCTTATTAATAAAGTTATATGAATATAATTAAAAGTACAAATTGAAAAAGTCCCCAGAAAAGTCAACCGTGACCAAAAAATTAAAACTTATTATTTTATGATATTATCTAAGAGAAACATTTTAATTTTATTAATTTAAGCAAGTAATATAAAAATTCATCTACCATGATGATCAAATCGTCTGCACTGTTTCACAAATGTAATTTTTCTTTTTCGTAAATGTTTAGTAAATGTTTCGTAAACTGTTTTGTTTTAGTAAAAATGGAAGGCATTGGCTAAAGATAATAAAAAAAAGTTTTGGCAGGGAAAGAAAAATATATTAAATTTGTTTTTTAATTACTAAATGAAATAATTTCTTAACTACCTAATTACTTAATTACCCAATTAAACTACAACACTGTCAGTCTGTCAGGCACGTGGTGTGATTGTCTCCACGTAACGATATGTAAATATAATATTAAAAAAAAACTGTGGACTTTATTGAAAATCTTTTTACGCCGAAGGTAATATGATTATAATGAGTAATAATAATATGGCTTTCAAATACCTCTTCCCTATGTTAGTTACTTTCTCTAAAATTTGTAATCGAACACAACGATTTGCAACGTTGGTTGACTGGACTCGTCCGACACGTGACAGTAGACGTCTAATTTTTTTCTCTTGCATTTAATAAAATTTAAAGAAAGTTTGAACGTATAATGAAGAAACAGAATTCAATCTATTTAATTAGACAAAAGGACATCACTTCCAATGTGTAAATTTAGAATTTGCTGTCAACAAATAGTTGAATTGTCTGTACGTGACCGTGGAATACTCCTATATATATAAAAAAAATTTCTTCTTTCGAACTACTTCACTGTAGTACTGTATTGAATATTCATAGTGCTGTAACTTATTTTTCGACCGATCGATTTTGTTAAAATTTTGCAAAGTAAGGTTTTATGAGCCAAGGAATTGTACTGTGAACCATACTCCTTACTATCAGCTTTGAATTACATATTATTTTCATTAATATACAGCTTAAGCTATTTCAGATTCACCTCTTTTGCTTTGCCCTTCGTGCCAAGTATAACATAATACTTCTTAATCCGCAATTTCATACACTGTAAAACGCATAAAAAATGCGTATGGGTTATATAAACTTTGTCACTCTGTTTGTAACGCCGATAAGGAGGCGTGACAGGTATAGAAAAGACAGGTATTGAGTCGATCTCGCCATGTCCGTCTGTGATCACGATAACAGCCGTCAATTTGGAACTATTGTAACGAAATTCAGTATATAAGTTTTATATTTAAAAATACAGCACAAGTTTGAAAATGAGCCAAATCGAATGAAAACCACGCCTACCTCCAATACAAAGTGACTTTACCAAAATGTAAAAATCTCTTTAAATTCCACAAATACTAATCTCATGACTTTACACTTTGCACATATATTTAAACCTTTAATATGCATTGCAGTATGATACAAACAACTTGCTACCTCCCATACAAAATGACTCTATGAAATCAGTAAAATCTCCTTTAATTATGTTGATTTTATATGATTTAAAAACAAATTCTAAATGTTTGATAGTTTAAATCATACTTGATTTTAAATACAAATTCTAGTTGTTTGATAGTTTAAAATCGTTTATTGAGCTTTAGGTCAAAGTTAGAATTTGTATTTAAATCATATAAAATCAACATTATAAATAACAAGGTCATTTAGAAAAAACTTTAATCTCCTTAAATTATTATTAATATAACAAAAATTAGTACGATGGCCTAAAATTTTGCAAATTAGTATGAACTTAACTTAATCTTAACTATGCACTCGATTTTTTAAATTTAAAAAAAACTGAAAATTCCGCCTAGCTCCCATACGAAGTGACGTCATCGTGATAGTAAACCCTTTACAAATTGCAAAAAAAATAATGTTAAGTAATTAATATTAATTAGGCTTATAAGCTTTAATAATTAAGAAGGACTCTGAATACAAATGTGAAATATTTGGATAAAAACCACGCCCTATAAAAGTGGCATCACCCAAATAAAACAACATTCAAGACTTCTACAAAAATAAAATACGGCCGTGGGAGTATTTTAACTTCGGTGCAGTCGAAGATAATTCCTTACTAGTTTTTTAGTACTTCCATCCCCTTGCTGGTATGTCATGCATAGAGAACACTGATCTTTCTTTGGATGCAGAGAGGACAGATTTTGTGTTACAGACTTGACGATATCCTGTTAAACTTGCAAATAAATTGTTTCTGCTCTCTTTAATATACAGATTGTGCATTCTGTTCAGTGTAAGATATGCATGAAGGTACTCTCTTGTAGTTTTTTCACGGCAGTATTGTGACTCAACGGAGGGCAATTTTTGTATGTAATTCTCAAGGGCTAACCTAACGTCTTGCTCATTCGTACCTTTTGCAGAAGACAGTTGCCGGCCGCCACGTTTTTTCTCCTCAAAAAATCCTCTAGAATTTTTTCTTAGTGCTGGTTTTACCCAAAGTATTTAGAAACGTCTTCTTATAAACTTTTCCCTTAATTTCGTAATGGTTGAAATAGTAGGTGTTAGTGTTCAAGCGTCTTGACAAATACGTAGTACAATGAATCGATTCATGTCTACGTTTACTCTTATAGACAATATTCATCCAATAAGAGCTTATACTGTGCATATCGAAGAAGCCATTGCCGCTGTAGAGATGAGTGTGACCGAGGGCTCATATTCATCGATTCCACGCCGTTCTCAACAACTCGGCCTTTGCCCGTGAAAGAATTTGAGGAAGGACCTTGAACTACACCCGTATAAAATCCAACTGATGCAGGAATTGAAGCCATCACTTGCGTCGTACGTTCGGTGAATTTGCTGAAAATCAACTGGAAGCTGAACCACATTTTTAGCATCAGATCATTTTCAGCGATAAGGCACATTTCTGGCTTAACATAAATAAGAAAAATTGCCGTATTTGTAATATGAACAATCCTGAAGAGACTGTCCAGGCTCCCTTACATCCAGAAAAAGTTACAATCTGATGTGGTCTGCATGCCGAAGTCATCATTAGTCTATACTTTTTCAAAACTGAAGTTAACGTTACTGTAAATGGAGAGGGCGGGCTACAGGGAAATGATTCTTGACTCTTTGGTTCCCTACGTCAATATCAGTCGTCTAAGTGCTAATGGTTCCAGCAGGACAGTGCAACATCTATACAGCGCTTAAAATCATCACTTTATTGGGCGAACTTTTGGTAACCGAATTATATCAAGAAATGGGCCTGTCAATTAAACACCTAAGTCATGTGATTTGACTCCGTTAGATTACTTTTTGTGGGGTACATCAAGTCACTGGTCGGTCTACGCTGAGTCTATGCTGACCATACAGATGCCCGAAATTGTTTTCAAACACTAAATGTCATATTGGCAGTTCATTAATTTTTCTGTGTTTTCTTTGAAAAAAAAATGTCTACACCTCTTAGGCCTTTTCCACACTTGGTCAACGCAATACCAATGAAACATCAACGCAACAGCGAAAAAGTTGAAAAGCAATGCAACTATAAACCGAATGCTTTCAGACTTGCTTCAAAAATCATGCAAAATATATTTATTATTTATTGTTTAACACTTGCTCATTCATCCTGCAAACTATTTCTTCTTCTTATAGATTCTATTAATAAAAAAAATAACTAATTAACTTATACACCTTGATTAATACTGCACTATAAACAATTCACAAAACAAACAAACTGATGCAACAAGTCGCCGATGAAAATTGCGGAAAGCCACGTTGCGTTGAACAGGTTGAGAACGTGTCGAGAACTTGTTGCGAGCAAGTTGCTTAATCTGAAGGTTCCGGTATAAATACTCAGGCTAGCAACTTGAGTTGGAGTTGCGTTGACCAAGTGTGGAAAAGGCCTTAGAAAAATATCCTTTATAATAAGTTTTGTTATTATAAAAAGTTAAATATTGAAAGGTATTAAACGTAAGATCACTTCATAAAAAAAAACTGCTAGAAACAAGATCAATGCTTCGGTTATGTCTAAAGTGTACAGTTTTAGAGGTCAGATACTGTCTGAGTGTGATCCGGACACTTGGGGAAAAAATGTGCTAATATATGTAACAATTCCATTTTTCTCCAGACATTCATATAAGAAGCGAATTAAATCTCTCAATAAAATGCACATAAATTAGAATACGAAAATTTAGTTCGAAAAAATTAGTCATGAAATGTTGTGCCTTCTAACAGAATAAAAAAAAATCAAAACGACGACAACACAGGTAAAAAAGAATCTGTTAAATGGTATTTTACAAGATGCTCGTAATCAAGACGAGAAATTCTTGGATTGTTTGCTTTCGATGGGTGTCAAAACAGAACTAATTGATATATAAGTCATTTGTAACGCCATCTTTTTTATTTTTCATGGACTTTTCATCTTGTCTTCGTATTTAAATGCAAGACACATACGCACAAAGAAAAGTAGAATGCAGCAAAAAAAATTACAGCAACAGCTAGAAGGAAAGTTCAAGGATTTTCTATAGGGGAATAACGATTTATTGCTTGCAAAAACTTTTGCCGTGGTATTTCGCTGAATGTAGCAATATTTCACAATACAAATAAAACTTTTTTTGGAAAGTTTGAAAATTATTCCTGTGGAATTCTAGCCATTAAGTCACAAGCGAAGGCCCAACTTTTTCTTTGATTAGGTTAGGCTAAGGTGGCGGCTGGTCTAAAGGCCTTGACCTCAGAGTCAAATCAAGTTACTAAGCGTTCCTCTCCACAAACTTTTCCTACCACCAACAAATACAACTTTTCGTAGTAAATTGATGTGTTCCAAAAAGTTCCTTTGATTAGAAATAAGGAAAGAGGTTTTTTTTTAGCGTAGGACCATAGCCCGGCAAGGATTCGAACCGGGATCCCTGGTTGACAGTCAAAAGCGCCACCACTATCATATACTTTTGAGATCATAATTTAAAATTTAGAGTAGATAGTAGAAAAATAAACTATTTTGATCGAGTTTAGAGTTAGCAAGAGAATCATAAATGATAATTTTTCCCATAGCAAACTTTATTGCTATTGATTCATTAATGATTTTCAAACTGACTTGTAGGATATTCTTTATAGATATCGAAATATATATACAAATATAAATTTAAGATATCGCTAAAGAGTTCGCAAGTGAATCACTAATGATACTTTTTTCTTAAACGGGCTCGCAAAGAAATTGTTAAAGGACGTTTGCGAACAATTTTTTGTATTTAATAAATAAGCAATTCGTGCTGATTCTTGTATCACAGAGGACACGTGTCCAATCCCCAGCTAAAAAATGTGTTTCTTATATATTTTAAAGCAAAAACTACTACCGTGAAAATTTAAATGTAAAAATGGCCTAGCCAACTTAAATTGCACGCGCTTTTTAGATACAGCTAATCTTTTTTAAGTTGGCAGCACCACCTTTAACATATGGGCATTTCCGTGGCTACGCACATGAAAGTCATACGGCTTTAATGAGTGGAAAAACAAAGAAAAATTAAACTTACAGTTTTCTTGTTTTGATTTTTCAATAGTTTATAAAGCGCACTGTACAAGGTGTAAAAGCTAAGATTTGTCAAAAGTTCAGCTTTTAGATAAAAGCCACCAAAAATAATACGTGACATGACAAAAAATAGAAGTGGTACTTGTCAGCTACTTTTTATTTCAATATAATGTAAGGAGTATTTAGAGAAAATTTATATTGAAGTTCTACGCTTTTAAAAAGAACCTATTATAATAACCAATACTGCAATATCTAACGAATATGCAAAATGTTGACTTTACTTACTTACTTTTACTTTCTTACGTTTAGGAATTTAAGAAACGTTTTACTAAATACTCGTAAAATTTGAGAGTGGAGAAAAGAATACTTATGAAACAATGAATTATTCAATCGCGGCCTTGGACATAATTTTTTATTTTAAGAACCAGTATTATAAATACATTACTTTATATATAAAATAAAATGTTGCCAGTAATAAAAAATGTAATTGCTTCACCAAGACTACCATTAAAAATTCATTGGTTCGAAAGTATTGTGTCATACACTCCCAAATTTCCACAGGCCATATTGAGGCCGAATAGCCGGAAATTAGCCGAAACTGATAAAAAGGGCCGAAAATGGTCGTAAACGAAACCGAAACCGAATATTCGGTCGGACACTAGTTATGTCAATTCTCTAAATTACATTTTTGAACTTGATTTGTCCTTCATTTCAGCATCATATTCACCTTCATTTTGGTAACACCATTTTGACCACATCTCATTTCCCTGCAGCCTGGAAACTAGCAAGGATTGTGATTCCAGTTCAATTGATAACCTCATTCATACCTATAAGTGTTCTACCTTCCTTATCTAAGGTGGTTGAAAATATTATTATGTTTCAAATTACGAATCACGTTAATAGCAAAATACATTGTTGTCAATATGGTTTCTGCAATGGTTATAATACTACCTCGCTTTTGATTGGTTTACATTCTTTTGTCTTTAGATTTGAGCAAAGCTTTTGACATAATAAGCCACCGTTCTTTGGTTGAAAAACTTCATGAGTTTAACTTTTATCTATCTTATTGCAAGTTAATTGCATCTTACTTGTTCAAAAGCAAACAATTTGTTTCATGCAATGGTCATTCGTCTGAGATGCTTGCTGTTACCTGCGGCGTCCCGCATGGTTCGATTTTGGAACCTTTTTATTTATTTATTTTTATTTTTCATGTTATGTCTGAATGACTTCAAAAATTGCCTAGATGGATGTACTCCTTTTATTTATGCTGATGATATTCAGCTAATTTTCAGTGGTGATCCCCAATTTCTTGATTCCCTTGAAGACGTTGTTAACTACAATCTTTCCAGTATCTCCTCTTGGATGGCTAATAACTCGATGCGTATCAATGCGGAAAAAACAAAAGCCGTGCTCTTTAAGCTTTTGCGGCAGATGTCTGTTGATTTCTCCATATGTTTAACCTTCAAACGCTTTTAGTGTCAATTTGACACTACTTTTAAAAAGAAAACCTTATATATTTCTTATTTGTGCTCAAATCCACTTGAGATTTTGTTTTAGTGTACCAAAGAAAAAATTCCAATAGATGTCGTTGTTAAGCTGTACAAAAAATTTCCATTTCCAAAGTGTCAAATTGACTCTATGCTAGGAATAGGTTTGTTCGCTAACAAAAAATTGGTACAAATTGTTACAACTTTTTACTAGTAAAGCGTTCACGTACTCGAAAAACTTGCAAAAAATAGAGGACAACGAGAGCGTAAAAAAGTGCGTGAAATTTTTACTTGCAAGAATTTGCAGCTACCGAAAAAAATTGTTTGACAAAAAAAACAACAAGCTATGGCTGACTTCGCTACACACACATAGATGCTTTGCATAAATGCGTTTACGAAGTCAGGCCAACAAGCAAGAAAAATATTTTTCTCCAAGCTTGGAAAAAACTCTTCAACCTCCACTTGATCTCCAGCTCATTTTTCCAAGTCAACTCCAACATCTTGAAGTTGAGCTGGAAATTGGCTTGAGATGCATTAGCTTTCAAAGTAACAATACTGTTGAAGTGTCAACAAAATAATTTGTTTTTGTACCTTGCAACACTAGGTTGTTTTAGTTATTGTGTTTCTTGTTGGAATTTGCAGAAAAGTGAAATTGTGAATTGCAACAAAATAATAAAAGTAAAGTGAATATAGTAAGTAGAAAATGTAAAACAATAAAAAAATAATTGGTTAAACTTTCTCTTAAAAAACTTTTTCTCTATTCATTTTGGATTGGATATCGGTTAGAGCAAGACCTTCGAGATCAAGTGGAGATTTAGCTTTATTTTAACTGGAGATCGAAGGTCCATTTCCCTGGAGAATGGCTTGAATCTCAAGTGGAGGCCAAGTTGATATCCAGCACTGAAGATTGGAGAAACGAACTGGAGCTCCACTTGAGGTCAAGCCGATCTCTAAGGTAAATGTTTATTGGGAGCCTATCTATTAAAATGAGTGGAAAAAGATTTATTTCTGATGTTTTCTTTTTGCCATATCTTTTATATTTGTTTGACAATGCTTTAAGTTTATTTAGGATGTCTTAATTTTTATTTTTTATAATTTTAAATATTTGGAAACAAAAAGGAATTCACAGAATTTTTTTAGGTTTCAAATAAGCTGTCAATAAGCGTTCAATAAGCTGTGATTTTGCAAGTTTCTAAAAGTTTTGTGTTCACGTACTTTTTCTGCTATTTTTCTCTTTGTGACATTATTTTTCGCAATTCTTTTTTTTACTCTCTGCCTGCAAGTTTTAACAAGTAAAGTACGTGAACGCAAAGTAACGCAAAGAAAAAATAAAAAGTATAACTGTAAATATGTATTTTTGTCCGTATAAATCAAGAGCAAATCTCCACAAAACGCGATGTAGTAGTAACTGCGATTCCCATGTATCTCCAATTCATCTTTTTACCCTATGCACAAAATGTTCCCAAACTTAGTGTAGTTGGTGAATATAACAATTAAATTTTTATTTTTAACATTTTATTAATTATTTTAATTATATATTTCTAGTGTGGCAAACAAATCTAAAACATTCCTTTTTGAATTTTTTAAAAATAAATATTTTAACATGAATATAACGGAAAAATTGAGTTTTCAGTGGTACTAACTTTTAATATATGATTGTAATGCATAGTGTTAATCTGTATCAGGCATGTTCTGCATTCCACTTCCGAGTGGAAGTGAAAATAAAACATAATTGAATTCGATATTTGTTGTTCTACATATAACTTTTTCGTTTTTTATTTTATTTAATTTATTTATATAATTGATTGTATTAACGAAAAAAGTTATATATAGAACACCAAATATCGAATTCAATTATGTTTTATTTTCACTTCCACTCGGAAGTGGAATGCAGAACATGACTGTATATCTTAATTTAATAAAGTTGTATAGTCTGAATCTACATCTACCGTTACGAGTCAAGCTTAGGTTAGCTCGTGCTCCTGTTATGGAGGATTACTTATGGCATAGAAGTTTTTACTGGCACTGTGTCGTATAATACTAACTTCAAGTACAGTTGGAGTAATAGAGAGTAACTTGATTATCTGTCAAAATGAGAATATTTATCAAAAAGTATGGAAACTACTTCAAGCACACCACTTGTTCACGCATTTTTGCAATAGAAAAAATGATTTTTGCAGCTCGAAGAAATTTTTCAAGTTCAAGTAATTGCAATAGAATAGTTAGTAATATTTAGCTTCTCTCTCGAGCTTGAAAAATGTGTAAAGAAACGCTTTCAAGTAACTTCAAGTTACTTGGAGTGAGTACGGAAACATACCTAATTCTATTACAAATATTGTTGTAAGATTTGTATATTACGTTCGACGTAGAGATCATAACTCTAACCACACCGTCCAATTCTTAAATTGTTAGGTTTTGCACTTTGTCAATCTTATGGCGTTTTTGTTTCTCGAAAAAATGCAACATTTTTTGCCTTTTTTAAAAATTCTGCCCTGTTGAGAAAAAAAAATAAAGACCTCTAAATTGAATCCTGCACTTTTCTCAAAGATGTTGACCTCAAAAGAAGAAAAAATTCAGAGTTCTTAAAGATTGCAGAAAGAGGGCAGAAAAATGCAACATTTTTTTCGAGAAATAAAAACGCCTTTAGACTTATATCTACGTCTTACAAAATTATTAAAGACCGTGCTCCTAAGTACATTGTTCACTTTCTCCCACTCTGCAAGCAACACACAGATTGTTTACCTCGAAATCACCTCATCACAATTTGAAAGATCGTTTCTTATTAGAACATCAAGACTCGGAATGCTTTGCAAAAGAATTTAAAGAATTTCTCTGCTTCAAATAACGTTTTCAGAAGTACCTTACTCAGCATTTAAGCATTTAAGTAATTAACCATTTTCTTATTTCCTTATCTTAATTTTTGTCGCTGTTTTTTAGAACCATGCAGTTATGAATGTTTTGCTTAATGACGGAAAGCTGATTTATATTTTTAATTGTGTTCCTATTTCAATTATATTTAGATTTGAAATCATATTGAAATGTTTCTTTTTCTTCATTTAAATTATGTTAATTTTCCAGTCGCACTATTTAACATCACTTTGTAATTTTTGGTTAGTTGGTTACAATTTCAATACAAAAAAAAAATATATATATATATAAAAGAAAAATGGTTCATTTTTAGAGTTATTTTAGTCCTTTGAATGAAGCAAGAATGAGTAATTAGCGAGTGCCGAAAACGTGCTTTGCTACCTGAAAAGATTTATAAATCAATTCATAAACACTTTCAGTTCACTACGATGCTGGATTTATTGAATTTAATGCATTTATTTAAAAAAAAGTTCGGTCAGCTTTCACGTAGGATACATCCATACGTTGCAACGCTTTGGATGAAAAAACTTATCTTGTCATTGGAAAAATCTTTAAAAGAAAATCATTTCTAGACTGTTTCATAAATGTCCATATTCATGCATATTGATTTATTTTTTTTTACAAAACATTTTGCATCACTATAAATTATGCTGTATATATT